>OX376375.1:48596985-49796985 GCA_947369275.1 Nemotelus nigrinus | reverse complement strand
AATCATCACACATTTTAAATACACCAGTAAATTGCAAAAGAAGCAACGAATATTGTTGTGTGCACACAAAAGAAGAAACAAGGAAATACAGAAAGAGTCAACTAGAAAGCAAAAATCGGCTCAAAGAAAGCATCCAAATTAAAATTATGGTGCTCAACACAACACAGGCACAGCTCAGCACAACTCGTCATCATCTAGTACCGGAAGCAAAGCCCGAAACTGACAAAAAAAAACATTTCAACACCAACGGCAAAACTACAAATCAAAAGTCAAAAAGAGGATATCGAGAATTATCCTCCCGAAACACACAACTATCCTTGTAAGCTTCCGCACAAAAATATACAGTCCAACACCCAATAAAAAAATCATCGAAGACGCTAACGAATCCGACTGAATTCAATTGATAAAATCCGAGGAGAACTGTGAGAAAACTGAAGGAAAATAAAAAAACATTCTGCCTCGGTCGAAATAAAGGAAAATCAATCGTCGATTACTCGGTCTTATCTACGATTGCTGTTGTACATATCTTCGATAAGAATCTCGAGCCGGGTCTTATTTGTTCAGTGCAATGCTCCCCGGGTCGAAGATTGTGTTGCGAGTGGGTGGGTGAGTTCGGAAAATGTTTTCATTTTGCCTATGACCAACATTGAAATGTGTTGTATCTACGAGTATTGTCTGTTTCGTGTAAAGACGTTCGACCCGGGCGTAGTTACGATTGTTCGAATACGATCGGTGTTGGCATGTATACTTCTTTATTCAGATTCTCTCACCTGTAAACTATTCAAGAGGGCACGAAAATGAGGCATCGATGGTATCTGAACCGAACGACTTCCGGAACTACTCGCCGCTGCCTGTGGCAAACCATCTTTCAGACGTTCCGTTGGCTGTGACTGTGGAAAAATTGAAAATTCTGTAAATGGATGGATACATGGGTAGAGTGCGGGTTTTGGATAGTATTTGTGTATTGATTGTAAATGGTCGTGGAAGATACTTTTGCAGCCGATTGGCAGAGTTGAGAGTAGTACAGGTGGTTACTGTTATTTCATTTCATTGTCATTTGACTTTGTGTTTGCAAGTTTTCAGTTTGCTTTTCTTCGAAATGAAGACGAAATTTAACTTCGATTTTCTGGCAGGACTCTTCCTGCTTGACGGAGTGTGTTAAATGTGATGCAATCGATTTCAAGTATGAGCGAATTGTAAGTTTACGCTGTTAAGTATTGTTATTTTGAGCTGCAGTTGGTTGTCTGTTTTGTCTGGGCAACTGTAGTTATTGCATTGCTCGACATGATCAAAATTTGCTGTCTGGCAGGGCACAATATTGAAATTGATACATACCTCGTCGTCCATAACACTGCTATCGGCATGCTGCATACCATCTGGCTTTTGTCGGTTCCTGCTACGTTCACGTAATTTCTTCTTGTTGCTGGATGTTCTAAAAGAAAAAAGGAGAAAAAATATGATATTATGGGTTGGTTTTTGATTATGCACATGTTAATGTCCCAAGATTTTTTTGTAGGACACTAAACCTGTAAATATAATGCATTTGAGTGCAAGTTACCATCTGCTTGTCGAAGCTTTTAGGAAATTGAGTGCAAAAGTGATGGAGATTGTACTTTCTCTCAAGGGTAAATATGATTGCAAGCTGAAAATATTAGACACTAAGTCAAGAATACGTGCTCTTTGTTGTTGTGAGGTAGTGAGGTTGCTGAACGCTGTGCATCTCTTAAAGAGATTTCGAGACAATAGGCTGTACAATTGATTTGGGTACCGGGACATAAGGATTTTCATGACAAGTGTGAGACCAATGAGCTAGCTGGCTTGGTACTTTGCTACCGGAGGTCTTATGCACCTTCTCGATGGGAATACTGATGACATCGGTCAAATTGGCCATCAAGCAAAGGTAACTTGAAGACGCTAGAAAGTCCTCGGCAGATGAATCACCCTGTGCGATAACAAGCCAATCCTGCGTCTCCATGAAAACGCTTCGCACCAGGCAGCTATTAAGCTAAGCTCGAAATGCTCTGCAATGTGCTCAGAGCTTTTTAAGACAACGTATGCTACGATTGGACGCAGGGTTCAACAACTTCTGTTGGAGTTGTGGCTCTGATGACGAGGAGGAATCCGTCTTTCATCTCATGTGGTTTTGGCGAGGAGAAGGGTTGTGGCACTTGGTGCACCTTTTCCCTCTCAAATCTGACCAAACTATCCCTGGTCAATTTAAAAGGGAAAGTGCGGCTCATCAAAGGAAGTAGATGGTTTCTTGTCTTTAACGAATAGGAGAGAGTCAAAAACTATTGTTGCACCAAAACGGGCCTCTTTTGTGTCTAGGTGCGTCTGTCGGTAAGCCTCTGTCAATTGGCAGCCATTTCAACCTAACCTAACCTGACATCAGTAACTTCTGAAGGAATTATTGATCTTGTTAAAGGCACAATTAACCTGAAAAATATAGTTAGTTAATTTGAGACTATCAGTTGAGCATTAAAGGCTCGAAAAGAATTTGACCGTCGCTTTTTTTGCAATATACATTGCTCTAGTTTCAACTGTACAATGCAATGGTCTTTTACTGTAGGAACTTTATATTTATTTAGAAACTGTGCACTATTATGTAGATGAAAGCAAAAATGTCTCATAATTCTTTGATGAGTGCGATCGATTCTCGCCAGTTGGCTGAATGAACGACGCGTTGTAACCACGTTCAGACGTAAATTTTGTACTGAATCTACCACGTCTTCTTCATATTAAACGTCACATGTTTCTCAACCATTTTCTAACCTGATTTTTTGCATGTGCTTATGGTGCGCTACTCCCGGTAGCTACTCAGCTAGAATGTTTACTGTTGATGTGTGTATCAACAAAATTTTCTTACTTGATACCTGGTAACAATGTGCTTCGTACGTGAATGACAAACCTAATTTGCTCCACGATTATCACTGCTGATCTTTATGCAAAAAAAGTTCAGGTATATTCATCTCGATCAGTAGAATTTGTAAGCATGCAGCTTCATGCGTGGGCTCTAACAGAGCCACCTACTCTGCTTCTGTCAAGAAATTGCCACATTTAAAAAAAGAGTTCCATGCGATAATAGAAGCTTGAGTAACTTAGTGGGTGGAGCGCTGGCTTTTTGCGTATGAGGTCCCTGGTTCGAATCCAGGTTTGGACGAGGGTCCGCCCTCCAAGCTTTGAGTTCACCTAGCTGTGAATAGGTATATGAATTAATCAAGGGTAAAGTAAGTCGAGGAACTAATCATTCCATATTCGTATTCACATTTATTGCAAATTTGTGATGAAGCCCTCTACAAGCTTTAACCTCTAGACCTGTACGAGGGTCGTTGTGGGATTTTTTCATTGGTTCTTTGCTATGATAATGGAGCATGCATCAAACCAAAAACATATCCGAGCTATTATATTCTGTCTCTTACATCTGCCGCTTCATGATTTGCATCTGATGTAGCAGGTATTCCAAATGATTTTTTTTTTATACACAAGTCCTTGTTCTTGTGTGCCTGTAGATATCGCAGAACTGGTTTTGCTGATATGTTTCGGCATATTTTTCAATACACTGCGCCAATCTGTTTATAGTAAACGATATATCTGACCGCGTAGCAACAGCTAGTTGTCTTTATGGGTACTCCTTCTGATTTTATTTTGAACGTTCGCTCCATGTTCAGTACGCAGCGACCAAATTTAGTTGATAAATTTTAAATTTGTCTCTCATTTAATAGTAAACGGTGCGGTTTTTTCTGCGTCTCGATTAAGAAAGTAGGCGGTAGGCAGCATTGAAAACAACAACAGCTGAGGCAAGATTTTTGCGGTTTTCAATGCTATGTACCGTAACAAACTATTGATCGAGACGCAAAAAAAACGCACCTATAGGCCAATGACAGACACTTCGGTTTCACCAAAGCGCTTAACGTTTCGGTTTGGCGCGTCGGCTGACACACACAGCGGTTTTCAGAAGCGTTAAAGGAGTCGGTTCAGTTACAAATTACGTCGGAGTATCATATAGATGCTTGTGAAAAAAATAGTCGTGTATACATACATATGTATATATATGTATACACATATATGTAAGTATATATATGCATATAAATTTTTGGCAAAGTGATTCAAATACCAATTTACTTTGAAAATCTGTAATTGCCTTCTTTTAGAAACTAAGTGCCCACAAATGTTTCATTTTCCAATACTGTACCCTAGCCATTCTTCAAAAATCAATTTTCTTATCAGATTTTCATTCCCATATCCCATGCATTCATCCAGAAAATTTCAGCTCGATCGGACAACGCAGCAATGAACAAATCGATAAACGCTCGAAAACCGAGTCTGTGGGTTATTTCTGTCGTCAACCGACTCGGTTCCCAAACCGAGAGGCGGTTCGCACCGCGGTGTGTGTCATCACAATGCTAAAGTAATGCATGGCTATACCGACTCGGTTTTCCTCTCGTTAAACGCCTCGCAAGAACCGCCGTGTTTGTCATTGGCCATAGTAATTAGGTAATCTGACTGAATCCAAACGGACTACAGGCGCGAATGTTTCAGTGAAGTCAATCTTTTTTCTTTTGTGAATCCTTACGTTTCTATCTTTGACTTCTTGTGTTCAAAGCTTCCATCTGGCTTCATTTTGTTTTGAAAGATAATTTTACACCTGATGCATTTTTCGTCCTTTGGTCGTTCATACTTTTTAGTGCGTTGATTTTGTCCGTGATAATTTTTAGCAATTTTTCGACTTCATCTCCGTTTTTCACTGACAGACCATTTATTTAACTTGAACTTAGGATTTAGCAACATCTGTGAACGTCATTAAGATCTTAAAATTCTCTAACGGGCGGATTTTGGCATGTTTCGGGAACCAATTTAGTCAAACAATTTTTTATTGGTGGTCCTCAACTGCCGGAACACATTAGCCTTGGTCTTTCAACTCTTTGATTCAAACTCTAACGTGCCTATGGTTAACTGATTGAAAAATAATAATTTGTGACCCGTAGTGCTCGTTCTCTTCGTTGATGTTTACCAGTTGACCTACGGGTGATTTACTTTTATACTTTCGTTCATCTTTGAAGTTTTTTGTAGTCACGTTGGCATTTTCGACCGAAAATTTGAGTTTTGATCGGCTCATTTTCAAAAAATTTTACGTCTGTGGTAGCTACCACTTTTTATCTACTAGGATGCACACGCAATATGCCTTGGACTCTTCAAAATATCCGACAAGCACACTTTGATCCGACTTTGGCTCAAATTTGACTCTCCCAGGCTCTTTTTGCAATACATGCGCTCTTAGATTACTTTGATTCGGTTGACAGTTATACCAATGTTCAAATAGAGTATGTCCCAAAAAACTGGCTGTAAAATTATTTATCAGTTGTTGTCAGTGAGCTGTAGTGAGTAGTCTAATGTATTTTGAAGTCCAATCTCTCATTAGCTGAAGCACTTCATACAAACACCTTTTCAACTTAACTAAGTGAAAGGTTTAAACAGATACTAAGACAATGAATATAAATATTTACGCTTTTCAAGATTTACTCAGTGGGAAAATCAATCCCTTACCAGCATCGTTTTAACTCGAATATTTCATAGGTTCATTCTGTCAGTCGAAAAATGTCAATCGATCAAACAATAAATTTATGACAATCAGAATGACATTCAACCTGCACCCACAAATAGACACCCGAATTCAATAGACTAAAATATGTACTTACCCTTTTTCCGGATTATCAGCCGACGTTAGAAATTCCGTTCCACTTCTGTCTCGTACCGAACGATCTAAAAGGACGAAAAAGAAGATATCAAAATTTACATAAATTCTTTGAATCGCTTCCTTCGCAGACCCTCAAGCAAAAAGGTCCACTACTACTCCAACTAAGTGCATAAACCTGGAAATTTTATACAAAAAACAATACCAAAATATAAGCTCACCCGAATCCTCTTTCAAACTGCTATAATCCACGTCCGGCTGAACCCCACCTGGCTTCGGCTTCACATCAATATTAATTTCGGCCGTACTTAAGCCAGCATGACACATGTAAATGCCCGCGTCACGGAACGTTATGCCTAGAATTCGAAGTGCACCCTTTTTCGAGATTTTGATTTTCTTCGATTTCGTGAGAAACTTATGGTCCTTGCTCCATCGGATCTTCGTGCGATTGTATCGCTTGACAGGACATTTGATTTTGACCTGCGTCCCAAAAAAAACCTCGGCTGCACCGCCAATTTTCAAAGTGATTTTCGTCTTTTTCGGATCATGCTGGATATAGGTGGAATTATTTATGGAAATGTTCGGTCGCGGGTCTTCCGGTGGACAGGATTTAACGTTGCAAGGCTTCTTGTTCGGCGGCCGGGCACTGGAGCACATCGTTTCAGGTCGCTCGATTTTATGTTCCTGTGCCATAATTTGTTTGCATTCAACGCGACGCTCCTTCACACCGTACCCGCAGGAATGTGAACATTTCGACCACTCGGACACTTCCCATCGAACCGGACAATCTAGAACGTTACAATACTGTCTGTCGGCAGGAGGTGGCTGTGGACACATTGTATTCGGAACAACCATAGTATTTTCGCCCCCTCGCGTCACTTCATGAATACAAGTCACTTCTCGGGTTCGAATGCCGATACCGCACGATTTGGAGCACGGTGTAAAGTCCGAGTAATTCCATCGAGGCGGACAGGGTCGGTCATTGCAAGTTCGAACCCGGGCCTCGGGTTTTGTTTCGGGCGAGCATAGATACGGCGAAACACCTTTACCGTTATCCTCACGAACGCACTGAATTATCAATTCCTCTACACCTCCCAGGCATGAAGCACTGCAACTTGTATATCCTTGCTCACGCCATACGTACGTTTTCCCTGGCTCCGAGACACCTACCCTTATTGAATCCTTGGGATAGGATTCATCATAGCCGAATGCAAGAGAACATGGTTCCGCAATACATCGTTCGATTTCATCAGGCGGTTTTGGTCCTTCGCACAAAGAGTCGTTTAGTGTCGCTAGGGTTTTCGAAAATTCAAGTAGAATTTTACAGCGATATTTGCGAATGCGATATCCTTCGCCGCATGTTGCATTGCACGATGACCATTCGAGGTCTTTCATGTAACTGAAATGAGAGGGTTAGAGAAGAGTTAAAATGCGTTTGCTGTCGAAAAAAATGTTATGCTTCAAATCTGGTTGATTATATATGAGCGAAAAATTGCTTTATTATAGGTTCAAGCAAAACATTTGTGAAAGAAATGAGTTAACATTTGGGATTGTTCCATTGTTCGAAAAAACATTTATTACGTCTCAAGAAATTATTTTCGTTAACTTTGTCTTAAGTTATTTTATTGAATTTTCAATCAAACTGAAACCTACCTAGTTTCGTCAATATTTCAAGGCAATGAAGTTATCTATATTCAAGCCTGTACAAGATAACTTTTTGAATCAGGATTTCTGTTATTCCTTCATGTAAGTTCATTCTACGCTGCCAACAAGAAGGCACAATGTAGCTTATATGCAGTGCTGGCATCATTGTCATTACTTCGCTTACGTGAGAATTCCACCGACAAACCACGATAATGTGCAAAGTTTCCACAAGCCCTTCAACACTTCACTTAGCTTCTAAATGTGTAATTTTCGAAAATTCGACTATATGCAAATGACGGTACCGAAATTAATTGAAACCTTGTCCAGGATAAAAGCGGCAAAGCTATATGAATGAAAAGATGCTGGACGGCCTAGATTTAACTTTTTGGGTCTTTTCTAGAGCCTGTTTCAATTTCATTGACGGGCTTTTTCGCCAGAAGTGCTTCACGTACAGAATTTTAAATAGATGTTTCTTGTCTAATTAGTGATGCAGGACAAAGAAAAACTTTTTTAGTTGCCCTTCAACAACGCTCTATGTGAATTCGTAAATAAGTCGGCTACTAGACAAAATTTCAAATCTCTCATTCACTCTTGACTGTATTTACATCATGTTCATAGCAAACTGTGAAGATCCTGACAAGACTAAAATGTTGGACTCAAACTTTCATTGATGACACGCCTATCAAAATATCTATAATAAAGCTTCAAAGTTTGCACCGAATTACCAATCCTGATCCTTTCGAGTAGCAGGAAATATACAGTGAACCTATTCCTATTGACTTACTGAAACAGCCAAACAAATTCCGATTGATCTTTTCGAATCCTCCGCCTCTGTATTTCGATCCAACTTTCAACCAAATATACTTTCAAAGTCCATACTTTCACAATTACTTTATCCAGTTAGAGAAAATGTAAATTTCAGTAAATTTTCAGTCAAACAAACTTCTCACGCTCCGAACGAAGGGAAGTGAAAAAGTTCCCACTAAAAACCAAACAAAGGCAAATTATCTTAATCGTCGAAACTTTTACAGGCGGCTCGATACACCAATTGTAATTCAACACCAACAATTTCAGAAAACATGTCGAACCAACAGGATCGGGACGAAGTGAAAGGAACGCGACGAAGACCACGACCAATCTACCGCCTTCGATTTGAATAATTTCTCTGCGAATAAAACAGGAAAACAATTCTGAAATTAGCTTCAACAATATCCTGCGGCTAGAAGGTCGACCAGGAGGACGAACCGAATATAGAGATGTAGTAAACGTAGAGTTGTTGTGTGCGGTTGAGTTCCAAGTTTTAGTGCCGTTACTCGTAGACGTGGTCCTCCTGCTGTTGGGCTTAATCGATTTCCGAAGCTAATGGCTGTAAGTTGTTTGTATCTCTTCTTCGAATGTAATTGGTAGAGTGAGGGTGTGTAGACTAGGAAATAGTATCGGAGGATTAAAGAGCTTAAGACAGTTGGGAATTTGAAATGTGATGCGTGCAGTAAGAAAATATGGTAGAATAAACTAACAAAATGTGTAAAAATCATAAAGATCCTATATGCCTGTACTTAAAGGGCTTACTTATATAAAAACAAAAATATATGCATCTGGTTTGAGAAATCAAGTGAATGGTATTGAATATGTGTGCCCACAAGAAAGGCGTCAATGTTTTTGACCACTCTGGACTATTCATTTCAAAGATTTTGTAGTATTTAGGAAAAAGTGCACCTTAGGTTAACCACAGAAAAAAACTATTTTTTTGTACTGGCTACTCACACCTAAAGAATTTAAAAGCTTCAACTAATCTCAAAAAAAGTCTAGCGCATCAGAACCGCTAGAAAACTGATTTTCGAAGAAATTGTCTTTGAGTGACAAAAAAATGTGGAAAGACGTAATACACTTTTTTGTAGTATCATATCAACCATTCCTTCTCTAAAGCAACAAAACCCAACTTTAACATAGATGATGAAAATGTTCAGTGCTGTTAACAGTTTTCCAACAAAGCAGCAATAAGTTCACAATACCAAGCTCATACTTAAATTAACTTATCATTTGAATTTCGTTCTCAGCGCAGGATTTCATCGAAAGTTTCAGCGGTTAAACGTTGTTTGAGGCTGCCATCCGAAAAATTTTGAAAACTCGCCAAATTTAAAATTTGGTTGCTTATTTTTATTGTAAATGCTTTGCATATGAGTATGTCGTTTGAAGCATCCATTGGTGCAATATTTACGAAAATGTCTGATGCTGGTTACCCTGTGTTAGCAGTAAAGCAAAATATATACCAAATCTGCTTCACTTTAAGTTAAACCCACCCTATGAATTTCGTTTCGATTGAATTACTGCACTGGAAGTTTCACGAGTGAAAAGAATTTTAGGGTTACCGCCGCTTAAAACTTATCAAATTTTCAAAACGTTAATATTTTTTGTTGATTTTCATTGCAGGAGCATTCCTATTTGCAAATTTAATGGCATAATCGCTTAGTAAAGAAATTCACAAAAATTACAAAAATGGTCATAGCTGGCAGCCATTTAATGATTTTTTTTACGAAATTCCTACGACATTTGGTTTACATTAAGATCCATTTACTGCATGAACTTCGTTTTGATTTCATGACTGGACCGGAAGTTATAGGGAAAAAAGCTTTATTTTGCTGAGCATATTTGCATGATGTAGGAGACAACTATCACCATAGCAGGTAATTTTATTCTAATTTTTCTACCAAATTTTCAATAAACATCGTCCAGAGTGCCCAAATATCGTGCAAATTTTGTTAAAGTGTAATATAGTCCAGTCAACAGCCGTTTTCCCGTGGTATTTTGAGAATCAAGGTCGATTTTCTTGAAAATTTGGAATTAAGCTCTACTAACCTCTTCTTCAAAATCTACCCTGTGTCGAACCGGGCTTTTGCCCTTGGGGTGAAAACCACCCCATCTAGGGGATGAAAATTTTTTCAATCAAATTAACCAAGGAAGTCGATAGATTGACCAATTCTAAGCAACTTTTGTTCTATAAAGTTTTTTTTGTAAAGTTGATCCTTCCCGATTTATAAGCGATTGAAACTGTGCATTTTTCGTTAAAAACAACCCCTTTTTTAACCGTTTTTCTTGAATAACTTGAAAAATTTCAATTTTACCAAAAAATCATTTTGAACAAAGTTGTAGTTTATAAAAAACAAAGAAATTCGTGCCTGAAAAATCTATGTAGACCTAATAGCGACTGAGTTATTGCTCTTTGAAGGATGCTCATTTTCGAAGAACCCCGAAATTGAGAACCTTCAAACTCAAATATATCGAATATGGTGAAATTTGTGGAGAAAACACATTAAACATTTATTAAAGTAAATTAAAAACCCTTTCAAATGAGCTCTAATAAAAGTCTTTTGCATAAGAATTGACTGACTTATGACCAAAATAAAGTGATTATCCTTTTTTTTAAAAAAAAAAATGCAAGAAATCAACCCTCGTCATTACAACCCTAATAGAAATTAATAGCTCCCTACTTGCAATTAACTTTATTTAGGTATAATTGGTATAATCCATATGATTTGACAGGTTTGAAATGCTTAGTTTAGAAAAAATTATTGTTTAAATGAAAATCGACATTTTTGTAATTTTGAAAAAAAATGCATTTTTCTTAAATTTTTATATTATATTATATATAATATTTTTTTATCATAAAAATTGAAGGAGATATGGCGGTTCAAAGTTTGCATTCATGCAATAATTGTGGCAAACCCAACCCCTTTGAACTCACCCTTTTTCAAAAATAAGAGTTGAAAATTTGTTTAATAAACATAATGTTAAGGCCCTTCCATTTCTCTACAAAATGCTTTTTTTATAAAGTTTTTAGCTTAAAAAATACAGGAGTTATCGTCGAAAAACAAACTGCTTTTTTTTAAATTTTGCAGCACGAATATTGGAGCATTTAAAAATAAGGAAAGAGAAGCGGAGCTACATCCAAGCAACAGCTGGCACATTGTGAAAGTATTTTACCGGTCTTTTTACATCTATGTTGGTATATGTGTGTTCATGTATATACATATATATATATATATATATATATATATATATATATATATATATATATATACATATATATATATATATATATATATATACATATATATATATACATATATATATATATATATATATATATATATATATATATATATATATATATATATATATATATATATTGTTTTGTATGTTTTGAATGATGCTTCTCGTTTCTGCTCTTGATGTAAGCAGTACACTGTTAGAATCGAAAGAATATACACGTGGCTTTTTTATTCTTCTATTTTTGGTTAAAAAACTTTTTTTATGCGTATTAAGTATTGTATACCTGTACGAAAAAAAAAATAAAACGAAAATAAAAAATAAAAAATAAAACTGTAAGTACAACAAATAATTTTACACAATTTCAAATTAAATTCGTTAATATAAGTGTTAATTATATACAATGCTCTTGTAGGCACCTTTTTGGCATTGAGCAGCCTTTATTTTGAATTTTATTACCACAGCTTACGGTGCTTTAAATGAGCATATAAAGAGAGTATATTTACAAGTCCAGATATGGCTTGGTAGCAAAAATATTAACCCTCTTGATTGGGGTTGGGTTAAAATTGAAGGAATGTTACATCCAGTCAAAAACCCTAATCAACCTGCGCCTGAAGAACTTTTACAAATGATATTTTGTAGTTGTAAAAAGGAGTGTGGCTCAGCGTGCGGTTGTTGCCGAGTAGGACTGTTCTGCAATGCTACGTGCAGAGGCTGCAGTGAAGATTCATGCTTAAACAGAGCACCCATATTGGATCAGGACGAAAATGAAAATAGCGAGAGTGACGATGAACAGCAGAATGAGAGAACAAGAGACGAAGAAGACGATGACAGCGACAATTACTAATTTTTATAAATATAATATAATATCTGTACTAATTTTTATAAATATAAGATCCGCTTACCAGGGTAATAAATTATTCAATGCATAAATTCAATGAATGCAGTTTACAATTATATCTAATTAAAAAAAAAAATTTTTTTAAATATTTTTTAACATATCATACTTGCAGGGGGTGGTTTAAAAGGGTTGAAGTATTTTTTTAAATAATAATTTCATTCTAACAATAATTCAAATTTAATGACACAGTTTTCAATCATTTAAAATTATAATAAACATTTTTAAAACTAGTTTTCAAAGTTACTACCACGTAGGGGATGATTTTCAGGGGTTGCTTCTGTCTGATTTAATATAATATTCTCAATTCAATAGATGCAGTTTACAATTATATCTAATTCAAAAAAAAAATTTTTTTTAACACTTTTTAATATATCATACTTGCAGGGGGTGGTTTATAAGGGTTGAAGTATTTTTCAAAACAATAATTTCATTCTAACAATAATTCAAATTTAATGACACAATTTTCAATCATTTAAAATTATATAAAACATTTTTAATACCAGTTTTCAAAGTTACTACCCCTTAGGGGATGCTTTACGGGGGTTACATATGTATGATTAATTACAAATTCGTTTGAGAGTGTCGAGTAGTCTACAAATAAATATTTTAAACTTTATTTTAACCAAATATATGCTAAAATCTATATTTTTTAATTTTTTTGCAATAAGGGGTAGTTTTAACCCCTAAAAATAAAAAGCCCGGTTCGGCACAGGGTAGATTTTGAAGAAGAGGGTTAGTAGAGCTTAAATCCAAATTTTCAGCAAAATCGACCTTGATTCTCAAAATTCCACAGTTTTTCATTTTTTTACCGCTGTTGACTGGACTAATAGCTGAATCGGAAGTTATAGGCCAAAAGCAGGTGTTTTTTCTCAGTGACTTTTCAATATACTAGTCAGTTCTCGTGAACAGATGTTTCGAGTGCGGAAAATAGAGGTAATTTGGTGGTGGGTTGCCGTTCTTGTGCAAATCGGAATTTCGAAAATCTTAATTTGACATGAAGGACAAAAGTTAAAATTTCTCAATGATTTGAATTTTTTGTCAAAAAGCAAAAATTTTTGAGGGGGGTCGATGATTTCAAAGTTTTTTTTTCAGGAGCTTGCCGTAGCTGCAGGATTACACGCACAGTCTTGAAAATCCATGTGTGTTAAATCTTAGTCAACATCAATGCACTCTGCAATTTTCACGATGATCCAATGCTTCTGTTACAAATCAAAATTTGACAAAAAATCCTTGCCTACTTTTAGGCACTCAGCACCCACACACGGCTCAAAATTTCCAATTCTTTATCACAAGCAAGCTTAGAACATAAAAAACTTTTCATTCCCCAAACTTTTTTTAACAAAAATTTACACTGCTTGGAAATATAGGAGAACCTGAAAATTCACTAAAATGCCCGCCGCCGCCAAACAGTTAAAGATATCTGAGATATCTGAGTAAAGATATCTGAGTAAGTCACGGACCTACCCATTATATACAGCTACGTCCTCCGAAAATTTAAGCTCAATCAGATCGGCCACTCCAGAGATTGTCTCCCTTAATCATATTGTTGATATATATATATATATATATATATATATATATATATATATATATATATATATATAGATATATATATATATGTATATATATATATATATATATATATATATATATATATATATATATATATATATATATTATATATATAAATAAATATATATACAGTAGTTGACAGCCAAAATGATGTACCTAGGTAGCTAATGAAAAATGGTCAATATATGGCTACTTTTGAATGAAATAAAGAAAAACACTTGTGTGAGGATAAAAATTAATAAAAACCCAGATAAGAGCTGATTTTGACCTTACAGCCAAGATGATTTTATTTTATTTACTAATCAAACAAGGCATAAACAATACAAATAAATATTTGAATTAAATATGTGTAAACGAAAAATTAAATAAATTAAATAATTAACACATAAATAAATAACAATTGATAAATAACAAACAACAATACAGAAAACTTATACTGTTAAATATTCTGCAGCATCTATTTACCGGCTCATTAGCTGCGTAAGTAGTGGAATGTGGATATTCCTTAAGTAAACGAGAGGACCTGGTGTTCCTTATAGGGTTATTCAATACCATTTTACCATTCAAGAATTCAACTTTGATAACGCCTCTAATGACGTCAAATGTGAAGTAGGCCGAAATCATCTTTCTTCTGGATGCAAGTGTCAATAAGTTTAGATGACCCAGTCGAAATTCAAAAGGAGGAAGGGGATTAAAATCGCAAGGATTGTATAGTTCTCTCAACGCGAAAAGCAAGAACTGTTTTTGTAAGGACTCCAGTCTGTTATTGTGGGGTTCAAAAGCTGGATTCCAGCAGATAGAGGCATATTCGAGAATGGGGCGTACAAGTGAGATGCATTATGATCTTGCGACCCACAGGTTACGAAATTCCTTGGAACGTCTTTTGATGAACCCTAGCTGTTTGTTTGGACGGAAAATTATTTTATCCTAGTGCAAGGTGAAGCGGAGTTTCTCATCCAAGATTAGACCAAGGTCAACAACGTTTTCAACTTGGAGAAAGAGTGCATCGGATTTAGATTTAATGATGTGATAGACTTTGAGATCGTCGACATAAAGTAGACGAGGTATATTTGCTAAAACGTCAGATAGGTCGGAAATACATATATTAAAGAGGAGTGGGCCAAGATGGCTACCTTGTGGTACACCGGAAGTAGCAGATATATCTTTCGATAAAATTCCTTGAAATTTTACCAATTGTGCTCGCTTGCGAAGGTAAGAAGTCAGCCAGCTATGCAAAGATCCGGCAAGTCCAAATTTCTGAAGCCTTGAAATTAAAGTAGGGTGGTCAAATCTGGCAAAAGCTTAACTTAAGTTTGTGTAGACTGCGTCAATTTGGTATCCTTTCTCCTTTTTACACAGAACGTCTGAGATTAGGTCAAAATGTTTTTCCTTGAAAAAGTACCGCTGGTTCCAATAATCCGTTTGTGAAGGAAGAGTATCGCATTGCAAAAATGATGACCATCAGTCAGACCGTGGTTTTTGAACGAAATCATTATTCTGTAAATAACAATACTGTAGCTAATTCGCGATGGGTCGCCACACTTCTATTGAAGAGCGAGAGTTAATAATAAACAATTTCAAGGCCGGGAAATCTAAAAAAAATTGCTGAGATTGTTAAAAGGAGTGCTTTAAAGGTTCAGCATATTATTGAACATTTTGTGCGTGAAGTCCTGTGGGAAATCGAGTCAAAAAAGCTCACAATAAGTTTTTTTCTGCAACGTATTGCCGTTAGATCGTGAGACAGTCAAAAAAAGATCCTACATTGAGTGGCCTTAAATTGGCAGAGTTTGCCGAAAGGACTGTCGACAATAAGAGCAACCTCCAAACTATAAGGAGGACACTCAGGAATGCCAATTTAAATGGTAGAGTTGCCCGGAAAAAAACCGTTCATCAATCGCAAAAACAGTTTGCGCAGGATTGATTACACTCGTGAACATTTGGGAAGAGTGCTGTTTCATAACGACTACGACCCTGTTCACAAGGCTGTAGTTGCAATGGCTGCAATTCAAGAAACAGGATGTGGGCTGCTTGAACATTCGCTCTATTCGCGAGATCTAGCTTTCAGTGACTTCTACCTCTTTCTTCGGCTCAAGGAACACCTTTGGGACAAGAAAAATGACGATGATAGCGAAATGATGGCCACAGTTGAGGCGTTTTGGGAGAGTAGAGATAAATTTTTCTTTTCTAAGGGTATCTTGGGTTTGGACAAAAGATGGACTAAATGTATTAAGTTGTTAAGAGATTATGTCGAATAATAAATGTTTTTTTTTTAATTTTATATTCATTATCATTAATTTTGGATCAACCTCGTAATTTTACCTATCGATTTAGTCCTAAAAGAAGACAGTTTTTCATTAAAAAAATCTTTGACACCTGATTGTCACTTCAAAGTCAACATTTGCAATGTTTTAGCGTTGACAACAACTCCGCGTCAGACAAGATGTCAATTATATCATCGATCTGTAGAAACGGATAGCTATATTTTTAGGTAACGTCATAGAGCTGTCAGTAGTCGATGTCAAATCGAGGAAAAACCATCCTCTTTTGTGACGCCCTCGGACTGGCAGATGGCCTGTGTTTTTCCATTTTGTAAATCATTTCGCTAACTGCCTCTTGGTTTGCCAAGGACAGTCGTCTTAGTGCTTGTTGGATGGGCTAAGCGTCTTTTGTATCATCCTCGTTCTTTTTTAGTTGTCTTCACTAGTCCAAAAGATGTTGCTGACCTAAATGACTTTTAGTGGTATATAAACATTGATTGTTTGCTACACACTTATATCTTTATTTATCGAACTCTATCAAACGGCTCCACTAGACTGACTTAAAAAACTATTTTACTTAAAAACTTTAGTTGGTGGTTTAGCCAGCTAACACAAAAGTTCGCTGCCCAGCGTTGATGACCGACGGAGACATTAATGTAAATGTTTCGGAGAGATGTCGTTGCGGTAGAAGGCAGCACCTATGGCAATTTTCCAAACATCTGTCGATAATGCCAAACGAAAATGTTGGCTTCGGAGATTTAACAATGTCGCGGTAGCAAGCAAATTTTCGCAGTTTTGAAATGCTCTTTCAGTTGCTGGAGTCCACTCGATTAGGCTTTTGTCGTTTTTCTCGCATTTTTTCAGGAATTTATTGACAGACATTAATACTTCCGCCGCATTTTTTTTTTAAAATTGCGGTAAAAGTTCGTAAGCCTTGGACGGTATTCGGTTTTTTAATCTCGTAAATGGCTTTAACTTTCTCTGGTGAAGGTCCTATTCCTGTGCGGCTGCCTAAGTATCTAAGATATAGTACTTGCGGTTTTTCAAATCGACACTTAGATGCGTTTTCATATTTTCAAGTTGGGCAAAAGGTTGACATCGATCATTTTTGTGCTATTTTTTTAAATAATTGAAATCGCGGATGAAATCAGCGTCAATGATTAGTCGTGCAACATTTGCACCACAAAATTTCCATTTGAATGAACGTCGGAGCCCAAAATTTAAAATCAGTAGACGGTCTCCATATGTATCGATTAGCGAACCAATTGCGGCATACAATTTAAAATCAATTGGCTTTGATTTGGCTTTGCAATGCCGAAATTTCGGTTCATGTGTCCACTAAAAACGAAGTTCCTGTACGTTTTTACATAACCAAAGGGCAGTTCTTTGCAAAATCTCCGCCGCTGACCGCGTTTGACAACGAAATTTTTGTTTTCCGATTTTTGGTTTTTGGTTTTTGACCCCGTGGCGTCTTTTAATCGAAACGCCGATGAACGTAATAGGCACCCTTACTTGCCTTTTAGTGAAATCTGATGCGTGTTCATGTGCGTGAATGTGTTCGAAGAAATTAAAGTTTATTTGTTCGAAAATGCATATATCTTTAGATTTATCTTTATGCTTACAACAAGCCTAAAAGTAGCCCCTTTCAAAATAAGTTATTTTTCCATTTACTTTATTCTTTGGTGTCTAATTTGATTCTTCTACGAGAAACCGGTCTTCGATACTCATTCATTTCCTCGCCACCCCAACGCTCCTTCATATCAAACTCAAACCCGACTTTGATTCGATTATCTCACCACTGCTTCATAGCAACAGTTCACCGCAACCAGAGCTCGATGGCAGTTCACAAAGACTTTCCGTTTTCGAAATGCTTATTGAGAGCCAAAGGCGTGAATAATTAATGGTTTTAACTTTTCCCAAACTACACAGTTCCAGAGACGAAACAAGTATTCGGTCGAAGAGCAGGACCAAGTACCTAAAACCAATTCGATAAATGAAGGAAAAAAACAGAACCACAGCCAATGCCGATAATAACAAAAACACCAAGCTCGCTAGCCGCACTTTCGAATAATGTAGGAATAATAGTATTCTCCGAGATATGCCCAAAGGAAAAGGATGTGCCGAAGCACAAAAGCACAGTTGTTACCCTCGAGTTTCCACCAAACCTACAATTCCGTAGTGTTTGTTTTTGTTTTCGAAGCCCTCGGATCAGTCAAGCGTTTAGCGAAGTTTCGTTCGTTCCAGTGTCCTGGCATTATCCTCGCTCTCCAGTCGATGGCTTTGTGGGCGACCAAAACTCGTTTGCCTCGCTGCCAGAAAGCAAAATGTTAATTTCGAGTGAGCTAATTAAACATCAAGATTCTCATGCTTCAATCAAGTTAAGTGGTGGCGCGCAGTGACGGCGTGGCAGTTGGTTGCGGAAGAGATAAAAAGTATGAGTACCAACCGTTTTCATTCTCTCGAGAACACTGTAGTTTTAGGTAGGCTTCAAAGAGACCGAGTTTCGTAGAATGACGATGAGCGAAAATGGTGGAAGAATTGTGTGATGACAAGGCTAAGCTCAGCTTAATATCCCGGCGTTTTACACTTGACACAATCATTTTCTAATGTTTACGCGCGACAGCAATGTGAGATTTAAAGTCGTTGTTATTTTGAAAGGATTAGGAGGTGCCGTGACGGAGATTCGTGAAGATATAAATTTTAGGTGGCTTTAACAAGGAAAGGTTGTTTGAAAAGAAGTTAGCATTTACCCTCGTGCTGAAACTTCCCTAAGAAAATAGGTCCTAACAACCGAATTGATATCGTTGGTATTAAGTTTCAGATGTGTAAATTTTTTCTAACGAATCTGAGCTGAAGCTAATCAGTACCAATACATTTTCCATCCCTCAAAATCCTAGCTAATTCCATCTGTATGCGTAATTGCACTATGAAATAAGAACAAGAGCCAGGAAATCCGTGCCCAACCAACCGCGTGCAAACAACTAAGCAACCGAGTCAAGTGTGGATCTAGTTACGGATTAATTTTTTTTTTTCGCAGCTTTAAGTATGCAAGCAAAATGAATACATTCTCAGCATTAAGCCCTTCATATTTCCCATTTCTTCGGTCGTCTTATGAGCAGACTTTTAGCTGCATGAGATTAGTGCTTACTCGTCGTAGAATTGTACACAGTGTTTTGCTTGTCGAGCTTTCACTGTTCGAGCACCGGGGGTAATTATGAGAAAATTATTTAAATGCTCGTGCTTTGATATTGTACGACAGGGATGATAGCTAGCTGCTCGGGCATTAAGACTATGCTGGTTGCAGGGATCAAAACAGCAACAACAAGCAGCAGCATACAAGACCAACAACAGAGGCAGCTTATGTGCAGTAAGATTGTGGTTTTGTCTTGCTTTGCGCTGTTTGATTTACAACCGGAGCTATTAGTTGCAGTCATTATCGTAGAATACGATTTCACTTGCCATCCACGGGGGGTTCATTAAATTTTCTCAATTCACAAAGTCAGACAGGGAATATTAGTGGCTAGCGTATTGAGTTACTTGAAATGAGAATGAGATCATAATGGATGCATTACCATGAATTTATGAAATTGTGGAAAATAGTTTGGTATTAAGGTGAGATTTAATGGAAATGGATTTTTCTGAGAGATGTGGAGCACAATTAGGTGTTTTTGTTGAAATAAATTTTAGTCCTTGGGCATTTTCTTATGAAATTTAAGTAGAGTCTACATGCTGAATTCATTTTGAGTGCGATGGAATGGACCTGTGGGTTGATACTCACTTCATTTTCTGGAAAGCTAGTTACCCTTACGAATACGTTTATCAATCTTTTCGCACAATGGAGTTGTGTTTAGAAGAAAGTTAAAGTAAAATAAAGTCAGGTAGCCTCAGTCATCATGTGAATAAGGGGATCTCATGTATTATGTGAAAATTTGCAAGTGACAATACATTCGGACTTCATGGTGTAATAGAAATAGTTTATCCTAAAAGATGGAGATGCACATAAGAAAAAAAGAAGAAACAACTAACAATGTTGCTAGAGACCAGAAGAATAAAACACAAACTCGATGATGATATTTCAAAGAACAAGCAAGTAAAGAAAATCAGGGACAGTAATAGGGCCTAAAAACATCCTCAACACAGCAAAAGGCAACGATAGGTTATCCATAGCCTTGCAAACCTTATAACTGTGAGCTTCCAATGAGCAAAAATGTGAGTCCTACCGAAGGTTTTATTTCAAGGATTCCTTACAACTAACTAATTGCTGACTATTTCCTTAATGCAGTGGTGTTGACAACAGAAAGGATCATGGCAAAATAAAAACCCCAAGTTCAAATTCTGGAAGGTCCTTTTTAGCGAGAAAAAAGCAAGTACGCCACACTGGTCATCGCAGTTGACCAAGCCTCAATCTCCGAAATTATTAACGGAGACGGAAACGTTAGTTTGCGCTTAAGTCTGCTTAAGAAGGCCGTTTAAAAAGCCGGGCAGGAAGATACTAGAGCCAACGGTTTTCAATTTTCCAACCAAAAATGTAAATAAACTTTATCAGCTACACATAAGCAAATCAAAATAATAGAAAAAGCATTGTAGGACAAGGAAATCAGCCTGTACACCTTCCTGGATATAGAACGTGCCTTTGACAATGCAAGACACGGCTTGCAGATCCGTGCACTCAAGATGAGGGAATCACATGAAGAGGTAGCGAAATGGGCGATTGAAGCACTAACGCACCGAGGTGTATTTGAGGATTTGGGGAAATCAAAGCTAAGGGTGGGCACTAGGAGAGGACATCTGCAAGGCTGAATATTCGGTATGGCTCCTACTCGTTGATGACTTTTTCGCGATACTCAACAGTAAGGGCTTTATTTATTTCAGGTACGATGACGACGTCAAAGTAATAATTAGAGACTCATAGTCAAATACTTTGAGATCTAGAATGCAAAATGTCTTATATGAAACAACACAGTGGCGCAAGGAAGAAGGTCTTCTATAAACCCTCCAAAAAAAAGTACTGTTAACCGGGAAAAGGAAAACTGAGGTAAAGAACTTAAAACTTAGAGGTAGAGTGACGCGTCTGCACAAAGAGGTAACATGTCTAGAAATCCCTCTTGATTGAAAACTCATTTAGAAAGACAGCACTGACAGCTACTAAGGGACTTTGGACGCAATTGATGACTTTTTCATAGATAGACATAGTGAGCAGACGGTGATACCTTCTTGCGGAACAACTGCGAACAGTCTGATCTATTACCCTCCTCCTATATTATTTAGCCTGATCTATTACCCTCTACATGATATGGCACCCCGGTTAGCCACCGGAATCGTGGGCTATTTGGAGGGACTGGTCAAATTCTAGCTGCGTCACGCATCTAAAAAATAATGACTCACAAAACAAAACATGTAAAATGACGGGATAGGGAGCCCACTAGTCCATGGCTCCACTAAATATAGGTTTTTAGGAGTAAAGCAAAGCATCATTGATCACTCACAGTTCACACACAAAATGAAAATTTAAAAAAGTCAAACTCAGCAAAATAGAAACATATTGTATTTTAAAAAAAGTACAAATTGAACAAAACAAATACAAAGAAAAGAACAATAAAATAATATACCAAAAAGCCACACTAGATTTTGTTTCCACCATACCATGTGAGTAACAAATTGGCGGCCAAAATATGTAATTAATTTCTTTCAAAAGAAGGTTGCGGTTTGATTCTTTTTTTTTAAAGAACATGGCAGCTTTCTCTCACGCTGAAAAAAATCCACATGACGCCCAGAGCTATGTAACATAGCGCATTAATTATGATCCCATATGCTCCACATACTCTAAGGTATGCAATATAGAATCTGCATAGCGCGTGGTCCTATGTAACATGGCGCAGCATTTATGATCCAACACGCTATATACATAGTACCCTGAGCTGTGCAGTATGGCTCCCAGCGCCATAATTACGTGTCGCAGAAATTATGGCCCCACATGCTTTATTACATAGTACCAGTTGCACTACTGTACTCAGCTGTCATACCAATTCGGATGAATTGAGGTTTTGAAGTTTTGGATGAATTTGAAATTTTTGCATATTCCACATCACATGTTCCATGGCACCAAATCAAATCGTTTTCATTCAGTTTCAACAGAGTGAATCCTTTTAGATTTGTATCTTTTTTTATTTGAACGGGTATACCATCACACACTTGCATTCGACTAAATATTTCATCAGATTTGCTTTTAGGATCTATTAGGTTATACAATTTGCGAATGATTACCATGGATCGGGCCCTAATTGCCTAAGCTCATCGAGGTTGATTTACGAGCCAGATGTACTATAGTACATGGAGGACTATAGTACATGGCGTGGAGGGCAATACCACATGGCGTGGAGGACTATAGTACATGGCCTGGAGGGCAATAGCATATGGCGTGGAGGACTATAGTACATGGCGTGGAGGGCTTTAAGCATAGCGTCTGCTCCTATGTACTTTTCGCCATGTACTATGCCGTGTAGTGCTATATTTTATCACAATCCCAAAACCGACTATGTACATGGTGCCAGAATTCTATAAATTATGGCGTCTGGCGCTATGTGTTTTTTCAGTGTATAAAAGGAATTATTATTAAATGGATAAATCATTTTTGTGCTGAGTGGAATACAGTTCTCGGCTAAGACAAAAGTTGGTAGAAATTAATTTTAAATGGCAAACAAAGCTATACTCACGATGGTTCACTAGATGATCGATGATCTGTTATTTGACGCCTTTCTGTTAGTGGTGGTAGTTCTTCGTGATGAGCACCTTGTGATTGCCAGTGCGAATAATATGGTTGATCATTGTATGAAACCTGCTCAGATGCCTCTTCATCACTATGACTATTATCGTCGGCCTAGTGAAACATGAATGCAAAAACAAGCGATTAAAATTTATGTATGCAGAATTATATTGTATTTGAATTTAATATATCTCCTTTGCTTTACATTTTATTTTGATAAAATCCATTACGTTTAATTCTGTAATTAAGGAATTGTTTTGGAATATTTTAATTTACATTCAGAAATTCAAATAGACAATTGACAAGTCGTGGATAATATACAATCATTAACAAAAATAACTTTCTCATTATAATTCAATATTGTATTGTTAAGTAAAATAAATGAATAAATAAATAAAAGACTCAACTCACATATAAACTGTGTTCACATGAAATTCCAGTCGTACAGATTTGTTCAGCTGGCGGTTTCGTATGTGGATTACATTGTGTACTTAATTTTCCATGCCAACCCATGCATTCAACACCGCGCACTTGAATTCCTGTGCCACACGACACTGAACACTGTATGCATGTATGTATGTATATAGATGCAGGTGCAGGACACATTGAATCAAAATGTGAATCAACATATAGTTTAGTGAAGACAATAGAAAAGAGTTGAATAGGATAAAAGAAGGGTGACAAAAATGTAAAGTAGATTCAGAAAGACGATGAAAAAGTGTGCAACATAGAAATAATTTTTATTTATATTTGGGATAATATTAATATAAACAAACTCTAATATTTAACAAAATCAATGAAAAATGATTATATATGACATTAACTGCAGTCAAAATAAATAAAAACTGAAGTGTAGCTACACTAAACAAAACTTCTTTAAGACTCCACTCAATTTGGATGGTGTTTAACAAAGGACGAAAATACACTGCACACAAGACGGAATTCAACCACCAAATAACGGAAAACAAGGAAGAAAGAACTAGTCTCTACGAAGGAACAGAAGGAAAAACAAGATGAATGGAAAAACTAAAAAGACGAGTACACTAAATGGTAGACGCATTTAAGGAATCCCGCAAAACATATGTAAGTACTTAGGGTAAAACATGAAAACAAATACAGAATGCGACATGACATCGGGTTACGTAACATATGTATGTATTCATATGTGACATAATCACTAGAGCAGGTTTCTGTGCTTCGTACTTACCCCCGACCATTCAGTAGGTACCCACTTGGGACATTCATGCAAATTGCAACTCTCTCGAGTGGATGGTTTTTGGGTTCTGCATATATCGTCTGGAACCTGAAGGAGAAACATGATAGAAGTGAAATGATGTAATGTGGGACTATTCCGAACAAATAACTAGGAATAAAAAGCTGAAACGAGTTGAAAATATATCTAACGAATGCTGATGAGTGGGCATTTGATTTTAAGGGAGTAAAGTCATTTCCATTTTTACAAAATTCCATTTACATATAGTTTTGAAGGTCATACCAAAATATTATAAATATATATCTTAGGAAACGAACTATATTCAAAAATAATTCCGGCTATTTGGTCCCGATGGAGAATAGAGTAAAACCTTTGAAAACTTCCAAAGTAAACTTTTTCCTGTAGGGATTTTCCTGAAGCACTTCAAAATAAAATTTCTGGACAAAATTTATCTTAAGATTAAAAATAGAACTTTGATCGCTGACCATCTTATTCTCCCATAAGCCTATTTGCCAATCGACTTACGCAAAAATCAACTAATGCCCTCCCCTCGAAGTAAATACGAGGATTATATGACGCAAGCGGATTAGGATTTGGACTAAAAGAACAGCTCATACATACCTTCGACTTAATACCGTTACTCTCTTCGGCACAAACAACTGCTCGGTCCCGATATCCACCTCCACATGACTTACTACACTGTCCCCATTCTTCTGCAATCCACCTGTTAGTATGTGTGTGAGAGAGAGATAAAACATGGAAAGTTGTGAAAAATGTTCGAATGAAAACCAACAAACTTTCGAATTCATACTATTGAAAATCATTTTGAAACAAAGTGAAAATAGAAACGGACAACAGCTACGAGGAAAATAAAATTAAATTTAAAAAAAAATAAAATTCTTTCCGAAACGGAATATGACAGTAACTAATTTTATAATGATAGGGGGATAAGAAGTTTGTCTGTTTCTTGGAAAATTCTTTTCACACTCTACCCATTTTTTTTTTTAGCGTTTTCCCGCATCCAATTGGACACTACTTTCGTCTTGGTGTCGTGATTGAAGGTTGAGGGAAAAAAGGATTTTCATGTTGAACTATACTTTTCACTTACTTGGCCGGACACAAGTGGGTATTGCATTTTACGATAGCCGGTTCAGGTTGCACTACGGCACTGCATAGGGAATCGTCGACATCCTCGCCGGTTACACGATTTCGACATTTCGGTCGTGACATTTTATATCCTGTAAATTACAGAAAATACGTTTCAGTGTGAGTTAGAGTATTGATTGGAATTAGATTGAAATTATTTTTTTTTTGTTGGAAATGTAGATACATGTTCATGAAATAGAAATTAAACTTTTTGCGATTGTGGGTTTGAAGGGAAAATACGATTATCCTGAAATGGCAAATTGATGTGTGGTTTTGTATAGTGGTTTTAAGAATGTATTTCATTAGCTTTAACATTTTTTTTAAAATATAATTTGATAGTAATTTTAGTTTAATTGTTCTAGGTAATTTACAACACTTTAAAAGCTTTGAGCAAATTTAAAATGTTTAGTTTAGGTGTTTTGTAAATTCAAACAGTTTTTCACAATAATTCACACATAAATTCTATATATTTCTTTACTTTGGAATATATTATATTTTTCCTTCCTTATACGCTCCTGAATCAAAGTTTTTTTCTTTACTTCCATTCTCGTACTCGCCAATGAAGTGTGATTGGTGTTCTAACTTGAAAAGATCCCGGGATAAATTTAACAGTTTTGGTATTTCAGATCGTAAGGCGGGGGTAACAAGCAGTCATAAAAGGAGACGGAAAGAAACTTTTATCGAATAAGAACCGATAAACAGTTTGACTTGTGGAGGAAAGTAAAGGATTTGTGTACATTTTGAATGCATTTTCTTTCAAAAGTGCTCCTAGCTAAGCGTGCGCGAGAAGACTGAGGCGTTGTTATCTGGCGACTGCAAAGCTACAATGATATTTAGTTTTGTCTCATTAGCGGATAATGCTAAAAATGATAAAATCACAACCATTTCCAATAGCAAATGCTAATGGACTTAAAACTTATGACGTGAAAACTACAAGTGAGGTGGAGCAATACTGTGTCGAGCGTCGTTAGGAGAGGAAGCCGAAAGTGACACTAGAAACAGCGATGTTAGTAACGACAAATCATGCACTAGCTTAGCAGCACAGCCAAAGAAAATTGATCCCTTTGGCTAGCCAGAATAGATGATAAATGAACTGCTGAATTATACGAAAACCAAGGCTAATGTACATAAGGTTATCAAAGAGCAGGTAAAAGCTTTCAGGTTGATGTGCTATTGTAACCGATTTAATTTCCTCCATCCTGTACCAAGAGCTAAGTAAGGGATCTTTCTTTGTCTTGCCATGCGTACCTCTTCCCTTTTTTCTCAATCTGACGAGGGTTTGCAGGCGAAAGAATCCCTAAGTGCTACGGCAAACGGACAACCCAGCATTTAAACAGATGACAATAAAAAGGTAGGGAAGGAATGATTCAGCGTGGAAATCATTATTAAAAACCGAAAATTAATATAAATTCATTATTTATTGAAGCATTGTTAAAGTATCTATATATAAATAAACAATAAACCTTTTTATAAAAAAATTAACAAATCTATTTTAGTTGCCACAACTCCGACACAAATCGTTGAACTCTACGCCCAATCGGTATGCATGCGGTCCTATCAGGCAACGGCCCGTAAAAACGTCCACAGTGCAACGCAGAGCGCTTCGAAATAAGCCTTAAAGCTGCTTGGTGCGATGCGTATCCATGGATAACCAGGACCGGCTTGCTATCGAGCAGTGATTTCATTTAGTGCCAGCAGAGGTCGATCGTTTCTTTTTCTTCTTCAGGACCTCTGCCCAGGACTTCTTAGCGTCCTCAAGATATTTTTGCCTGATGGCCAATTTGACAGATGTCATTGGTATTCCTATTGAGGAGCAAGAAACCTCCGGTAACAAGGTTCCAAGCCTTGCTAGCTCATAGGCCTCACAGTCGCCCTGAAAACCCCTATGCACAGGTACCCAAATCAATTGAACAACCGAATGTCTCGATATCTCCTTAAGAGATGCACGACATTCAGCGACAATCATGGACACTGTACAAGGACCAGCAAGGGGCTTAATAGTAGCTTGGCTATATGTGAAAATACCAATATTGACCCCAAATATGCGACTTCACAGAAGCTAGTCGATTGTCGGAAAAATAGCCGCAACCTCCACTTGAAAGAGACTACAGTGGTCTGGTAGACGGAGGGACAGCTTGAGATTCAACTCATCTGAGTATACACCACTCCCGACTCTATTCTTTAGCTTTGCGCCGTCGGTGTGGACATGGATAAGCCCACTTTTGAGGGTGACACCGTCATGCCATTCATCACTGCCAGGAATGCCCTCCCTCAACCAAAATTCTCGCATGTGTAACTTCTGTTCTAAAAAACATTGAAACCATTATAATAATATAATCAAATTTCGTTTTCTTTAGTTATTCTTATCCGCTTTCACCAAAGGGTTAACGATATTTTTCTGTAAATTAGAACGCACATGCAGCGATATTCCTAAAATATGCAAGTCAATCGAAATACGCGATCCGGAGAAAAACCCAATGAAATTAATCTTCGAGCATTTTTTCGAAAATCAGCAAAAACACCATGGCATTAAACGATGAATTCCACAATTTACAATGTACATAGTTCAAACGCTCAAAGCAGTAAATGTTTGCCACGATAAGGTGCCACCGTATTGTATCAACAACAACAAAAAAATATTGTGTTTCGCTATAGAGTAAAAATATAAGGTGCGTTTTTTTTGCAATCTAGCAGATGCGTATCCATGGATAACCAGGACCGGCTTGCTATCGAGCAGTGATTTCATTTAGTGCCAGCAGAGGTCGATCGTTTCTTTTTCTTCTTCAGGACCTCTGCCCAGGACTTCTTAGCGTCCTCAAGATATTTTTGCCTGATGGCCAATTTGACAGATGTCATTGGTATTCCTATTGAGGAGCAAGAAACCTCCGGTAACAAGGTTCCAAGCCTTGCTAGCTCATAGGCCTCACAGTCGCCCTGAAAACCCCTATGCACAGGTACCCAAATCAATTGAACAACCGAATGTCTCGATATCTCCTTAAGAGATGCACGACATTCAGCGACAATCATGGACACTGTACAAGGACCAGCAAGGGGCTTAATAGTAGCTTGGCTATATGTGAAAATACCAATATTGACCCCAAATATGCGACTTCACAGAAGCTAGTCGATTGTCGGAAAAATAGCCGCAACCTCCACTTGAAAGAGACTACAGTGGTCTGGTAGACGGAGGGACAGCTTGAGATTCAACTCATCTGAGTATACACCACTCCCGACTCTATTCTTTAGCTTTGCGCCGTCGGTGTGGACATGGATAAGCCCACTTTTGAGGGTGACACCGTCATGCCATTCATCACTGCCAGGAATGCCCTCCCTCAACCAAAATTCTCGCATGTGTAACTTCTGTTCTAAAAAACATTGAAACCATTATAATAATATAATCAAATTTCGTTTTCTTTAGTTATTCTTATCCGCTTTCACCAAAGGGTTAACGATATTTTTCTGTAAATTAGAACGCACATGCAGCGATATTCCTAAAATATGCAAGTCAATCGAAATACGCGATCCGGAGAAAAACCCAATGAAATTAATCTTCGAGCATTTTTTCGAAAATCAGCAAAAACACCATGGCATTAAACGATGAATTCCACAATTTACAATGTACATAGTTCAAACGCTCAAAGCAGTAAATGTTTGCCACGATAAGGTGCCACCGTATTGTATCAACAACAACAAAAAAATATTGTGTTTCGCTATAGAGTAAAAATATAAGGTGCGTTTTTTTTGCAATCTAGCAGATGTGGTAAGCGTATGGCTGCAAAAAAACGATCCCAAGCAGAAAAATTGCGTTGTTAGAAAAGTTACTGCATGTTGCTGTTGTATGTTGTTGTATTCGCTGAGCTTTCGATGTGGTTGGTTGTTAAATTAGAATCACATACAGAGCCGTCTTAGATCAATTTGGGGCCCTGGGTACTTTAAGATAAATGTGGCCCCAAAAGGCATTAAAAAGAAAATTTTAGATATATTTATCTGTTGTTTTTATATATTCAAAGTCGCATCAAATCAATAGGTAATTTTTATCCGGAAAAGTAGCTTTTCAACCATTATACGCAGGTTAGTCATTAAAAAGTGTTGTAAAAGATTCAAAAGATGATAGGTATATTTCTTCATTTTCCCTAGTCTAGACACTTTTCTAGTATTCTGTTAAACGCAAACATTCTGTTTCCAACTCATTCTCGCTATCATCACTAGGATAGATTTTAGTGAATTCTTTGTAACTTAGTTCCAAGCGAGCCGATGTCTTATTTTCTTGTACGAATTCAAGCGCTATTTTAGATGAATTCACAGGGTATCAATTATGGGGCTAAAAGTTTCTACTTTGAATTTCTCTTTCCCTTTTAGTTGGGTTGATGGCACAGAGCCATCAAATAATGCCTGACTGTGATTCTATCTCTTATTCTTTGAGAAAGGCAATTGTAGTCACACTCCGGATTTTTCTCTTTGGCGCACGATTCGAAGTCAGCAATTTTATCCGCGACGTCAATAATACAATCATCCAGTGAAGTGGACAAATTAGTTGGAACGTACATTGCTATAGTTTTTTCTGAAGATAAGTACTTGTTTTGCCTATTCTTCCCCATGGGGCCCCAATATGGTGTTCCAAATTTCTGTCGCTAAAATAAGTTCCAGGTTTTCCATTTTTTTGAAGAAACTAAGAGCTTCGTTTCTAGTTTCTTGTCGTTTCTGTGCATATTCCGCGGTAGACGTCAAGGCTTCTATAATTTGTTTGTGACCTTGATGTAAGGAGCTTACTGCATCAGCTCGCACAGACTATTTGGTTTCAGAAAGACTTTTAACAACTTTTTTTGAACCTAAATATTCAGTCAATGTATTCCATCGGTGGTTAGAATCCGAAAAAAATTGTACAGTTTCTGAACCATTCAGCGGGATGAAGACATACCAAGTTTAGAAAATATCCCGCACATGGTATAAAAGTAGCAAATTCACATGTCTCCTTGATTTTCGCTTGCAGACCAGCATAGTTTCCTGACATATTTGAAGCATTGTCGTAGCATTGCCCTCTGCAATCCTTGATTTGTACATCATCATTCTCCAAAAATGCTCTTTGATACGTATAGATTCCAGATCGAGCGTGCTGTCAACGCTAATCGAAAAATATTTAGCTAATATAACTTCATTTAGAACTTTTGTAGGACCTGTTTTCTCATTAAACTTGTCCCTTTCCAGGATTCCCAAATTCGTTTAGGTAATCTGCAAGAAATTCAGGATATTCTCTTAACAGCTACCCACATACTAAATAATTTCTAGTGTTGGGAGATCCAAAGGTTTCATTGTCACCTCTCAACGGAAGCCCTCTCAATGCCAGCAATTTAATAACTGTAACGACAACCCGTTTAAGCACATTTTTCCAGTAAACCACTTGTTTTTGATAGTGGCATAGCAAGTCTGTATCTACTATACCAACTGCTTTACTTCATACCAGATAAGTCATCATAGATTGCCTATGTGCCGGGCTATTTTCTTAACGTAAAATTATGTGACTAACGTGGTTCCAATCATTACATCCACTCAGGGAGCATAGGTTTACATCAGAAGGGTTAAATAAGCAGCAATAAAACAAAATAAAGATTTCTTCTAAGGCGATTACAGCAGCCATTTACTTTCAATTGTTCTTTAATTTTAGATTAAATAATACTTTATTGAAATACCTAGTTACTGATTTGCCATCTTCTTTGTCTTTGTAGATTCTGGACGCTCCGGAAAAGTTACAATCTTTATTTTGAAAAAATATGGGCCCTTTACGAATTCGAATTTCGCGGCTGTTTTTCGGTAAAATTTTCGTTAAAATAATCGACAGGGTTGTGTGAAATATTTTCTGGGTCGGATGACTGCTGTTCCTCAATTAAAACAGTTGTCGGTGAAGTTATTCCATTTTTTCGAAGGGACGGACGCCTTCTGTGCAATATGGCTTAATCTCTTTTTCTAAAGTGATAGGACTTAGCGAAGAGCAAGTAGATTTTGAGGTTCCCTGAGTTTTCGCAATCTGTTGTTGATACGATTCATTATGTGGATGGTTTATTATTTGATTACTACTCACAGAAGCTCCTGGTGCTTCTTTATGATATGCAGTTATTTCCTATTTTCTGAGCCTAGGATATGACCGTTTTGCCATTTTGTATATATTTATAGATATAGTAATCAATACATATTATTTAATTGCACTGAAAACAATCGCAAACATAAAATAAAACACACCGTTTACAAGTTAAATCTTAAGTGAAATGATTTGATTTTTAGTCTCGGACAGAAATGCCGTCCCGACCGTGGAACGGATAGAAACAGCAGAAATTAAAATGTCCTCCTCATAAATTGAAGGGGTACACAGATCGATTTGTTTATGTTTATTCCAGTGAATCCCAAACTCCACGCAACAACAAAAGTGTTTACAATAATAACAAATAAGATTGTTCCCAACGGAAAAGTAATGCATCAGGATACATACATATATTCGCTAAATTTTCTGCGTAATGCATGGAAGTAGTACTTATCCATAGTGTGTTAATTTATTTTTAACATTGCATGCAACTGCAATAATTTAGGAAAATCACTTACTAGTAAGCAAATAGAGTTGCCAGTGTTATCCCCTGGCTCATGAGATTACTAAGGATAGATAACTATTAAGTATAGTCAGGTAATTATAGTTGAATTTTCACAAAATAAATACATTCATTGGCTGATGATCTGGAAATAAGAGATCGCGGGGCTCTGGGCACTTGCCCATTGTGCCCGTGCGCAAAAATGGCTCTGATCACAAATAGAAAAAACCTACACTAGGCGACATAATTCATCGTACGGCATATTAAAACATGGCAGATAAGAAAAATAGTCCTTTTATTAAAAATATTCTTGCATAAACTTTACATTATGACAAACATAACAAAAAGAAAATTCAAACCAAACATTAATTTTTTTAAATCTTTTCAAAGATTGGTAAATATCTATTGATTATTTCTAAAAATTAAAATTTCTAAGCGACAAAAGTCATCGTACGATTAGTTTGACATGAGGATATTTATATACAGTAAGGCGTCAATACCTGGTTGGTCCTCCTTTAGCTTCCAAGACCGGTTGCATACGCGATGGCATGGATTCCACAAGTTTCTGTGTAGTATTTTGAGGAATACTATTCCATTCATCTTGCAAAGCTTTCTTTAGAGAAGACTTTGAAGAAATATGGTGTTTATGTAACTATTTTTCGAGGCAGTCCCACAAATGCTCGATAGAGTTTTGTCTGGGCTCTGCGGTGGAGAATGCAATTGGCTAGGGTATTATATACAATACGAGCTGTATGCTTAGGGTCGTTAGCTTGTTGGAAAATATAGTTGGATTGAATATAGTTGAAAATATAGTTAGATTAATTTTATTCATAGATTCGCGTAAGTTGTTTTTTAAGATGTTTAGGTACACATGCTGGTCCATTCTCCCATCCATAAAAACCAGATTTGCGACTCCTGATCAACTCATGCACCCCCAAACAAGCACGTTACCTCCACCATGTTTCACGGTGCTCCGCAAGTTTTTAACATCTAGCGCAGTGCCTTTCCTCTACCAAACTTTTGCTGGACCATCGTAACCAAATATATTAAACTTGCTTTCATCAGAAAAAATAACTCGTTTCCAGAATAAAAGGTCATCATTTTTGTGGAGCAGAGCAAATTCTTTTCTTTTAAGCTTATTAGCTTCACTAATAAATGGTTTCTTCCTTGCTATTCTCGAAGAATACCCGTTTCTTCTCAAAGTTCTTTGCACTGTTCTAGCACTTATCTCAACATTGAACTTTTCTGACAACTCATCTTTTATTTTCACACCACTAGCTCTAGGATTTTTGAGCACTGCACTCACTATTACCCTTTCGCTTCTTTGAGATAACTTACGTGGACGACCTTGCCTTTTCTTGTATTCCACTGTTCCGGCTTTTTTTATAATTTTCAATGATGTGTTGAATTGTTAATTTAGATTTCTTGGTGATTTTTCCAATTTCACCTAAAGATTTTTTTTCACAAGCCCACAAACTAATAACTACTTCTCTAAAATCACTTGATGTCTCCTTTTGTTTATTTTTTGTTGGCAACATAGTGCAATTAAACTTGAAACTACTTGTTAGTATTTTTCCACGATGACTGCGTTGAGACTGCCCCAATTTTCATGCAGTACACCCCTAATGCTGGGTACGGAAAACGATTAAAATAACAGTACGATGATTTTTGTCGCAGGTAATAAACTGTGTTCTAGCCTTTTTTTGCTATTACGAGAAAAGAATGTCAGCTAGAAATTTTAATCAAGCATGGTAGTAGCAGTTGTAATAAAACAAATAAGACAAGGTTAAAACGAGAATGATTTGAAAGTTAATTAATTGTTTATGCTTGAAAATGTCATCGTACGATGAATTATGTCGCCTAGTGTATATGAAATCTTATCTACATTCTAATTGAAAATTTCCATATGAAATAATCTACAATGTAATGTGCATTGAAACACTGAAAAACAATCTGCACAACACAAGATTTGATGTAAAATAATTGACAATTACGGAGTGTTAAACTAATTCATTCAATTGAAAATGCCGGTTGCACAGTAGTCAACAGCAGCGGTACGAACCGTTTAGAACACTCTTACTGTTATCAGCACACTCAACATAAAAGCTTATAAATAACCGCTGCTTAACATTTTTTGCTTCAGTGACGCGACATGTGCAGGATTTTGTTGTTGTATTCAATATACTTAACAAAATTTGATCTGCTCGGGTGTGCAAAAAAACGCACCTATTAATTACATAAATAAGAATAAAAATTGATTAGTCTAGCGAAACGCAAGACTTTAAATCCTCTATGGCTGTGATAAGGCATTACGACTTGGAAAGATGAGTATTTTTGGTGATCCCAGTTCCAAAATCCCACCATATTTAGTGTAGTAGCACATCTGCAGTCAGCGTAGCAACATATTTCGTCGATCAAAAAATGACGTTTTCTGTAACAACCGACTAAAACAATTTCCCTAGATCAATCCTCGAAGCAGGCATTAAAGTCGGTTTTAAAACACTATACAAAAGAACAAAACCCAACACAACACATAATACCTCCCTATTCCAAGTCACTTTTCACACAATCAATTTAGCATCTGGGCCGCTATTAATCCTTTTAATTACTACCCCAACCGCAAGTAACTCTACTTCAAAGTCTCTTAAGAGTCCTTTCCGAATCCCAAGCAATTCCCATAAAATAAGTGTTGTTACTCGACTTTCTGCTTTCCGTCAAGTATCGAGAATTTCGTTATTTTCAAACCACACGAAATCATTTAGACACTTCGAATTGTTCACTTTGTGGTTTTTTTTTGTTGTTGTTGTGTTCCTCATACTTTTCACTCTTCCGTGTCCTACCGACCGAATTCGAAAATTTCCGGGGAAAAGGCTTGATTTGCGTCGCTAAAAAGCTGCTAGAGTGTCAAGTAAATAAGTGACTGCCTAATACTCTTTGGAAGTGTACAGGCATTAGCACAGCAAGCAATTAACTCAATTACAAAGGAAGTTGAGATGCCGAAATGGGGGCGCAATTATATAAGTCATCGAAGCGAAGTGAGCAAACGACATAGCGAGTCGCAACAGCAACAACACTTAGAAGGGTGAATGTTGTGATGTCATCGTACTGAAAGTGAGAAAGCCAATTGTAGGCCTGAGGCAAACACTTCAAAGCTCCTTCGAGTAATTGACATTCAAATTAAATTTGACAAGATCATAGACGGTGAGTTGGTTGAAAGTAGAATGCAATGAATGGTTTTCACGCAAAGTCAACGCTAGCAGAGTATCGAGAAGTTGGAAACAGTTTTGAATCGTAAGAAGCAGGATGGAATTAGGCTTAAATTTTTTTTTTAGCACTCGAATTGTAAGGAGCAGGAAGGAATTAGGCTTAGATTTGAGCCAAATTCTACATGTGCTGGATAGTGAGTTCGATTTGGCAGTTGGCAAACAGTTGATGAGATAATCATTTAGTGGTAAAATCTTCCAGAAATAAATGGTGTTGTGATTGAATCACACGATTTTTGGTGTGATTTTCTTGGTTTACTTAGAACATTTAGGCAATTAATTAAAAATATTAGCACTAAGTATATTTTGCTGTTTATTGCAGCGAAAAAAGAAAATTCAAATAAAATATTTTGTGTTATTAAGTTTTGAAATATTTTCAAATATCCTTGAAATTTAGAGAGCGCTCTAAAAATATGTTAATTATGAGTTATAACATTATTTTTGTAGAAAACTCGTATTTTTCCTAGCATGAAGCCATGTTTTAAATCTGTCCTTTGACATCATTTACTTTTCAACTGCTGCCACTTCGACCAGTTGTCACATCCGAAATCTTCACGTTTGCGTAATTGCCACAAAATTGTCTCCGGTAATTCTAGACACACAGATTAGCATATCTCGGAATTGGTGTGGCGTAAATGGCATTATCTAACCCAAAGACATTTTTCTGTGCGAAGCGCTTCAGTTAACATTATCGGAGTGTTCTCGTGGTCGCAAGTCGGCAACGATTCAGTTACGGTAACAATGGAATGACTTGCCAGCAATATCTTTCAACGTTCAAGGTAAAAAGTATTCTCTTGCGGCAACAAGACTAATACCAACGATGTCAAAAGGATATCGAACTGAAAGCATATAGTCAACTGAAAGATTCTTTCTTGGATTCTCGAATGAATGCTGGGACTAGCGGTGGTTGGAAGTTCCTGGGAAATTTTCACGCTTCGATAGCAAGAAATCGACGATGGTAGAGTGTGTGTATCTTGGCATTGACTGTTTCCAGAAAGCCACAGAGCAAATAATGTGAAAAAAGGTTGGAAGTTTACATAGTAGCATTTTGTTGTAATATAGAGTACTTTTTCCATGAATTTGTGTGTTTTAGGACTAAATAGAAAAAGTTTGACAAACATCTCGATTTATTTCTAGACAAGAGTATTTCTTAAATCGATGTTGAAGGATATGCCAGTATATGTTAAATGTGGACAAGAATTTTCATTATCCTTGATTGTTTAAATGTAAAGTTGGTTACCACATCATTGGAATGTATTATTGACATTTTTTTTTATCAAAAACTTGTTATACGTTTGTATTATAAAACTTTTCTCAAATAAACCCACGTTGGGCGCAAAAAGAAAATTACGGTGTTTGCTTTGCGGAAGAAGTTGTGAACACTTTTGTATTCATGTTACAAATGCGTCAACATGTATGTAGCAAGATTATCTCTACGTGGTCCATCTCAGGCAGCAGGCTCCTAAGCATGAGTATTATACACGTACTGAGCTTGTGATTTTGACATTCTGGACCTAATTGTCTTTTGAATCGGTAGCACCAGATTGAAATCGGATAGCGAACGACTCCAGATTAACATATTTGTTTCCTTACTTAAAACAACTGTGGTGAGTCTCATGAAATGCTCTAAATTCTGTAGCCATTAAGGTTTCCGTTTACGTTCAGTTGAGTTGTTTACATGATCAAGGACGATTTAGCACTGAGCTTTTGCTCCTCTAAGAACTTTGGCTAACGCTTCTTGCTTTGCTTGGCTCATTTTTGTAACTAAACTTACTAAACTTAAACTATTTGGTCCGAGTTTGGACCCAATTGCATCGATGCTAAACTGAAAAAACAAGCTAAAAATAGCCAAACCAAAAGTTGTTGGTCAGAAATCCAATACTTCATTCAGAATTTCTACTTCTTTTGACAAAAGAAGGCAATAGTTGCTTGGAAAGTGGATGGTGGAAGAAAAGTTGCTAAAACGCTTATTCAACTATCAACCAGAGAAGAAGTTTGCAGAAAACTTGCTCCACATATATATCTGTCAAAATTGCTGGTAAAGTGGTTTCTATGCCGGCTTCACGAATCGTTGGGTGTTTTATTTCCGCCCATATTTTGGTAAGTCGAAGTACCAAGTCAAGAAAGCTGTCCAGAATCAGCCTGTAGAAAAACTCTGTGCTCAGCAGAATAGTCCGCTTTATTTACCTTAGAGTTCACCTCAACTTCAGGCATGCAATTCCAAAAACATCAATACATCCAGGACTCTATGGAGGTTAGAGGGTGTAAAAGGACAAAAAGGCCTTCAGAACACTGAAACTTGACCTATGGCTCAAGCTCTTGCAATATTGACTCTTCAAGAACGCCAAAGGTCAACTAACCAGCCAAGTCAGTTTTTCTAACAGAAAAAGAAAAGACTGTCTCAATCGGAATAGCTTGGTCGTTTAATGAAATAGATAAAAAGGATTTGGTAAGAGCAGTCATCGACACTAGTAAGAGCGACGGCTTATTTTTACTGGGCAATTGGATGTTGATGCAACAGGCGCTTAGGTGGGCTTTAACGGCTTACTTACTTACAAATCAAGACAGAGTTAAACTGAAAGCCTGTCAGAACTAAAGTTTTGTTTATCTTTACAGGATACCAATAAGCAATTTGGCCACATTTTTAGCAATCCAAGGTGTATAGCATGGATCCTGACCAAGCCTTGTTCATCCGAAAAAAATATGGAAGTTATTAAACTTAGAAACGGTGTCCTACCAGTTAATGATTATACTGTAGCCAAGATCAGCGAGCTGTTTGATAGCCAACGCCAGTTTTGCATCATTTTCAATAAGGAATCACTTTTTGGAAGTTAAGACTTCTGATAAAATTATACTCATCAAAACATGAAAAGAGATAAAAAAGTCTTTACGTTTTTAAATAATATATTTTCTTAATTTATTTTCTTCAAAACTTCAATTTACACTTTTCTTGGCCTACTGTGTTTATGAATTTTCGTATGTTGTATAGTGTTGTGTATTGTGGATATGCAAGTTTGGATTGTGCGATTATGAGTTCCCACAACTTCTTTACTTGAACAATTGTAGCTATACCAACCGCTACGGCTTCAACTTCGTTCACCTAAACGTGTACTGATGTAATCTGAAAATCTCCACGCCGGAGGGACCTCTGCATCGGATAATAAAGCAGTTAAGTGGTTGTCTTGATCTGGACCATCGATTGGGCAAGGACATGGACGAGGAAATCACATTACATTGTCCATTTGTCCATTTTCTGGCAAGGTTGTCGATGCAAACATTTAGGAGAAACGACTCCTCCCTTGTTTTATACGTGCTCGATCCCCACTGGAAAAAGGAAGTAGTCGTTTGGGCTACATAAAGTAGCTCTGGTAGCCCTGAATAAGATCATTCTGTTCATTAAAGGGGTAGTTCTTTTCAATTGTGGTTGTGGACTAAGGAATAAGGTATCGCAAAAACCTACTGAGCTTCCAGTAAAAGCTTTGGCTTTTCTATTTCTGATTTATAAAGTCTTTCAACGTTTGTGCATTCGTTCCAGCATTCTTGGCACTCAACTACTTTGGCTAATTTGAACAGTTCCTGTAATTACTTAGTAAAACAACTAAGATCGCTGTACTACCAAAATAGCCTAGAGTTGCACTTAGGATAGATCTTGGGTCAGGAAGGTTTAAAGGCTTTCATACAATTTCTCACAAGTGTATTTTCGCTGCTTCTAGGTCTGCTGCAGAGTTGAATCTGGGAAGAGAACCCAAACCACTAGCAGCTACTAGAGTGAAGGTCTTCCAGTTTGTGTTTTCGGAATAACAAAACGGCCGAGAATTGTAGGTTGAGCTGAATCTCAGAGTGAAACTAATGTGTCCATTATCAGAGAGTGATTGTCCTACAAAAGTTCACCAATTCTTTATCAATTGCTCATGGCGCAGAGTGATGTCTAGTACGTTTAGGCTGAAACCTTCCCTTTAACTAGGGACATGGTTTCAGTTATTTATCTCCTCTCTCTAGTTTTTTAAATAGTTTTTATTTTACTTTTAGGATGCATTCAAACAATTTTATTTGTCGAACAACTCTGGAAGCAGATAGAATTGGAATGTGTATGCATTCAATTTTTTTGTGAAAAAATATTAGTTTGAGCTTCTTTTACCATATTCAAAAAATTTCATCGTCTGTACTTTTGTCTTTCATGCAAACCGATTCCGAAAAAATTTCAAAAACAAAACAAATCCCACCCATAAATCAGTCTATTCGACTTTCTCCAACAAATATTACCAATTGCATGTAAGAAAATCGACAATCTATGAGAAAATATACCATAAAAAATTCGAAATTTGAATTATTCATAGTTGCCAGTGATTTTCATGCGTCCCTGACATGATGATCCGATTCGATATCTTTTGCATGTTCTTTCACCCCACTCGAAAAAAAATCGAGAGGTTTTCAGCGCCCTCGAAAACGAGAAGAAGACAGCAAACAAACTCAAGCTCAAAGTATATTGTCAAAATAATACGATACACCGAATGTCATAGACACATTGTTCAGCGACGACGTGTTCCATCCATAAAATATCGCTTACAGAAATAGGCATAAAATATTTTCATTGCCTGATAAAAAAAAATGTAGGCCGGCATATTTATGAGGATTTCATTCGCGTTACAGTTTTCGCGAAATTATTCTGGTTGATACGTGAAAATATGCATGGCAACCAAGAACCGAATGACAGATTGAGCTTGCCAAACGTACGCAATAAGAAAGCAACCAAACAAAAAAACAAACGAGCAAACTTACCTCCACCACATGTCACCGAGCACAGTGACATCGCTGCCATCTCCCAATGATAGAGGGGCTGCGAACACGAACTTCCATCACCGCCACATACTCCGCACGCATCCACTTTTTTCGCCGAGCCAATTTTCAAATCGCATCCGACACGCTGGAATGAAGAACAGACGTAAGTTAGGCAAATAAGAAATAACATGCTAAAACAATAATACCCTCCAATCGGTTGTAACGGTGAAAACAAGACGGCATCGAGTCAAGGACGAAAAATGGAAAACAAACAGATCCTTTCGACGGAAGGTAGTACTTAGAAAGCGAAAGAGGGTTGGGTTCCGAAGCAATCAGAGTGGATGGGTGAGAGGTTACATGAATAAGTGTCTAGGATTTATGAGGCAGCAAGCTATAATCTCCCCATGTTGTGCGCTCCCCGTGTCTTGTGCAGCACCTATAGGCTCCTCGGGACTCGGTAATTCACGTTTTCAGGTGATAAATGACTTTGGCCGACTTTTCACAGACCTCGTCATTTTTCTTGTCGATGTTTGCTCGATTCAGCGGCGAACGGATGTAATAGATAATGCTTCGCGACCATTCCACTGGTTCCGGAGCATCCTCACAATTGACTATGCGGTTCGACTCCTTCCTACCTTGAACTTTTCGCCAAAGTTTGGCAAATGATAAGTATGCGCTTAGTATTGTTCTTCTTGCTGAATGGTTTCTTACCACACTCATCCGCCTGATGCCTGTTTCGTTACCTACGGAAGATACCGCGACGAAATCGATGGCAAGAGCCTCAGTAAGAACGTGACTATGAAAACACAGTACAGGTAAATTGAGAGGAGAAAGTTGAGTAAGTGAATATGCGCGAATTCTGTACAAGTTTCGTTGTTTCATTCGTCATTATTCTTGTTATTTTTCGTCATTCTCATCGGAAATGGTAATGAAGGTACGAAAATCTATTCGAACAAAATACCATATTGTGCATGGCGCAGCAATTCCCTGATATTTGTTTTTATGTAATTAATTATAATGTCTCAAGTAATTTTTGTTGAAGGTGATTGATTTACCAAAAAGTCAGAAGAATATGTCAAAGTTCAGGTGAGATCCCTGAGGAAAATGGAATGGAAATGATAAAATTGCGATTCACTTGTAATCTTTTAGTAAATGAAAGTAGATGGTGCGGTCAAGGTGAAGGTCGCCGGGAAACAAGAGAAATACATATCTGAAAATATGGAAGTTGAATTGGTAATCTAGATGATGGTGAAGTTGGCAACTTTTCATAATATATCGTGTTAGCCTCCGGATGATACATAATGTTTCAAAGAAATATCTGTGCATACACATCGCAATCTAATTGGTTTTTTTGTTGTGTCGAAAACGAAGACAACACATACGAGGTAGCATACCAAGTAGAGTTGGGTCGTACTCGGATTTTTACATACTAGGTATTCCGAATGCGAGTACAAAAAAATACCTGTTCCAAATACCTGTTCCAAAAATACTAGCTAGTATTTTTTTAAGTATGTACATATATACACACAAGTACATGCGATTTGCAGTGATGTAATGAAACGGTATGATATTCCCTCCCCCATCCACCAGAGACAAAGTTCCCAGGCTAGAATGGTGATGGTGCAGTTGACCGTGAAAAGATATGAGCCATTAGTCCGTGCAGCTTGTCCGTAACTATCCAATGGTCGGTCACTTATTTGGCAAGTGTTTCTCCAATCTAGGAGCCATCTAAGGGAAAACAAGCAAATTCAATCAATTTAATTTGATTTTCATTTTAATATATGCGCAAAACACCTCCTGTATTCCTTCAAACTACCAGTGTCGAAAAATGTACTATGATAGGATCAACTAATCCTGTTGCCATCTATATGACTTTTCATCGATCGATGCCTGATACCAAACTTTTCCTGGCTAATCTAAAACAGTCGGTTTTCCACTTCGCCTCACTGAAGCATGAATTTGTCGGAAATTTTATTAAGAAATGATAAAATGTCTATTAAACATGAACCCACTAGCGGTCAACCTTTTCTGTAAAGCTGGACATGAGTCACAACCCCGGTAGGGTTGGAGTGCAGTCACGAGGAGAGTTTCAGCACAGCCGGAGAAGCCAACTGGCTAACCAAAAAGGATCTAAACATTTTTAGTGTTATTTTCAGTTTTCCCGGCTGATTTCATTCTACCATATCTTAGAAACTAGGCCGCTTTTTCCCATATTTGCATGGGAACAACTCAGAAAGATCCTCAAATTCATGCTAGCCCAAAATTTTTTTCTTTGGAAAAAATGGACGTTTTTGCCTAATTTCCCCTATAAAAAAATTTGTTCTTCCTTAAAATATCACTATTGAACTCCCCGATCACTTTCAATCATCGAAAGCGCTGTAAAGGCAGTTTTTGCCAAACTATGGCCAAAAAACCCCTTACTCCCCTACAAAACCGAAATTTTTGTATCACAGCAATAGGTGTTGGCTCGTTATGTCCCAAACCACACTAACCCAAAATTAGCCGATTTTGTCCGATTTCAGCTACTTTTGCCCTAAAAACTTTTTGAATAATTGAATAAAATACTTTCCCAATTTCTCCTATCAAAAATTTTTTCGTCCTTAAAATATCACTAATATACTTCCCGACCACATTCAATCGTCGAAAGCGCTGTAAAGGCAGTTTTTGCCAAACTATTGCCAAAAACCCCCTTTCTCCCTTACAAAAACTAAACTTTTGTATCACAGCAATAGGTCTTGGCCAGTTATGCCCCAAACCACTCTGACCCAAAATTGGCCGATTTTGCCCGATTTCAGCTACTTTTGCCCTAAAACCTTTTTGAATAATTGAATAAAATAATTTCCCAATTTCTCCTATCAAAAATTTTTTCGTCCTTAAAATATCACTAACATACTTCCCGACCACTTTAAAAAAAAAACCCTTACTCCCCCACAAAACGTAAATTTTTGTAACACAGCAATAGGTCTTGGCCCGTTATGTCCCAAACAACTCTAACTCAAACTTGGCCGATTTTGTCCGATTTCAGCTACTTTTGCCCTAAAAACCTAAACCTAAAGTCCCAAAATACTCGCAAGCACGAAAATACTCTATACAAAAATATGCGATACAAAAATACTTGCAAGTTCTAAAATACTCGATACGAGTATATACTCGTATAGTTCCAAAATACTTTAAAAATACCAAAGTATTTAAAAATACCTGTTCCAAAAATACCTGTTCCAAAAATACTTGCAAGTATTTAAAAATACCTGTTTCAAAAATACCTGTTCCAAAAATACTTGCAAGTATTTTGGAACGATACGTTATTTTCGTATTCGAATATTTTGGAAAAATACCTGTTCCAAAAATACCTGTTCCAAAATACTTGCAAGTATTTTGGAACGTTACGTTATTTTCGTATTCGAGTATTTTGGAACGATACGTTATTTTCGTATTCGAATATTTTGGAACGATACGTTATTTTCGTATTCGAGTATTTTGGAACGATATGAGTATAAACTCGTATCGAGTATTTTCGTACTTGCAAGTATTTTCGTCTCGCGTACGAGATACTCGTGAGTATGAAAGCACTTGCACGTATGAAATACGAGTTTATATTAATAATAGGATACTATTACGTCACTGTTTGATTGAAATGAATTAAATGGACGAAATTTATTGTGTAAATTCTTGATTACATGTATAGTCCACAAAAATACTCGTACCTAGTATTTTTGAATTTCGTACTAGGTACTGGCTGTTCCAAAAAAATACCTGTTCCATATACCTGTTCCAGTATATACGCCTCATCTCTAATACCAAGACTATCTTTTGAGAATATTCTACATTGTTACTTTGTCTACATGTTGCTTTGTCTGCGTGCCATTCCACGTTGAAATCATATCTATATCGGCTCACAATTTATTAAGTGGCTAGGGGCAGTCAGGACTTAAAAAAAATCCAGTTTTTGAAAATTGCATTTTGTTGATACCTCGAAAATATTATCTGCAAATATTATCTTAAGTGAATACCATGAATGGTTTTTCAGATATCGTACAAATATTGAAAAGTTCTCTGAAAAAAAGCTAATTTTCAACGCGTTAATAAGTAATAAGTACACTCAAAACTAATAAGTACACTCAGAAAGGCAAAATGTAATGTAAGCAACAGCAAATCGATATCATAGAAGCTCCCACATCGGCTAAACTATTAGATGGCTCAGGAATAGATTACTGACTTGGTGTAAGTGATAAAACAGTTAGAATTAAATCGAGTGAAAAATTTTACATGATTTTTCTCGAAACTCTGTTTTCAAAATCGGTGACTACTGTAATGCTATAACCACTCAAGTAATTTGAACGAAATTTATACAGTCAATCGAAAGCATAAATAAATAGTGCCTGATTGAAGCATTTTCATTTTAGTCAAAACTCATATTTTATATAAATAATAAACTTGTGCTTTTATGCTGGATATCCCGTGAATAATTTATCAGAGACCGCCAATTTAAAAGCTTTAACCAGTTGCTAGGAAAACTATGAAACTAATCATTTATTTTATTTGATTGATTTTATAAGAACCAGTAAAATGCGACAAATATGGCGATAGCCTGGTCTCAATTAAATATTAAAACAAATTTTTGTAACACAATAGTTTTGTGCTTTTTTACCAAATGAATTAATCTATTATTTAAAAAATCATTCAAAATACTCGGATTTTTCACAATACTGACTACCCCTGAGCCCTTAATGGTGAGCAAGAAAATCAACAAATTTAGAACAATTTGAACAGCTGCTAGACCTGCTAGAGTTTGCGTAGTTAGCAAGTGAATCAGTTAATTGGCTCCCAGCATATCCTAAACCTCCACTTCGATTGATCCCAAGTGCTAAGACATAAAGTCTGGCCCAGAGGAAACTTAGAAGCTTGTTTTACTCGTGGTGAGCAACAACAAATAAACTTGTCCAGCCGCCTACTAGTTCCTCCTCAGGCTCTCAGTTTCTGAGTCGCCAAGCTTCTGAGAAAGCTAAATAAGAGCCTTTTGCTGACGTGTTGTACGATAATGACGAAAATTTCCTGCAATGGGCAGCAACAGCAGTTTGAGAGCATCGGTTCCCATCTAACTTTGCAGACTTTAGGTGAAAATGAGAGAGATCAGCTGAGCAAAAGAGTCAAAGCAGGTTTCTATCGAAAAAGCCGCAATTAATGGCAAATACTCCAGGGCCAACTCAGTATTTCAATGAAATGGCTAAAGATAGTCGCATCTGTAGGTAAGTTAGGTTAAGTTAGTGAAGTGGGTTGCTGGAAACGCGGCTATCATTAGGCCGCCAGTTTGGGCCCATTTACCACCATTTGCTGGCTTGTTAGAGAATCAGCTGACTCAACGTGAAGGTACTGGCCACCTCTGCTAACTGTTGAAAGTGAATGAATGTTGAAAGAATCAAAAATCTTTAGGTGTTTATTATTTAGGGTCGGACAATCACAAAGCGTGTGCTCGATGGCGTCTTCTTCCATCTCGCACTTCTTGCATAAATCACTGGATTCCAGTCCCATTCTGTTCGCATGAGATGCGGTAAGCCAGTGCCCTGTGCGCAAGCCAGCCGTGGATCTCAAGCAGTTTCTACTGAGCTTGAGCAGTTTCCTGCTTTTGCTCAGATCAAGTGATGGCCATAATATCCTGGCCACCCTGCAGTTCATCCTGTTTTCCCATTCCGACTTTAGTTTGGCCCATATGGCGGCATAAAGTTTGCTTGTAGTGTCAGCGATTGACCGTGATACAGTGATGCAGGGGATTTTACTAGCTCCTGAGCTTTTCCTCACCAATTCATCGGCATCGACATTACCCTGGCACCCACATAATCCGGATAGGAATATGCCATCCCTTTTCATTGAGAGCCACTCTGCAAGCGTTAATGTGTTTTGAAAAACACCTGTAAGACGCAAAAGCGAGAATTCTTGCCCTGCTGTCGACGCAAAGAGTTGTTGGTTTGGTTGATGTTCCGCTAATGGACTCAAACTACCATGCGTAGAGTAAATACTTCAGACAAAAAGACAATAACGCTATCCAACAGTCTACACCACATGCTAAGGCTCAAATCCGCAGAAAACACACTCGAGCCGGTTGCTGTATCCTTCTTTGACCCATCCGCGTAAATTCAGTTGCCCCATTGGTGGTAGCAGCCTTTTTCTTCCAATTTGTTGTTATGGGTATCGGGACCTGGAAATCCCTGCCAAGATGTATTATTTTGCTCATGTGGTCTGTGTCGTCTGCAACGAGCTCAGATCTTTTGCGGCATTCTGTAAGATACCGCTGCGGTCCCACTGTTTTGAATCGTTTCACATGCCGAAACTTTTAGCGCGTATCGGCGCTAGGCTTGCGATTCTAGAGATGAATTAACCTAAGGGCATAAGTCTCACAATTATTTCCAACCCAGCCGTTGGGGCGGTTCTTAAGGCGCCCGTAATACATATGCAAACTAATCTTCGAACTCTTATTAGCTCCTTGATATTAGTTTTACTCTCCGCTGCTTTCCACTTCACGATCGCTTATACACCAAAATCGACCTCACTACACATGTGATTATGTAATAGTCCCTAGGTTTAAGACCTCAGGTATTGGAATAGACAGACCAGCACGCAAAAAGTGCTGTGCAGCCTTACCTATTCTGTGCTTCACGTTGCCCCCCCAGTTCAGTTTCCTGTCTAGTATAAGGCCCAAATATTTAACACTATCAACAAGTTCCAATGTTATTCCGGCGTGGTTAGGCGTGGCAATAGCCGGTACCCTGTGTTTCCTTGTGAAGAGTCCAAGTTCGGTTTTTGTCGGGTTTTTCCTAAGACCGACTTTTCAGGCCCAGATTCGGATATGGTCCAGCGCTGATTGCATAAAGTCCTACAAAGTTTGTGGGAAAGCACCCCTCACAAGTACCACAATGTCATCAGCATACGCCACCACTTCAAAACCACTGGCCCTTATATTCTCCAGTATTTCGTTGACTGTCAGGATCCAAAAAAGAGGAGATACAATCCCTACTTGTGGTGTTCCGGTTTCGAATATTCTTTTTACTTTGGCCTCCAGAAAGGTAGCCTCAATCTGCTTGTTTTTGAGCGAGTCCGATGTGCAAGTCGCCAGAGTTTTATCCACTCCATATGAAACCAGAGCATCGATGATACTCGCAACAGTGATATTATTGAAGGCCTCTTCGATATCTAAGAAGGCTGGCAACTTGAATTCCTTTTGCTGTAAAGATTTTTCTATTGTATCGACAACTTTGTGTAATGCCGTATCTACTGGTCTGCCCGCTAGAAAAGCGTGTTGATCAACACAGAGTCTCGCGAAAAAATACGTTGCAGGATGGGGATGATGGTTCTATCTGCTTTCTGAAGCATGATGGGCGATATCTCATTAATCCCCGTAACTTTTTAAGGGCGGAATGTGCCTATAGCCCATTCAATCTTGACCTTATCTACATCTGTAGGTATGTAGGTAGTGTTTTTGACACTGGAAGACACAATATCTTAAAAAAGCGAACATAAAGACCTTAGAGGGATTGGATCATTGTTAGTCTAGAGGGAGCAAGTGCCAGCCGCTAGAAAATTGAGCCAAAGTTGGAGAAGGATGTTGCAGTGAATAGTGAAAGTACTGCAACTCAGTAGATTGGTTTACGTCGAACTACTGTTGACTTTTCACAAAGGTTTATTTGATGTAGCACTAGTTCAGGAAACTTGGACCACTGCGGAAGCCAATTCAAAAACGCTTATGCTGGCGAAGATAAAAATTATTTTTAATTCCAGTTCAATCGTATCATGTGTGTGGGACAAGAAGAATACTTTTGCTTAGCATGAGCTTACGTGACACAAAAAGAGCCGACCCGCAAGTTGAGTCATGAAATCATACAGAAATAGGAAATTCTGCTGACAAGAGCAACTACCAATCCTTATCACACCATCTGGGACAGTTAAGGACATTAACGACAGAAGTCAGTCTTATCTCAGATTTATTATAAAGTAGAATCTTATCTCAGCAAAGTGGGAAAATGTCCCTAACTACTGGGGTCCCCTCAACAAAAACGTACTAGACATATCTCAAAACAAAAATGTTAATGGATGACTGATGTAGAACTGGAGGAACCTTGTTAAGCCACCATTATCTGACCACTGATACATCTGCTTCAGTCTGTATTTGATTTCAACTTACTCGTACATTTTTTAGACGATTCGTAACCACAAGAATGGATCAATAATTGAGGCTCAATCTCAAGATTAACTTTGTAAGACACCTGAAGAAAGCAAAGAATTTACTCATGGATAACATCAGGAAAGCATTTGAATGTGTTTAGCGCAGAGTCTGTCCTAAGCACAAGTCCAAGCCTTCATGGTGAAACAGGGGTCTATGTCATTGTGGAAGACGAGCCTGTACTCAACTTTTGCTAGTTTGAAGAGTTCCAAATTTACTAATTGCAGGGAATCCTGGGTGTAATACAAGGACATAATAAAGCTCTATAAATCAGGTTGGATCATTCAAAAGAAGCTTTGCGGCAAAATTAAGAGCACTACGGAAAATGCTCGCAAAGTATCCAGTCAGGCAAAACTTTTTTTGTTAGCAAAGTAGTGAAAGGACAAGTAGCAGCACCGAATCGTTATTTTGGCTAACATCAATTTATTGAAGTTGCCTAATGCTATGCGACATATTTGCAGTCTGGGGACTGTTAATGTCCAAGGCGAGTAAAAACAGCAAAACACATTGCAAAGACTGTCGATTAGCTTGACTTTCTTCTGCCTCAAAAGCTTCGAAGGATATTAAGATGTCCACACAAAGGAGAGATTCGCAACTCAAACCCTGTCGAGAGCCCAAAATGCGTACACGGAAGAAATATATTAAGTATGTTCTTGGTAGAGTTGTTCTTAAAATAGAAAAGACAGTCTATTAGGTCTATTATAAAGAGAACACCCTGGGGACATTTAAGGTACTTACAACAATTTGCAGATAACAGTCATTATAGAAAGCTCCCATACAACCAACTGTCACTCCACTATTTGCAGCTGGATGGACAGCATGCTTGAGCAAAAGCTAATAGCGAGGAGAAGAGCGGGAGCGCAAATCAAAGGAAAGGTTCACACTGGCATGCCCCAAGGTAAATTCTATATCCTCTCTTGTTGTGGCAAATATTATTTTAAAAAGGTTGGAGAGCAAGAGGCTCATGTTTTTGGCAAATTATTATCGGCATATGATCAATATCTTCGGTAGGTTCCAGTACCTCTTTGACAAGCTCCACAAGTTTGTTATGGGACTGGTTAATAAGTGGGTGAATACCGTAGGCCTTGGTATCAAGTTCGATAAAAGTGATATTCTGTCATACTAAGCGCAATAGCGATATCTCAATGAAAGCGAGTTTCGAGATAATTGAAGTTTTGTGAACGTAGTAATATTGATATACCTCTAATTCCCTTAGTTATTTAAGGTAAAATTGAGATAAGGGACGAGGAACTGGGTTCGTTTGGAGCTGGTGGAGGATTCTCTTTACCTTATTTTTCTCGATGAGCGGTCTTCTGCTCTTGGATATATCGGGTACTTAGATTTTATAAAAACTTTTTTAAGGTGTTTTCCAAATGTTTAAAATAAGATACCATTAAAAGGTTTAGGTCATTAGATGCGTATTATTATAAGCTTTCTAATGTCATAAAAATCAACTTTACGATTTTTTTTGAGATCAAAAAAATAAGAGACTCTTGAAATAAATCCAATCAAGTTGTACGACGCTAGAATAAGTCTCACATCACACACCATGTTATTGAGTCTTGCTCTAGGTAGAGGATAGAGTCAAGCGGGCATGCCTCACGATTTACGCCAGCAAGAGGGTGTTGAGTAAAACGTGGGGCCTAAGCCCGGCTTTAACGCACTGGATCTATATGGCGATAGTAAGGCCGATCTTTGTTTACGAATGCTGGGTCTGGTGGCAAGCAGTGAACGAAACCACCGTTGCTAGTATGGCGAACAGATTTGACAGATGCCTTAGCCTTGACTCCTGCGTCTGCTCTGAACACCCTACTTGATATCCCTCCACTTGACCTCTTTGTTAGAGGCACTGCCACAAAAACTGCTGTCAGGCTTAGGGAAACGGAACACCTCGAGTCAAAATTTTTCGGCCACAGCAGTATTGAGCGCGGGTACGCAGGCAGCACTGACTACTTGCTCCCCACTCTGTGCTTCGAGCGAGGATTTCAAGCGACTGTGAGTGATGGGCAAGAATGGAATCAGCCAATGGGCACAACAGCTCTAAGCATCTGCACTAACGGCTTTAAAGAGCTGCAGCAGTGGGTGCTGCAGCAAATTTGGCAGAGGTAGCTATGGAAGCAGTTTTCAGGCTTCCTAATCACTGTAGTATTTTTCAAGCGAAAATTTTTGCAATGCGTAAAGCCGCAAATCTAGTGTATACCAAAGATCTTACAAGTAAGGAAATAACCATCTTTACAGACAGTCAAGTAGCGGTAAAAGCTCTGATGTCTTACACATACAAATCGAAGTGTGGACTCGACTGCATTCAGGCTTTGAATAGACTGGGCAAAAATAGCAAAGTCCGAATTTTCTGCGATCCCGGTCACAAGGACATTGATGAAAATGAGAGAGCAGACGCGTTATCCAAGCACGCGACTAGTTCTCCTCTGTCAGGATCGGAAGACATTCCAATTCCTATCCAAACAATCAAGTACTCTATCGAATCTAATATAATGTAAGGGGCGAAGTGCAGATGGCATGCAGCTCAGACCTACAGGGTAACCAAAAGCATGTGCGGGTCATACAATCTCAGAAACAATCCAGCATCTGCTGTGCCACTGCCTGGCACTGGCAAAAACCAGACAGCGCTAATTCGGCAAGTTTTGGCAGGTGGATATCTTGCATGTGGCGGAGCAGAGGCTGAAGGATATCCTTCAGTTCGTGAAAAGTCTGGGGCCTTCGATGGCCGCTTGGACTGAACTTTTTTTCTTCTGGTCACATTATCTGGTACCACTATGAGCCTAATAGGTCGATTTGTGGCCTTGTGCCAGCAATTTTAACCTAACCTAACTTAACCTAAGCTCCGTAGACATGTGATCATATCACTTTGTTTAAATGAAAGTCAAGCGCACATTTTCTTCTATGCTCTGTAAAACTTTCCGGTCAAATTTTCCTATGAAAATATGTATCATGCATAAAAGTCATTAATATAGTCAATAAACCATGGCACCTGGGCTCATTTTCAGTAATTGCCTTCACAGTAATTCAAATTAAGGAAATTGTGTGCTGAACTCTGGTGTTAGCCCTGTTTATTCCAAAGTACGATGTACGATTATCCCCGGATCATTTTTTGTCCATAGTTTGCATAGCTATTTTTCGATCACAATTTGTCCTGCCAAAAAGTGGAGCTATAATCCGACTTAGTTATATATGTTCGAGCCATTTTCACATATGTCTTAGAAAATCCTGATAGGTATAAAAGTAATGAACTAAATAAAACTTAAAACTAAGATTACTGCCTTAAATTAGCTGTGACGTTCTAGCTAAAAATTTTAACAGTGTTTTACTTAAAAAATCTGGTAAAATTTTTTGTATTTGAAGCAAAGTAAAAGAAATAGAATGGTTTTAAACTGTAAAGCAAAAATTATCGAAAGTAAAGAAAATATCACAGAGCAAACAATTTGAAGCTTGACAATTTGAAGTCGTTTGAAAACCAAACACTTGAGCAAATAAATAGCAAAGAGATGCTTTACAAAAGGAGTGAACGCGAATAACTCAATTGCATTTGATTTTTGAAAGTCCTCTCAAGACTCTTAAGGGGGTAGTACCGGTTATAATTTTGAATAAATTTTTTTTTGTTTTTGGCATTTTTCAATTTATTATACCTTCATAAATCACGTCTCAAAATTTTATTAACATATTCCCAAAAAGAAAGAAGTTACGGCAGTTTACGGCAGACCGATGTTTTTAGTTACTGCGAAAAAAAAATGAAGAGCGCATAAGTCAGGCAGAAAAAGCGGCAAAGGAAGCGAATTTGGCCAAAAAAACCTACCCAACTGCAGGAGCAACTGGCTTATGTGGACTCAAAAATACTTATGTATGATCCAGGGGTTGTAGACTGAGTAATTGTAGGTGATAAAAATATATTTTTTCAATGATATTCAATAAATAAATAGAAAAAAAAACTTTAAACGCTTTTTTCTCGAAATGACGTTTTTTCAAACTGCGGACACTTATTCTCCGGATTGGCTGAACCGATTTAAGTCAAATTTAGTGCACTACTTTATTCAAGTATCTTTTGTGGTAGCTTACCACAAGAAAGGCCAAAAGTTAACCCAAATTAAATTTGGCAAGCAAAACAAAGCGAAGAAAAAAGCGATTTTTCAAAAAATATTTTCAAACAACCGCCATTTTTTTTTGAACATTTTTAAAATATTGTGGTAGATTACCACGTAAAAAACATTCCTCTTTAAAATGCGGTTTGGTTTTTCGTTTAAGATTCTTCATTCGTTGGATTATCTATCCGCAGTATGACGAGGCATTTTTCGAGACATTAACTTTGGCGCCCTAAGTAGAAAAATGAAAAAATTAAATAAATATTTTTTTTTATCTTCAAAATGTGTATTTTACCCATGCAAATTTTAAAATTTATACATAATAAAGGAGGTGAAAAAAAATTTTGAAAATGAGGCTGTTTTTTTTAGCATTCTAACCGGTACTACCCCCCTAAATAACTTCATTTCCAGCTATAATATTTATTTAAACATTACTCTTTCGCATCGCACCCGAAATAAACCGCTTGGAAATTATTAAATTTTTCATTATAATCAAAACTCACTTGACACTTCCCCTGTATACACATATCCAAACTACCAAGGCGACATCTCGTTCCATCTTGAACTCTATTCGAAAGCTGTACTATAACACTTGGTTCGTCAAACGTTTCCGATCCATCACTTCCATCCGTTTCTACCACAGTCTCGTCGTCCGGTAAGTGTGCTGGTCGTCCTCTGCAAAACCAAGAAAATTGAATTAGTCCTAGCACTATTTCATTAATTCCGCTTCACGGCTTGCCTCATTTATTACGTTATTTGTTAGCGACCATTGTAAAATATGCACAAGGACCAAGTCAAGTGTTTCTAATTCAATATTGAACGTGGCATTCCAAGCCTTGAAGGAACCTAATAAATTTACTTCAAATATTCCAAGCACAACTGATTTTGGCTTTCTCTTCTTCTTCTTCGTCTCTACATAGCGATACTCCGTTCACGACCAGATCAAGACAATCGTTACGCCAGCAACAATTATCCTATTTAATAATTATTTATTCTGACAGATTTCCATGAATATCTGATGAGGCTTAGAGACCACAAATACAATTTTCACTCATTTATCTTAAGTGAACCGTCTACAGCGTGACGGTTGGATGAAGAAGCTCCAGTTGTCCTGGTCTTTTCGTCTGCTATATACATTAAGTTCAGCACTAGTGACTTTGAGGCCTTGTTTAAAGTGTGCGAAATAGTAAAGTTGGTTGCTGTGCGGGTTTATGGTGAAAGCAGATGCATAAACGCAAGCCACAAAAATTTCATGGAGCCATCTTGAAAGCAAGCACACAATATGATGCTAAAGTGCATTGTTCGTGGTAACGGAAAATGCAATAAGATAGACACTATACTGAAAAAGTTTATGCAAGCACCATCTGGCACTGTGGAGTAGCCATATGAAGTTCATGATTTCCACCAGAGGAAAAGGCTGAGCCGGAACTGAACGGAATCACAAGGGTGTTTACAGCGCTTTTGTCTTGCGGACAGGTAGTTTTTGCAGGCACTGCAGCTAAGAAAAAACAGTGGGAATCGTTTGAGCTGAAATCCTCGGGACAGAAATTTATTTGCACAAATAAATAAGTTGGAAGTGAGATGTTGTGTTAATATTGGAGTGTTTACGCGTTGGAAGCTTCATATGTTGGCTGAAAGTATTTTTGTCTCAAGCTTTGAAAAACCAGTGAGTAGGTGCTTGAATCGTAAATAATGCTTCTATGGAGTCATATATATGAGGATTTAGTATTGATTCTTCCATTTAATAGATTTTGTTGAATTTGAATTCTTATATTTCATTTGTTTTAAAAAATTAATAGTAATCGAATTTTTTTCAGCGGTCATTAAAGATTATGAACTCTAATTTTACCAAGTAGTGTTGAGGCTTTAAATTAATAGATATAAAAGAAATCAAACTCACCTGCACGTCAGCGCACACGGTTCGAGATAATCGTAGTGTGGTGTCCATTTGAACAGTGTTCCATCGTATGGTACATCATCATAGGCCGAGCATTGATGAGCACGAAAATCCTGCGAATCAGGACATGGTTGCATATTGCAAATTTTAAAACGTATACTTTCGCCACGACAACCATTCGGTGCATGACATCGTCGCAGCTGTTGAGCAACACCACCATCGCATGATCTCGAACATGTCGACCAATCGGACCAAGCTGACCATGCTTGGTTTTTACTTCGTTTTTGCTGCAATAAATTTATTTATTTTTTATTTATTTATTTATTTGGTGCATATTCAATACAACAAGCAATTTGCCCAATTACAGATTGGATACAATGAAAAAAAATAAAATGACAAGAACTAAATAAGAATATATAAATATAAAAAATACAAAAATTCTTAAAGTATTAAATAATAAAGTAAAATTAAGTAGAGTAAAAAAAAGAAAGAATCCATTATAAACAAGAATAGAAAATAAAATAAATTAATTAATTAGATCCACACTTTTTCTACGAACGATATTTTTGAAAATTGTAATAGATTGTGAGATAGGACCAAGTTGAAGACTATTGTGAGTGCGTAAGAGTCGTAAAACGGGATAGTAGAAGAAAATGTCAGCACGAGCATACGGCACTTCAAACAGAATCGAGGACCTGATTGGCCTTACGGATTCCCGCTCAATGTACAAAAATGCTAATGAGGAAGATAGGTAGCGAAAAGGAAACTGTAATACAAGTAAACTCTGCGCTGCTCAAGGAGAGTAATGTTAAGAAGAGATAGACGTCCACTTTAGAGTAAATACGGCAGACTATATTTAATAAATAAAGAACGTGTAAACCTGTACTGAACTGATTCAACAGCGTCAGAGAGGACACCACACTTGACTGCAGTATTCAAGTACAGAACGGACTAGGGTAATAAACAGGTGGACACAAGTAGAAGTATTATACGAATTGTGGCAGGAACGAATCACGAAGCCAGCAATTCGAGAAGCTTTTCTAGTGATAGTAAGAATATGAATGTCGAATTTCAGTTAGCGATCAAATGTGACCCCAAGATCTGAGAAATGATAGACACAAGAGTGGATAGTGCCATCAATATCATAAGGAAAGACATGAGTGTGAAGCTTAAGCGAAAAGGACATAGAAAAACACTTGGAAACATTAAGGGACAAACCGTTCAAGTTACACCAACCAGAGAGAGCATAAAAATCTTCCTGAAGAAGCGGAGCGTCAGCAGTATTTTTGATGACTCGGAAGATTTTTGAATCATCTGCATATAGAAGACTTGAAGACTTAAAAACAGTGGGAAGGTCATTGATAAAAAGATTGAACAAAAGAGGTCCTAAGATGGAACCTTGAAGAACACTAGAAGAAAGGGATCACTAGAACACTGGAAAGTGCCATCAGTTAAAAAGGAAGAGATCCAGGAAAGCAGAGGTTCACAAATGCCATAATGCTTCAGTTTGACAAGAAGCAGCATAAGATTAACAGTGTGAAAAGCTTTGGCAAAATCAGTATAAATGACATCAGCTCGATTGTTACTGTCAATTGCAGAAGCGATTACATGGGTAAACTCAACAAGGTTCGAAGAGGTGCTCCGGGCTTTTACAAAGTCATGTTGTTGCTCTGCAAAGACGCAGTAGAGAGTATCATAGAGACGATTGAAAACGGAACGTTCCAAAATTTTGGAACGGCAAGGAAGAATGGAGATGAGGCGATAGTTAGAAACAAGGTTCCTATCATCCGATTTGAAAATGGGAAGAATGTTAGAGAGCTTCCAAGAGGCCGGAAATTTACCAACATAAAGACTGACATTGAATAAGATGGCTAAAGGGACACAAAGGAAAGACACAAGATTTTTTACGAAAATATTATGAATACCATCCGGGCCCGGGAAACAGTTAGAGTCAAGTGAGGACAAAAGCAATTCAACATCTACGGGGTTAGTTACGATTGAGGAGAGACTAACAGGGAAATCAAAGGAAAAGCTGTCAGTAGCAGGAATCGATGGGATAGTACAAGCAGAAGAAAATAGCATAGCAAAAAGATTACAAATGTCAAGAGGATTGTTGTCAGTAAAGGCATTAAATACTAGGGAGGCAAAAAGAGAGGAGGAAGCTTTTAAGGAGCGAACAAAAGACCAGACACTTTTAGGTTTTTATGTAGACTAGATTTTTATGTATTGAATCAGCCTGACAAATTTCCGAAAGATCGGTTTAGTAGTTTTTGAGTAATTTTGTTCATCGATTTGAGAAATACCATTTTGAGAAAAATGACGGCAAGCGGCAGTGTTGCCTGTCGTCTGCGTAACACACGCTTCTCTTTCAAAGCCAATTTCTCATTAAATTTTATTCGGATTGACTTGAAATTTTGAGGATACATTTTTAAATAGTTATACTTTAAAAATATGAAGTGGAAAAAAATATATTTCTTCAAAGTCACAGGTGGGGAGATCCCCTTAAGTATCTAGTTTTCATTTGTTTCTCTGCCTAGTAGTCAAAAATTAGGGCCAAAACAGGGGGTGGAAAGAATGGGTCCCAAGGTACCGTCAAATTTAGCGACCATACTTAAAAATTAGAGCGATCGATTTCTGGAATTTGTTTAACTTTCCATGTCGAACATTTTCAACAAATTTGCCGAACTTAATTCTTGAAAAAAAAAAAAATCTGACTACAATATTTTTTCCTATTTCTAGAACATACAACTGTTGTGGTGTTTTTTTTTTGTTTTCAATTGCTTCTTTTTTTACGTAATGGTTCGATGATTACAAATAAACAAAAACAAAGAAAGTTTCCTAAATCGGATCATTATGGAGTCTTTTCAAATTAAAATCGGAAATTTTAAGTTAGTTTAAGCTCTACAAAATGATTTAAACAATTTTTCAGACTGGTATTCATAAATAATTACACTGCTTTAAAAAGTTTAGATTTTAAAGCGAGTTGAATCAATAATTGCTATGTACTTACCTCTAACTCATTTTCCAAATCACTATCTGTTGGCCAAGCATTATCAAATGCTTCGCTTGTATTGAGCTTGACTGCTGTAGTTTTGCTGACATTTGTTATTATTAAACTAGCTATAATCTGAAAGCAGAAGAAATTAAAAAATAGCTTTAGAACCATAAAAAAAATGTTTCAATGCTAAATTTGCGGAAAAAACTTCATAGCATTCAACTATGTACCATTAAAAAACCAAAAGCAAACAATTCCTGTACAACGAGCATGCAGCAGCATTATTATGCAGATACACAACGACCGAAGCAAATTAAGGATTCACTGTCGCATTTATAAATCTCGAAGAGATGTCCAATGCGTTCATATTTCATGAGACACGTTGGTATTACTCGACTTTCCATTCTTCGAACTACAGACGATGTACGTAGGCTGCAGAGACAGTGAGCTTATATGTGCAGTAGAGCATCGGACGGTCACCGGCAATTTAAGTACTAACAGTAGCTGTAGACTAGTGAATAACATTATACTCGAAACTCGTAGTTTATGTTTGTCCTTTGGCCGTTATTCTACCGGGGCCAACCCGCATAATGCAGAATAATTCCCGATTCCGGGAGTGAGGGCAAAAAACTCTCGGATATCCTTACACAAACGTACGTGCCATTTGGCAAACCCTTGTTCGCTAAAATAGAATTATAGCTCTGCCCCTTTCAACACTAATTACTTATTTATGAGTAAAAGAGCTTCTCTATAATTCATTGTCATGACGAAAGGAAAGCAGGTCTGACGGGATATATCTCTACGATGGAAAATGCTTTCGATACATTGTCACACTTTTCACTTGTCTTTCTGGCCTTTATCGTGTTTCCATCGGCCCCCACCCTCCGACTACTACCTCATGTGACATTCTGGGAATTTTTGCAGCCAGCAACATAACTAGACAATGAGCTCGCTGATTCGCAAGGATATACTATATGCATGCCGTGAAGGAGGGATGAACATGACTTTCGCATAGCACGAGAAATCCGTTCACAAGGCAACGTTAATTCTTGAAAGGTATAAAACCATCGGGGGCCGTAAAAATCGAATAGAATTGAGATGATCTCCGATACTCGGGCTGAGGTTGAGTGGATTGTGACGAAATCTCGAAATTGAAAACTCCAGCTTTGTACGGATAGACGTCTGGACGAATTGATAACAGAGCAAAAAAGTTAAGGGAGTGGGGGTGGAAAGTGTAGGTATATGTCGCATCCCGCGGAACTGTCAGTCAGTCAATCTGTCAAGTGAGCGAATTGAAGAGGGACGAGAAAAGATGTTATTGTCTGTTCGTTGTTTGCCTTACGGTATATTGGATTTCGGTATTTTTTCCCTTATTAAATAAGGTCGATGCTATTTCAGTGATAAAATTATGTATACCTAAATATGCAGGTATATTTTGATTCGTGATTTCGTGATATATTGATTCGTGGATTAAACTGAATTTCTTCGATGATTTATTGTTGCTGGGGAGACCAATGAGATCATTCAATGATTTTGCTAACAAGATGTGCTTATTTCAAAGGACGGAATGGTATAAATGAATATGTTTTCCTTGACGCTTCTTACGTTACTGTGAAATTTGATAATATTATCGACAGCTGATGACGTAGAATATGATCAAACATGTTGCAAGAATTCGCAGAATCTTTTATGTTTATACCATCAGCTACGATTAATTACGATTTCCCGAAAATCGAGGGGTTTTGATAAGTAAAACTGTGTACTTTCAAAGCAAATTGAGAGATGTTCAAACAGCCTTTCAGTAATGATTTTCATGTAGGACGGCTGTTTACATATGTAGCATTTCATGAAGCAGAATTGCATGCATGAGCGATCATAATATCTCTATCCTTTGAATTTCTTTCGCCGTTCGTCTCCTCTGATACCACGCAGTTATTAGAGACTTGCTGGCTCTTCTGTAATTCCTATCTGTTAGAGATTTTTATTTAAAGCCATGAATGTTTATTAAAAGTCACTTAACAGTAACCGGAAACCTTCTTGTTTTTGCATCATGATACTAAAACAGTAAATTAAATTTCTGTACCGTAGTATGGGTGTATTCAAAGCAATTTCAAGTATCATCTAGTATTACGTTTTCCGGTCTAGGGAGGATGTCCGGCCGATGCCTCTTTGAATCCCAAATTAGCTTGCTAAAAACAGGTCGTGGTCGCCACTTGTTCACCTTTTTTATGGGCATCTGATCATTTGGCTTTAATTCCAAAAGTTTGATTGTTATGACTATGTCTCCACTTTTTTTATCTTGCTTAAGCACTCGCTTTCAAACCTTTTCAATGAATGTTTTCCTAAGTTTATTCATAATTTCAGTTACCAATTCGCAGGACTCAGATAAGATTTTGTGTTTTAAATTACACTTATTCTTTCAAATCATATTTTTCAATTTTCTTTCAAAACATATTTTTCGTTCAAAACACAAAATTTGAGACAAACACTTTGTTCAAGATTTTTTTCCATTGTAATATTCGCAGACTACCACTGAGGTCGACTGGTTTCAACACCTGTCGTAAACAAACTAGTTGACAGACCGCGCTCATGTTTGGCATAGTAATTACGGACAGTCCTACCAACATACAGAAACTTCAAATACTTCACTGTTCTTATCAAACTTCACTGTTCTTATCAAACTACTTATCAAACTTCACGTTCTCACTTCAAAAAAAAAATACTCAACGCAGGCAATTTAAATGATAATTTCCAGATACTTTTTTGTCAGAGTGTACATGTAAGTAGTCTCGTATTATTTCTCGTAGCATTTTCCTATTCCGCCTTCGGCTTATTCGTCATTATTATGTAAATATTGGTCCTCTTCTACCATCAAACGCAGTATATAGATATTGTTTTTCTTCGAACTTCGTTAAGTCGAAGGTCGAGCGCCACAAACAGATGGATTTGAGAGTGGGGGCATTCCTCTTGTAGCATACTTGGGTGGTGGGGAGTGGTGAGTGGGGAGAATGGGAGGCTTGTGTTGTGTCCAGTGCTGCCATATTAGGGATTTTAACCCTAGATTTAGGGATATTTTAAAGACTTCAGGGGACAAACAGGGGGAAAAAATATTCAGGGTTTTGTTTAGGGTGTTCTGAAATTTGATAATGCTTTTTTCCGGAACGGATGTTTCGATAAATAATAATTTCGAAATACGTCATGTCCACCTTTTTCTGATGTAAGAAAATATAAAATATAAATCTTCCATCATACCAATAAGCGGATATTGATGATGCTGTTTCAAAATTAATATTTCTACCTTACCGATTGACGAAAAGAGCCGCGATTGCCGTACCCTATATCTCTATCTATTCAGCTGAGTGACAGATTCAATTTTTCGTTGGTACTATTTACAATACGCTGCCGTCAAATCCATGATGGGGTCATTTAGCCGCCCCCGCTTTATCATTGTTTGATGTGTATTGCATTTAACACGGGGATATCCCAAAATATCGGAATAAGTTATATTCGTTTCTCCGAGCTTGCTTTTTAATTAATCAACTGATGAAATATGCCCATGGTACTGTTTAACTGTCTCCCGCGACTCTGTCGATAATAAACCTTTCGGGACTAATTTTTTCTGAGTGAAAACTTAACGCACCCAGGAAAAAATTGGTCCCAAAAGATAGGATGAGTGGGGGGAAATTTCACTTCACCTTAAACAAGGTTGCTTCTTGTGACGAAAGTCTTACACATATAAAAATTTATATGAGCCGTTTATTTTGAAAGTGGCATATGTCACTTTTTCCAAAAAATCATGTTAATGATAACATCAATTTCAATTTAACGGTATCTTTTCAAAAAAAAAAATTGAAATCAATTTGTTCAGAGCTATTGAAATTTCGTTCGAGAGAAGTTTCGCTAATTAACGGTATAACAAACATGATTATTTTGAAAGTGGCGTAAGTCGCTGTACTCAGGAAATGCGGGGCTTAGTGGAGAAAAGAAAGAAAAAGTTTTGTTCACACACATTTTCATAAGTGAGAAATGATAGTGCAGTTTTGTAGTTATATTATACTTATATAGTACACATCATTAGCATTATTAAAATTATTTTTATATGATGTTATCAGACAGTGAATCAGGTAAGACATACTTGTTTTAGTTATAAAATTCTAATGCATATTATTATGTTATAGAAATATTCCCTGTAATGCGAAAAAGCGTTAACGCCAGAAAAAGACATATGAGAGTGAGTTCATCAGATGGAGAAACAACTTGTATGGAGTCATTAGAAAAAGAAACCAACACAACACAGGGAACAGAAAGTCGTCGTGCACAAAAAAGAGGATGCAGAAATGAGAAAAATTATACTCAAAACCTTAATAGCATAAAAGAAATAGCGGTGAAAAGTATGTAACAGCAAACTCCAAAATTGTTTTTCCCAAAAAAATTGCAGTTAAGTCTTGTTGTTTGAAAAATAGTGGCGATAAAATAAGTTCGCTTGATTGACAACTTATGCTTGATAAATTTTGGAAGGAAGCAAACTTCGAGAAGCAAAATTTGTTTCTTAATACTATAGTTAAGCGTGAAATACCCAAAAAGAGAAGACCTAGGAATTACAAATCAAAACCAAGACAATGCCAATTTAAATATTATTTGACATGTGAAAATGCAAGTGAGTTGGTTTGTAAAAAATTCTTTCAGGATACTTTCAATGTTTCAGAAGGACGACTAGCTCGAGCTCTTACAAAAGATGTTCCTGGAGAATATTCTCGTGGGAAATCTGAAAATTCCAGGAGAAAAACGGAAGAATCTTTTGAAAAAGCTATCAAAGAGCATATTCAAAGCTTCCCCGCCTTTCCTAGCCATTACACAAGGTGTCATAGTCCCTACAGAATATATTTAAGTCCAGATCTAAATATTAGGAAAATATATAATTTCTATCTTGAAAAGTGTATAAATGATAAACAACAACACGTTAACGAGAGGATATAATTAAGATTTTACCATGATATTCCCTATAAAATGTTTTATAAACTAACTTTAAATGAAAAAGATAAGCTTCTAACATTGGATTTGTCACCAAAAAGAGGAAGACCTAGGCGTTATTCACAAATAGAAATGACACCTTTATATGCTGGTCCTCGTCCTGTTACTTTAGCAAAATTAAAGACATAATGGATTTGCTTCATTATATACCCCCAATATACCACAGTTATTTTAAAAATTTGAAACAAAATATGATCTCCCAGGAATTAGTCACCCATATTAATGACGACGGTTAAATTGAACTGATACAATTTCATATGAAATACGTTATAGTTACGAATAACTTTTACTTATGTATTAAAATGTACTCATTTTTTTTTGTATTTTATGAATATTAAAATATTTTTTTTTGTTGAATCAATCAATGATATCAAATACATAATATAAATTATTATTATTATTTAGTTGATTTATTCATCAATAATCTTCAATCACTGTCTTTTCAAAACATCACTTTAGTAAAATACATTTTACAAATTATTTACTCTGAGAACAAATATAAGTATCCTGAGGTAACAAATACAAGTAAATCTTCTCGACAGTTGGCATCTATATTTTTAAACATGTTAAAACGCAAACCCTTAATTACCGCGATTTAAAAACAAAGTGACTTATGCGACTTTCAAAATAAACGGCTCATATTTAAATAACCTGGTTTTTGAGAATCCCGAATTATTTCCCGGAAACGACGTCACTATGGCTACTTAGGGTATTTTCAGGGATAAATAGGAATTGTCTGGGGGTAAGCCGCAGCGCCTATCTGGCAGCACTGGTTGTGTCCCCACTCAGTCGCCAGCATGGAGTGATCTGGGCAACAGCGTACGTGTTGTGTAAAAGCCTATTTTGGAAAAGCCCATTCAATCATCCGCGTACAGCGTGCCTTTCGTTTGAGGTTCGATATTGCCCCCCGCGGCCATGTTCCCCATCGAAATTGAATTGTTAAAGCGTGACAAACCTCAAGGAGCTCCACCAGAGACCTGTGCACTGTGCCACGCTTACAGTATGGTGTCCACTTTCAAGAAATGGGATCATCGGCCCTTATTTTTTTGAAAAAGACAGCCGAGCCGTTTCGGTCAATTCAGCTTGTTACATGACCATGATTCAGGATTTTTTCTTGCCTCAATTGGATGACTTTGAACTGGAAGACGTCTGGTTTCAGCAGGATGGAGCCACAGCCCACACAGCAACGATTATCATGGACTTTTTGAGTGCAAGGTTTCCCGGACGCCTCATCTCTTTAGCAAGAGATTTGAACTGGCCAGCGCACTCTCCTGATTCGGCCCCTTGCAATTTTTTCCTGTGGCAATACCTCAAATCTAACGTTTACAATGACCGCCCTAGGATCCTGGAAGCCCTCAAGAACAATATCCGGACCAATATCGCAGAAATTCCTGTCAAAATGCTTCAAAGAGTGCCTGAAAACTTCAGAAAAAGGCTGTTACAGTGTATATGGGGGGAAGAAGCACATTTGAGTGATACACTATTTAAAACTTTGTAAATTTAAATTTCCATTGTTATAAAATAGAGGAAATATAAAAAACCTGAAAAATGTTCAGTAGTTTATGATTTATTCAATTTCGCACTCCATCTGCCGGTGGCGCTCCACCCGTATATTAAAAATTTATTTAAGAGTAAGTCCTCTTTGTTATGTCATAAATTTATGAGTTACTTCTCTAAGTATCATCCAATTTAATTCCAATACGAAATTCTGATTCTGTTTTATTGACTGCTTTTTGTATAATTTTGTAAATTGAATTTATAATCTTTTCTTTCTATTGTTTTAAAGTTTTGGACTTTTTGCTTAATTTTTTGAATTTATTTCTTGTTAAGTCTGTAATTGAATTTGTACCTGTTGATGCAGACAGTAATAAATAAAGAAATAAATATCATTTGACACATAAATATACAGAACTGTCGGATATGCGCATTCTAAAACTGAAAACTTAACCCATCAAGGATATTCCATTTTTCGTTCAAATTTTGATGGGACGTCAGTCCCCTTCATAGCCTGAGATCTTTGATTATAGTATGCCCTAGTGCCATCTGGTGCATGAAAACATCCGCTTACGCAGAGATCCAACTCTCCATTGGATACGTTTTTGCAGGTCGTTTGTCCGTGTTTTCTTTTCAAGTCCTTTGCGAACGCGCTTTTTTGCATTTCGACTAGGTCTGCCTTTCCCTGTCCAAGCCGGAAAGCCTGAGGGTTCTAAACGGACCAAATTTCTATCCACTGATTTTAACTAATTGTTATTCATTAGATGAATGTACGAAGCAGCTCCTTTTCCTCAGTACATATTCACTCCATTATTTTAAGAATTCACCCCAGCCGCAGATCGCTAACAAAGTGAGTCATACTTCAAAATGAATTATATCTCGCTGGAGCAACGAATGTAACGAAATACTTTTGCAGCACATAAAAAAATGAAAAATTGAAACAAAAGAAAATAATGAATAAAACGAAAGCACATACAAAACATTAAAAGGTTTTTATTCTCTAGCTTGTATCTCAGCAAACTAAGCAACAAATATTATGGATCAAAATTAACGAAATTTAAAAGAAAAAAAACCTTTCAAACTGTCACTTGTCGATAACTCTTCATAAAAACTTCGAAATATTACAATGTAGTTCCCTGGACAACAACAAAGCAAACTAAAGCAACCTACCAGACAAAAATCCTACCTAGACTTATGGAAACCATTCAAATTAATCCGAACTGACGCGTTTAGTGTTTGCTTTCACCCTTAAACGACCCATTCGGTTTTCAACACCTATCACAGTCTTCTTTTCGCCCACAATTTTCTATCCGGTTAAGTGTGCTTATGTTCTATTTCAATTTTTTTCTCTTCAATTTCTTTTTTATCCTCGAAACCCTAAGACCTGATCAATTTACCGTTGGTCATCTTCATTGCTTAATCCAAATCCTTGGAGCTGTAATTTAATCGATTTTGAAGGAAAATAGATAAAATGTAAGCAGATGTAATGTTGCCAGATCGAAAATATGCAAATAATGACGTTTAGTGTGAGAGTTTTAAGTTACGGACTTGTGTCGATACTAATGCATAGGGGTTTCTGAAAATGTCTGGTCAAGTATGCTTTTAGTGTAAGTCCCTGTTGAAAAAAGAACTGATAATTTACTTATCTGACTTTATGGCAGAACTTGATTCAGAACCTGAACTGCTAATCAAATATGAAACTTCTATGAATAGTTTCAGCACATTCCTTTGACATAAGCATGCGAAGCAGCTTAAACTCATCGACGATTTGCGTTCATTGCCTCAACCGGCTAGACCATCGTCTTCCTTTCACATTGGCACCATATCGCAGTCTTCCTTGTTCCCTGCCAAACTAAAATCGATACTCTCCTGGTCCGAAGCCATATTCTATTTTAATCTTATGCAATGCCATCGAATCACTTGCATTTGACTACTCCACACCGAATATCATGTTGATTGTGCTCCACACCGAATAAATCCCGTCTGCCTTCTGGCCACATTCTCCAAGCTGAGATTGTGTGTCTGAGTGTGTGTGTGTGTGTGCAACTCGAGATTACATGGACAGCTTTATCGTTAGATTCTTAGGTCTCAACTTTTAATCCTATTACTGTTAACGATTGTATTATTTCGAAAGTTAAAAATCAAGTGCATGATAGTCATAGTTTGCTGCATGCAGTTTGAGTTTGGATTGGAGTAAATCCAATTGTGGGTTGATTGCGGCATGATAGCCAGGAATCGAAGAGTTAGTTTCCTAGAGAGGATGGTTGCGTTATAATTATGCAGCATTTAGAGATTGTAAAATACGCATATGGGCTTAGTAAAATAAAGCAAGCAGTGTTCTTATGAACATGACAACCGAAAATCTAATGAGTGCTTAAATCATTTGCTCCGGTATTTGACTTTTCTGTATCAGGATTTTTTTTTAATTTTAGCTGGCAGTTTAGATCCTGAAAGATGTCAAAAGATATTGATCCAGTACTTATGCGGTCTCAAACGAGACTTTAAATATTAGCGGGAAATTATGGCTATTCAGCCAGATGCGTCTCTGTAATATACAGTATCGCAAAACATGTAAGGTGAATATTCAGGCTAGAAGATTAAGGCCCGCCGCACATTGAGCACAGCCTAGCCCAGCACACGGCCAGCCCACGGGCAACCCATGTGCTTCCCGCACGCATGGGATGGGTGAGTCTCCGCATATTGAACCCAAGTCAACCATGCCAGTTCAGTTAGAAGTCACTATGAATGATATAAATTAGCTTATAACATGTGTATAAAAATAAAACAACTAACCATTGCTATTAGTTTCCAAGCCAATTTTTCCCCATACATATTCTTTTAATTTTGTTCTCATGTAGTGCGGATCAGTAGTCTTATATAGCACGGGATTTTCTCGCACCAATTCAATTAATTTCTCACCATTCATTTTAAACAAAAGACACACGAAGAATGAAATAAAATACTGACCGAGCCCACGAAAACTGTGCGAGATAAACAAACAGACCCATGCGTGTCAATCGAATTAGTGGGATAGCCGTGGACTGGGCTCAATATGCGGCAGCCTGTTCAATTAGGTCTGGCACAGTTTGATCCACACGTGAGCTGGCCGTGTGGTGGGCTAGGCTGTGCTCAATTTGCGGCGGGCCTGACACGCATGGGTCTGTTTGTTTACCTCGCACAGTTTTCGTGGGCTGGATTAGTATTTTATTTCATTCTTCGTGTGTCTTTTGTTTAAAATGGATGTTGACAAATTAATTGAATTGGTGCAAGAAAATCCCGTGCTATATAAGACTAGTGACCCGGACTACATGAGAACAAAATTAAAAGAAGATGAATGGGAAAAAATTGGCTTGCAAATTAATAGCAATGGTTAGTTGTTTTATTTTTATACACATGTTATAAGTTATAATTTATATCATTCACATCGACTTCTAACTGAACTGGCATGGTTGACTTGGGTTCAATATATGGAGACTCACCCATCCCATGCGTGAGGGAAGCACATGGGTTGCCCGTGAGCGATCCGTGTGCTGGGTTAGGCTGGGCTCAATTCGCGGCGGGCCTAAGTGTAGTGACAGACGATAAGGTTTTTCCCGGATGGCAAACCATCTCCGATTTTTTCCGTCACCGTGATTAAACGACATACGGATATGTTTTACTCGACCAGTATGCAGCCGTGAGTCATTTATATTGTTTGGCTATTTATGAAAACGCAAAAATAATGATAAGTTTGAGTGATTTCGCACTTACGGTTATGTTGCTTTTGATTGAGGACGAACAAGAAAGGAAAAAAAAACAACTGCAGCGTAGAAAAAAAAAACAATTGTAGCAAAAAATCAAGGCTAAAATTAATCTATTGGCATCCATAATTTTAACAACTAATGCTAATAATAATAATCATAAAGCTTTATTAAAGTTCGAAATCTTATGCATACACAGGAGGAAATTTAATCTAGGGCTTGGACTGGAAAGCCCTTACAACTAAATAATGTTTTTCATTAAGTTATCCTAGGTTTGTTGCGTATCTATTTGCTAAAGCTTAACAAACCTTGTATATAATTACTTAAAACCTATCAAACTACAATCAAACTATCAAACTTAAAATAGGGCTTTCTGCTCATAGCTGCTGGGAAACAAAGAAAGAATGAGTGGATTATTAGATTGCATACATTTATGTAGAAACTTAAAGTGTTTGAGTACGGCTGCGTGAAAAATGTAATTGATGTTGGCCAAACTATGCAAACGTCGCGCTGAGTTATAGAATGGTTTATTCAAGAGTATTTTTAGACACTAGTTTTGGATTATTTGCAGTCTTTTTTTTGTGGCAGGGTGCACATTTGTACCAGATTGGGGCTCCGTATAGAATAGCGGGTTGCATAATTGACTTACAAGGAGCTTGTTGACGAAAGCTAATTTTGATTTCCTGTTAATGATCGGGTAGTTAATTTTTATATTCTTTGTTATTATGGAGACAACAGAGTCTGTATGGGTTTGAAAGGTGAGTTTTTTATCTTAATGAACGCCTAAATATTTTGTAGCTCTTGACCATGTTAACACGGCTGCTAGGATGTTAAGTTGTGAGATAGGGAGAAATTTCCGAGCTCTTTTTCTGGTAAAAAAAGGTGGGTTCAGTTTTGTAACTTAAATTAAAACGACACGATATACTTGTGGTTATCGTAGTACGCGATCACACCTATATATGTCATGACTGACCGAATGACCTATTTACATTCGGTCAGCTGTTAGGTATACTCAGCTGTTATGTGAATTCAGCTGTTGTATGGATTCAGTGGGTAGTGTGAATTCAGTACTTAGCGTAGATTCCAACCCAGGGTCCACTTCACAATACTGCCCCAGTGAAATCCGAAAAAACTAGTCCGAAGGCGGACCGTTCATACGGGGTTTTGAAAAAACGGGGAATGGAAAAATTTTTTGGGTTGGAAGACAAAGGAGATTCGGGTTTGAGCAGCGCAAGCGAACAGCCGCAAGTTTGAATAAAGTGTGGGAATTTTTTTTTTAAATTATAAAAAGTTCAAGTTTAAATTGGGAACTGAAAGTAAAGAAAATAAAGTGAAATTTCAAAATTACAAACAGTGGTGGAGGAAAAAGTGGAAATTCAAAAATTACAAACGGTGGTATTTGGAGGAAAATTAATCAATGTGTAATTGGCGCTGCATATAATATTTGATATATTTGATACTGAATTATTGGAATTGGCGAAAACTGCATGGTGATATAGATCTGTATATAAATTATTGGTGTTGGCGGAGATTGTTTTTGGATATGAAACTGTTGGCAGAGGAAAAAATATTTGTACGGAGTTTCAAGTAAGTCTCGATATAAGCTATTAAGCCGAGCAATTATTTGAGCTGAAGAAATCAAGGCGTTCATGTATTTAACAAATCCTTTCGAATACGAAAAAAGGCGGAACCGAAATACAAAAACTTCATAAATCCAGTCGGAACATTTTTAAGATTTGTTTTTTTATATAGAAAAAACTTGGTAAAGTAACGAAGGAAAAAAAAACTAAATTTAAATAATAAAAAATTAAAATTGACTAGTGAATAGCAAATCGAAAAAGGATGCAGAGAAAAAAAAACAAATTGTAAATTTGATAGAATTAAACATTTTATTTTATTTTAGAATTTTCAACTATTTACATATATACAGTTAATTGGTGTGGGGAGTGATATGTTCAATTATTACATTTCTTTCTAATCGGATGGTTTTAGTCGTATTTTAGTTAACCAATTTTCGAATGAATTATATTTTTGTTAAGTTTCTTGTATGATTTTTTTTTTGGTTTTATCATAATAACAATTTCACTGTCAAGATTAGTGTAAACCAATCCCGGCCGGATTTGAGTAAAAGTATTTAAACCACTCACACCTAAATGATATTTATTTTATTTTATTCTTGGTTTCAATTGAAATATTAGTTGAATATTTTGGTTCTTTATTTGTCTATTTTATCTTTGTTTTTGTTAGATTATTTATTGGCTAATAAAATGGAATAATTCTAGTATAAAAAAAAAATAATGATTCCTAATCAGAGTTTTCCTTTCTCCTATTGTATGCATGTTTTATTTTGGTGTTTGTTATTTGTTTAAAAATTTACATACTTAGCGTGCTGTAGCTCGAAGGTCTTCTTCTGGCCCAAAGCCCACGCCGGACTGAGCTAGTCGGTAAAAATATGGCTTGCGGGCCAAAGTAAAGAAGGTCTTAAACATTAAATTATGCTGCACTGACGGCGGCTCGAGTGAGCTCTTTGTTGGTTGTAATAGTTTTTTCCGTGTTTATTTTGATTTTCCATTTTTCGCAAAAACAATTGATTAGATTTAGCTGCCATTGCAGCAGATTTACAATGATTGAAGGTCATTAGAGGAAGCTAAGATTGCAGTGTGGTCTGCATACATAGCAATGTTGCAATTGGAATATTTGTCCATGTCAGAAGTGTACAAATTATAAAGAGTTGGACCGTGAACTGATCCTTAAGGAACTCCCGCCAGAATGCTGTGTTTAGTGGAAGTAGAACAAGCTTTCACGACAAACGTTCTTGAGTAGAGGAAAGATTGGATTAGTTTCACCAAATAAATAGATAGCGAGTAATTCATAAGCTTGTAAATAAGTTCATCATGCCAGACGGAGTCAAATGCCGTTTGTATCATGATACAATGAGAACAAGGTAGTCTATTCCGACTACCAAAATGCGTTCGTTCTGCGCTGGTGACAACTGTGAGTGATTTGCTTTTAAGCCAATGTAAAATTGGGCAACTTCAAGGATGGCGTTTGGGGTGTTAATGGAGGGATATTTTGATTTTGATGATGGGGTTTGAATGGTTAGTATGTGCTTGTAAATGTCCTAGAAAATCTCAAGGAAAAAGCTATTGTACAAAGCACAATGATGGAAAACTCAATAGCTTATTTTTCGAAAGAAAATGTTGAATGCACTCACTTAAACGAATCATTTAGAGTGTTTTTATGGATAGGATGCTAATTGTATGTGCGTGCGATGTTTGTTTGCAGATTCATGTAGCTCGATAGATGCAAATGTGAAAATGTGCATTGAAAAATTATGATGTACTTGATAGATAATAATTATGTTAATTGCGGTTTTCGGTCAGGTGCGTTTTGCAAATATCGGAACAGTTTGGAACAATGTTGGTATTTTGTTAAAAGCATCGCACATTCGGGAAATGCTTCATTGAAAAAATTAAAAAAGTTGATGTTAAGATGGGGATTCTTCCAGCCCGGTAGGGTATTAGATGTAAATATGGATTGAAAAATAATGCTTCAGTGAGATATATATGTATGTGCGTATGCATATAAGACAATGCCACTGAGCTAATTGAGGATATAAGGTTGTTTAATTATGCGCAAAGTACATACATATGATTTAATTTTTGATTAATAATTCTGTTGATTGACGTTAATTGTGAGGTGCATTTTGAAGATATCGGTACGGTTAGCAAATAGATTTGTATTGTGTTATTAACACCGCACAATATGGAAGTACTTTATTGGCACATAAATAAGGATTTTAATGGCCACCGAAAGGTAATTGTTGTGAGCGAAAAAATAATAAACTTGATGTTAAGAAGGGGATTTATGCAACCGGAGCGGGTAATAGATGTACATATGCATTTGTAAATTATGCTTGAGCGAGATATATGTTCATGTGCGTATGCATATAAGAAAATGACGATGAGCAAATTGAAGAGTTAAAGTTTTTGAATTATGTGCAAAGTGTATACAAATGATTTAATTGATGCATAACAATTATGTTGATTTAGGTTGTTGGTGAGGTGGATTTTGAAGATATCGGTACAGTTTGAAAATATATTTGCATTGTGTTCTTAACACCGCACAGTATGGAAATGCTTCATTGACATATAAATAAGCATTTTAATGGGCACCGAAAAGAAATTGATAGTGATCGATAAAATAATAAGATTGATGTTAAGATGCGGATTTATGCAACCGGAGAGGGTAATAGATGTAAATATGCATTGAGAAATTATGCTTCAGTGAGATATATGTGTATGTGCGTATGCATATAAGACAATGCCGATGAGCTAATTGAGTATTTAGGGTTGTTGAATTATGCGCCAAGTGCATACATATGATTTAATTGATGTATGATAATGATGTTGATTGAGGTTATATGTGAGGTGAATTTTGAATATATTGGTACAGATTGAAAATATATTTGAATGTGTTATTAACACCGCACATTATGGAAATGCTTTATTGACATAGAAATAATCATTTGAATGGTCACCGGAGGGAAATGGATCATGGGCGCATAAATTAATATTGTCAACTAACCGCAACAAAAAGTATTGCGTATGACTGCTCGACAGCTATAACAGCTTCACTCATGCGGTATTTAGATACAGATGAACCACAAGACCGAACACAGCAAGATCCCATCCAACTGGATGCATTGGAGTCTGATGGATTAGAACATATAGCTGGCTATATAGCTTTCAAATTAAGAAAACTAGATCCATCCTTAGCAATGCTTACTGCGAAAATTGATAAAGAGGAAGAAGTACAAACATGGTGCGACTATCTATCCGAAGGAGGACTCTACAAACCAAGCAAAATACTTATGGAAGGAATTGTGCAGCTTAATGCAATTTTTAGTAAAACTCATGGGCGTAACTTAAAAAAAAACCCCTAATATTTTAGCTGAATTATTAACTCTATCAGCTCACATAGATTTAAGCAAACATGTAAAAAAAACTTTTCTTTAGATGCAAAATCTATTTTCGAATAAGGCAACTAAACTCAAAAACTTTACAAGATACTCATAAAAAAAAACAAAGAAAATTCAATAAAACAGTTAGCTAGCGAATATTTCTTTCATTATCTACTAAGAACCCTTTGTTCCATAATCATCCACCAAATCGCAATAAGCAGATACAAGATCAGAGATCAGTTTTCCCCTGTGAAGCAATTTCAACCTTCTAGCCACCAGTTTCAAACCAGGAAGCATGTGCACCAAAATGTGGAATCGCTAGTTTCATATCCCCAGGTATAAATTTCATTGTTATATTCGTTAATTTAACCAGAAGTTGGGATGAAAAGATGTTCAAGTGGGTGGAATTTTAAATATCTATGAGGAAAATATAAAAAGGCACAACAACACATCATTAATAATATACTAACCTTGTCAATAATTTTCAAAATTGTTTCGCTTACTTACATATTGAGCGTATACACTAAGAAAACTATATACAGTTTTTGGGGGGAAATGAACATATTATGAAAGAAAATTATTAAGGACTTGGCGCCAAAGAAAATTTTACTCAGTGGAAACAGTGGAATTTATTTATTTATCGAAACTGATATTATGTAACGAGCAATATTCTTTTGTTCATTCATATTTCTCATTGAAACAAGCAAATAGTTCACACATATCAGAGCAATACAACCTATCATAAATATTGAACTTACCATTAGTAAAGTTAAACTTACGGTATTTTCATTAACGATTTCCTTTCAATCAAGCACATATGTTCCATAAACTAAAGCTATTTAGTATAACCCCATAGAAACATATTGATAGACTTTTATAAAATTTGTTCACACTATTGATGTACATTAAATTTTAACTGAAGAAAACTCATAGATTTTCCTTGTATTAATCGGAAAAGTTGATTCTTCAGTAGCCACAGCTTGTTATTTGATGTTTTCAAATGTACGGAATCCTATCATATCGAATCATTGGGTAAATTTATTTTTCGCGCAGAAAAATGCGTTTTCGATCTGACGTTAACATGCTTTAAGTTAAAACAAAATACTTACCTATTCAAAATAAATCACTTCATCTTACACTTTTATTGTATGTATTTTTATTGCAACAAAATACGATATCTGATTCAAAACGCGGTCAAAATATATTTCGGTCTTATAAAACAATAATGGCGTACGAAAAAACTATGTAAATATTGAAAATGTGTAAAACATACAACACATGCAGAAGTTGTCGCATGTAAATGAGAACGTGTTCTTGTTTGCTATACAGTTTAAATGAGAACAGATCTCTTCAATTCAATTAATAATAAAAAATGTTTCTTCTATTCACAAGAATGCAAGTAAATAGTTTCTCGCATTTGCAAATAAACAAGTAAATACTTTGTTGGATTCAGGGACATATATTTCTCTGACTGTTGCCAAACAAATCAAATGTTATAAATCTATATTATTCACAACATTAATTTCTGCGCTAATGATCCAATTTCCACCGGTGGCCATTCAAATGATTATTTCTATGTCAATAAAGCATTTCTATAATGTGCGGTGTTAATAACACATTCAAATATATTTTCAATCTGTACCAATATATTCAAAATTCACCTCACATATAACCTCAATCAACATCATTATCATACATCAATTAAATCATATGTATGCACTTGGCGCATAATTCAACAACCCTTAATACTCAATTAGCTCATCGGCATTGTCTTATATGCATACGCACATACACATATATCTCACTGAAGCATAATTTCTCAATGCATATTTACATCTATTACCCTCTCCGGTTGCATAAATCCGCATCTTAACATCAATCTTATTATTTTATCGATCACTATCAATTTCTTTTCGGTGCCCATTAAAATGCTTATTTATATGTCAATGAAGCATTTCCATACTGTGCGGTGTTAAGAACACAATGCAAATATATTTTCAAACTGTGCCGATATCTTCAAAATCCACCTCACCAGCAACCTAAATCAACATAATTGTTATGCATCAATTAAATCATTTGTATACACTTTGCACATAATTCAAAAACTTTAACTCTTCAATTTGCTCATCCTCATTTTCTTATATGCATACGCACATGAACATACCTATATCTCGCTCAAGCATAATTTACAAATGCATATGTACATCTATTACCCGCTCCGGTTGCATAAATCCCCTTCTTAACATCAAGTTTATTATTTTTTCCCTCACAGCAATTACCTTTCGGTGGCCATTAAAATCCTTATTTATGTGCCAATAAAGTACTTCCATATTGTGCGGTGTTAATAACACAATACAAATCTATTTGCTAACCGTACCGATATCTTCAAAATGCACCTCACAATTAACGTCAATCAACAGAATTATTAATCAAAAATTAAATCATATGTATGTACTTTGCGCATAATTAAACAACCTTATATCCTCAATTAGCTCAGTGGCATTGTCTTATATGCATACGCACATACATATATATCTCACTGAAGCATTATTTTTCAATCCATATTTACATCTAATACCCTACCGGGCTGGAAGAATCCCCATCTTAACATCAACTTTTTTAATTTTTTCAATGAAGCATTTCCCGAATGTGCGATGCTTTTAACAAAATACCAACATTGTTCCAAACTGTTCCGATATTTGCAAAACGCACCTGACCGAAAACCGCAATTAACATAATTATTATCTATCAAGTACATCATAATTTTTCAATGCACATTTCCGTCTATGCACATTTGCATCTATCGAGCTACATGAATCTGCAAACAAACATCGCACGTACATACAATTAGCATCCTATCCATAAAAACACTCTAAATGATTCGTTTAAGTGAGTGCATTCAACATTTTCTTTCGAAAAATAAGCTATTGAGTTTTCCATCATTGTGCTTTGTACAATAGCTTTTTCCTTGAGATTTTCTAGGACATTTACAAGCACATACTAACCATTCAAACCCCATCATCAAAATCAAAATATCCCTCCATTAACACCCCAAACGCCACCCTTGAAGTTGCCCAATTTTACATTGGCTTAAAGGCAAATCACTCACAGTTGTCACCAGCGCGAGAATGAGATAGTGATAGACATGCGCAATGGATTACCTTGTTCTCATTGTATCATGGTTTGTATGTTCATCATGCCCGTCGATAAACTGTTAGAAAACCCTTTTTCTATAAGGTTGACTACTCTTTTTAGCTGGTGGGTGGTGGAAAGTCCGGGTCTAATTCCAAATTGCCAGTCAGGAATATTTTGTGCTCCGCAATTTTATGCGTTAACCTTAGTAGGATGATTTTTTCAAATAGCTTGCTCAGTTTTGGCAGCAGACTTATGGGTCTGTAGTTCACAGGTGAATTTGGATTTCTGACAGGTTTAGGTATTGGGATGATGGCGGCAGACGCACTGGAAAGGTAGCTCAGCTTTAGACAGGAATTAAAACGAAACAAAGTAGGACTAAAGCCTTTTCTGGTAGGTTTTTTTATAAGAGTGTTTGGGATATTGTCAATTCTGGCAAACGATTTTATTTTCAACATTTTAATCTGTTTTTTTTATTTCGGCCGGAGTGCAAAAGTCCACCGGTATAAAGTCGGAAGGTTTATCTAAATGCTCATACATTTTGCGACCAACTAGGGAACAAGTTTCTACATCTCCAAGGTCTTGTGTAATACAGTGCGCATTATGAAAGTTAAAGGCAAGTTATTGAGCCTTTTCATTGTGAGAATAAATTGTGAAGCCGTCGGGTGTAAGAAGAAGAGGAATTATGCGATGTCTGTTTATCAGCGATTTGCGGAGCTGCCAAAGTTTCCTTGCAACCTTTTCTTGAGAAGCGAGAAGATTATTCCAATTTTCATTTTTCAGGACGAAAAGCGTATTTCGAATTTGTCCATTTAACTCGTTAAGAAGTTTTCTGGAACAAGGGTCTCTATTACGTTGCCATTAGCGTCTTACTCTGTTTTGAAATTGAATCAAGACCTTAGCTTGCGAGCTGATTAATCGCGGGATACTAAAACTGGCATATTCAAGAGTGGCTTCATCCCGAGCTTGTTGAATTTTAGTGACTAAATCATTGATAAGCTTGTCAGTTTGATCGCTGTTAGTGATTTTCGACAAGTCGATATCTTGTAATTTTATGGAACCGTTCAGAAGTTTTCTATATATTTCCTAGGAAGCCTTAGAATATTTGAAGACTTTATAAAGATGAACGTTTAGATAATTGTTCACTTCAAGTCAAGTAACAAGTAACAAGTCGTTGCGGTGCTTCTGATATACGTAAAAGTATATTGTGGTTCATAGAGATATCGTGCAGTATTTGCGCAGCTTTATTAGACCGTAGGCAATTCGAGTGTGAGTGTCGAGCATTGAAATCGCCGCAAAGAATGACCTTGCTCTTTAGTGATAGCAATTGATTTAGATCTTGACGAAATAGGTTTAATTTACCCGCGTTGAGTTTAGTACCATTGAAGTACGCTGCGATCAAAATGTGGCCAAGACCATTTAATACAAAACCAACTGTTTCAATAATTTCTTGCACAATCTAACTTTAGAAAATGATATACCTTTTTTTTAAAAACAATTGCCACTCCGCCTCCATAAGCGTTTTCTCTATCTGTCCTTATTATATTATAGTTTGTATGAGTCAGGAAGAGAATGTTAATTAGCCTTTCACACAGAAAATTAAACGTTTCAATTACTTTGCTGCGAACGCTTTGTGCGTTCCGCATAAAGCAGTTAATATCTCGTCTAGTTGTAGACAAACTTAAATGCAAGTTCTACCACAACCAGGAATTGATCTTCTCTCGAGCTACATGAAGATAACTTCCAGATCAGCTCTCTAGATAAGCTCGCGATGTCGGATGGAGAAAAGAGCGTTTTCGACTGGTTACAAGAAGTGGACGCTTGACTATGATCATTCGACAAGTTTTTATCGGCCTAAATATTACAGGCTCCCGATTTAAACAGGCTAGTCCAAGATGTAGCTGGGGCGCTGCGCGCATTGTTTGTCATGATGCTACCTTCGAACAAGTTTTTGTTAAGTGTTTGTTGTTGAATGGTGTTCAGTAGTGGAATATCCTTTTCGGTGTGAATTGGCTGAGCGGGTTTTAAAGATGCATTTGATTTGGCTGGGAGCGTTGCATGACTCTTTGCCTGATTTTTAAGAATTCGGCACGTTTAGGACATAATACACTGTTGGACAAGTGATAGGCTTGACACAAAGCACATCGTGTTTGCTGTGGATCTTTCATCTGACAAGCTGATTTGTTGTTGTTGTTACTGCGAAACAGTAAGATCAACAAACAAAAGCAATCTTTAATTAGTTTTAATGCGTTCAATGAATTTTGTATTGTTTTGGTCGCAAAACCGTCAAACCAGCCGCTGCCAAACCGAAAATTGCCGCAGTTGATTTCAGGCTCTGAAACCGATTTAGGCTGAACGTCTGTCGCAGCTAACCTAATCGCTTCAGTTCCTTTTAGTGCCCCGACATACGATTAGATTTTTCTTGCATGGCTTTACTCGCCCTTCAGAGCCTGCAAGCAACCGTGGCAATTTCCACATTGGCAACGGCTAGCTCGAAGGTTTTGCGACCAAAAGAATGCAAAAGTCATAGGAGACATTAACTTTAGGATGAACATGTAGTTCAATTTCAAAATTCAATTTCAATTCAACTTCTATTGCAATATTTCCAAATTCGTTGAATTTTCTCTACTTAAGAAGCAAATGACATATCAAATATTTAAATTTCATTCAATTTCAGCAAAACTATTAAGTCCAAGCTCTTTGTCATATGTACCAAGAACACAGACGTGGACACTGAAGTCAATAAGTATAAACTTACTCTAGCGCCCAACGTGGGTCTGCTACAGTTGCTTCAAAATATATGTCTACAATTTTTTTTATTTTCGCTAGTACGCAAATTATATTACTGCTAAGAAAAAAGGTTTTGGTGGCTAGTGATGGCATTTCGAATGTCTACGCTGCATTTATAACGCTTATTTTATGTCATCTAACTTCTAGTATTCTCTACGACGAATGTCAACAAAATTAGCATATTCCTTGACGTTGGTAGCGTTTACATCAAGAGTTGTCAAACGTCAAACGTACGTACAAATGCTGATGGCATTGACGCACTTTCGAATTTTTGAGCCTACTATTTATGACTCAAAAGCCAGTGAAAAAAATCAGGACGATTTTCCTCATCGTTACTTCATCTAGTATTTACAGCACCAATCATTAATTGCACAACATCAAACTTTAATCACATAAATCATCTCAATTCCACATCCAATAACCACTTCAGTCAAACTGTTTCCGATTGCAATTTCCATACCAGCCATCCATGCATCGTCACCACTTTCCGTACGCTCCTGATCCAATACGATTTCATGAAATATTCATGCTCGGTAATGTCATGCAGTAATCTGAATTTCATTATTAAAAAAAAAGTGGATGGGAACTGCTAGAAACATTGATCCCACTTATCCCATAATTTATTCATTTATTTCCACTATTCTCGTCGATGCGATGTAGCTTGCCGTACCCTTGCTCAGCGCAGCTCGTCTTTTTTTTTTTTTTAACTCGATTTCAGTATCTCTCTATTACCTAGCCATGTCCTGGCCGTGTGTATTTTCTATGCATTTTTTTCGAATCCGAACGAAATCAACTCAAGTAGTTTACCAGCAACGGCCGGTATGTTGAGGTAAGGAAGATAGATTTTTTGGCCATTCTCTTTCTTATCTCGTGCATGTGGTGTGGCAGCAAAGTGGTGGAGAAAAAGTAAGACATACAGCTCGGTCTGACATTCAATTCGACCTTTGCAAGGAGCCTTCGGTGTTTCCGTAGACTGCTAGAAAATATAGTCGTACTATTATCTAAGGCCCGGAAGGAGTTTTTGCTGTTGTTTTCGGAATATTTTTAGGATTATATAGTGCATAGTGGTTTTTTTTGGGAAGGTAAATTGAACTGGGTCTATGATTTTCAAAAATCATGCAGAAGAGAAGTGTTGGGAAATTGATTTGCTAAGGCTGGGGAAGGTAATATTTGGGCTGTATGTTTAAGTGAAACACAAGAAGATTTTTCGATTCTTTCGAATTGCTTTATTTTATGTGATACTTTCAATATTTTTAAATTATTTTAAATTAATTTTCGGGAGACTTTTGGGTAAATAGAGATTGTTTGGGTGAATAGTGATTGGTTCCACAACTAAATTTGCTCAGGATTTGAGTCAGATACTCACTATCGTCTAGTGATTCAACAAATCTGAACATTTTGGAGTTCAGGAAACAGAAGGTAAGGAGAATAGATGAAGGAAGGAAGATCATTTATAAATAAAAACGGATCAAGTACCAAACCTTGAGAAACTCCAAAAAATTGGGTAGAACGGGAGAGAAGTGCAGGATTTAATAGACACAGCACAGCTTTGGCCATAAAAATAAAATGAGAACCGGAACAAAAGTAGGTAGCAGATAAGCTATCTTATAGCGTTCGAGCCTTCATAGATGAAGCCTGTAGTCAACACAGTTGGAAGGTTTCACAAAGTCTGTTTATAGTACATGAGCTTGCTAGTGTTGCTCTAAGGTAAAAGTAGTGGGCTAAGAGAATAGATGTGAAAGATGAACAACTTTATGAATGCATGCTGCTCAGGAGCAGGAAAGAAATGAAGGATAGGAAGCAGCATACGTTAAAGAGTTCTTTAGAGTACTTTAGCCAACCAGGGTTGGGTGGAAATAGATGATAGAAGTTCAACCTGAATCACTAAACTTATATATAGGATAAATATGACCAGACTTTTAGAAGGGCGAAAAACCAAGGTTGGAAAAAATATTCTGAAAACAATAGACCGAGAAAGACACAGCAGCAATAAAAGTGATTTGGATTTTCCTACGATCAGCATGTGTGGATTCTATTGTATCCGTGCATGGTAATAAACGGCCCTTTGCTAACATCTCAATCAAGTGTCAGAATATTGGGTGCGGGTGCTTTGGAACTGGTTGAGGAGCTTGGGCTGTATATACACCGTATGCAGTCTAGCGTTCACACCGCTTCTGGCGAAAAAGCAGCCGAACTTGGGTATGTGAGCACTCTGGCAAGTTTTAACGAAAAAACAAGGCTTATTCGACTCATCATATGAGTTTGACCAATGCAATTTATCTTGGAATAGATTCCTGTGAGGCCTTTAAAATCCTACCGCGATGCTCCGCTATCGACATGCAAAACCTGGATTCTTGGTTCCATCGGTTATCTGCTGACGACAGTCATATGTTAAATGAAGTCATACATAAGTTTCCGTCGTTCAATAAGTAAGGGATAAGACGAACCACATTGGTTTCGCATACCATCGATACAGGTGATACCCAACCTGTAAACAACGACACTATTCGGTCTCACCTGTTGTACAGAAACTTATGTATGATGAATTGGATCGTATGCTGTCGTTGGGGGTAATTGAGGAGAGTAAGAGTTCCTGGAGTTTGCCGGTTACTATCGTTAGAAAGCCGAGTAAAGTGCAACTATGCTTGGACGCGAGATAACTGAATTATGTGACCATAAAAAATACCTATCCTTTGCCGTTAATCAAAGGTTTGTTGGCACGTTTTCAGTCCAAACGGTTCATTACCAGCCTAGATCTCTAAGATGTCTTTTGGTAAATTCCGTTGGACGGGAGATGTCGAGAGGAAACTGCTTTTACGGTGCCGGGGCGTCGTTTGGAATTTGCAACGCACCACAAACTATGTGCCGATTGATGCATAAAGTCATCCCGCACGAATTGCATGACCAGGTATCTGTTTACTTGGACAATGTGCTAATCACGAGTCCAACATTTGATGATCACCTCAAATTACTGGCTACTGTGGCAAATTTATTACAGCAGGTGAGGCTGTTCAAAAAGAAATTTGATACCTGGGCTATGCTATTGGTGATGGAGTCTTAAAAACTGATCCTGAGAAGGTGTCAGGTGTCATATCGTATCCAAAACCCAAAACGGTAAAAGACGTAAGGAGGTTCATGGGGATGTCTGGGTGGTACAGGCGGTTTATTCCGAATTTCACTTCTGAAGTGGTTGATAGCGCAGAGGAATTTGTCAGGCAGGTTAGCACGGTGGAGTCGAAAGCTACAAGAATTTAACTTTAACATCGAGCATCAAATGGGCAGTCAGAATGTCGTCCCAGACGCCTTGTTTCGTATGTATGTGAAGACTTAGTCAAATAATAAAATTAAGAATTAATGTGTTGCTACAAGCAACAACATTTGCTAATTTAATATTCATTTGTGACACGGTACGAGGTACGGTCTAAACGAAATCGATCTTCTCAGAGCTCTAGACTCGAAACAACTATGACCTAGACAGCCAAGAAAAGAGTTTTGGGAGATCTAAACTAGCTCATAGAAAGAAACAATTAATATTTTATAATATTTTTTTTTTATATTGAGCCTAATATGTTCACTTCAATTCACTTACGTCCCACTGATCCTGTTGAAATATCTAAAATAATCGATAACCTTAAATCAAAGGTTTCTCCTGGTCTGGATAGTATAACATCGGAGGATATTAAATTGCTGAAAAATCATATCTTGGAGCTTCTAACTACAATAATAAATAAACATCTAGCAGCTGGCACATTCCCCGATTGCCTTAAACTAGCAAAAATCACTTCAATTTTCAAAGGTGGTGATCCAGCAGAGCCATCAAATTATCGCCCAATAGCTGTCACAAGTGTCCTAAGTAAAATATTCGAAAGAGCCATTCAAAAACAATTGCTGCAATTTATTAAGACTAACTTAATACTAACACCAGTTCAGTATGGATTTCAAGAAAACAGTAGTACACTAGCAGCAACGTTAGATGCAGTACATTTTATCAACAGTGGATTGGATAGGGGCGACTATGAAGCGGCAATTTTCGTGGATCTGAAAAAAGCCTTTGACACCATTAACCATGACATCCTGTTTCAGAGGCTCGAATTATACAGAATCCATCACAACTTCAAGCTGCTGATAAAGAATTATCTCTTCAACAGGCGTATTATTACAACCAACAATATGCATAAAAGCCAGGAATGCACTATAAACATCGGCGTTCTTCAAGGATCAATCCTTGGGCCTTTACTGTTTCTACTGTACATTTACAGCGTACAGGACATTTATCTGATGGGAAAAATAGTTTTGTTTGCTGATGACACACTACTTCTGTATACCGGTAAAAATGAATCAATTCTTCAGCAAAATATAAATGATGACCTAGGAAAATATTGGAATTGGCTCGAGCAAAGTAAATTAATTATAAACATACAAAAAACTAAATATTTAATATTCCAACAAAAAAACAAGCAGCAAATTAATCCGTCGGTACAAATAAATGGAGTACATTTGGAAAAGGCCAACTCAATTAGATACTTAGGATTAACTTTAGACGAGAAAATGTCTTGGCTACAACATATCAATAACATCAGATATAAAGTAGCGCCTATGATAGGAATCCTAAAAAAATATGATTTTTTATCGCTCAACATCAAACTTGACATATTCAATGCTTTCATTTTGTCGAACATCTCTTATGGAGCAGTTTTGTGGAAGCAAACATCGAAACAAAATATTGATCTGATCGGAAGACTAATGACTAAGGCTATCAATACTATATACAAAATGCCAACTTTGACTCCAAGCTTACATGTGTATCGTGAAACAGGACTACTAAGCATACAACAAATGATGTGTCTTGAACAAGGAAAGCTGATATTCAAGATACTTAACAAAAAACTCAAATGGCCATATGTTGTAAGAAATGTTGGAGGAATAACTCAGACAGCCACAAGATCGGCGAATAACCTTGCGATTAAAAAAGCTAGGACAGATCGTTTGAAAATGGATCCAGTGCAACAGTCTTTGGCTTATTATAATACCTTACCAGAGGATATAAGAAAATCAGCAAATTTGGTTAAATTTAAGGAAAATCTAAGATCATACCTTACACAAAGATAAAGAAGACGCCAACCAGAGTTTTTTCTAAACTTTTCTCTGGGCATAAGTCTTGACGACAAGAAATAGGCGATATCATCTGAAGACGATAGTGTATAATGAAGTGCTTTCCCTTATACCAATATTTTATTGTCTGGGAAGTACGAAAGCAATAATATTGAGGAGATTGGATGCACACGGACCGTGCATTTTGATTGAGTGATGGAGAGAGTGGAAGGAAGGAGGAAAAAAAAAATATTTGTCATCAAGGGCTCTGTTTTAAACAAAGCAACGCTCAGCCTGTTTTCGTGCTTACTGAACATACTGAAGCACTTACTGTACATACTGAAGCAACATTTTTCTGGTCCTTAATGAGTAAGGACATTGCAGCTTGACAGGCGTACACCAACTTTTCCTTTTGCACGTTTCGAGTCCATGCTTATTCACGTGGCTGGCAATGATTATTTTTCTGCTCTACTGAACGCCTTTGTTTCGAAGCCATTACTCCATGCTGATCTCAGTGAACCTCATATGTCAATGCAATCATAGCACAGCCTATCAATAGCAGACAAGCGGTTTTTTTTAGAAAGATATCATACCTTTTACCCAAAATGTAATTTATTTTTGTAATTTATTATTTTCATCCAAAATATGTTTTTTTCTTGTATTTATTAAACAAATCTCTCACATCCTCTCTCTCAGGCCCATAATCATTCGTCTATGTCCACCTGTATCATCAATTTTTTTCTACGCATTTCCATGGTATACTGCAGGACAATATGTGTCATATTATACACACACCATCAGTAGAGCTTTCCGAAATCCATTCGGAATTTTAAGTAGTCAATGTCCATAATAACAGGTCCATTAGACAAAAGAAAAACTTATCCGACTCGTATCCATTGCTTCCGAAATTGTACCACCGATGAGCCTGACAGATTACCTGGGAATCCCTAAAGTAGCAAAACAAATACTTTTTGCCAGTCTTCCGGCTTCCATTACCATCACCAAATAATTACACACATTCTACCGGGTAACATCCATAATGAACTACGGTCCGGCCAATATCTGACGTCCATAGATCTTCATTCAGTTGCTGCGGCAATATGAAAGTCTAAGAAGGTACGATAATCCCAACGACAGGATATTGGTATTCTCTATGTCACCAGTTTCGGCATCATAATGCAGTTATTCGCACGATTGCCACCCTGTTTCCTTCCTAATTCTAACATCCCTTGCGCCAGAGACTGTCGCGTCTGACGCCCGTATGTCTGGAACCAGAAAAATACTATAAATCTGTGCGTACGCTCTGTTCGCAATGAATTATTCAGGACGTGAAGTGTGTGAAGTGATTTCGTATGGAATGCTCGTAAAAAATCCATCTCGTAAAAATCGGGGCCGGGGGAGAAGGATCGCGTGGCAAGAAAAGAGCTTAAGTGCCGTACGAACGATGTGGTGGTAGTGGTGGTTGTTGAGAGATTTTACTTTGCCAAATTATGTAATCCGTTCGTTCGTTCATTGGTTTCTTGGATCCGCAAGCGTTTAAAGCGAAGCGTCTGAGCTACGAACGACAAGTCACATTCGGTATTTCTTTTATGTTTTCCAGATGATTTCTAATTGAGAGTGATTTATGTTGTGGCGGAGAGGTATGAATAACAGTCAGTTTTCGAGTGGATTTCGTTGCAATTGTGTTTGGGGTTTGGAAAGTTATCTAGCTCTGCTGCGGTCAGCAAATAAATATATGGACGTGTCGGACAATGAAAATGGCTTACGGAGCTACAAGGATGCGGTATTCCCTTACATAAAAGCAATAAAGCTTTGGCATCATGCTTTTATTATTTAGTTCACAATGCAGGTAGTTACTCGCACATGAAGAATGTCCGAAGCGGTGACATTCACTTAGTCGAGCTGAGTTGTGAATTAATAACGAGTTGGTATGGATTGTTTCCAGCCAGCTGAGGATAAAGAGGAAGCAATTTTTTGTGTTGGGGATGGGACAGGTGTCAAATGTTTTTCTAGAGTTGGAGTTAAATTTCAGATTAAATTTCATAAATTTTTAATTTTATTAAATAAATCTTGTCGTTTTCAAGAAGAAATAACAAATTCAGCTGCCGAACTAACTAGTATTTTTCATTTACGAATCTTAGAAAAATCTCCTAATCCAGAATAATACTCAATACCAAGTTATTAATTCAATCATTTACAGAAAGTGCTTATATATTTCAACTTTAAATTATTGCAACTATAACAGGTTCAGCTCCAGTTCTAATCACCAACGATTTAAGCAATATTTTGAACACTTTTTAATCGAGAAGTAGGTCAATAAAAAACTGTAACTGGAAAGAAAACGTGCTTTACGAAATCTCTAGTGTTGTAAAAAAATATATTTATAGCTTTTATGTAGTCTTCTAATCACCTTAAAACTGTTATATTTTTGAAGCTAGTGCCAGCTGCACTTTGACTCCCTTCTTAGCAGTGAGCGTTTATGCGCCTTCTCTCTCTAGATAGTTAATTCTCTTGATCGTTCTCTCGTAGATATGCTACTTTAAGATCCTATTGCTCGTAGGTTTAGGTAGATATCATTTTTTCTCTGTTCTAGACATTTTAAAATGACAAGTGTGCTGTTGGGGTGTCTGTCAATTATGTTGAACAGTTTCAAGGACTTGTCGCGTATGCACTTGTCTATAATTTCTACTCGTAAGTCCTTGTGTGTGTCAGTGTTTCTGATGTACCTGGGTGCTTTTCTTAGTTTCCTCAAAGTCAGGTTTCGGCAAATTTGTAACTGTATTTGTTCGTCCTGTGTGATGGTTGGTCTGATGATCTACTTGCAGATAAAGTCTCTGTTCTTAAAATTCATTGAAATTTGTTGGGTAGGTTGACGTTAAAGTGAAGCAGATCTGGTACATTTTTCGCTTTGGTGCCAGCAAAAGGGTTACCAGCACAAGGCGTTTTTGTCATTTCCGTATCAATAAATGCTAACGTGAATTATTCATGTAACGAAAATCTTCAATGAAAATAAGTAACGAATGTTTTAATTTTCCAAGCTCTGGAAATACTATATCGGATGGCATCCCCAAACAGCTTTCTATCCCTGTAAATCTGGTTGAAGTCATCGGATGAAAACGAAATTCATAAGGAAAGTTGATTTTAATGGGAAGCAGTTTTTGTTGCAGTGCGAATTGCGAACAGGCTGGCTGTAATAAAGCAAGCTGATAGAATATACACTAAAAATCTGAACGATTCCTATGCTGTTCATCAAACATGAGTGTTTCTAGCGGTTCTGGTTCCCTTGAATTCTTTTTTACTAATGTTCGCAGAACAGTAGTATTAACATCACTTTGGCCAAAAATTCATATATATATGTATATATACATACATCAAAAAATTTCAAGGAAAAAATCTCAGGAACGCGTCAAACGATTGAACTGAGATTTTCAGGGCGCATTGATGTATATGCAGAATATTGCCAGGTCTCACAAAAACTAAAAAATCTGTAACCATTTGGCACCGGTGGCCATTTTAGTGCTATTTTTAATATATCTATTATTCCGTTCACAAATTACATTTGCAAAAATAAAGTTAGCGAAATGAATTTCGAACGTGTTTTAAATGTGAATCGGATAATGTTTTGGAATTTTTTAACCCCATGTGTGCGCTAGGTGCGTAAAAAGAGATTGGGAAAATTTGAAAATTTTTAAATTGCGATAACTTTTGACAGAGCTATCAAATCATCAGGACGTATTGGTACTATTAAGTTGTGAATGTGTGTTGCTTTTGACGAAAATGCTGACAACCCTGTAGCTAGGGCAGGCACTGAAAATGAAAACTTTCCAATCATCGATTCTCCTAAAAAATTATCGCTTTTTGGAAAAAAGCCACTCCTATATAAATCTTATGCTTTGTCCACAGAGCCAAAGTAACACATTTCAAATTTATCAACGGGCAAGAACGGTAACCCTTCCCCAATTTACCTATATTATATGCATAAAAAACTTCTGTTCGCGTTAACTCACGACCCGATAATCAGATACAGTTGAAATTTACAGCATGTATTAGTATTAAATAGGACCAAGTCTGATAGAAGTGATTTTGAAATGCGGGCAATTCTGTGCCAGTGGTGCCATCTTAAAAAATAGAAGAAAAATAACTGCGTTTAGCTCTATAAATTCTGATTAGTTGAACCTTACTTTAAGGCACGTTTGGTAGAAATTTGTTTGACGAAATCAGTTGGAGCTTCTAGCTATGGTAATTTTGGTGTCTTAAATTCTGAAAATTGGCTCAGGAAAATAATGCTCTTTGTCCTGTAGCTTCCAGTACAGTCCTGGAATCATAACGAAATTAAAATGGCAAATTAAACTTCTTGTAGGCAATATTCAGTAGAAATCTAGTTACAAAAACAATGACAAGGTTACCAGCTATGGTTGTTTTTGTATTTTTTTGGCATGCCTTTAGTAAGCAATTTTATCATAGAATTTTCAAACCGTAGTGATCTTGTAGTGAAAATAAACACAAAATTTTAAGATCTAGAAAGTTTGAAAACTTTTGCGAACGGTAGCCCTAAATTTTTTGATTTCCTATAACTTCCAATGCAGTGATCGGACCAGTACGAAATTCACAGAGCAGGTTCACTTCAACCTGAGGCAGATGCGACATATTTTTGGTTTCGGTGCTAGCAAAGGTTAGTGGAATGTTAGTGGAAAATCTGCACAAATCCACTACTGTTCTTCGAACAATAGTGTATTTAGCGGTTCTGATGCGCTGGAGATCTTTTGTTCTTCATTGGTTTGTTAGAGAAAATGTCTTCAGTTTGAAAAATCTTTGGAAAGCGGTTTGAAGAGAGCTCATCTAATACATTTATATACTCGCTGTGTTGTATATTTTGAGGAATGTGTAAAAATGATGCAGTATATATTGTTAAACTATAGAAGTTTATAATTATCCTTACTATAGGATGAATAGTGCACGATAGTGTTCGATGAAGGTTTGTGCGTTGGAATCTGTAAGTCGAGATAGCTGTAAATTTGAGAAAACTCGTTTATATTTTATTGGCCTTTGCATCTATTCCCTTGAGGTTTGATATCTGTACATTACGGTGGTACTTTTGTCAACTTTTCGTTTTTGTAAATGTGATTGTTGAAAATTCAGAGCTGAAGTTCCAGCTTTCAGAAAGTATGTATCACTGGAATCGCTCAGATATTGCATTAGTCTTCCTTTTTTTATAGCACGGAATTCGCATTACACACAAAAATCGACACACAATTGGCTCGAGTCATTTGGTTTGAGGGAACGGAGTGCGTGCTGATGGGGGCTGAAGAGAGAACATGCTTTTGTATCGAATCACTCTAGTATGATGACGAGGAGCTGCTTCATTTGGTTTGGTTAGTTGGTGGGAATTGAAGATCTTGAAATTAGAGGAGTATTGATTTGGGTGCGATTTTTTAGTTTGTCGAGGGAAGATTGGAAAACAGGGGCAGTTCTGACTACTTGAGGAAATTATTTTTTTATGTTTTTAGTAAGCCAGTCATTCTCCATAAATTGCGGAGAGCACTCCATCACCATTGCCAGAGTTCACCTGATTAGCCTTCTTCATGCAGAATTTTCGGTGGTGAAGCCCATCACATTTGACGCGCCCAAGATGAGAATGGTTGAGAAATAGCTATATTCCTGGCAGTTACGGCATTAATCATGTTCTGTTTATTGTTTTTGTGGCTCGATTTGAATATTTATTTTCAAAGAGCTTAATTCTTATAAGTATTTCTGTCTTCTGTTGGAAAAGGTTATTTTATTAATTTTTTTTGTAAGCTTTGAATAGAAAACTTAAAATGGATGGAAGCCCTATTTTTCCTGATCTAGCTTAACAGCATCGGCGATTAGCCGATATAGGCCTGAAGAAGAAAAAAAAGGAAGAAGGATCCTCTTTTACGTTGCTTTTTTCGGTTACATAAAAGGAATCGCCGAAAACTATGGTTACTATGTCAATATTTCTGGAGTTACATTTGTTGTGGAGAAATTAGTAGTGTGCGGCAACTTTGTTAAGTTTCAGCCTTTTGTCACTTACAACGTTAGCTGTATGTAGGGGAGACCGAAGAAGGTTGTGACAGTTTGTACGTTAACTAACGTAAGTCATCTAATATTACTCGTACGTCTATGAGCTCTTTTATGGAAGAAAGCTAATTTAATACACTACTTAAATTAAATATAAAAGGAAACAAAATTAGTAAGATCCATGAGAAAATTGACATTAAATGAAGAAGTTCTCAATGTCAAAACTCTCCTAGTACCAAGTTAAGTTGTGACAGGGCTCGAGGTAACTTGTTTTTGATGGGCGAGTCAGTGGGAACAGCGGATTTGATCTTACTTCCGTTTAGTTGGCTGCCTTTTCTTGGAGGTGCTTTTGACAGTGGCCAGAGCGCTTCCGGTGAAAATAAATTAGATTTAATGTGGCTTATATTGCGAGATTTAGTTGTGGACGCAATTAGTTCCAAGTTTGTTGATGGTGTATTATAAGCTTCAGATGTGGGAGCAACAGGTTCTATTTCTGGAGGCTACGCATTACAGATGAGAGATCTGGAGACAACGGAGTCTGCGTTTACCTGGTATAGATGCCAATATGTGGAAGTTCCTGAATGCAGATTCAACAGGCTCTAGGTTTTCAGATTCCATAACATCATTCAACAGTATGGACGGACTGATAGAACTGTTCTTCTACATCAACAATTATGTTTGGAGTAACTGTTCTTCCTTTAAACCTAACCTTACTGTTCTTCCTTGTTGATCTGCAGTCCATTCTCGGTCTGACATTGGATCGGTCCAAACTCGATCAGTTAATTGACTTGGTAGAAAGTCAGCTTCGGAAAAAATATTTGTATTGACAGGCGAAATTCCTGTAGCTGCAAAACCAACGCTGATGTTTTTTGCCGTGGCGATTCGTTAGGTAAACTGTTTTGCGATGAAAATTGCTCAGTTATTCGATTTCTTGGGGAAGACATATAATCGCTACTGAAATTTACCGGCAGCTGATAGAGGTTCGAGAAACCTTAATCTCATGTCAAAAGGCTGTGGTTGTTAGAGAAAAGGTCAACGGACAAAAAATCGCAATGGCTGAACCAGCACAGTATCAACTTATTTGAACAAAACTTGCGTGAAGAAGCTGATTTATGACAGCAGGACAATTACCTTATGGTATATGACGTTGAGATTGGGAATGGCGTTACGATCATTGTTGATTATACTTTGCAGAACCGAAAAGTTTGTACCCGATAGGTGTGAAAAAAATCTATCTGACCAGCACAAGAAGAAGCGCATGTGGAACACATTTCTTCACCACATTGTCTCGGGTGAAACAAATTTGATCCACCACTACACCCATAGCAGTAAGTGCTCATGAATGAAGTGTAAACACACATCCTCTCCAAGGACAAAGAAGTTCAAGGTGACACTGTTTGCCAGGAAGGTGATAACCAATATGTTTTGAAACAGCGCAAGTTTCATGCTCGTGGAGCTTTTGGAAAAAGGGCATACAGTCTCTGCTTACCGATACTGCTAGACCTAGACACAATTTTTGTGAAACAGTTAGGAGGAAACGGCCAAGATTTCTCACGCAAAACTTTGAAAAGCCCAGAAAATCACCACGCTGTTGAAGCAGCTTTGCTGGAATAGCGTCGGGTAGCTTCTGTACAGCCTAATATTGTAAACACAAAACAGCGGCATTGCGGCAGCGGCGCCACAGGGGGAGGCGTGAATGCCGCAGTTGAATTTGGTGAATCACAATGCAGCGACAATGTCGCTGTCAATGCAACCAAGGCACCAACCAAATTCATTTTTTTCTCTTTTGTATTGCTAAATCCTGTTGTACGAGGATTAGGTTGGCTTATCACAATACACATCAGCCATCGCTTGTCTATTCCACCAGACCATTCAACCTAATTCAAACAGAGTTAATTCAACCTAGTGGTAATGCCAACCTATGGTAGGTATCACCGCTAGCGGTGCGGCAAAATTAGAAATTTGGCAAATTCTGCCGCTGCGGCAAATTCGGCCGCAGCCATTGTGCGTGTTACCATACAAAACAGTGCATTCTAATTTTTTGACAGCACTTTGCCACAGCCCACTGCGTTTGCCGCAGTGGAAAACGCTGTATTGTGATTAACCTATAATTCTCTCTACAAATAATTTTCACCTCCTTCCTCATTTGAAAAAGCAGCTGGGAGGCCGAAGATTTGCTTCGAGGGAAGAGGTCAATCACTTCACGACAACGTGGTCGAGCATTCAAGGACAGCTTTTTTCCTAGGAGAGAATATTCAAACTTATCCCACGAAGTGTCAAGTACAGAAAACAATATGTAGACCTTGTTGGAAAATGATTTAATGTATGAGGTTTGATTTGGCTATATTAGTTATATAATATAAAACGCGCACATTAGGCTTTATGGGCTATAGCTTTACTTTTTGATCCCCCCGGAGGTAACTTCAGAAATATTAAACGGAGGTAACTTCAGAAATATTAAACTGTTACTAACGACATCTTCAATTTTTTTCTGAACTGGACCCATCCTCTTCGGACGAAATGCAAGACTTTTCTGTGTGCGAAGAAGATGCAGACTTTTATTGCTTTGTTTTCTTTTTGCACTAAGAGCAGAAAATTTTAAATTATTTGAAAACATTCTTCTAAGTTTTTGGAACAGATTTTCATTACTTTTTGCCAATTCTTGGTTCAGGTGGCTTTACTTGTCAAAACGGATGATTTCGTTATGGAAAGATATTTGTTTTGAAAACGTCGACTTTTACAAATCCATTTTTAAGCCGAGGTGACTCGAAGATTCTCAAATTTGTACTGCCCGAAGATTCTTTTTGTATGCCGCTCTGGGAAAATAAGCTATTTAACTGTCTGAAAACAATGTATTTATTCTTGCAATGCTGAACTTAAACTTTTAGTTGGAGCTAACATCAAACATTCAATTATTTTGTTTTCATGTCAAGAGCAATTTTGAATACATTGAAAGTATAAAAATAGTTTTGTTATGCGCTTTTTTAGACACATTTGCGTATCTACTTAGTGACTATAATACGAAATAAGAATAGCATCAGGCTTATCAGAACAATTCCTGTCTGACCAATTTGAAACATCACAATTTCGTGTCGGATCATACTCTCCAGATAATTGGCCAAATCTTATAATCGGATTTCATCATATTGTGTCATAGCAAACACACTAAAACGCATACTTGTCTGCATGCAATATAACTCGGAAATACACTATGGTTCTTGTTTATTGGCAACCGCATTGTTACCAAACCACCCGAAATCCCCAGGCTCCACTTTATCTCATATATTGTAACAGAGACGTCTACAATTCACTTCTTCGGTGGCTTCACACATCACATTCATAAGCTCGCTCCACATACACAATGTACCCACAAAATATATCCGTTCTGCCTCAAATATTATATAGAGTGCATGGACTAGGTGGATGGAATGTAGAGTGAAAACAACAAAAATAACACATTTACTTACCAACAATATTGCTGCCGTTGTTGAAGAGATGGTTTTTCCGTTGTCCATGGTTTCTATCCAGTTCTTCTGAGGATCATGATTCAGTCTGCAAAAAAGATGAAAACAAGGAAACACAGCAGTTAGAGAAAGATGAGTACCATCGCTCTTGTAGTTATGAATATAATTTTAGGTTTTTGCTACTCCTACTACTCTTACTACCCTTGCAGCAGCGGTATCGCTACGTTTTCCGATCTCTGTTCTTTGTCTCGCCGCCAGGGATATTTTGAATATACTTAATTTGATACGAATCCTTCCGTTCGGAATGGAGCGGTCTTGTAAACAATCTTGCAAGAAATTCCAGTTTGTTTTTGAATTGGCTCGGGTAGTTTTTCGAATGGATAATATTGAGCTGCTGCTGGTGTGTAGTCAAGAAATTCCATATGATATTGAATATGCTGGAAGCTAGATGATTTATCGTATGCTGGCAACTTTATTGACCGGAAGAATTAGAGTGGTTTTTCAGTGAATTGTTTGTAGTAAAAGTATTATTGCTGGACAGGATGCTGACAGATTGCTTGCAGGGATGTGTGATGTAGGTGATGCGTTCAAAATTAGACAAGAGATATTTCAAAGAATGTTTTTGAGAATGTTCCGTGTTCGCTTGAGGGGCTTTCAATAAAACATGTTAAATTCTTACATGCTTTACATGTTACACATTTTTTGATAAGGATGATATAACAAGGAGGGATTCAGTAGCTGAAATTATTCAAGTAATGTTTCTTGATAGTATTTTGAAGTTTTAAATCAGATGTGAATACGTTGGCTACTGAAATTTGTTTTCGATATTAAGAGTAGTAAGTAGTAGGTTTTCTATCATATAGTCAATTCAACTATGTAGTTGTTGTAAAATTAATATCTTAAATCTAAAATTAACATCTACTAAACACTTTCAATAGTTTTAGGGGTCCAAATTTTACAAGAAATCGTTCGCGCCCAACGTGGGAAAATGTGTATGCAATTTAATATATTGAACTTTTGAAAATAGTTTATAAAGTTTAATACTGTTTGAATTATACTTAAAAATCTAGTCTTTTATTGCATGCAAGTGCTGGTGTGTTTAGCTTTCATTCACTTGCACCAAACTGAATTTTCGCTTACTCAAAACGCAAAGTAAATTCTCTCATTCAATTTTTCAATCTCAATCTATCTTCAGGCTTTCAAATGCCTTTTTCATCAAATGCCATCGAATGGGACTAATTACAATAATTTGACCTTTGCACCTTTCGTCTTCTTCGTTCGTTTAGCACTCAAATGTCATTCGTTCCACAACTCAAATAGCTTAATTTCGCAAAGGCCAAATCTCGAAACAGCATGTTATACGACACCGGTACCCGGAGCTCATGAGAAAATAATTAAATCTCCCAAACCATGAATTAATGATAGATGGCAAAGTGATAGATTGTAGCAATTAGTGGAAGTGGCAAATAACCCCTTAACTAGCTTGTTTCGAGCAATCACACCCCATCACAGTCCAGATGATTTTCTTTTCACAAAATCAAAGACGACTTTCAATTAATAAATGACGAGATATTACCAACAATTTTAGCAGTAATATTGTGCACGTCATTCCACCGAAGCTCACTAAGCTCGTCATGCCGTTATTGCTGTCTATTGTCCTCCCCGACGACGTTCAGTGTTTTTCTCGTTTGCTTACGTAGAGGGTGACATTTGATGGATGAATTTATTATTCCGGGCTGTCCGTATGACACCCTCAAAATGCCAACCGACAACATACCTTCAGCATGTAACACACCGAAAAACTAGCATTGGGAGTCGTGGCAGCAACAACAAGAACTCGATGCGGTCATAGCGCCAGCATATTTTTTATATCACTCGCAGGCTCCATTTCTCATCCCCGCAGTACGAGTAATGTTGATGTACGCTCAGAGCTTCATGAATAACGAGCTCGTTATGAAGGACGAAAAATCGGTGTGAACGCGCCAAACATTGTGACTAATGAAATTTTAATGGGATGTAGTTACACGTGAAAAGACGTGAAGCAAAGGTCCCAATTTCGACATATCTTTGCCGTGATTTGACAGAAATTAAGTGTAGATGATTGAAATAGGCCGGTCGATATGGCAGCGTGAGATCGCAAGGATAATGAATTATGTGATATATTCCATGCGATCTATCGAGAAAGCATTATAAATGACATTTGAATGGTGATGTGTGGGTATGGATTTTTGATTTTAGCGAATGATGACGAAGTTAATTAGGTTAAGAGTGGAAATTTGCCGCTAGCATATGGCTGGATTGCTAGTTACATTCAGAGTAATTTGATATGCTGATAAAGATTTAAAAATACAAAGCAAATTTACATTCGCAAACGTAAAATATGATTTATTTTAGAAAATATAGCACTTTCAAGAAGCACTTTAGCACATAAGTTCTGTTTAACAGCAGGTACCATATTTCAAGTATACTGCCCTCCTTAAGGGGACATTCGCCTTTGAAATTGAAAAAAAAAAACACTTTTTAAAAATGTTATTATGAAAAAACTATTATATTTATTGACAAAAATTATAAAATTCATTTTTAGTTTCCTTTGCCTGCTGTAGAGGGCGTCATCCAAAAGTTACTTTTCAAACGGTAGGACATATTGTGGACCTCCTGTAACAGATTTTTTTAAAATTCAAAATGGATTCTATTCTTGAGACTCAAAACTATACAATAAGCCTCTAAAACTCATACTTTTTCATATTTTGAAGTTTTTGTATGTATATTTCTGAAAAGTGCGAAAAAACGGCATTTTTTGGGGGTAAGTCACCCCCGTAAAAAAAAGGGGGGAGTATTTTTTTAAACTTTTAGAGGCTTATTGTTTATTATTTTCAACGAGTAATCGAATGCTTTTTGGTTTTTTAAAATCGGTCGAGTCGATTCGGAGAAAACAGTCCTACCAGTTTGAAAAAGGTAGTTTCGAGAAAAACGCGTTTAAAGTTTTTCTTACCATAATTTTATTGAATAAAACGTCGAAAACTTTTTTTTTACCTTAGCTGTAACTTTTTTTCTATTACGAATTTCTTGATGATATTTTAAGAGGCAAATGTTTAACGTATATAGAATCGAAATATGTAAAAATCTCAAAATCGATTTTGTGAAAATTTCAAAAGCGAATGTCCCCTTAACATAAACGTTCTATCTAAAAAAAATCATTTTTGAGTTAACACCAGATTCAAAAACTAGATACTCTATTACATCATTCTGCAAAATATGAAAAACATATTTTTGCAGAAATATGTTAAAATCAATAATGAAAAGTCACCTCATCTACAAAAAACGTCGCATTGCTTAGCATAAACGTTCTATCTGAAGTAGATAGAACGTTTATGCTAAGCAATGCAGCCAGTTTATCGTTGCATGTTAAGGCTGGTACTGAGTTAATCGTGAAGCTGAATTTTGAAATGTCTCCATTATCTGACCATTCTTTCGAGTGAAAATGTTGGCAATGGAGAAAAGCAGAGACACTGCTCATTCCTGACGGATAAAATGTCAAGAATTTCAATTTTCGGACAATTTTTTGTTGGAAAGACATCTGCGCTGTTCAGTTTTCAAATTGAAATACCAAATGTCACTTTTTCGCTCGAAAAAAAGAGCTGCACAAACTAAATTGGCGTGAAATTAGTGCAGCTCCCGCTTATTTTCGAGCTGAATTTTCGTCGAAACACAGCACTTAGCTTTACTACAAAAAGTTCCCATCTACTTAAAACTTATCTTCCACAGCTATTTTCAACGTGAAAGCTTTTACTAACGATGTATCCCAAGTAAACGTATTTGTATCCATGTTTTAACTTTCGTCCCGTTTGAAGATGCTCTTAGCATTTAGAAAAACACAAATCATTGAAAATCTCGATAGTACTAGTATTCCGGGGAAATCTAACATGGTGCTTCGGAAAAATTAGGGGAAAGCTGAATCCGAGTGCTGCGTCACTTTTTATACGGGGTCAAAAGTCACCAAAAGTGACCTTTCCTAAATATCTCAGTAACGGTCACGTCTTCAGAAAAACAAGGTATGACGAATTTGTAGCTTAGAAAATTTCCAATAAAAAAGATTTTTAACTTTTTCCTGTAACCATAACCGTTCTTGAGATATATTGATCTAAACATTTGTTACTAACAGCATTGTCTTTCTCAACGGCATGTTAATATTATCCGATTTCGATTACGACTTGGCATGTTTGTGAGTTTGTTTTTCTATATTTAAGAGGCGCATGAAAAAAAACATGTAAATAATCTTATCTACCAGACTCCAAGGTAGGTGAAAAAGTGTGCTTCGAAAAGTTCCCTATCTCCCTTTGCCATAAAATGGTATCCCTGAGCATCCATTTCAAATCTTCAGAAATGAGCTCGGTGCCTACTCTTTGCCCACTGTTAAACAAGATATGATCACTTTTTATCCTGTTAATTGCCTATTCTTGACATCGCAGGACCAGCCCTACATCCACACCCTTCCCACACCCTACCCACCCCCGCAAACGAACCACCCCGAAATACCCGGTTTTTTAGTTTTTTTTTCCATTCCGTCTTAGCCCATGAACGATTAGGGCAAGGTCACGTAATTTCAGGTGCAAAGTGGTTTCTAGACGTGACATGTCCCTTTGGCGCTATGCAGTCATCACAGGATTGGTTAAAAAAACTGATTATTCGGGGATAATCTGCATCGGATTGAGCTCCTATAATGTCAAGAATGAGCGTTTACAGAATTATGCCATGATATTATCTTGCTTTTTCATGCTCCGAGGCCCATGATATGTTACAAAACCTATTTTTACCTACAATTTGGTTGTTTTGTCCTGCTTTTTCCTGGAATATCCCATAAATGATGCCGCAATACAGTTTTTTTCGGAGAAGAGAGTAGCGAACAGATGTCCCTACAAGTTTTATTGCAAAGGAGGGCGGGGGGTGGTGGTAACTTTTCGGAATACACTTTTCCACCTACCCAGGAGTCTGGTAGATAAGTTTGTGTACATGTTTTTTCTAATGCGCCTCTTAAACATAGAAAAACAAACTCACAAACATGCCAAGCCGTAATCAAAATTGGATAATATCAACATGCCGATGAGAATGAGGGTGCTGTTAGTAACAAATGTTTAGATCAATTTATCTCAAAAACGGTTATGGTTACAGGAAAAACCTATAAAATCTTTTTTGTTGGACATTTTTTAAGCTACAAATTCGTCATACATTGTTTTTCTGACCGTTACTGAGATATTTAGGAAAGGTCACTTTTCGTGACCTTTGACCCCGTATAAAAAGTGACGCAGCACTCGGATCGATGGGAACTTTTGACATTTTGTTCAACACGCCAGTGCCAAGGTCCACACCAAAATTCAGCTTTCCCCTAATTTTTCCAAATTTTCGCCTGTTTTATGTCGGATTTCACTGGGCTATAAAATGTATGCAAAGGAGGGCAGTATATTTCTTGTAACTTGTCAAAGAGGTTAAATTGGTTTGACTAAACACACATTTTTATTTTTTATGAGTCAGAAATAGAGTAGGTGATGCGAAGCATTTAAAAAAAAACATCATCTCATCATTAGCTTCAACGAAACAACTAACAAAAATCAATTGCAACAAGTGGGTGAAAACGATTTTCCTTGGTTTAAAAACAATAATAGCCGACCTACGTTTATATTATTGGCTGAGGAAGGTTCTGAAGAAAAAGGCTAATATATTTTTCTGTCTTCAAAACAGTATCTTAGTTATTTATGGCAGAAAATTAACGATCAAAGCTAATGCTAGGAATTCGATTTCAAAGAAAAAAGCACTTAGTAATTCTTCGGAATTAATTTCCATAAACATTTGGAAAAGTTAAATAAACTCAAAAGAAAAAATCAAACGCAGGTATATGCTATTAGAATTTCTTTAAACGATACGACAAAATTTTGTAATTTTATGAAAATAAAATAATATCTGAAGTTAAAATTAAATGAATTAAATTCATTTTCACTGATTTGTTTAATCTTTCATTCTGAAATGGGCTCTGATAAATAGTTCAAAGCATGATAAAATTTGAATTCTTAAACATTAATTGACCAAATTTTAAGTGCCACCTTAGAGGCATGATCCTTTGTGTTTCAGGATTTTCGTGTTTTGACGACGAATCCCATGCAGTTTGACATGCCTTGACCATTCGGACTAGTCAGCTGATTTGGAATGTTCATGTTGTATCCTAAAGTAAATTTGATAATGGAAACGATTGTACAGTAGTAATATTAGGTATGTTCGCGTACTTTCAGTCACAGAATTTTACTGAATTCCCTGAATCATGGGGTGGCGGAAATACATGAAAAGAACGAAAACGCTTTCATTGGGTTTCCTGAAAATTGACAAACAAAAGTGCCAGTTGTCGGTTTTTGGGAGAACAATAGTGATTGTAAAGTCATCTTAATCGGTGATAAATTATCGCCACAAAAATATTCGTCCTTCATAATAACATTACGCCAAAAACCTTTTCACAGTTTTCAGTATTTTTCAGTAGCTTAGACCCTACTGAAATTTGCTGAAAGAGGGGAAATTTTCAGTTTTCAGTAAAACGGAGTACAAACCCGGCTTGATTGTAATTAATTGCAATTAAGGGGGTAGTACCGGTTAGAATGCTAAGAAACAGCCTAATTAAAAATAAAAATTTCGCCTCCTTTATTTTGTATAAATTTCAAAATTTACATGTAAAATACAGGTTTTGAAGATTACAATAAAATATTTTTTATATTTTTCATATTTCTACTTATTTATAAAGAGCGCCAAAATGCCTCGTCATACTGCAAACAGATAATCTCAGGAAAGAAGAATCTGAAACAAAAAACCAAACCGCATTTTAAAGAGGAATGTTTCTTACGTAGTAATCTACCACAATAAAAAATGATCGAAAAATATGGCGGTTATTTGAAAATATTTTTCGAAAATCCGCTTTTTTTCACTTTGTTTCGCTTGCCAAACTTTATTTGGGTTGTTTTTTGGCCTATATTGTGGTAGATTACCACACAAGGTACCTGAACAAAGTAGTGCACCAAATTTGACTTAAATCGGTTCGACTAATCCGGAGAATAAGTGTCCGCAGTTTGAAAAACGTCATTTCGACAAAAAACGCGTTTTAAGTTTTTTTTCCATTTATTTATTGAATATTATTCAAAAAATATGTTTTTATCACCTACAACTGCTCAGTTTGCAATCTCTGAACCATACACAAGTATTCTTGAGTCCACATAAGCCAGTTTCTCTTGCAGTTGGGCATTTTTTTTTTTGGCCAAACGCGCTTCCTTTGCTGCTTTTTCTGCCTGACTTATGCGCTCTTCATCTTTTTTTTCGCAGTAATTAAATGCAGCGGTCTGCCATAAACTGCCGTAACTTCTTTATTTTTGAGAGTATCTTAATAAAATTTTGAGACGTGATATCTGAAGGTATTATAAATTGAAAAATGGAAAAATTTAAAAACTGTTTTTTTTTTTTAAATTATAACCGGTACTACCCCCTTAATCGTAATACGCGAACAGACCTATTATAGAAATTTAGAATTCCTCTAGTTTTTTGAAGGCAGTTCTTTTGCCAATGTTGAACAGTAATTTTTTGAATTTTGAATAGATCGGTCGTATAACATTGCATAATTTGAATATCTTGAATCAGACAGGTTTTGAATTAATAAAATATTTAGCCGTAATAAAATACGTTTTGAATTTGAATTATTGAAACATTATTTTGAAACTGTACTTTTCTTGCAAATCAGACTTTCTTTTCGTTGAATTGTGAAGTGTTCTAATTAAAATTGATTGTTTAATTTTTGCTTGTTGATTGACCTTAAAAAATATGTATTTTTCAACATATTTGCCTAACAAGTTAATACAATATGCACTAAATCTTTTTTCTAAACCCAGGATACCCTTAAAAATTTTGTTTTGTTTTTACTCTCCCAAACCGCCCCAACAGCGGCTATCACTTCGTTATCATCTTCAAATTTCGTGCCCTGAAGATGTTTCTTGAGCCCTAGAAAAAGGTAGAAACCACTGGGAGCTAGATCTGACGAAAAACTTGAATGTTCAAGAAGCTCGAGTTCTGTTCGTTGCATTGCAGCCATCGCAACTGCAGCTTTGTGAGCCGGTGCGTTGTCTTGATAAAACAGTACTCCGGCTCGCAATTTGCAGCATCTTGTTTCCTTAATAGCCTCCCGCAATCTTCTTATCTGGTCTGCGTAGAAAGAGCTGATATAGTGGCTCAATGCAAATGTTCTACCATAAAAGCTCATTCAAATGTTCTACCATAACAATTCCACCAGCGTCCGAAAAACTGATGCCATAACCTTGCCCACCGAGCCCGACACTTTGAATTTATTCGATGTCAGTGAAGAGGGCCGCTTCCATGTCTTGGATTGCTGTTTGGTTTCTGGACCAAAACGGTGGATTCAAATCTCGTCCATGATCAAGAAACTTGAAAAAATTCTCCAACTTTCAAACATAGGTACTTAATGACAGCTCTGATTTCGTCTTTCTTCATTTTAATGTTCTCTCTTCGACTATTTGTATTCTAATTAATATACCTCCCTGGAGTCGTGGTCTATTTATATGTATAGTGGGTGTATGAAGGAGTAAAAATAACATAAAGTCTCAACTTTCCACGTGATTTGATTCCTCCTACAACAATTATTTTGAGGTCAAATTTCGGCTTGTGTATGGGTTACTCGTCTCACGTAGGCATGTCTTCCCCAATTCGTCGATTTAATGTACCGTTGATCGAGACGTTGTCTTTTACCATTGTTGGTAATTTTCGGGATTGATTTTGGTAATTTTCGGGATTGATCGCTGTCCTTGTTCCAATGCCTGGCTTGTTTTCCACCATCATCCTTATTTTTATTGTAGGCGAAAGATTTGTCGGTCTACCGGAATGCCCTTTGTCCTGTATATCGCCTTTCCTCCTTTCTAGCCATAATCGTAGAGTCTTCCTGTCGACGCCTAGAGTCCTTGATATTTCGAAAGCGGATTTTCCTATTTCGCCAAGAGTTTGGATTTGAATCCGGGAGTTTGGATTTGAATCCCGGGATTTTGCAGATTTATCTAAATCTGATTTTGCTCAAGCTCTTGTCTGGTCCATAGTGCTCAGGCAATTTTGAAGTGCCAATTTCATTGTTGTAAGACTCAGCCTTAAAACTATTCATAGTAGATAGAAAGAGATTCTTAGCGTCAGCCGTTGTTAATTGTAATAAATTTACAATATAATAAAACAAAATTATAAAATTAATAAATTAGAAAAATAGTAATAAAATTTTTCTGACCTTCAGGTGCCTTTTGCAAAAGAGAAAGACACTTTGGGCTGACCTATCAGCGATAAATTGCAAAATCACGTTTTAATTGATCTGAAGTCTGTCTAAGTTTTTTTAAAAAAAGCCGTTAAAATTCAAGGGAGGTCCGTAGCTTTGCTCGCTTAGGTGCTAGTCCGCAGCAACAATCCATTATCCAATGGTTCGAATCCCGACGTAAGCTCATGGTTGTAATTGTTCGCCTTGAGAGACTTGTCCGTCTTAAAAGCCGGCGACTGGGTATAGCATTATTATTCTAGATATGTAGAAAAAATCGGCTTTTCTCGCAAGTGTATCCTTACTGCCTTAGCTTAATATTCGCATCAGAAGGTAGTCTTCTAAGTTTCGGAATTAACAAAAAATAAAGGGAACATTGCGACACTTCCATGGTTTCTCTAGATCTTACTTGAAACAGTCGAAATTTTCACAAATTTTTCCAAAAAGTTCAATCCTGTTACCAACATTTATTGCATTGTTAATTTTTTGGGATACTGAAGGCAAAGCACAACTGAAAAATGGATATTTGCTTGCTTAATTCTCTGCTTAAATTTGTGACTTTGTTCTCCAGCCCATCACAACATCTTGCCAATTTTGGTGTAACTATCATTATTGTCTGCAGTGGAACTATCGATCCTATTACTCAAGTCGCCATACATACATCTCAACAAACCTTTAGTGTTTTGACAGTCAGAGCGAATAACATTTTTCGAGAGGTGGTTTGAGTACCAATCTTTTGGCGAATCTTACTGAAGCGACAGTTCGACTAAATTAAACAGTTCACGCTAGTAAACAAACGATTTTAATTTATTGTCGTATACAATACAATTGGCTTAATTGCACGTGTGATTCATAGTTCTAAAGAAATAAACACAAAAACCGAAACATAAATTAATCCCGTTAAAAGCAAAGAGTTGCAAAGTGCCACAGATTTATTCCGTATGGTTATTACCAATCATAAGTAAACTGTGTATTTGTTCATTTGATTCAATTTCATATCATAGCAGGTTTTGAATTGTAAAATTATATTTTTTCCAGAGCATTTTTTTTTTTGAGTTTGATTCCATACAGCTGAATATATAAATTTAGCCTTAAAAAAGTGCAATTCCAAAAACAATTGCCATTTATGCAAGTAAAAATGACGAGAACAAAAACGTATCCCAAATATCCATCAGCATCATCGTGGCACAACAGCCCAGCGTCGGGCCTTGGCCACCTGGATCGATCTCCTCCAATTATGTCGGTCACTTGACTGCGTCCTCCAATCTTGGAACCCCAATAGTTGCTCGGCGCCTGCATATACTGAGCTCTCCCAACGAGGTCTTGGTCTTCCTCTTAGTCTCGCTCCGTCGACTCGTCTTCCATTCATGACCCGTTTTGGCATGGAATTGTCATCCATGCGTTGTAAATGCCCTGCCCATTGTAGCCGTTGAAGTTTGACGATTTTGGAGACTTCCAGTTCATCGTACAGTTCGTACAACTCATTGTTGTACGAGATGCGCCATCCATCTCGGTCGCAAACAGCCCCGAAAATCCGCCGATTGAACCTTCCGTTCGAAAGTGTCAATCATATTTTCGGAGTCTCCACGTTTCGCAGCCATAGCACAGCACAGGTCTTACGATAGTTTTAGCCTAGTCTTTCTGTGCACATACTCCGATTTCGTAATGGGGAGGACCGAGCAGAACGTCTTATTTGCTAGTTGTCACCGTCGCTTGATTTCGTCAGTTTCGTTGGCGTCGTTCGCCAGGTTGCTACTCAAGTAAAAGAAGTTGTCCATGAATTTGATGCTAAGGTATCCTAAGTTGATGGTCGTGTGCGCCAGCGTTCTTGTCCTAGATTGCATCAGAACTTTCGTTTTGTCTTCGTTTATTCGTAGTCCAACTTCCTTTGCTGTGGTGTCAAGTCCAAGCAGAAGTGCTTCTGTATCGCTCAGTTTTCAAGCCATGATATCAATGTCATCCGCGTACGCTGCCAATTGTGTCGACTTAAAAAGTAGTTTAAAGAATAGCTAACTCAAGAGCCGGGTTACAGAGGGTTGGAGCTATTCCATATCCTTGCTTTAGGCCAACCAAATATCAAACTGTCTGATATCTTTTTTACATTTAATCTTGTTGTTAAAGCTTGAGCTTCTATTAAATTAAGCGCAAAGTGTTGCATCACAATAAATATGTCACCATGTTTCATCAGCTTTAGGTGTTGAACAGCAATATTGAATACAAAACTTTCAAATATTTTGAAAATTTGTAACCTTTTTTATCAAATTTTCTTCATTATATATATATACCTTTTTTGTCATATGGTCCAATTTTTATAGTCTTATTATTTACCAAACCATTTACCAGCACATAATTGTCTGAGTTTTAGCGTTCTATACATCCCCCCATTTACACAGAAAACCAATCACATATACGAGTACACAATTAGAGAACACCACGTTTTTCAAAAGGACCCAAAACAGCCAACAATCCATTTCAAATCAATCTTACAGTCTTCTAAATCACTTGGTTCAATCGAATACAGCTACTATGAAAAAACACCTAAAACTCCACAATCCCATACCGTAATGCCTTGGACTTGGGCATGTCACACTATAAATCTGTCTCAAGTATATTCTCCATCAAAACGAATATTCGTGTCGTTTGCTTAATGATCTGTTAATGGCCGATCATTTCTCCTGACAGCGGGCAATTGTCGGTTGACAGTCTTTTTCGCTTCTACAATTTTCTTCATTCGTGCGCCCCACGTGGGGAGTCTTCTTGGATATTGTTCACCGGCAGCAGTCTCTGCCCTGCTATATCGTTATAACTGACATGAATGTCTTACTGAGGAAAATGAGGTCATGTAATTTTTTATCTGCTATGCTCTTCCGCTTTGGTCGCCACTGGTGGTTGGTAGTCACTCTAATACTCGCATTCGAATGTCGTGTAAGAGCAATGGAGTTATGGATGCTGCGAGCATTTCAAGGGAGATTTTCGGGCTGTTACAGATATGGTATTAATGTAACATGCAATTTTATGTAAATTTATTCATGACCGGCAGAAGAAATTGTCGAGTCGGCAATAAAAATTCACCGACAATCATAGATTCATGTTGTTTTTTGGAAAGAGCCTGGGAAATGGGAGAAATGGTTCAGGTAGTCACCTTGAATACCGGCCATTTGAGAGGGAAATGGCCATTTGAAATGAAATATGGATCATTAGAGGACAAAGAGAGGGACGATTTGCTTGTTTCAATACTATTTATGACTTAATTGAATAATGTTCGGTTGGCATGCTCAAATTTTTTTCTCCCCCAGACAAATTGTTATCATGGCCAACTGAAGCATACGATTTGATGGGCATTTTATTCACTGCTGTGTTTCTTCGTATATCTGAATCTGAATATTCTCATAGGATATCGTTGCTCCCAGATTTCTCAGTGTTTCGTCGGACTAATACTACGTCTGTTTGCTTATCAGACAATCTGAATAATATACTACAAGCTGTCTTCTATTAATTTCCCATGAAAGCTCTCTAATTACACCCACCAGATTTCGTTTAGTCGTTCGGTTCACAACAAAGCCGACACATCACACGAGAACCATCAACTCACCAACAAACGCAACGCTCTGGAATCCATTCTCGAAACCATAACTCACGCACAGGTCAAATCGTTAAGACATTAATCTTGACCAGTCAGCGATTAACATCACGGACACTGGCAAGTGCAGACTCCAATCCGAATCTAATCACGACCAAGTGGGCTTTCCTCTCCACATCGTGGTAATCAAGATGAACAGCCGATTGCCCAGCACAGATAAACATCTTTTCTCAATTAACCGGGGAAAATGTGTGAATGCGGAACGGAATCGTTCGAATTGTTCGAAAAAGAATGAGTTATTTTGCCCCCGGTGAAAGGAAGGGTTCCCCACACTTGCCATGAACCATCACCATTGCAAGCCAGACTTATCGACAACACATCGTAACTGGATCAATATTTGTGTCAAAAATTACGAAAGCAAATGACCTTCGGGGGTGAAAAGACGACGAGAGGAGGATAAACTGTGGTATCCTTTTGTTGTTCAAAAGGCCTTTGTAAATTCATCATCAAACAATGGACTGTCTTGCCCTTTTTTTGTTTGCGAATTGAATCAAAATCACTCCTCTCTTATGGGAATGACCGGATAGTGGCCGGTACATTAATTAGTAGAACTTTTGTACAGCGACTGGGGTTTAGGTCCTTTGTTTGGTAATGATGTAATTAGAAGCTTAGTTAAAAATGGCCGGGTCGAGTTTTACGGATGCCAGTCTACTTCAAGTAGAGGAAGTTTTATTTTAATTTTTCGGCACAGGAATGTTACGTTAGTAGCTTTATCACCAAGAGGATTTAATCAAATAAGTAGGTCTCTACGGTTAGTATTGATTTTTTTAATGTTTATTTATATTTATGTTATATTTACTCAATGTTACTTACTATTTCAAAAAGCTGATGGGAAACACTTTTTGTGTTAGTGAGATGTGTTGGGATATTTTAGGTGTGAAAGTGTTAGTAAATTTATTTCAAAAGAGTCGCAAGAATCCTTAAAGAGGTTGATAGCTTAACAAAACCAATTTTATTCGAAAAGAAATATCCCAAACAGTATTGGGCTTGTCCTGACATTGCCCTGAAAAAAATAGGCCCTCTGAGCTCCAAACTCATTCTTGATTCAAGACTCGCTATGAGTAAAACGATGCGTATATTTCTAGCCTTCGCTTAAGAAATTACTGTTTTTTACTAATGTTCCAAGAAGAACATTAGTATTAAAATCACTTTGGCCAAAAATTCATATATCTATATGTATATATATATATATATATATATATATATATATATATATATATATATATATATATATATATATATATATATATATATATATATATATATATATACATATATATATATATATATATATATATATATATATATATATATATATATATATATATATATATAATCAAAAAATTTCAATGAAACAATCTCAGGAACGCGCCATCCGATTAAACTGAAATTTTCAAGATACATTGGTGTATATGAAGAATAGTGCCACGTTTCACCAAAAACTAATAATACTTAACCTTTTGGAGCTGGCGGCCATTTTAGTGGTATTTTTAATACATATACCTATTATTCTGAAAAAATATTTTAATAAAAAAACCGATTTTTCCTTTCGAAGCTAGATGTATTGAATTTTGTGACAAATATCGTTATTTCGAGGATAATCTGCCCTCTTCTTCAGTGTCTATCGGAAGAGGGCAGATTACCTTCGAAACATCGATACTTGTCACAAAATTCAATATATCTAGCTTCGAAGAAAAAACTCGGTTTTTTTAATAAAATATTTTTTTACAAGCTAGGAAAAAATTGGTTCACATTATAAACAAATTATTATTCTGTCCACAAATAATTTTTGCAAAAATTAAGTTAGCGAAATAAATTTAGAACGTGTTTTAAATAAGAATCAAGTAATGTTTTGGAATTTTTTAACCTATATGTGCGCTCAGTGCCTAAAAATAGATCGAGAAAATTTGAAAATTTTTAAATTGCGATAACTTTTGACAGAGCTATGAAATCATTATGAAACTTTCAAGACATATTAACATTATCAAGTTGTAGATTTATGTTGTTTTTAGTGAGCTTGTTGGCAACTCTGTAGCTGGGACAGGCGTTGGAAGTAAAAACCTTTAAATCGTCGACTCTCTTGAAAAATTGGTGCCGTGTCGAAAAAAAGCAACTCATATATAAATCTTGTGCTTTGCTCACATAGCCAAAGTAAAACATTTCAATTTTTACAACGAACAAGAACGGTCATCCTTTCCTAATTTACCTATATTTTTAGCACCAAAAACTTCTGTTCACGGGAACCCACGACCCAATGATCTGATAGAGTTGAAATTTACAGAATATTATGGCTTTAAGTAGGACCATGTATGATAGAAGCAATTTTGGAATTTGGGCAATTGTGTGCCAGTGGTGCCACCTTGAAAAAAACGAAGAAAAATAACTGCCTTTTGCCCTATAAATTCTGATTTGGTTGAAAAATTCAGTTGGTGCTGCCAGCTATGGTTATTTTGATGTTTTAAACTTTGAAATTTCGCGCAGGAAAATAAAGCTCTTTGCCTTTTAGCTTCCAGTGCAGTCATGAAATCATAACGAAATTCATGTGGCAAATTAAACTAATTGTAGGCAATACTCAGCAGAAATTTAATTGGAAAAACAATGATAGGGATACCAGCTATGGTTGGTTTTGTTTTTACTTCGGGATATCTTTAATAAGCGATTTTATTATAAAATTTGAAATCGCAGTGATCTTGTTTTGAAAATAAACAACAAATATTACAATCTAGGAAAATTTGAAAACTTTTATGGATGGCAACCCTACATTTCATTTGTGGCTTTGGTGATAGCAAAGGGTTGCCAGCATAAGGCGTTTTTTTATTTCCGTATCAATAAATGCATACATATACATTTAAAAATAAGTAAAGAAAATAAGTAAACAATGATAGCGTTTACAGCAGGCGTTTATTCCGCAGACTATACACTCAATTCCAACAAGACACTCGGTGTCCGGCCACTGTGTATCTAGCCACTGCCGGGGCATAGAAATAAATGAGAGCATACACACAGAGCCACAGTGTCCGGGCCACAATTCTACACAAAAACAGTGGCTGAGGATTCAGTGCCGGACACCGAGTGTCTCGTGTGAAACGGCTCTAAGTGTCCGCAGTTTGAAAAAACGTCATTTCGAGAAAAACACGTTTAAAGTTATTTTCCATTTATTTATTGAATATTATTTAAAAAAATATGTTTTTATCATCTGCAATTGCTCAGTCTGCAATCCCTGGACCAAACATAAGTGTTCTTGAGTCCACATAAGCTAGTTGCTCTTGCAGTTGGGCAGTTTTTTTTTTGGCCAAACGCGCTTCCTTTGCTGCTTTTTCTGCCTGACTTACGCGCTCTTCATCTTTTTTTTTGGCAGTAATTAAAAGTAGCGGTCTGCCGTAGCTTCTTTATTTTTACGAATATCTTAATAAATTTTTGAGACGTAATTTCTGAAGGTATAATAAATTGAAAAATGCAAAAAACCAAAACTGATTTTTTCAAAATTATAACCGGTACTACCCCATTAACCCTTTGGCGCCGGCGGCCATTTTAGTGATATTTTTAATATACTTATTATTCCGTTCACAAATAATTTTTGCAAAAATTAAGGTAGCATAATGAATTTCGAACGTGTTTTAAATGTGAATTGGATAGTGTTTTGATATTTTTTAACCCCATGTGTGCACTAGGTGCCTAAAAAAAGAACGGGAAAATTTAAAAAAATTTAAATTGCGATAACTTTTGACAGGGCTATTAAATCATTATGAAACTGTCAGAACATATTAATATTATTAAGTTGTAAATTTGCGTAGCTTTTGATGAGCATGTTACCAACCCTGTAGCCAGGGCAGACGCTGAAAGTGAAAACATTCCAATCATCGACTCTCCGTCTTTCTTTCTCTCTTTGTCTACACAGCCAAAGTAAAAAAATTGAAATTTTATAACGGGCACGCCTATTAACCCTTTCCCAATTAACCTATATTTTTAGCATCAAAAACTTCTGTTCACGGAAACTTACGATCCAATAATCAGAATTACTTGAAATTTACAGAATATATTGGCTTTAAGTAGGACCAGGTCTGATAGAAGTGATGTTGACATGAGGGCAATTTTGTGCCAGTGGTGCCATTTTGAAAAATTACTAAGAAAAATAACTGCTTTTGGCCCTATAAATTCTGATTCCGTCATTTGATTTTGACGAAATTCATACAGTAGCTGAACCTTTGTCAAAGCCACATTTGGTAGAATTTTGATTGAAAAATTTAGTTGGAGCTGCCAGCTATGGCAATTTTGGTGTCTTTCATTTGAAAAAATCCTGAGGAGAATAAAGCTTTTTGCTCTATAGCTTCCAGTACAGTCATTGAATCATAACGAAATTCAAATGGCAAATAAAACTTATTGAGGACAATATTCAGCAGAAATTTAATTTCAAAATAATGATAGGGTTGCCACCTATGGTCATTTATGTATTTTTTGGCATACCTTTAGTAAGTGATTTTATCATAGAATTTTCATGATCTTATAGTGAAAATAAACACCAAATATTAAGATCTAAAAAATTTGAAAACTTTTGCGAGTGGTAACCCATAATTTCTTTGCATCCCTATAACTTCCAATGCAGTCATTGGGTCAATACGAAATTCGCACAGCAGGTTGACGCAGAGCAGGTTCCAATAAATGCTTGCATTAAGTATTTTCATCGCAAACATTTGCAATGAAAATAACTAAACAATGTTTAAATTTTCTGAGATCTGCACATTTTTCGGATGACAACCCCAAACACCTTTCTATCGTTGTAAATTTCGATGAAGTCACCGAAATTAAAATAAGCTTAGATTCTATTATTACTTAGGGTGTATTAGTTTTAAATAGGAAAAGTAAGTAGTGGTAGAATACACACTTAAAATCTGTACAAATCCTCTACTGTTCTTCGAACATTAGTGTTTCTAGCGGCTGTGATACGCTAGGGTTTTTTTCTTCTTGTTTTTGTTCACATGACACAACTGTTCACAATTTACAATCCAAATACTAGAAAACAATGCACAATGCATACCACAATTCACAAAACATTGTGGATCATGGAATATATTTGCTAAAGATGGAAGATATTGAGTATTGTATTAGTTACAAAAACTAACTACTTTTTTACGGCACATCTATTCTGCCCTAGTAAGCGCAAAAGCGGAATCTCAATGAAAGCGAGTTTCCTGATAATTGGAGTTTTGTAAAAGTAGTAATAATGATACACCTCTAATTCCTTTAGTGATTTAAGGTAAAAGTGAGATAGGCGATGAGGAACTGGGTTCGTTTGGAGCTGGTGGAGGATTCTCTTTACTCCATTTTTCTCGGTGAGCGGTCTTCCGCTCTTGGATACATCGGGTACTTAGATCTAAAAAATTTTCTTAAGGTGTTTTCCATTTGTTTGAAATAAGATACCATTAAAAGGCTTAGTTCATTAGATGCGTATTGTATCAAGCTTTCTAATGTTATAAAAATCAATGTTTCGATTTTTTTTGAGATACCGCTTTTGCGCTTAGTACGGCAGTATTTTAGGTTAAAAAAAAATGTAGATTTGAGCCAGAATATTTCACAACAAAAAAAAAACTCTAGCGCATCAGAACCGCTAGAAAACTAATTTTCGAAGAAATTGTCTTTGAGTGACCAAAAAATTTGGATGGACGTAATATACTTTTTTGTAGAATCATATCAACCATTCCTTATCTCAAGCAACAAAACTCAACTATAACACAAATGATGAAAATATTCAGTGCTGGCAACACTTTCCCAACGAAGCAGCAATAAATCTACCATAAAATGATCGTGCTTAATCAACCTATCCTTTGAATTTCGTTCTCATCGGAGGATTTCATCGAAAGTTTCAGCGGTTAAACGTTGTTTGAGACTGCCATCCGAAAAATATTCAAAACTCAGAAAATTTAAAAATTGGTTTTTTAGTTTTATCGCAAATGCTTTGCATATGAGTATGTAATTTCAAGCATCTGTTGGTGCAATATTTACGAAAATGGCTAATGCTGGTTACCCTATGTCAGCAGCAGAGGAAAATATATACCAAATCTGCTTCACGTTAAGTTAAATCCAACCAGTAAATTTCGTTTCGATTGAATCACTGCGCTGGAAGCTTTACGGGTGAAAAGAATTTTAGGGCTGCCACCCTCAAAATTTTTCAAATTTTTGAAGCGTTAATATTTGTTGTTAATTTTCATTGCAGGATTATCCCATTTGCAAATCTAATGACATAATCGCTCAGCAAAGAAATTCCACAAAAATACAAAAATGGTCATAGCTGGCAGCCCTTTCATGATTTTCGTACGAAATTCCTACGACATTTACTTCACATTAAGGTCCATTTAATGCATGAACTTCGTTTTGATTTCTGCACTGGACCGGAAGCTATAGGGAAAAAAGCTTTATTTTGCTGAGCAAATTTGCAAGATTTATGAGACAAAAATCACCATAGCTGGCAGCCCTATTTTAATTTTTCAACCAAATTTTTACCAAATGTTACATAAAGTAAGATTCAAGTACTGTGTGAGTTTTGTTAAAATCTGATGGTTGAATCGGAAGTTATAGGCCAAAAAGCTGTTTTTTTTCTCAGTGATTTTTCAAGATGGTACCACTGCCACAGGGTTGCCCGCATTTCAAAATTACTTGTATCAGACCTGGTCCTAGCTAATACCAACATGTTCTGTGAATTTCATTATGATCGAATAATCCGGTCGTCAGTTCTCGTGAACAGAACTTTCGAGTGCTGAAAATAGAGGTAATTTGGTGATGGGTTGCCGCTCTTGCGCAAATCGGAATTTTCAAAACTTTAATTTGACATGATGGACAAAGGTCAAAATTTATCAACGATTTGAAACTTTTGCCAAAAATCAAAAATTTTTGAAGGTCAATGATTTGAAGGATTTTTTGTCAGGAGCCTGCCGTAACTACAGGGTTACCCGTAAAACCTTGAAAACTCATTTATGCTAAGTTCTAGTCAATATCAATACGCTCTGCAATTTTCACGACGATCCAATGTTTTGATCACAAGTAATGACAAATCAAAATTTGAAAAAAAATCCTTGCCTACTTTTAGGCACTTAGCACCCACACACGGCTCAAAAATTTCAATTCTTTATCATAGGCAAGCTAAGAACACAATTAATCTTCATTCCCAATACTTTTTTTGAACGAAAATTTACACTGCTCGGAAAGATAGGAGTACCTCAAAATTCACTAAAACGCTCGCCGCCGCCAAAAGGTTTAGGATATCTGATATTGAGATAGTCGTGGATCTACCTACTATATACATCTACGTTCTCCGAAAGTTTCAGCTCAATCGAATCGGCCACTCCAGAGATTATCTCGGAAAATCATTTTGCTGATATATATATATATATATATATATATATATATATATATATATATATATATATATATATATATATACATATATATATATATATATATATATATACATACATACATATATATATATATATATATATATATATATATATATATATATATATATAAAGAAATATGAATTTTCGGCGAAACGAGTTTAATACTAATGTTTTTCGAACATTAGTAAAAACAAATGATGTAAGACAAAAAATATATACATTAAAATTGTAGATTTACTGAGCAAAATAGTTATGCAAATCTAAAATATAATTTCCAGCTTTCTACATTAGGAAAATTAACTTCAATTTATGAAATTTTATTCTAATGATTTGCTGAGAGAGCTTACAAATATATTCATTTTTACCAGAAGATATAAATCTGTGACGAAAAATGTGAAAATTTAAAATAAGATTGCAAATCATGAGACCGCTTGAAATTAGTTACAGTTTTTTCGCAATCCATATTTGGCGTTAAGCTATTTTAACACTTTGGACACTTTCAAATCACATTCGAAATGCCAACTTACATACAAAACTTTTGTTTCCGCTATATAACGCTGCACTGCCCCAACATTAAATTCTTGAACGACATACTGAGACAAAAGTGCTAAGAAGATAGATTATGTCTTTCCGATCACATTACGATACGAAATCGAAATTAATTGCCCATACTGAAGCAATCTATTGCCCATAGACGACACAACGTCTTGCCTTGACTTGTTTTCATCGTATTTTCACTTGAATTGGTGGTATGAGTAACTCAAGTCCTGTGTCGTTGGCTTGATGAGTACGTGACAGGAGCTTTTAAGGAAGTAATTAAGATGTATGAGATCCTTCCATAGAATCTCTCGATTCAATCCACTTGACACACTCTTTACTAAAGACCTGACAGTCTAACGCATATACCGGCATCGTAGTATCGGTGGTCGCGTCCTTTAAGTCATTGCGCCAGTGTAGCATTATTCCCGTCACGAGCTTTTTGCTACGTAAGGAAATAAGTTCTGGTATTTGTCCGCCTTTTTCGAGTGGCTATCAAAGATCCGAGCAAGTATCCATTCGTTTGCCGTAAAATACTCCGCTACGACAAAATGGAACAGTGTCGGAACGCAAGAGGGTGCCGTTCAACCAGTGAATCGATAAAAGTCTAGTGATATAAACACAGGATATGAGTGTGTTTTTACACTAACTCGTTGCGAGTATATAGGATAGACGAACGAGGTCTTCGTAAAACCGAAAGATGAATGAAATCGATAAGGATAATTGTTATCGAAAGGACATCATACCATCGCAGTTCTACACTTTTCCATGACACACGTGCTTCTACAAGCTGTATAGTATAAGAAAACCCCAAGTCACTGTCCTAGTCCTGGAGCTTATTTTATGGTACATTATCGTCTTGTTCACGACGTTCGCGGTGTTGTTGGTCGCGTGGAGTGCGTGATTGATAAGTGCTTTTTATTAGACTTTTGAATGACAGTTTTCAATGCAATGTATCTCGATTTCATAGGAAGTACAGTTGATTGAATAGAATCGACATTAGATTGAAAATTCTGGTAAATTGAATGAATTTTTGGTAAGGTAGCTTTGGTATGGTTGAATATTTTTAAGTTATTAGTTTTAAGCATTTGTAAGTAATTAAGTATTAAAGGACATTGACATAAGTGTGTTATAAATTTGACCATATGTTTTGTTTTATGTCTTTCCAGAAAACCCTCACGTTTGTGTTCATTTAGACTATCACGTTTGTGTTCATTTAAACTTTCTTTTCTATTAGCATAGTCCTGTGATTATTTTAACTCCCTTTATTGACTATGGTAGGATAATAACGTTTTGCCAACAATCATTACTAACGACAAAGCCTGTTCGTTTCGACTGCAATACCTAACAGTCTTCGAGCCATCGTATGCGAGTTGTATTTCCTTTTCAGTATTTCATTCGAACATCCTAAATCTTGGTGTACTCAAGTGTGCCGTCAATGATGATAGGATCATTGATGACTTTGTATTTAGTATGAAATCCCTTTTAGTTCGGGAACGGCTTAGAGCGGTGTTTTCAATCGCAGACAATAGGTTAGCTTAGAATAGTTTGGACAATAAAGGTTGTAGTTGGTATTATGTGCCTTTAAATTGCCTGCTACCGGAAAATCACTAACGTTCCCTCGGGCTATCCGATTTTCAGCTTACTGCCGAGATGAGATCGGGATTCAGTCGACGTCAATTCAATTTTCCCGAAATAATGGTATTTTCTCTTTAGGGTCTAGAAATTTATTTGTAAAGTAAAATGTGATGTATTGGATTGATAGATAGACAGGCTGCCTTTTATGGAAGAGGTAAATGTTGGTGAGGTTTTGTGATATTGGGTGAAATTCGAAATTTTGGCAAAAAATTAAAGCTGAATTCTGACGTAGATTTTGAATACAGTCATTAGTTCTACTTGAAAATTATAATAAATTCCTGGACAAAATAAGCATCTGTGAACAAATTACCAAAAATATTTCATTAGTTTTGAGTATAAAGGACTGCACGGGCCTAAATTAAGAACAAAAAAAATTTTTTGACGATTTGGGAAACATTTTTTTGATTGAAAAAACGCAAAAAACTGGATAACCAATATTCAAAAGTATACCAATTTTTTTTAAATCGCTATAGGGCTCTAAATTTAGACCACTGCAGTTCTTTATATTCAAAATTAATGAAATATTTTTGGTAATTTGTTCACAGCTGCTTATTTTGTCCAGAAATTTACGAGGCGCAATTTGCTTTTTTTTTCGGTGGTGCTGCGGCAATCCATTGGGGCGGTCGCCATTTTGTTTTCTAATAATTTTTTTCCAATGAAAATGTTAATTTGAAACTTCAATAAAGATGTAAGTAAAATTTCAAATCGATATCTTGAATAGTTTTTTTTGTAGCTGTTTAAAAAAAGTTCATTTTGAGCAGTTTAATAGCCCGTCCAGACTACAGATACTTAAGTATCCGGATACATAAGTATTGTCCACACTGCAGCGACATCTGCAGATACATTTTACCCTTGCCATGAAAATCAATGAAAAGTATGCGCTAATTGTACATATGTCGCTGCAGTGTGGACAATACTTATGTATCCGGATACTTAAGTATCTGTAGTCTGGACGGGCTATAACAGTGGACTAATCCCTTAAACAGAAAAAAACTCACTGGCTTTATTTGAAAAAAACAAAACCAAAGGAGGCGGGTATTCTTTTTCCAACTTTGAGGGGCGATCAAACAGATCAGCAGTGAATAAATCCACACTTTGTGACTGTGGAGGGGATTATGCATTACAGTAACACTTTTTTGCTCCCCCTATCTATAACAGAACAATGCTAACCAATGCAGACGCATTGGAAACAATAACAACTCCCCTTATCCATAACATCAGTTGTTGTTGTTTCCAATGCGTTTGCACTGGTTAGCATTGTTCTGTTATGGATAAGGGGAGCAAAAAAACGCGTTTGTATCGATCTTCAATTCTTTGTCTACGATTCCCAGGCAATCCCAGTGCTAGTGACAAGTGCAATTAATGTTGCAGAAAAAGCGAAATTTTAAGTGAAATAAAATGTAAAGTTAGATATTCCAATATTAAGGTAATTTTGGAATGCATTAAATATGGTAAATTCAGATTTCTCGTTCCATTAAATCATGATGATGCTAAAAATTAGTGATGTGATCCTATCCACTTCAGACTTCCAGGAGCCCTAAATTCAAGTTTACCAAAGTACATGCATTCTAGTTATGTATATATTTTATTTCCTGAATAATGTGAATCAATTGATTTGTTAGGGCTTCAAATGCAAGCAATCGCAGGGATAACGATGGAGAAAAATGTTTCTCATCCTACTTTTTCTTCAATTAAAAATAAATAATTGTTGCTGTTTCGATTATGTGATTCCAAATGATATTTTGAAAAATTTAGGTAGTTCATGAATAGTTACGCCATTTTTTGCCGTGAGGTGGCTATTTAGTTGTCAATAGGTGGCTTTGATTTTTTCATGGTTATGTTGAATGTTTTCGTAGTATAAAAACTAGAAATATAACTCATAATGTATAAAAAGTTAAAAGAAGTAATTTTCTGTTAGCTGCTTTTATATTTTCTAGTGATTGTGGTAGTTTATACTCGTTGTTTTCTCCCTTTATTTTCAACTGTTTGAAATTTGAAAACTACATACAATATGACAGGTTAGAATCTGCTCGTATGAACGAAGATGTCTTTCCATTTGCGATCTACTCCCAAGTACTTGGAAGTATGTACTAATTAGTAAAAATGGAACACGGCAATTATATAAATATATATTTATTTTAATCCAATAATAAAGCATTATTTAGCATTATTATCTAACAGGATTTAGCATTATTTAGCATTAATTAAAATTTAATCTGGCATAATTAAAAAAAAACAAATGGCAGCATTGATGAAGGGGTCTTTAGCAGCTTTGAGTGATGAATGTAACAATGTGTCATCCATGCGCACGTATCTGATCAGAAAGTCGAATCTGTTACGGCTTCTACGTATCGCGAGCCCGAAAAAGAGCAGTCAATTAGTTTTTCTGTTGAAAGGTGATTCTCTTTCATAACAGCTGATAATGTTAGGATCCCAATAAATGCCCGAATTTCAAGTTCATTAATTTCTCTGAAAGTAGCACTAGTAGTAGCTTTATTGGTAGTCACTTTGTCTCGAGCTGCTTTTTCAGTGCGTTTCAGAGAAATCCCTGTATTTGCCCATCTTATTATTTCACTTACCATTTCATCTGTTATGCAAAAGTTGAAGCATGCCGAAAGGTTGTGAATATTTCTGCATGTTCGGGTTGGCCCATGATTTTAACCGAATTATATTTCTTGCAGAAATTCTACCAATAAGCCCATTTGTGATTGTTTTTACTAACAAATGTGGGCCTGGAAGGAATGATTATGTGAGAGTCTGAAGTTGAACGTGAATTGGCACATAACACAGATTGTTCTTCAGCAGAGCAGTCTATCAATCAATTTGTCTTCAGTATCACTCTGCACGGTATCTTCTAAAACAAAATCTTCTCAATCACTTTCACAACCTGATGTTGTAATTTCCTCATTCTCAATCTTCTCAATGCCTAGATTTCATTATCAGTCAATCCCTTTTGGTTTCCCATAACTATAAAGTTATAGTAAATACTTCAAAAAAAATAATCGTGTCTTGTAACAGTCAGAGCGGTGTCTCTTATAAATAGAAAATTAAAACAATTTTTTTCTGTGCCATATGTCTCACAGACGTAAAATATCTTTTTAGGCTTAAAAGAAGATGTAATTATAAATAAACCTCTGCTAGCAAAAAAGTTCGATTTCAAGCAAAAATATTCCACAAAATGCCAAATACGTCATGTAGTTCAACATATTTGAAGAGGACTCAGTAATAGGAAATCGCTAGGAATGGTTTAGTTCGACGTTGCAGAATCATTTGATAAATTTTGGCATGACAGGCTTGTTGTCAATCTAAACGATCTCCTCTAACCAACTTAACTGGACTCCAAAAAAACCACAACAACAGGAGTTCCTCAATGATCCCTTCTGTCACCAATTTTGTTACAATTTATGCACTGTCAATACTCCTAGTTCCATTAGAATCCACACCTTTCTTTTTATAGACGGCACGTGCATTTTTCACACACCCTTTTGCTTGCTATTACCTCAAATCTTCGTTGTCTACTTTAAGGAATATTTAAGATTTCCAAAATTAAGCTAAACACCGAAAAACACAAGCGATTTTCATAGTACGTGAAAAACATAAAATATCAATCAGACCTTAGTCTGGTAAGAGAAGGCCAAATGCTTCACCTTATATCTCGAGAACTATTAAAACCCCGTAAATTTCAGTGGCCGGAAAAATATATTGGTAGCGGGATTTTGATTTCGAAATGCAAAAAATAAAAAAACTGCAACAAAAGAAAAGCTGTCAGGCAAAGAAACTCGAAATTAACGAAATAAGTAAATTTCACGGAAGTAATAAATAGTTAAGGCAAGATTTTTTTCACTAAAAGTCACATTCAGTCTATATACTTAAGTTTTAATCAATCGCAAATTAACAAGTACTGTAAGTAATAATTTTTTTATTTGTTTTGATTCAAGATTTGCCAAGTTACATTTTTGTTTGTTAGTTTTGTCATTTTTTCTTATTTTTCTCTTTCAATCGCCATATTTTCTTGGTATTTGTAAGGCAAACAAACTGATAAAGATCTCTATTGCTTTGAGCGATTTATGTTTTGATCTTCTTTTTAATCTTTGTGCAATTTTCTTTCATTCCACGACAAAATTACAGTTTGTTTGAGAAAAAAAAAATACTTATTTTGTCCTTTAGTTGACCTATTACTAAATCAGACACTCAATTAAGAAAAAAACAACTTTCAAATATCGCATTATCAATTCCTATCTCAACCATCTATCTCTAAGATAAATTGACCATTAAGTTTACGTTAATAAACAACCATTTCACCCCAATCATTTTATGCTAAGATTTATAACGAAGTCAAGATATCCTGTTTCGAGGTCATGTCTTTCGAAAAATTAAGGTTAGATTTCATGCTCTATTATGTTAGAAAATGTATTTGTTCAATCAGCTGGTCAAAGCGATTGTATGGCTTTTTAGTTGCCTTTAATTCGTTTTACTTTGGAATTATTACATTTGGCTTGCCCTTCAAACGATCATAATGTTTCGTCTGCAATAATTTCTAATAAAACGTATGTTGTCACTGACTCGGCGACATTGAAACGGTCAAAAGACCCTAAACATCATATGAAAGGATAAAACCAAATAATTATATGAATTTCTCTATTTTCACACGGCACATCCTACCGTCATCTCCAGTTCATCTAAAACTGACTCGATCCACCACCGGTAAGGAAAAATGATGATTATCCTTCGGGCTAGAAAATCATTATTATCATCGTATTATTTCACTCGGGATTGAGTTTTTGTTGCAATTACGCAGCACCGAACCATAAGGACCGGAATGTGTAATCATCAGGATCGTTTGGTCATTACATGAAGTCAACTTGGATGACTAGTAGCTGTATGTGTCCTTGAAGAAATTCTACTGCTATTTACCGTCTCCAGAGAAAATCTTATACAGCCCACATAAGACCTTAAGGTTAAGTGTTCATCACAAAGTTAATCTTCTCCAATAACCTAACCGGTTGAGCTGGTCCCGAACTACATTGAACATTTCACCTTAGTGTTACCGCATCGTATTCTTTACTTTAATCCCTTTAATCAGTACGAGCCTGATTGCGTTCGAACAGGAACCTTTTGTTTCACTACTTCTATTGGATCAGTACCCTGCATTCAATGGTTTCGTGAACTATGCGGACGGCTACGAGATCTTAATGGAACCACTGTCTGAATATGTCTCGGCCATTAAGTGAGAAAACGAATCGTAAAAGGACGAAAGATTCTCAGAATCGTAACTAGAGAAAATCTCATAAAACCATTTGTTCGTAATGAGCGTGTGACCTTCCTGTCCCATAGATTAACGTTGCTTCCTATAGGGAGTTTTTATGTTAGATGATAGGAATACGTATAAGGAAGTATGAGCGTGTTCACTCGAATATATGATATTTGTCCATGTTGCGCTATGAAAGAACTAAGTTAATGAAAGAATATTTTCTTTTCTTTGGTTTCGTGGAAGGACAAGCAAGGTTTCATTTTGAAAACATGAATGCAATCTGAACAATGGAAGCTTCCTTTCAGCAATAATTACGTCATTTGTGGAATTGTTTCGTGTTTCTAATTGGCGGAAATACAAAACGATATAGCATAGGTACTTGAGAGTGCTTGGACTACATCAAGGGGCTGTGTTGAGGTAGCTATTGAAATCGAATGCAGTTATTTGGGTTCTTTACTGAAGGGACATTGCATTGTTACATATGAATGCTTGAAAGGATTTCCATAAGAAAATGAAATTATAGAAAATGTCGAATGGTAGTGTTGGGGTTTTTGCACCAATCCTTTCTTGCTAATTAATATTTCCTAAGCTAAGCTATCCATGCTTCAATACAATTATATTTCATGCATTTCGCTCTAGCATTGTTTTAAAAATATGCTTAATTTTAAGGTGTGATTGTGGATTTCAGATGGCTAAAGAACGCATGGATTGTATTAAAATAAAAAATTTGAATAATAGTCTACTGCAATCATTCGTTAGCTCTCAGGCTATTCTCTGTTTCATCCTCATTCACAACATCGAAACACTTTTTTACTCCTTTACATGCTTTCCTTCTAAGAAAACTTCTCTCACATAACTTCAGCAACGATGAACTTTCATACTTCTCCCCACTCACTCTCATTTTTCTTCGATAAGTGAGCCGAGAATAAAATCATTAGGCAACTTTTTGTTGTAAAACTCATAAAGTAATTCAATACTGTATCAAATCCAGGACCCGCCTTACTATTCAGTCAGCACATCAGCATCAGACTCAGGAAATTCGGCTAGATAATAAATAGGAAAATCACCCAAACCATTTCCACTGAGGATATATAAACGTTCTTTAAGCTCCGTTACAACTTTTCCGTCTTTCATTCTTTCTAAAGTCATTAAGACTCTCATTCGCCTACAACAACAGAATGGCTTCGACGAACGTCCGACACGCGCCACGTCAAAATCGTGGATGATGCTGAACCAGCGGAACCTAGATCCCTATATATATTACGTTCAGATAACCAAAAATTTTTTCTTTCCATTCGGTACCGATTTTTTTTTGCATCCAGCTTTCAAGTCCGAAGATCCTGATAAGTTTTTAGACCTAACGACAGGACTATAAATGAAATGTGAGTGAGATGTAGTAAATTTTTTCTCTTGAGAAACACAAGATGCCTTAATTTAACTCTTTCGGGAATTTTTGCTTGCGTTGATGCTTTAAGCGTAACACAATTGTTTGGGGTGTCCTGTTTTTTTCTGGGTCCCATTGTGGTTTTTTTTTATCCATGTTGGCTGGTTGACTGTTGGCAAGCAAAGTAAAATATATTTAAGTTAATTGGCCGACCAATTTAGCCAAACAGTCTACTATTTATGTCCTTGAGCCGATAACGAGAAAAGGGGAACTTGAGAAATTATAATTATTTGTTATTATAGCATTTCGGATTCGAGCTCCGACTAAAGATACCGCGAAGGATACGAACAGTAATTTGCTTCAACGTGAATGTAATATTTTTTAAAAAATGTCACTTAGGATATGATGATTAAGGTCTTAAAATGACAGAAACATAAAAAAAACCCTAGTGCATCAGAACCGTTAGAAAAATTAATGTTCGAAGAACAGTAAAGGATGAGTGCAGATTTTGAGTGTGCATTCTACCACTAGCTGCTTTTCCTACCTAATACTAACACACCCCTAGTAATAATAGAACCTAAGCCAATTTAATTTCGATGACTTCATCGAAAGTTACAGCGATAGAAAGGTGTTTGGGGTTGCCATCCAAAAAATGTCCAGACCTTGGAAAATTGTTTACTATTTTCATTCCAAATGTTCGCGATGTGAATACTTAATGCAGCCATTAATTGGTACGAAAAACGGCTCCTGTTGGCAGCTCTTTGCCAGCACCGAAGCCAAAAACATGTCACTTTTACCTAGCGGTGAAGTCAACCTGCTCTTCGAATTTCGTATTGATCCGATCACTGCATTGGAAGTTATAAGGATACAAAGAAATTTAGGGTTACCAGTCGCAAAAGTTTTCAAATTTTCTAGATCTTTATATTTGGTGTTTATTTTCACTACAAGATCACTACGAATTGAAAATTATATGATAAAATCGCTTCTAAAGATAGGCCAAAAAAATACAAAAACAAACATAGCTGACAACTCCATCATTGTTTTCCAACTAGATTTCAGTAAAATGTTGCCTATCAGAAGTTTAATTTGTCATTTGAATTTTGTTATGATTCCATGACTGTACTGGAAGCTAAGCGCATTATTTTCCTGAGTGAATTTTCAAAATCTAAGATACCAAAACTGCCGTAGCTAGCAACTCCAGCCGAATTTTTCAACCAAATTTTTACCAAACGTGGCTTCAAGTAAGGTTCATTGGTTAAAATCGAATGACTAAATCAGAATTTTTAGGGTTAAAAACAGTTATTTTTCTTAGTGATTTTTCAAGATGGCACCACTGGTACAGAATTGCCCAAATTTCAAAATTACTTCTATCAAACCTGGTCCTATTTAATATCAATACATGCTGTAAATTTCTACTGTATTTGAATGTCGGGTCGTGAGTTCCCGTGAACAGAAGTTTTTGATGCTAAAAATATAAGTAAATTGGGAAAGGGTTACCGTTCTTGCCCGTAGTAAAATTTCAAATGTTTTACTTTTGGATAAGATTTATATATGAGTGGATTTTTTTCCAAAAAGCAACAACTTTTCAGGAGAGTCGATGATTTGAAGGTTTTCACTTTCAGTGCCTGCCCTTGCAACAGGTTTACCAACATGTTCATTAAAAGCAACACACTACGAAAGCTGGATATCTCATAGAACATAGCATTCAGTAGGCGTAATAGACCCAGGAAGTCCCCCATCCTCCCCCTTTAACTTACTCTTTACAATCAACCAATTGAATAAAGTCATGGAGTCTTTATCAAGTTCACAAGACAATCCCAATAGAATATGTTGTGTATTTTAGAATAAAGACAGTGAATTGGAAAATTATTAATAGCACAATATATTATGAAATGAACAGGGGCGGCTCGTCAATATACGCAAAGGAAGTCAAGTCACTTGGTATAAACCAAAAATCAAAATCAAAGTCAAAATCACTTGGTATAAACCAAAAATGATTAAACTATCAATATGTTACAATCAAAAAATTTACAATCAATATTTAACAATCAAAATAATAACATTTATTATCTTACAAAAGACAAAACTCCATTGCTACTATGGATCAAATGGTTTTATTTTATAACAGTCCAATTACAGAGCTTGCAAGGTAAATTTACAGTGACGCAACGCAAACTCAAACGTTTTAGTATACCACCTACAGGCCCTGCATACCATTCTATTGAAAACATACAGTTCATTGAGATATACTACACAGAACACAGAAGTGATCTTGCTTCAATACTCAAACTTGTTTTATTCGCTTAGATCTACTTAGACGCTTTACCGAAATGGTGCCCACAAAAATGTTGCAATCAATGTACTCAAATAGCATCGCGGACGCTGCTCAGATCACAGCGTCTTGGTGGACAGAGAAATTCAAAAAGCCCTTGGCCTATCCACTCGCTGAACGACCCGAAAATCTTTTTTTAATGAATGAACTTAATACGCTGCAAAGGTATCCGCGTCTCTGTTATGTTACTGTTTCCCCTCATGATTTATCTGTAGATTCTCTTCTACTCCTATTCTTAGGAGTCGTTCCCCTTAGGAATTGATGCATGTTCAGCTTTGTTCGCATGTGCACATGTACGGTGCAATCTACTGTGATGTTCATGTGGAGAATAGAATATTAGGAGCTACCTTTTTTTTGTGTGCAATTTTCCCCAGATCGGTTTCTTTTTTGTTTGCTTTTCCAATATAAGTAGTTTTTTGGTTCTGGTGCTTTGGGTGAAATGACCACTTGATTGCATTGGACGCATAGGTTGACGTTGGAAAGTCATCCGCGTCTCTGTTATGTTTCTGTTGCCCGTGATGGTCTACGTTACAGAGTTTGTAGATTCTCATCTGCTCCTGTTTTTACGAGTTGTTCCCCTTCTGATTTGATGTCTTTTATGCTTTGTTCGCATGGTGTTTGTACGGTGCAAGTTATTGTGATGTTAATATGGAGAATATGTAGGAGTTAAATTGTTTCGAGTGCAATTTTCTCCCGATCCGTTTTTTTTGTATCTGCTTTGGGCTTACTTTCGCAAAATAAGTTTCTCGGTTTAGATGCTTTGGGCGAATATGACCACTAGATTGCTTTCGCCTATGGTGATGTTATTTCTATGTTGAATTTCTGAAGTGCTTTCTTTAGCATTTATAGTTTACATTAGGTGAATTTTTCTATGTCTTCTTCGCAAAAAAACGCTCCTGTTATAATTCTTCGGACTTGAATTTTTTTTATTGTCAGTATTAATACGGTCGATTAAAATAAACAAAAGGCTAGTTTTTAGAGTATATTATAACATAAAAAAAACTCTAGCGCACCTGAACCGCTAGAAACACTAATGTTCGAAGAACAGTAGAATAATCGTGCAGATTTTGAGTGCATATTCTACCACACTAGCTGCTTATTACAGCCAAACTAATTCAAACGCCAGGTTTTACTTTGGTCTTATAACTCATATGGTGGAAATGTTTCAGATATTACCAGTGGCATAAATTTCAAAGTTTATGAGAGCAACACTTGTTAATTATATTCGCTCTCAGTTGCTTATTTCACCAAAATTTTCAAAGCAGCATCTCATAAAACATCAATGAAGAAAATGCTCAGTGCCTGCAGCACAGTAACTGAAGTTAGCGTTTGGGGCTGCGATCCGAAACATTTGCAGAACTTTGGGAATTGAAACATTGGTTATTTATTTTCATTGTAAATGTTTCCGGTATGAATACTAACTGTAAGCATTTATTGATGCATAAGTAGCACAACCGACTCGTGCTGGCAACCTTTTGCCAGTATCAAAGCCAATAATATATTACATCTGCTTCACGTTGTTATATAACATTCGAAGTTATAGGCGTATAAAGAAATTAAGGGTTACCTGCAGCAAGTTTTTTCAAATAATCGAAAACTTAATATTTCCTGTTTATTGTCACTACAATATCATTACCATTTGAAAATTCTACGATAAAACCGCTTAGTAAAGATATTGCAATCACACACAAAACCAATAATAGCTGGCAACCCTTTCGTGGCTTTTCAACAAAATTTGGCCTGAATAATGTCTATAATAGGTTCCATTAATAATATGAAATTCGTATTGATTTCATGACTGCACTGGAAGTTATAGGGCAAAAAGTTTTTTTTCCTGAGCGAATTTTCAAAACCAAAGACACAAAAATTACCATAGTTGACAGCACCAATCGAATTTTTTTCAAACAGAAACAAAATTTCTATCAAACAGAGTTTAGAGTAAGGTTCAGCTATTGTGTTAATTTAATGAAAATCGGGTTACTTATTCACATTTCATAGGGCAAAAAACATTTTTTTTATCATTATAATTTTTCAAGATGGCACCACTGGCACAGAGTTGCCCACAATTCAAAATCGCTTCTATTAGATCTGGTCCTACTTAAGTCCAATGCATTCTGTAAATTTCAGTTGTATCTGATTATTAGTTCGTGAGTTCCCGTGAACAGCAGTTTTTGATGCTAAAAATATAGGTTAACTGGGAAAGGGTTACCGTTCTTGTCCGACATGAAATTTCCAAAGTTTTTTTTGAACGTGTAGATAAAGCATAAGATTTCTATACAGATTGGTTTTATTGTAAGAAACTGACATTTTTTAGGATATTCGATGGTTTGAATATTTTCACTTCCAAATTTTCATTTTTTCAAATTTAAGACACCAAAATTATCATAGCTAGCAGCTCCAACCGAATTTTTCAACCAAATTTCTACCAAACGTGGTTTGAAGTAAGGTCCAAGTACTGTGTGAGTTTTGTCAAAATCGAACGATTCAATCAGAATTTATAGGGCTAAAAGCAGTTATCTTTTTTAGTGATTATTCAAGATGGCACCACTGGCACAGAATCACCCGCATTTCAAAATCACTTCTATCAGACCTGGTCCTATTTAAGGCCAATGTATTCTGTAAATTTCAATTAATTCTGCTTATCGGATCGTGAGTTTCCGTGAACAGAAGTTTTTGATGCTAAAAATATAGGTAAATTAGGCAAGGGTTACCAGGCGTGCCCGTAATACCATAACTTTTTTTATTTTTTGGTTATGTAAACAAAGCACAAAATTTACATATAAATGGCTTTATTTTGAAGAAACGGCATTTTTTCAAGAGAGACGATGATTTGGAGGTTTTCACTTTCAGTGCCTGCCCTTGCTACAGAGTTGCCAGCACGCTCATTCGAACATTATTAATAGTTAAAGTGAGAGCGTATTGAATAGATTCTGTTTCGAAAAGTTATTATAATATGGATTCTAAAGTAGAAAATCAAAATTGCTGTGATTGTTCCATAGAGGATTTACTGCGGCAGTCATCTTCAACTAGATCGATTGAGCGGAAAAAGGATCTTATTGATTCTTGTCAACCAAGACCACTAATTCCGTTCAGTCAACTGTTCGCAAAAGGTAATTATATTAGGCACTTGTATTGCAAATTATATGAGCAATTTATTTTTGTTGTGGTATTGACTATCTAATTTAATTTGCTAAAAGATGCATTATATCTTCAGCTTTGAGCTATTAAGAAATTTTCACCACTAATTTAGCCTGTAATATGTTATCAAACGAACTTTTTTTTATGGTTCAAGAAAATAGAATGTTTTCTTTTGCTATCAAATACTATACATAATTTGAACTTTTCTGACATTGTTGATGTTAGTGAATAGGAAGCTGTTGACAATCAATCACTAGCTTTTAATGCAAATATGGTCAGCATTGATTTTTTACCTAATTGATTTTTTACACGATATTTAAAAAAAATCGCATGTATAGTTTACTACGCTCTTCACAAGTATACTTATATATATTATATTTTGCTTGTATTTTATTTTTTGCTTGTACCACGAGCCGCCACTGGAAATGAAGTGTATTTTTTCATTGTGAAAGAATAAGGAGGTAATAAGGAGGATTAAGGAGGAAATAAACTGAAAGACGAGGTCTTAAAAGTTAAAGCTACGTAACTGAAAGGCTATTTTCACTTAAAATTGTTAATGATGACATAATCTCTTCAACGGTGATATCTCCCTGACTGAATCAAATCAAACATAAAGAGATTATTTCGTGAAAGTTGCAGCATCCGCAATTTCGAATTCCCTCAAATATTGTAAATACCAAAATCTACTTCAAACATTCAAAGAATTTTAACTATCTACCAAGCTTTCCGCCGCTAATCAACCCAAATTAAGATCTCACTGCGCAACACCCATTCCTTAATCGAGAAAAAAAACTTAAATGACCATATCAATTGAAATTCCCAAAACAAACTTTTCCTTAATGAGTTCAATAAATATCATTATTTTGATAGAGGTGCCTCTTGCGTTCATGCATTCATCATGGCACAATACTGCAAATAAAGGGCATTCCAATACAGCATATTCCCGTTGTACTATAATTCGACAATCGCCCAAAACTAAGATACGGGCGTTCAAATAACTTTGTACGTTGACATATGCGATTTGAAACTGTTCGAAAAAGATAAAAAAAAAACAGAAATATCTATGAAGACTGTGGGATAGATATAAAAAAAAGAACTGGGCAAAATGCTTGTAAATTAAGAAATGCTTAGGTGTTGATTTTCACGATTAGCATTAATTGAGCAGCATTCATTTGGGTGGAACATTTCACGATCGGATGGAGCGTGATTGATGCATCACGAGTCATCAACACGTCCATCAGTCACAGTGCGACTTGAAGATGATTGCATAGCATTGCGATTGATTATGATGGCTGTTGGTTCAATGAAATGGTGAGATGTTGCTGAGTTGCGATGTGAAGCGAAGATACTTTTCTCAAGACTCAAGATCCTATCCTACAAGACAGATTACTTAAGAATTGCATTTTGCTTGGTTTAATGATGGGAAAGTCTAGGCATTAGCATAGCCGCCCGGAAGGGATTTTATCTTGATTCAAGCGGTAATGAATCTAAGATAGAATTGAAAATGAAAAGATAAAATTATGGAAGATATTATTCATTTAACAGTGATATATGGCCTAAAAAATTCGCTTTCTTTATAATATTATTTCAGAATAAACTTTTGTGTCTGATCATTTTTTGTTTGTTAAAACTATTCTCCAGGTTCGTAATGCTCCAAAATAGTTCAATTTATCGCATTTCTTCAAATGATTCATCGTATCTTTTAGGTAATAATTTAATTCAATCCTGATATGTAATATAATCCAGGCATAACAATCGCTCCAAGGTCCCAAAAGAAAACAAAGATATCAAATTTCATTCTTGCAGCACGATGACTTCTGTTTTGGTTTGACTTTTAAATTAAGCACTTCTACATCAGTATCATTTTGCCCACAAGCCAAATACTCATTCGTTCCACCGCTTCTCCTCATTTATCGTGATGGTGGCCCTCTAGCTTAGCTCGTTTGATAACTGATTATTATCGGCTGCAACAGGCTAAATGGTCTTCGTCCTAAATAAGAAACTTTTCGGCGGTAGATCCATCATTGGAAGTATCTATTAAACTCGTGCTGATGGTATTGCTGGCTCGGGTCTTTCTGATTTCGAGATTTCATACGCGGCAGCAGGTTCAGGTTGTTTGCTACTGCGAGCACTTCCAAGAGGATGTTTATCTCAATCCATGCACGGCATTGTTTGCCTACCGCTTGCCTACAGATTTGTTTTTGATTAGCAGCTCCGGGGCAGACAAACAGCCATTTGAGAGCGCACGGTCGTCCGCAACAGAAGCCCCACATATGATCTCCATTTACGTACAAGTATCTAGTACGTACAATATCTAGTATCTGATGTTCCGAAACTGAAACTGAAAATGTCGAGCTGACGGATAGACACGCTTACGGCTCTCTGGGGACTTTTTCGATCCGGTGCGTTACCGTGATAATTGACTTTGTTTTCGTTAATCGAATTTTATTAAAACTTCGAGTTGGGAAATTGATTTTTGGGGCAAGGCGACGTCTGACAAGGTAAAAGTAATAACTATGCTGGCATGCGGTCGCGAACTGAATCTGCAGTAAAATGAGAAATTCAATGGAACAGCCTGTACGAGGAGAGTTTTGGTAGTGTTGTCATGCAATCCAATTACTGCATTTCTTCCGCATAGTTTGCGAAACCTGTTAAGCCAGACAACTTTTATACAATGACGTAGACTGCGGATTCAGATCAATATAGCTAGCAAGTCATGCAGGAAGCAATTTTGGACATAATTTACTACAGTATATGTGGGAGTTATTGGAGGTCAGATGCAATATATGTTGCGAAAGAAAATTCCATAACAATTTGTGATTAGACCAAACGACAAGAGAGATAACAAAGAACGCATGGTAACCCTTATCCAGGTGAATAATAATAACATCCACCAGGTCTGACGCCGGTCTCAATTTATACAAGACATGATATACAATTTCCGATTTTCATCTTTATGGCATCTCCTCGACGTATGTGTAGTTTAGTGTACAGTTGGAGCCTCTGCTTTACTGCACTGCTGATGGTCATAACGATTAGGGTGAATTTAATAAGTTTTCGGTGGAAACTTACTGTCGGAGTTATTTTCCCATGCAACCTTAACCTATCCGTCCTATACGTTACGTAACGTTCACAAGGCTCCTTGTGGCTAAACGTGGACTAAAGGACCAGATGCCAGATTGTTTTGTTAGCATCGAAATGAGCGTCATTATGTTATGAATAAATCATTTAAAAACGTAGTTTAGGGCAAATAATGAAATATTGCCCGGTGGATTATGTTTTTAAATAATTGATGAATGTAGGTGCGTGTACGCTGATGCGCGAGCTGAGGATGAGATTCCATGAATTGTTCAAGTACGCGTAGTTGTTGTAGACCGTAATTCATTTAAATATAATTGGTTTTGAAACTATATTGATGAGATTATCAATCTAGGTAGAAAAGTTAGTTTTTTTTCCGTTCAGGATTCAATATCGATGTAGATAATATTATTCTTAAGTCTTCAAATATTTGGGTAAGCTGATTTGAATTTATTTAGTTTTTAGATCATTAACAAAGAAAATGTAGTCTTCTTTGAACGTATTTTTATCTGTGCATGTTTCCTTAAGCTTACACACATTACGAGAATTTATGATTATTATTATGGTTGTGCTGCCCTGAGAGAAATAAGAAATCTTAATCCGTTTCTATTATAGGAATTTTTATGGAAAGCAAAAATCTAATATATATATTTTATACTGGAGAATCTGAAAAGTTTCGGTTGTTTTACAAATACAAGGATCCTCCGCTCGACCAGCCACGCAAAATTTGAAAAATGGAAAATAGAATATTTTGTGAGTGTCTTTCTATGACGACACGTCTAATCGCTTACCTAGCTCAAACTGAAAAGAGGACTTCCTTGTCCAAGCCACCTCACTCTAAGCTAGCTTGCAGCTCGTCAGCCAGCGGGACTTTTTGGGGTGCTCCGTTGGTACGAAAAAAGCTGGGTTTAACGTAGTATGGGGACCGTAGTATTTAAGTAAACATAATAAGGACACTACAGTTCACAGCAATATACAAGGGCACTTTGCGCAAAAAAGAGAAAAAGGTGTATATAAGTGGAAGTATTAACGAAGGCTTTATAGGATCTAGCTATAAAACCTTCTTATTTAGAGACCCTGCTCTATCAAATTTAAGCTTTGGATCAAATATCACGCCAAGATCTCTAAAATTATCAATAACATTAAGAGGAAAGCCAGAAACTGACTAAGAGAACATCACATATGACATTTGACAAAGAAATACATTTTGTGATATTTCACGATGTTCACAGTGAGAGCATTGCCAGCGCACTAAATCTGTAAGCAATTAAGGTCATTTTTTATAAGCGTACAGTCATTTTTTGACTGGATCACTCGAAACATCTTGAAATCTTCGGGATATAAAAAACAAGAAGATCGAATTAAAGTAGGGAGATTGTTTAAGGCCAAAGAAAGAGAAGAGGACCAAGAATAGACCCTTGCGAAACGCCTGATGCAGAATAAAAGGGAATTGGAAAACATAAATCAACAGTTACAATACAGATACGACCAAACATGTAAGAGTTGAACCAGGAAAGAAGAGGACCAGCAATGCTTTTGAAGAAGGAGACTGTGGTTGACAGAGTCAAAGTCTTTTGAGAAGTCGGTATATAGTGCGTCAAATATGTGTGCAAAGAAAAGAAGGTTACACTGAAAGAAAAAGTCATGGTTGATTTAACTATTATTGATAGTAATGCAACAATTCATTCAAAATTGTTGAATGAACTACGGAAAATGGTTCTTTCTACTCTGCTCAAATAGTTCATTTGACCATACAAAAGTAATTGACTTTGCTGATACAAAAAATATGGAAACCTTCTAGGATTAACACAGTTGAACCCTCGAATTCATAATTACGATAAATAGTCAATCTACAGAAAATAAGCATCAATTCATTTAACACTACAAAATATTGAATTATCAACCATTTTCATAGTAAGCGAACCTTTTCCACACGAACAAAATTCCACACTACAGATTATAGCCATTTACTATTTCGTACTATGTATATTGTTGGAATACCCATTGTTCGTGGTTGCTTACTTTTTTTTGCATCACGGATGTTGTTTACATAAAAGTACATAAAAGTAATCAACAATTTTCTTATAGTTGTTTTAACCATAGCCCGTAGTTGACGCAAAAACAGCTAAGGAAAATGGTTGATTTTATCAAGATTTTTCTTTCAGTGTAGTTAAAATGGATTTGCCTTTGACAAAACCTTGCTGCTCGTGAGCCAGGGTGGATAAAGGAGTAGAATCGCTCGTGGACCACATTCGCAAAGATCTTGCTAAAGCAAAGCAAGGCAGATAGATGTACGATCACCGGCTTTGTGTATAGGGAAGATATCCGCAGTGCATGTGATAAGGCTCTAGTAGCTGTCACTTTGCTGAGTGGGCTAATGGCCTACGTCAGTGGACTCAGTGAAATCTGGGAAAATACGTTTTGAACTGCGAAGTTTCGGAAGCGCATTGCCAGGGTCCAGCGCAAGGATGCCCTGCGAATTGCCTGTAGCTACCACAAGGTCTCTGACGAGGCTGTGATGGTGGTATCGGGAGTAATCCCGATTGATCTACAAGCGCGAGAACGCAAAAAAGGGTACCTCTTTCGCTCAGAGCTGGGCAGAACTCAGGCTCTGACGCACGCGCGTACGCTTACCCTCCAACTCTGGCAACAACGTTGGAGTGAAAGTGCTAAAAGATGCTGAACGGCTAAGCTTATTGCTCTCATTGAGCCTTGGTTTAACCAGAGCCACGGAGAGGTAAACTTTTAACTTTGTCAATTCTTGACAGGGCACGCGGTTACTTCAGTAAATACCTCACCGTGCACATAAAGAATGTGTGCTCAGCACAAATTCTTTATCTGCAGTCGCTTCGTAAGTTTAAGGCGCACCATTGAGTCCACGATTGGCCTGGCAACGCCTGAGACGATCGTGTATGCAATGCTGCGAAACGAGGAGAGCTGTCGCGCAGTGTCAACATATGTTGAGAAAGTGCTACGCACAAAGCAGTAGGAAGGTTGCCCTACCGGCCCATGAACTGTGGTAGTTTCTTAAGTCCGTGGTTACCGATGGGTGAGTCAGCACGACCGGGTAGAAGCTGTGCTTAGGCGGGTCTCAGCTCGGAACTTCGTGGGCTTGTAGATGGTCCTTTTTTTTAGTGAGTCAAACCTCACATACCCTGTAGTAATAGGTCACTCAGGATCTGGTAAGCAGATTTTTTTTGCCATCTACACTGGGGAAAAAAATGTATAGGGAAGATGGGGGCAATTTTCCAGGGAGAAGAGAAAGAGCCAGAAGATCAACTTATGTTGAACAATATATAAAGCGGGACTCACAGAGATAAAAAAAAATATTTAGCCAGGATATTTGGAACACCATCGGAATCACTACCGGCAATCGCATCGATATCGATCATTAGAAGTTCAATTTTGAAAAGGTTTGTTCAAAACGAATTTAATTCAGGAGCAGATGTGAAGAGAAGGTTTTGCGACAGAGGAGGACATTGTTGTGAGAAGAAAGAGGAAACGTAACAAGCGACAAGTTCACACACTTCAAGGGGATCTGTATTGAACAAATGCATACCATTGAGGATACTAGGAGAATTTTTCAAAGAACCGATGAATGACCAAACGGATTTCGGTTGATTGGTTCCAATTGATGCTTCAATGCTAGCAATGTAGGGACGAATTGCCTGTTTGACAGCTTCTTTCGCTTTCGAGTGCAGTTTTTTTTTATAAAAAAAAAGGTTAGCAGGTAAACCACATCTTTTGTATAAATGAAGAGCTCCTTTTTGTGGTTTGAGTACGACTGCAACATCATTACTAATACAAGGAGCAACATTCCATATTTTAAGACGATGAGTTGGTGTGAATTTCGGAATAGGGTTTGAGAGGATAATATTCAATTTGCGCAAAGCATTATCAATGTCAACGCTACGACAGAAAGTGAAGCAGCATTTAAGAAAAGTGATGATTTTGGGAGATTGGACAAAGCAAAGTCCATGATTTTATTGCTGGCGTTTGGTATGTTGCTAAACTGTGAGAGCGAATAAAGTGAGAGAAACGATGGCGTAACTAAAGAGACACAACTAGTTGAGAATAGGCAGCATCCCAATCTAGAGTTGGGAGGTTAAAATCACCACAAAGCAGAACGTAAGTGGTGGAAAAACGACTGTTGTGGTAACAAAAGAGTTCTGCAAGGAATAAATTGAACCGACGACTAAGGTTTTTGGTAGGAAAGGAAAGAAGGAAGGAAATACACACAAAAATATGCCATGCCAACTCTATTTCTAATCAAATCGCTACAGCTCTTGTAATATAATGGCTGGAAATGCGAAAAGATAGATCTTTCAAAGTTGTTCATTCAAAGCATTGAGAAAGCTATGTATTGTTTACAGTACCTTCGAGAGAGCACTTACAAGATATTTTGCGAAAAAAATGCAAAAAAGGCCAGTGCCTAATTTCTGGCGATGAATTTAACTATATGATGAACATTCAATATATGAACTTTGATTTAAGTGTCTAGCAAATGGAAATAGTGGGTTTCTTTTTTTCTATCGGAGATTAGTGGTTCTAGATATAGATTCGTTTGTCCAGAAAAAATTTGCAGCGCAGGTGGTTTGAGCAAAGTAGATCGTGTTAGAGTTCGAAAAACTGTCTTTTTTTGCTAAAATATACTTAAAGTTATATTTTCAATTTTATCCAATTTTATATCCAATTTTTGGCTTCTGTAATTATTTCCATATCCGGAATGTAATCGGAAAAGGAAATGGAGATGAATATGTCAAAGGATCTCCAATAAACACTGAAGAAGAGGACATATTACTCTCGAAATATCCATATCTATCAAGAAATAAAAATAATAAAGTAAAATTGGTTTCTTTAATTATAAGACTATGATAAAAACAACTAAAATTCTTTACTAAAAGTACAAAAAAATGTAGTTTGCAAAAAAATTAATATTTTAAATCTTTCAAGGATTCAGTTGTGTAAGCTTATGGTTATAAAAAGGATTCATTCTTATATTGATGGCAGAATAAATTTCCATAGACTGCGTCTCGAAAATGCGTCTCAAAAGTTTATTCGGGGTTGTGCTGAAGTGAACATCCACAAAATGTAAACTTTCATCTTAATCAAAATTAAAGTTTAGTTTAAGTGGAGATTGAAAATGCATTTCAGAGCCTCAGTGCTCTTTAAGATGATTTTATTAACCTTTCAAGTAGAAATTTTTCCATGGAAGACCTAGTATCAGTTAATTTAGTGATATTCATATTTAATTAGAGTCACCAACAGAGGATGAAATTTCAAAAAATGATCCACAAATCTGAGCTTTACTCCGAAATACTCTTTTCAGGTTCAACTCATGTAATCCACTTAGTGCAATCAACATACCATCGAACGGGATTATATACAATCACCAACCGTAAAACACTCTTTGCTCCGGTAAAACTTTTTGCCCTTAATTAAAAGTGCACCAAGACTGGATAAGCCAGTAAGTGAACATTCTGGATGCGATTCCTGTAAGATTCAAATCTCTAGACAAAAATGGCGAAACAGTTTACTCAAAAATCATCCAAACAAGCGGTAAAAAGGATACAACAACTGAATACCGAAGCCCCGGCAGCTAAGTTAACATGCCAATATAATCCATTCATTAGTACAGACTAGCTGAATAAGAATGCATGTGAGCGAACATTTTTCGGTCTATTGCAAATCAAATTTCGTCTAATCACTACATGACACCACCATAGATAGAGTTTATCACTTCATTTTGCGGCGAAAGGAACTACTTCGTCCTACAATGCCTGGCTGGCGTCCAGGAAATCGTGTCACCAAGTACTCGAACTAGAGCAATGAACTAACAATATGGAACGTCTCGCCTAGTCGTTATCCTGTCGTCTAGTTATCCTGTTGTTCATATCAAAGGAAATTGGAGCGAACTTCGAAAGCAGCTTCATCAAGGACCTTCCCTATACACGAACTTGTGCTGAAAATATCCCGTAATTTTTCGAAAACTCTACTGTCATTAAATCTACCGGATGGATTCTGCCATGCAGCAAAAGCGAAGTCTAACTTCCAGAACGACACCGTATGTGTTTAAATACGCTTGAATTTATGTTACTTTACACGTAACACGGTTTAAGCGCGACGAGTTTTACCACCAGGAGATTTTGCATTCGTAGCCCAAACACGCGTCGTAAATGAGAGGTGAAGCGTGTACCGGATTAGACTTCGGATCAGGATCAAAACACAAAATACAGGCATCACATTTCATATCTTCAACAAAAGCAGAGCGCAGTATCATATCGCAAAAGCACTCACTCCATCATCGTCTTTATCGTTCCCGCTACTTTCGTGCCCTCTATAAGCTTGTCGCGTTTTATGAAAATCTTGTCGCGAGGCATTTCTGATATCCTGAAACTTCAGCTCTATGCAAATCGAATGGCATCACATAAATTCTGAGCTCATGTATCGGCAAAATAGGATATTGTCGTATTCAGAAAGTGACAATAGGCGAAAAAGAGCTGATCCTTGAACTGATAGCGTCTTCAGTAATATTTTTCACGCCCGGAAAAATAAACGGGGTGAAGCTCTGTATTCGAATATGTCTTTGTTGGTATTATTCGGGCTGGAGTTTTTTTTCCCTTCTTTTTGACTGCTGCCAGGACATGGTGTCTGGGAGCCTTATGAAGAATTGCCGTCACTTAAGATAGCACGCTTCGAAATGCATGCCAACAAATCTTCCCGGCATAAATGAGCGTACGTGATTATATCACCAGGTAAAACCTGAACAATGTGGAAGTCATTACAAGTTTTCTTGAGGCTTATGGAAATCGATGGGTGGTTTGGGGTACTGGCTGACAGGATTACGAAATATTACGACAGGTGATTTATTGGAATTGTTGATTTTTGGGAGATTATGTGTTATTAGGCTCGTTTTACGCGGTTGTAAAGAAAGAAAACGATTTGTTTCCGGATAGAAAGTCTTTGCTGGATGAGAGAGGGAGGAAGTGTAGTCCTTTCAGTTTTGTTCAGCAAAAAGGATTCATATTTTAGTTTCGTATTGTATCTTTTAAACTCATTCAAAAGTAGCGAATCGAATAGGAGAGGTCTTTTCAGAACCATATTTTTAAATAAAAGCTGCTTTACTTCCCCGAACAATGCAATCGTGTTCTTTTGTGTGGCATTGAATACTTTCACCTATTTATGTACTTTTCATTTTATATTTTCCCGAGCAAACATTTTCAAGTATTTATTCTCATCAACAATCCGACACCAGGCACATAATTTCACACAGCACTCGACGTATCTATCCTTTATGCGAGTCTTCGTTTGGCCCCGTCCTCACATCGAACACCGCAATCAGTGCCGTGCGTTCGTTGTCGTCAGTACTATCGTCCTGGTCGCCATCAATTCCGTTAGAGTTCTTTACATCGTCGTCGCTTCTATCCTATTGAAAGGCGACAAAGTAATTTATTGTCCTTATCGGTCGTGGCGAGGACCTCAAAGTCTCTTCTCAGTTCTCACTCTTATGTTGATTTTTTTTGTTGCTTCACTTTCCAGCGATTCTTCTTGAAATTATCCACACACTCTTGAGGAGCCTTGAAGGAGAACAAAAAAAAATAGAAACGAACCGTACCTTGAATCGTACCTTTCGTTTGACCATAAATCAGGTGCAACCATAAGGACGAGAATGAGTGCCTTGACAGGGGGGAATGTAATGCTGTTTTTTGTTTAGGTTTGTTAAGTGGAAGAGCAGGTAGATACAGAGGTGCTCGAAATCGGGACAATGAAGCCGAAGATGTACGATTTCACCTGGAGGCTAAGTACATTATGGCAAGCGATACTCGAGTGTAAAACGGCTCGAGGGCGTTATTGTGAAATGATATGGTCTCGAGCGAAACGGTTTATCCGGATGATGAATTGGTACCGATCTTTTCTAAATCGATTCCATTCGCCTGAGCAGTTGCAATTTGCCAACTTGAATAGACATTTCTGTGACGGGCAGATGATGACGATTGTGGTAGTGTGATGAATGAAGAAGAACAAAAATTCTTGACGGCTGTCTTTTCGAGCGTTAAATTTCCAGCACAAAGCGAGTTCCGACGACAACAAATGGGTGGCGCTGGTACTATGAAAACGTTCATTATCTACCATCCAAGCCTATAGATTCGATTCGTTTTGTGTGTCTGTCATAAATATCTGAAACCGCACTTAGCCGACCTGAACCCATTCTTCCAATTGATTTTTAGCTCAATCATCATCGGCCCACACAACCACAGCCCATTTTAGGCTCTCCACGGCCTCTCGATTTCAAGTCTGTAGGATCTTGGCCATGATTATATCCTTGAACAGATGTCAGGCGTATGATATTGACATTGACATACCCTTTTTCACAGTTCATTACATCCTAATGCCAACACTCGATTCGGACAGGAGTTATTTAAGGCATGATCAAGAATCCTGGATCGGAATCCGAAATCGTGACCGAATTTCTCGTCCTGTTCCAATTCATTAGAATTATCAGCCTCATTATTTATGGGAGTTATCAAAGGAAAACGATAACGGCCACATATTTGTACGTGGAAATTGCACGGATAGTGGAGATGTGTGGTAAACGGTTACGGTCGCCACATGTCCGCCCCCTCAGCAAACATGAATGTTCGCTTAGCAGGAAGGACATTTCGTCGTTTTTCTTGTGGAGTTTGAAACTTGCGGCCGGTACGGAACTGTTCGCTTCGCCATCAACTACTTCGGCGGGTTGTTAAGTCGTTGGTATTTCGATGGGATAGTTTGGGAAAACGGAGAGAAAAAATGATTTACGTGTCTGATTCGTTCAGTTTTATGAGCGTTGTGAACGAGGGCATGTGGTCGATGGCATTTCGAGACGGAGGCATTTAAGTGAAATAAATTGAATTAGAAATTGGGGAGTGATGTTTGACAGGAATGAGTTGGAGTGAAATATAATGGATTTGTGATTTTTTTTTTTGCGGTTGTTGCATTATTACGAATGCATAAGCATTTTTCAAAACTATTTTTCTCTTATTTTCAGTTACCTAGCACGAAAGTGGTTGAATGGTAATGACTTGGATCTTTGCTGTAGAACTTTATCATGTACTTTCTTGGGCAAAATACAATGTGCATCTTCGAATTCATTTGAAAGCTGTCATTTTGGAGTGAATTAAATTGTAATTGATTTTCCACATTTTACAAGCTTTAAGTAATTTACTTTCAACGTAACATGCAATTTCTTAAATTTACTGGTTACTATATTGGCCTGCAAGCTTTTATCTAGTAACGTGCAGTAACATTTGTACGGTTATCAAGCCGATATTGGCACGATAGCTGGTTTGAAATATACTGTGAGAGTCAAAAGTGATGGCACATTTAGAAATTTCATTTTTGAACTAACATATTTTTCTAACGGTAAGATATAGAAAAGAGCTAATTGTCTCAAATCAAAGTTTTATTTATTCCGAAGAAATTATAATCATATAATAGCAATGCATACAGTACTAATCATTTTGTATGCAAAAACATTGTAAGAGTGATATTTTTATCAGTCAAAAGTAATGACACACTTGTTTTTATCATTTGAAAAATAACAGTTAAACTTAAAACCAGAATTTTGTTTCGGTCTCTTTTGCTTTTATCATATCTTGCAAATGTGTTGGTTCTAAAGCTAGCGGTTGTTTTGTGGCGAAACTAGTGATTGTTGTGAAGTATTTGAGTCGTGCTTACTATTAAGTATATTTCAAAAAAATGAGGCACAAAACTCAGTTAGAGACAAGAAAATAATTTTAAATTTATGGCAAAAGGGCAAGACCTACCGCAAAATTGGAAAAATAGTCAAAAGACATTATTCGACAATCAGAAATATCATCGCGATGCTTAAATCTTGTAGTAAATTACAAAATTTTCTACGTTCTAGGGACCCAGGAAATTAGACTCCGCGCAAGTAAAAGAAATCATCAAAGAAGTAAAGGCTAATCCAAGATCAAGTGCAGTGAAAATTGCAGAAAACATCATCTGTCAGACAGAGAAGTCGGTCCGTAAGACATTGAATTCAAATGGAATACATGGAGGAGCACCAAGGAAAAAAACCTTTCATATCGAACACGAACAAACGGAAGCGGCTAAAATATGCAAACAAGACTGCGGAGCTGAGTTCTGGAAAACTGTGCTCTTCACCGATGATAGCAAATTCGAAATTTTCGGGCATAAAAAATCTACGAAAATATGGCGAACCAAAAATTCCGAATTTGAAGGAAAAAACTTCACATATACAAGCATGTTGGAGGGTCGGTAACGATAAAGGGAAGTATGTAGGAGACAGGAGTAGGGAATCTCGTGTTCAATGATAGTACAATGAACAAAGAGCAGTACCTTAAAACTTCGAAGGAAAATTTGGCTCCCAGTGTCCAAAAATTTGAGCTGCCTAGGACGTGAGTCTTTCAACATGACAACGACCCTAAGCATATATCTCGCTTGGTCAAAGAATGGCTCTTGTATCGGACACCAAATAAACTTGATCACCCTCCCCACTCTCCAGACCTTAACCCTAGAGAGCATTTGTGGGAAATTTTGGATCAGCGAGTTCGAAAAAGGCAAATTTCTTGGGAAATGGGAAGCTATAAGCCCAAATGTGACAAAAAATCTTGTAAAATATATGCCAAGACACCTGAAAGCTGTGAGAAAAGCAAAAGAAGCCAAAACTAAATACTGGTTTTAAATTGAACTGGTATTTTTCAATTGATAGGAACAAGTGTGCCATTATTTTTGACTGATAAAAATAGCACTCTTACAATGTTTTTGAATATAGAGTAATAAGTACTGCATAAACTGCTATAAAATGATCATAATTTCTAAGAAACGAATAAAACTTTGATTTGAGACCTTCTATTGTTCCCTATACCTTACCGTTAGAAAAATTCGTTAGCTCAAAAATGAAATTTCTAAGTGTGCTATCACTTTTGACTCTCACGGTACATAAATTGTCTGATTTTGACAATCAAAGTCACGAAAATATGTATTCATTGTGGAGAAAGTCAAGATTATTATACAAGATATTTTCGTATATAAATTTAGAAAATAAACGTCCTGACCCCGACTGTTCAAGGAATGTAAATATAAATTAATTTTGTTGCATGCAAATTAACAGCCTTGGCATTCTAAAATTTATCAGAACAATAAATAGCTTTCAGCTACCTTCTGGACTTAATCTTATAAAAAAAATCCGATATGATATTCTATTTGTGAATCAAAACTTTTCATTTACCAAAACGAAAAATGTATTCAAACTTTGGGAATTAGTTCAGTTCGAGTAATTTTACAAATATATGTTATTTATAGGAATGAAGTCGGTCTCGAACTCGTTTACGAGCTGCATCTACGATCCAAAAAAAAATTTTCGAATGTTTCGCCCAGGATTTTATGGGCTTCTACTTTTTTCTGTTTTTAATTTATGGCAAAAGCTATTTCCACACCAATTTTTAAACTAATAAAATTTAATAGTATTAATTAAATAGCTAAATTATGTCAAATAGGTCTTGAAATAAAATCTTAAAACTTACACGCTATAATTGAAAGTATGGGCGCATAAATAAATCGAAATAAATTAAAGTATTAAAGTTCTTCGAAAGCTGCAGCTATTTTATTTCATAGTTAGGTGTAACATTAACAACATAAACTATGGGCAAGTGATTATGTGAGTAATTTTTTAAGCAGCAATGTTCCCGCTAAGTTTAAAAAGAAAAAAAAAATTATTTACTATATTTTATATTTCCCTTTGGTTCAAAATTATTTCGTCAAACTGTATCACTTACTATATAAAACTATACTGAAGCTCTACACGCTAACTTTACATGTATAAATGTGCTTTAGTATCTAGTCTAGCCATAAATTCCGTCGCTATATTTTAAATTCAATAATTTCAGTAATCGAATGACATATGACACTTGTTTGTTTTATCAAGCAATAAATAAGTCTCAGCCAGATTTGCCAGAAAATTTTCGTTCATGGAGCTAAATGTGGCTTTTTAAATAGCCCAAAAGAGCCCAACACTGCCACAAAATAGGTCAAGTCCAAAATTATGTCAAAAGTTTTTCTCATTAGATGCAAAAAGAATATGTTTGTTTTCTTTTTTACATGGATATTCATACAAAAACAAAGACAAACCTAAAAACAGGTTTGGTTTTTAATCACAAATAAAAGGCATAAAATTGAATTCTATTGCAAAAATTTTATTGTGAGTCAAATGAACAATCTATGTCCATCCGTAAATGGTCCATCCTGAGGGTCCAATTTTGAACCCCGCGTTCCAGCATAGCCACCGGTATCTCGCGAATCACACGAGTAATGTTGGCTTCCAAAGCGTCGATTGAAGCTGGGTTATCCCTAAAGACCAGAGACTTCGTGTGATTTGCGAGATAATAATAGAAAATAATATAAAAATGTGATATCACACGATATGGGCGGCCAATTTACTGGTTCAAAACGTGAAATCAAGTTCTCACTAAAATGATTTCTCAATAAGTCCATTGTTTCTCTCGCTGTATGCGAAGGAGCGCCGTCTTGTTGAAACCAAAGCTCACCAATACCACGGGCTTCAATTTCAGGTAGCAAAAAATCCGTTATCATGGTGCGATAGCAGACGCCATTGACGGTTACGTTCTGACCGGACTCATTTTGAAAGAAATATGGACCGATGATTCCACCGGCCCATAAACCATACCAAACTGTGCATTTCTGTGGCTCTAGTGGTAGCTGTTGAAGCTCGTCAGGTTGTTCATCAGCCCAAATACGGCAGTTCTGCTTATTGACGTATCCATTGAGCCGAAAATGCACCTAATCACTGAACAGATTTTCGGGATAAAACAGCGAATTTTCATTCAGCTGATTCAGAGCCCATTCACCAAAATATTGGATACGTTGTTGCGGTGTAAGTCATTTTATGATCATTTGTCAAAGAGTACTGAATAAAAATTACATTACAATTTGATAGGAATCACGCGTGGTCTGTCAAAAAAAGCCTTTTGAAAATTAAACTTTGTAATGAATCACCCTGTATACTATATATTTGGTTTGCTGGCTTCCAATATTTTGTTTTAATGAATTTGAATATTCTGATTGAAAAGGTTAAGGACCTTTTCGAATCTTGGCTGATATGCAGGTAGGTAATAATAGAATATAAAATAAAAGTTTATTTACATACTATATATAGAAATTTCTCATATAGTCGAAAATCATGTTAACAAATTCATTTTCTTTTTCTGATATAGTAAACGTGTAAATTGAAGAATCTATTATTTCTATCGTACCTGTTGGTATTTTATAGTCGTTTCAATATATTTTGTTGAAATTCAACAGAAGTAAAATTCGCATCAAAAACTGGACCCCAAAATTAAGTAAGTCCCGCAGGCTTATATACATGCAATAACATGCTAAGTCTGCGTACTAAATCGACCGGAAAAATCGCATATCATTTGCACAGGAGTCACCGCAAGCTTCCGTTGAAGAGACACATGCTATATTTATAGCAAGGCGTTTTGAACTGCAGCCTCACAGCTAATAATAAGAAGCCAGCAACCTATCGAATGGCAACAAATGACCAAGTAAGATAAAACACCATAATTTCGTCAGAGTACTTAATTTCGTCACATTTTGCATTTTGAAATAAAATACGAAAATTCGAATGCTCATGCAAATTTTTTATCATTTAACATAAAGAGGTTTGATATTTAATTCCATTAAATTAATATGAATGTCGTATTGGTTCCAAATTATGTAAAAGTTCGCATAGAAGCATGGGTCAGTGCTGCGTCTCGTAGTTAGCTCATTGTGTGTTAGTGTTTTGTGTAGTGCGGACGTGAACATTGTTAAAGGTGCCAGAAACAAGGTTGGTAAGCTATATGTTTTTTTTTCATACAAGGGTAAAAGTTAGCGCATCGTTAGTCACGAAATCAATAAAAAAATTTATAATTCACCAATAAATTACTAAGAAAAAAACATGACAAATTTACCAATGGCGCGTAAACAGCAATGTAGGTTATTTCGTCATAGTGACGAAATTAACTTCTTAGAACGTCGTTTTTTCAGCAGAATTTTGCTAAATTTATCAACAATTTTTGCCAAATTAAAATGGATAATCAATGTCAATAGAGTATTCAAACCTAAGACATAATTTCGTCCTGTCAAACATTATTATATATTAGTTAAATTTGCATAATTTTTTTTACCCATTTCGAGAAGATGTATCTATTTTAAATCGTGTGTTTTCTGGCGCAACAAAGTATTATTGCCATTAAGATTTAGTTTGAAATTATGCAAAAAAAATATGTTGAGCGAAATTCCGTTATCCTGCATGATGATTTTTAATTCTCTCAAATGCATTTTTTCTTAATTTCGTCACTTAATCGACGTGCAAAGTTAAAGGAACTTAAATGACTTGAGATCAAAAATTAACCTTATTCTAAGTGTATCAGATTCACCGACCATTAGCCAATTAAGAAGAGCATTATATTTCTGTTACAAATATAGATATGACCAGTGGCGGCTCGTCAGGGTGGGCCCGGCCCGCCTGGCCCACCCTGACGAGCCGCCACGGGCCCGCTCACACAGAAACACTATTATAGGGTATACGCGGATACCAACAAGAAATATCTACTTTACTTTAACACAGTGGCGGCTCTTCAGGGTGGGCCAGGCGGGCCGGGCCCACCCTGACGAGCCGCCACTGGATATGACTTCTAAGAAATAAACACAAGAGCAGCTTTCAATGGCGCTAAAGGCAATTGAAGATGGGCAGTCTACCAGAGACGTTGCCAAATGATTTGGTATTCCGAGAACGACGCTTCAAAACAAGAAATCAAAAAAGCATTCAAAACATGTTGGAGCGCCTACAACTCTTACCCAAGCAGCAGAGCAGACTCTTGTTAAATGGATTCTTGAAGTCGCAAATCTAGGTTTTCCTACAGCAAAAACGTAATTAATTCAGTGTGTCAAAATTGACGAAAAAAGTAAATAGAGAACAAATTCAAACAAAAAAACAGCATTCGTTTTGTGTCCCAAAGACAAGGGAGTCCTAGTTCGCAAAGGTTCAGTCCATACTTATAATCGCACGGCCAACGACGGAAAAAAATGCATTACAGTGTTCGTAGGGGCCTCAGCCAGTGGAAACCTTATGCCTCCTCTTACTCTATTAACTCTATTACTCTATTATATAAGGATCCCTAAAAATGTAAAAATGAAAATAGGACGATCTGATTCGGGCTGAATGACTTGCGAGTCTTTTTTTGAACACATAACAAATTGTTTGCAGAAAAATAATATAGATCTACATGTGGTTTTGTTTATCGATGGGGACTATTCACTCCTTTCGTTGTCTTTAACAAACTTTTGCTGGGAAAAGGGTATAATTTTTATAGCACTTCTCCCAAACGCAACGCAAGTCCTGCAGCCAACGGACGTTTCAGTTTTTCATCCGGTTGTACAGGTTTGGAAGCAAAAGGTTAGTGATTGGTGACTGCAGAATAATGGCGAAAAGCTTAAACGAGAAGAATTTACATGTCTGGTAGACTCATGCCTAAAGGTAGCAGCAAAGTCAGATACAATTAAAAGTGGTTTCAGGAAATGTGGCTTGTATCTATTCAATCCTTACGCTGTTGCATACGACAAACTCCTCACGAACAGGAAAATCAGTGTTTTGCCTGAAGCTAATAAATATATTATTTGTAACGAGATTTTTGCTGACGACCTCGCTGATGATAGACGTGTTGTCGATTACAACTAATTTTTATCCACCCTTGAAAAAGAAATAGGAGATGCGAAGGTTGAAATTTTCAGAGCGAATCCAGAGTAAGGTTGCGAAGTATATAAAGGTGATTTTGCTATTGCTATTTTGCTATATTTGTTTTTGTATTAAATATATTCATGTATAATATATTTATCGATTTTTGATTTGTTTAATTATGTATTCGAACATATCATCCAAATCTTACTCTCATATAGAATTTGAATATCGCTATCTCTTAGAGGCCAAAGTTAGATACATGACATGACGAAGTTAAAAATTAAGGATAATTGCCCTGACGAAATTGGGTACAAAAATAAGTTTGAAACAAATTTAAAAAAAAATTTGATAATGACTAAATCGAGTCCTTTGAATATGAGATTTACAAAAACAACGCTTCGTTCAACTACTTTATGTATCCGCCAATTGAATTTTTTTTTTAAGAAATATCATTTCAATCTGAGCTAAGTGAAATTTTTCTTAACATGACGAAGCTATGGTGTTTTATCTTACACCTACGTTAACTGAATTCGTATTGACTACAGGCGCTTCGAATTTTTCCGTTCAAGCTTTTTTTGTCTCAATTGCATCATCTTTTTTGCTATGCGTCTTGCATACTGAATAAGCACGATTGTCGATCTAGTACAACGGAGAAAAATATAGTCTGTAAAATAATTCCGACCATACTGATAAGATCCTCAATTTTGTAGCTGAAACCTACCACAGACCTCTTAGTTGCGTAAAGGAACTAATTTGGAGGCTAAAGCAATAAAAGACAGCCATAACTGAGCATAATTTTCAGAAAAATCATGTCAAACATTTGCTTTAAATCAAGATCAACGGCTTTTGTGTATTTCATTTTATACAAAAATTTCATCAGAAGACACACATATAGAAAATCGTTTGGGGTCGCAACTCGAAAAACCTCCAAAACGCTTCGTGCTTATTTTCATTGTAGATTTTTTTCACATGAAAATTTCATGAAAGTATCTTTTGGTATGAAAATAACAAAAATGCTAGGTTCTGCCAACAATTTGCCAGTGCTAATACTAAACCACATCTTTTTGGCATTGAAAACTGCCCACCCTGCCAATTTCATCTGGATCCGACGACTGCTCTAGAAGTTATAAGGCTAGAAAGATTTTACGATAAAATCGCTTAATCAAGACTTACAAATAAATACGAAACCAACAATAGCTGGCAGCCCTATCATGGTTTCTTAGCCAGGTTCCTTCTGAATAAAGGATATAACAAGTTCCATTTCTCATATGAAATTAGTTTTGATTTCATGACTGCACTGGAAGCTATACGGCAAAATGTGTTATTTTCCAGAGCGAATCCTCAAAACCCAAGAGACCAAAATTACTATAGCTGGCAGCACCAACCGATTTTTTCAATCAAATTTCTACCAAAGACGGCTTACAGTCAGGTTCAGCTACTGTGTATGGTGTACATGAAAATCTTGCATCTCAGTCAGAATTCATAGAGCAAAAAGCAGTTTTTTTTCTTTATAATCTTTCAAGATGGCACCAATGGCACCACTGGCACAGAGTTGCCTGCATTTCCAAATCGCTTCTATTAGACTTGGTCCTACTTAATACCAATACATTCTGTGAATTTCAACTGTATCTGATAATTGGGTCGTGAGTTCTCGTGAACAGAAGTTTCTGATGCTTAAAATATAGATGAATTGGAGGAAGGTTACCGTTCTTGTCTGATGTGCAATTTCAAAAGTTTTCCGTTGTTTGTATAAAAAAAAGCATACAATTTTTATATGAGCTAGTTTTCAATGTAAAAGACGAAAATTTTTCAAGAGAGTCGATGGTTTGAAAGTTTTCACTCTCAATGCCTGCCATAGCTGCAGGGTTGCCTGCACATTCATGAAAAGCTACACGAGTCTACAACATAAACCGTTCCTTAAAGCTTTATTACCAAAACGTCCGTGGCTTGAGGACCAAGTCCTATAAAGTAAGTCTTTCTTCTACTTTATCATCTCATGATTACGGAAACCTAGTTGAACGAGGATATTTTTGATGCTGAGATCTTACCACAGTACACTGTTTTCCGCAAGGATCGTGACCACTTTGTCTCTGGTAAGTCTGATGGTGGAGGGGTTCTCGTGGGCATTCACAAAACTCTCGCTTGTTCCGTTTGCAGCGATTTTACTACTTCTTCTTCAGTGGAATATACTTTAGTGCGTGTTTCTCTAGCTCCTACTTCATTGTTATTGGTTGCTTCAATCTAGATCCCTTGTAATAGCCCTTCTTCACTCTATGAACTTTTCTTTTCTGAGCTATCTTCTATGTCGTTTTCCTTCCGACCACTTAATGATATCTGGTGATTTCAATATGCCCTCAATCGAGTGGAACACCTCCTTTTCAACCATTACTTCTAGTAATAATCTTTCTTTAATTCTGTCTTCATTCATTTCTTTATGCTTTCTTTCTCAATTAAACTCGTTACCTAATACCAATAGAAAAATACCAGATCTTATCTTTTCTAATCTTCCAATGTCTTCCATTTACTAAGATTCTGCTGTTTTACCGTATGTCCCTCTCGATTCCCATCACCCTCCTTTACTGTTAGACCTTTCTTTAAATTTTCCTTCTAGATTTAAAGTCCTTTGCTATTCCCGGTTCAATTTCTTTAAAGCCAACTTCGCCGGAATGGCAAACGAAATCAACCATGTTGATTGGTACGCTTTTCTTCGCCGTTTAGACGTTAACGAGGCTCTTCATAGACTTTACGTCTTCCACACAAATCTCATTCCCCACTTTACTCCCACGTGTCGTTCCAGTAGGACTAATGATGCTCCATGGTTTACCACTGAAGTTGCTGCCGCCCTTAGGGCAAAGGATGTTGCACGTAACAAATACAAACGTTCTTCACTGCTTGTTGATCTTCTTGAATTGAAAAACCTACGCTCTCATGCCAAAAGGGTCGCTAAAGAAGCCATGTGGGCCTACGTTGCCAGAGTTGAGGCTTCTATCTGTTCCAACAATTCTAAACCCTTCTGATCATTCATTCACTCCCTGAAAAAATCCCCCGTTATACCTCAAAGCATGTTTCTTCAGGAAAATTCTGCTGCCACAACTGAAGAGACCTGTGAGCTTTTTACTCGTTTTTTGTCGTCGTTTTCAACCCCGCAAAACTCTCTTTCTCCTCCACATGTTTGTTTTTCAGCTCCTTCGTCGTATCGTGATAGCCTGAAAGCGCTCTCTTCTTTCCATACAAACCCTTTAGAAGTTGAGAACTTAATGAGTTGTCTCGATTCTAGCTCTAGTTGTGGTTCTGACGGTATTCCTAACATACTAGCAAAGTTACTTTTTTCTTTACTTTGTATATCCTTGTCGATAATATTAAACCTCAGCATCGCATCTGGCGTTTTTCCTTTCTTATGGAAATCTGCCAATATGTTCCCTATACTTAAAAGCGGTGACCCTGCTTGCATCTCAAATTACCGCCCTATATCGCTTTTGCCTTTCTATTTGAAAGAGTTGTGTACAACAGAGTTTATCCTCTATTTGTGCCTTTCCTCGCCACCGAGCAAAATGGATTTGTCAAAGGCAAATCTAGTGTTACTAATTTGCTATCGTTCACCAACACTGTTGCTTCCGCCATTGATCAGCAAAGACAGGTGGATGTTCTTTATAAAGATTCCTCCAAGGCGGTTGACTCTGTCAACCATGAGCTTCTTCTGTTGAAATTAGAGAAATATGGTTTCTATGGCCCGCTGCTTTCCTGGTTTTCTACCTACATTCATGAGCGTACTTGTGTTGTTACGGTGAACTCCTGTTCATCTACTCCCTTCTATCCCCCCTCAGGTGCTCCACAGGGCTCGATCCTTGGCCCCTTATTATTCTTAATTTTCATTAATGATCTCCCGGTTCTGCTAAACTCTTTTTCTCTTCTATACGCAGACGATCTAAAAATATTCAGAGTAATCGATACAGTCGAAGACTGCTTACAGCTTCAGAATGACCTGCACACTCTTATCAACTGGTGTAATGCAAATCATCTCACTTTGAATGCTTTAAAATGTCGCCAGATATCATTCACGCGTAAAACTTACCCACTAGTATTTTCTTACTACGTTTCTGGAGCCTCTTTCGACGTCGTTTTGATTTTAAAGACCTCGGAGTAATTTTTGACTCTAAACTTTTATTTGATAAACATATCTTGCACATAACCGCCAAAGCGTTCAGACTTTCGGGTTTTATTCTGAGATCTTCTAAATATTTTACAGATGTCTCCACTTGTGTACTCTTGTTTGTCTCGTTTGTCCGCAGTATCTTCGAATACTGTTGTCAAATTTTGGTGCCCACATTATAGTGCGAGACTTATCATGCTGCAAATACCATCCCTGAAATCTCGCAGGCTTTTTCTCGATGAATGCCTTCTGTTCAAACTGCACCATCAACTTGTCCCATCTGACCTTTGCAACCAGGTTTCCGTTCGGTCAAATAGATCCACGTTAACGTTTAACGTTCCTTTTGCGCGGACTGACACGTACCACTTCCAAACCATTTTAAAGGATAAAGTCGTTACTTTTTCTATTTAATACGTTTTTATCTTTTCTCCTTGCTCATATGATACATGAATTTTAATTTTGATTTTTTTAATTGCTTTCGATATTCTGTTTCTTCTATATATATGCTTCCAAATTTTTTCTCTCTTTTTCATTGTTTATTTCATAATTGGATTTGTTCTGCTATTTTGCAACAATGTTTTGCTTACTACCAACTCAATGTAGTTTTTTTTTCTCATTTCTTCTAAATTTTGAATTTATTCTTTTTCACCTTGACTTTGTTTATGATATTTGTTCTTTTTATTAATATTATTTTGTGCTCTCTATTTTACATTCCTTCATTAGTCGATTCTTTGTATATATTATGTTTCTATATTTAGTTATTGGATTTTTTATCTGCTGAATATGTAAATAAATAAATAAAAACTTAGTAACACCAATATGCCCTTTAAGTTTTATAATGATATAATAATCTGGTCAAAAGTTATCACAATTCAAATATTTTCAAATTTTCCCAATCTCATTTTAGGTGCCTAGCGCACAGATAGGGTTAAAAATTTCAAAAATATTATCATATTTACATTAAGAAAACGTTAGAGATTCATTTCATAAACTTTGTTTTCGCAAAAAATATTTGTTGACAGAATAAGAGGTATATTTAAAATATCACTAAAATGGCCGTCGGTGCCAAAGGGTTAAAGATTATTATTTTTTGTGAGACCTGGCACTACTCTGCATATAGACCAATGTATCCTGAAAATATCAGTTCAATCGGATGGCGCGTTTCTGAGATTTTTTCACTGAAATATGAATTTTTCGCCAAAGTGATTTTAATACTAATGTTCTTCGAACATTAGTAACAATGGCGGATAAATCTAAACCGTATTGGTAGGACAATTAGATGTGACGATGATGAATGTAAAAGCACTGAAAGTCTCGAAAGAACAGTTAAATTTGCCTTTCGTCAAAGCGGAGTATTAGCAATTGATACTGTTTCGAATTAAACAGCTGTTCTAGAACAGGAAAACATCGACTGTTCATGTTCAATTTCAATTTTGTTCAATTTCAAAGATTTTCAAACACAAAAAAACCAATCGAATGGACTGAGATTGTTTTTTAATGTATCTTTTAGCTGATAAAGTTGTAATAGATTTCAATAAATAATATAAATTTCAAATGCGATCCAATATAAACTTATTTTGGTTATTGACAATATTGTCAGTTTTGTAGAACGCATTTACTTTCAGCGCGAGCTCTACTGCAACGATGTCCGAAATCAGGGAGCCAATTTTACAAGGAGTTTTAAATATGTGTAATTCTTGACACAAATGCGAGATACCTACATATATTAAAATGTTTAGCTCCAAAATGAAATTGGTGTATTTATGTTGTATTAAAAATAATTTCATTGGTCGCTATTTACGCTCAATACATTCAAAAAATATGACACAACTTTCTATAACAATTTAATTCCACCTACAAATACATTATTTCCCACATAAAAATCTCATTCAGGATAATTTCCATTCATAAAACGACATCAACAATTTCTCGCTACCTTTAAATAACGAAATCAAAATAAACTTACAACAACAACCATTAAAAGTTTACAATCCGTTTTTGCTCCTTGTGGTTTTCATCAGTAATCCAAAGGCATCCGCTGGAGTTAAAGTGGCAATTTCCTCTTGAAAACGAACGATGCTGTCGTCTTGCGACAAAACTCAAGGCCGTTCGTTTCTAATAAAACTTCTGCCGTACAGTAGGCCGAATCGAAGGATGAGGCAAATTGAAATGTCTACAAACCAAGCACTGAGCACTACACAATCCGGAACGTTGCCTGACACTCAGCACATGTACTTATCTACAACCGAGTATGCTGTCGATATCGCAACACCAATAACTAAACTGACACTCAAAAAATCACTTTTTCCAAAGACGGATTATTAGCAAAAATCTAATTTCAGACTTTCAGCACACTTGACAGCAGCCTGATGCTTCAGACGAAAATGACACTCAAATTCACACACGTGGAGATGATATTTTTTTTTGCATGCACGCATCATCTACACCACCTTCTCGTTTAATATTCACTTCTCGAGGACACCTTCACACTGTTTAACAGCATTCATCAGACATCTCAAATTCTCATTAGACAGACTAAAAGAACTAGACCTTTACATCCCACGGGAAACACTCCACTACTTATCCTTATCCTCCGCTCGTAAATCGTAATCACACTACCCGGCACGTCACAAGCACCCACTTGCACGTTTGATTTCGTCACCTCGTTGCACTTGAGGTCATGTTACTGCTAAATTAAGAAAAACAGCCCCGAAGGACATTCCTTCGAGCACACTGTACACACTCCACTTTCGCCGTACGGCTAGTAATTAGATCTTTTAAATAGATTCGCGACCGGAACTCGTCTTTCACTTGACGACAGATTGAACACACTCTCGATTTAGTCAGTTTCCGTTGCGAAAATTCACGTGAAACTCCCACGTCCTTAACTGTTTTTCCGTTTTCCGGTCGAATGGAAATTCAAATTTGCTGAATTTGCACGCGAGCACGCACTTAACTCACGTCGTTGGTTGGATGCAATCGGTGAAGACTGGCGACGGCATTCGGCACAGGACTCGATTCGGCTCGAATCAACTGCTGCTACTGACCCTGTCCGAAATCCTCGCGGCAAACACGGACGGACACGATACCCCGTGGCTAACCACCTCGATTGAATTCCGAAACCAATGAAAGGAGCTACGCCGACAACAACCACAATGACGATTGACTGGCAGTGGCACCACGACCTCGGACACCCAAGGGAATCAACTGAAAGAACAACGCGACAGGGCAAGCAGGCACAAACACCAAAGGCAAGACGTCGACTGGAACGTAGAGTTCAGTTACCAAACTGAAGCTGAGACTGATGAAGACGATTCGAGACTCTGACTTCCGTCTGTGCAGCACCCCACAGAATGTGCAAGTGTAGTGTGTTTTCGAGCAGTGTTCCGTGTGTACGAACAGTTCCCACATCGGGTGCCGGTATATCACGCAGAATCCAAATCTGAAGAAATTCACTTCTCCATTCCTCCAACTTGTGGCGATAGCAGCGCCAGAGCGGGAAATGGAGTATTTACTGTATTTTAGAGGAAAAATCATAAGGAAATTTTCACTTGACTGGAAACGAGAGAAATCGGTTACCAGTATGACAGTTCAAGAATAGAAGATTTTCGCTATGTTCCAGCAACATTCGGACGCATGGAAGAAAGTAGCGGAAGTGAGAGCAACAACTGGATGACTAGATACATTCGATGTTTCTCTCGCAACGTTTTGTGTGGGGCATCAGTGGAGAATATTTGAAAGAAGTATTGTAATGGCATGCATACGAACAAATGTTTCAGAGCTAAAATTCAAATTCAGATGTTTTCCAATTAAAATTTTCTCTGGACACATGTCAATGAGGACAAAAAACTCTAGCGCACCTGAACCGCTAGAAACACTACTGTTCGAAGAACAGTAGAAGAATCGTGCAGGTTTTGAGTGCATATTCCACCACATGAGCTGCTTATTACGGCCAAACTGTTTCAAACGCCACGTTCTACTTTGGTCTCAAGAATGCATTATAACTCATATGGTAGAAGGTTTCAGATATTACCACTGGCATGAATTTCAACGTTTATGAGAGCAAAACACGGGTTAATTATATTCGTTATCAGTTGCTTATTTCACAAAATTTTGAAAGCAGCATCTCATATAATATCAATGAAGAAAATGCTCAGTGCTTGCAGCACTGTAACTGAAGTTGGAGTTTGGGGCTGCGATCCGAAAAATTTGCAGAACTTTGGGAATTGAAACATCGGTTATTTATTTTCATTGTAAATGTTTCCGGTATGAATACTAACTGTAAGCATTTATTGATACAAAAGTAGCACAACCGACTCGTGCTGGCAACCTTGAATAAGAAAGAATATATCACATCTGCTTCACGTTGTTATATTACATTTGAAGTTATAGGAGTATAAAGAAATTTAGGGTTACCTGGAGCGAGTTTTTTCAAATAATCGAAAGCTTCATATTTGCTGTTTATTGTCACTACAATATCATTACCAATTGAAAATTCTACGATAAAACCGCTTAATAAAGATATTGCAAGCAAACACAAAACCAACAATAGCTGGCAACCCTATCATGGCTTTTCAACCAAATTTGGCTTGAATAATTTTTATAATAGGTTTCAGTAATTGTATGAAATTCGTATTGATTTCATGACTGCACTGGAAGTTATAGGGCAAAAAGTTTAATTTTCCTGAGCGAATTTTCACAAAAAGACACAAAAATTACCATAGCTGGCAGCACCAATCGACTTTTTCAACCAAATTTCTATCAAACAGAGTTTAAAGTAAGGTTCAGCTACTGTGTCAATTTCATGAAAATCTGGTAACTTATTCACATTTCATAGGGCAAAAAGCAGTTTTTTTTCTTTGTAATTTTTCAAGGTGGCACCACTGGAACAGAGTTGCCTACAATTCAAAATCGCTTCTATCAGACCTGGCCCTACTTAAGTCCAATGCATTCTGTAAATTTCAATTCTATCTGATTATTGATTCGTTAGTTCCCGTGAACAGAAGTTTTTGAAGCTAAAAATATAGGTTAACTGAGAAAGGGTTACCGTTCTTGTCCGACATGAAATTTCCAAAGTTTTACTTTGACTGTGTAAATTAAGCATAAGATTTGTATACAGATTGGTTTTATTGTAGAAACGGACATTTTTTAGGATATTCGATGGTTTGAATGTTTGCACTTCCAAATTTTTATTTTTCAAATTTAAGACACCAAAATGATCATAGCTGGCAGCTCCAACCGAATTTTTCAACCAAATTTCTATCAAACGTGGTTTGAAGTAAGTTCAAACGCGGTTCGTTAAAATCGAACGATTCAATCAGAATTTATAGGGCTCAAAGCAGTTATCTTTTTTAGTGATTTTTCAAGATGACACCACTGGCACAGAATCGCCAGGATTTCAAAATCACTTCTATCAGACCTGGTCCTATTTAAGACCAATACATTCTGAAAATTTCAATAAATTCTGCTAATTGGATCGTGATTTTCCGTGAACATAAGTTTTTGATGCTAAAAACATAGGTAACTTGGGCAAGGGTTACCAGGCGTGCCCGTTATACCATATCAAATTTTTTTTTGTGTTTATGTAAACAAAGCACAAAATTTACATATGAGTGGCTTTTTTTTTAAGAAACGACCTTTTTTCAAGAGAAACGATGATTTGGAGGTTTTCACTTTCAGTGCCTGCCCTAGCTACAGGGTTGCCAGCACAATCATTAAAACGTACATTAATCTACAACTAAATAAAACAAACATGTCCTGAAAATTTCGTAATCATGGAATAGCTCTGTCAAAAGTTATCGCAATTTAAAAATTTAAAAATTTTCCCGTTCTCTTTTTAGGCACCCAGCGCACACATAGGGTTAAAAAATTCCAAAACATTATCCGATTCACATGTAAAACTTGTTCAAAATTTATGTCGTCAACTTTATTTTTGCAAAAATTATTTGTGTACGGAATAATAGGTATATTAAGAAAATCACTAAAATGGCCGCCGGCGCCAAAGGGTTAAAGATTATTAACTTTTTGTGAGACCTGGCACTATTCTGCATATACACCAATGTGTCCTGAAAATTTCAGCTCAATCGGATGGCGCATTCCTGAGATTTTTTCACTGAATTTTTTTGATGATATATATATATATATATATATAGAAATATGAATTTTTGGCCAAAGTGATTTTAATACTAATGTTCTTCTTCGAACATTAGTAAAAATTGTAATTAAAATTGATAACGATGATTGTCTGTGAAGTGCTCTGACGATGTGTTTAAGAAAGTGATAACGCACACGAAACAAAAGATGGAGATTGGCAGGTAAGAGGTAACAAACGATATCTTCTCTAATAAATTTATGGCAATGATAATAAACTGTCAATATCAAGTAAAGCACACAAGCGTGCAAATGTTTGTAAGTAGTTGGTGAAGACTTGCTTAGCTCATTTTTGAAAGAAACTTAATGTTTTTTTTTTCGAAAAATATAAAATCTATGCGTATACCTGTGATAGCTTAAATTTTTTTTATATTTATCAATCTTCACCGAATTTAAGCTGCGAATATATCGGCGCCAATTATATATGGTAGTGCCGCCAATGAAAATTTCAACCTGCTATACCGATAGTCAAACTAATGCTCAAACCATAGTGATTTTCGAATGTGAAAACGTTTGTGAAAATGTGACAAGAGGCTGATTACAGATCAGTATCCAATTTTGAGAGCTGGTGAGGGCCTTTTGGTGAAGACAATTATCGTCACTGATTTCCGAAATGTTACAAAATGTGTTAAAAGAAAAACTATACTGATAGCGCCTATTATTTTGGATGATTTTCTGAAGTAAAAGTGTAATGAAGGTATTTGTTGTTGCATCGAGTCCTGGTGTTTCATGTCTGGTTACACTGCTTCACCTGTGAATCGCTTAAAAAGGTCCGGACCAATAAAATATACTTTTGGACGTTTTTTTCAAAATATATTTAGTCATTGTGTGACTGTGAGCGGTTTAGTGAATTGGAGGCACCAATGCCAAAAATCGGATGACTTCATTGTTTTTCAAAATGCGTTTTGTTGCAGCAAAAAATTTTTAAAATAATTCTCCATTTTTCGGTGCAACAAAGAGATGTTTGCGATAATATTTTAATGAACTAATTCATTATCGGAGCTATCGATTCCTCTTATTTGGAGCGAAAATAAGACATTTCCTCGAATTGTTTAGTTTTTACCCTTATATTTAATATATTGCGAAGGAAGTTAAAACAACAAATAGTGAAGATTCATTACCTGTTCAAATTGGTAATATTTATGCATATATATACTTATATATATCATAAAAACAATTCAGTGACGATTTCTCGGAAACGCGCCATCCGATTAAGCTGAAACTTTCAGGATACGTTTGTGTACATGCAGAACAGGCCCAAATCTCACCAAATGTTAATTATCTATAACACTTTAGCGCCAGTGGCCATTTTAGTGATATTTTAGATAGTTTTCAAAAAAATAGTTTTCAAAAAAAAAAAATTTAACTTTGCGAAATGAAGTTTTAACGTGTTTTCAACAAAGAATTGATAAGGTTTTGGAAATTTTTAGCTTTTTGTGTACACTAGATGCCTAAAATGAGATCGGGAAAATTTGAATTTTTTTAAATTGCGATAACTTTTGCTGGCATGCTGGCAACCCTGTAACGATGGTAGGCACTGAAAATGAAAAATTTCAAACCATCGAATCTCCTAAAATATTTTCGGTTTTAAGAAAAAAACCGACTCATATACAAATCTTTTGCATTCTACACACAGTCAAAATAAAACTTTGGAAATTCAATGCCCGACAAGAACGGCAACCCATCCCTAATTAACCTGTATTTTAAGCATCAAGAACTTATTTTCAAAATCAGATACAGTTGAAATTTGCAGAATGTATTGGTCTTGAGTAGGAACAAGTCTGAGAGAAGCGGTTTTGAAATTTGGACAATTATGTGCCAGTGGTGCCATCTTGAAAAATTACTAAGAAAAAGAACTGCTTCTGGCCCTATAAATTCTGATTCAGAGACCAGATTTTGACCAAATTCGCACAATAGCTGAATCTTACTCTATGCCACATTTGATAGAAATTTGGTTGAAAAGTTAAGTTTGAGTTGCCAGCTGTGGTAGTTTTGGTGTCTTAAATTTTGAAAATTCGATCAGGAAAATAAAGCTCCTTGCCCTATAGATTCCAGTGCAGAAATGGAATCATAACGAAATTCATATGGCAAATTAAACTTATTGTAAATGAAAAAAACCAATGAAAGGGTTGCCAGCTATGTTTGGTTTTGTATGTTTTTTTGGCATTTCCTCGGTAAGCAATTTTATCATAAATTTTTCAAATCATAGTGATCTTGTAGTGAAAATAAACAACAAATATTACGATCTAGAAACAGATGCGACATATTTTTGGCTTCAGTGCTAGCAAATAACTACCAGCACGGGATATTTTTGTTATTTCTGTACCAATAAAAGCAAACATTAAGTTTTCACGTCGCGAATGTTTGCAATCAAAATAAGTAAACAATATTTGAATTTTCTAAGGTCTGGACATTTTTCGCATGGCAGCTCCAAACACCTTTCTGTCGCTGTAACTTTTGATGAATTCATCGAAATTAAATTGGCTTAGGGTCTAATATTATTTAGGGCGTATTGGTCTTAAGTAGGAGAAGTAACTAGTGGTAGTGGCCTTAAGTAGCTAGTGGAAGAATAAACGCTCAAAAACTGCACAAATCCTCTACTTTTCTTTGAACATTAGTGATTCTAGCGATTTTGCTGCGACATTGCTGTTGACTAATATTTATTACACATGGATTTTCAAGACAGTGCGGGCAACTCTGTAGCTACGGCAGGCTCTTGAAAAAAAATCTTTCAAATCAACTACCTTCCTGAAAAAATTTTGCTTTTTGATAAACATTTCAAATCATTGATAAATTTTAATCTTTGATAAATTTTAATCATCATGTCCAATTAAAATTTTCGAAATTCCGATTTGCACAAGAACGGCAACCCTTCACCGAATCACCTCTATTTTCAGCACTCGAAAGTTCTGTTCACGAGAACTGATACCCAGCTTATTCAATCATTATGAAATTCACAGGACATATTAATTAGGACCAAATCTGATAGAAGTGAGTTTGAAATGCAGGCAACCCTGTGGCAATGGTACCATCTTGAAAAATCACTGAGAAAAAAAACTGCTTTTTGTACTATAACTCCTGATTCAGCTTTTATATTGTAACAAAATTCACATAATATTTAGACCATACTTTAAACAGCGTTTTGTGAGAATTTGGTTGAAAAATTAGAATAGTGTTGCCAGCTATGGTGATTTTTGTCTCATAAATCCTGCAAATTTGCTCACCAAAATAAAGCTTTTTCCCCTATAACTTCCGGTCCAGTCATGAAACGAAGTTCATGCACTTAATGGATCTTAATGTTAACCAAATGTCATAAGAATTTCGTAAAATAATCATGGAATGGCTGCCAGCTACGATCATTTTTGTAATTTTTACTAATTTCTTTATTAAGCGATTATGTCATTAGATTTGCAAATGGGAATGATCCTGCAATGAAAATTAACAACAAATATTAACTGTTCGAAAATTTGAAAAGTGTTGAGGGTGGTAAGTCTTAAATTCTTTTCACCCGTATAACTTCCAGCGCAGTGGTGCAATCGAAACAAAATTCACAAAATTAAATTAACGTGAAGCAGATTTGGTATATACAAGTATTTTGCTTTGCTGCTAACACAGGGTAACCAGCATCAGACATGCTCGTAAATATTGCACCAACAGATGCTTCAAATTACATACTCAAATGTAAAGCATTTGCAATAAAAATAAGGAACCAATTTCTAAGTTTTCCTAGTTTTGAAAATTTTTTGGATGGCAGCCTCAAACAACGTTTAACCGCTGAAACTTTCGATGAAATCCTTCGATGAGTACGAAATTCAAAGGATAAGTTGATTTAAGTATGAGCTTGGTATTGGAACTTATTGCTGCTTTGTTGGAAAAGTGTTACCAGCACTGATCATTTTCATCATCTATGTTATAGTTGGGTTTTGTTGCTTTGGATAAGGAATAGTTGATATGATACTAAAAAAGTCTTTAACGTCTTTCCACCTTTTTTTTATCACTCAAAGACAATTTCTTCGAAAATCAGTTTTCTAGCGGTTTCGATGCGCTAGAGCTATTTTTTTTACATCTTTTGGTTGGGGAAAATTCAAAATTCGTATGCTTCTTAAATCGAACTCCGTTAATAGGCCTAACCTGCTGCTCAATTCAATTATTCATACCGGAACTTTGTCATAGCACGTGTTCATCGTATTAAGAGCCAAACTATTTGAATATGATAATATTCTTATCGGATCAAATTCTCTCAATTTACTATTTTTTCTCATATTGGCAAGATCGTCAATAAATTGCCCACCATCGATTCACCAAAATAAAACATCTTCAACAAAAATTATTGATTACTCACATTATAATTATCGACGCCTCGCTTAAGGCAGTATTCTGGTCTAGAGGCTTGAAACAACCAGAAACATTTTTGGTATTTATTTTCTGATCAGGTTTTTATTAACATTTTAAAAGTACAAATATGTATTTAAAAAATAAAAGAAATGCAAATTCATGTAGATACAGGCCGGCGAAATGAAGGCTCAAAAAAAAACTCTTCTCATGGTTGAGATGATTCCAACTTTCCTGGTTTTTTGAAACATACATTTTTGGTGAATTCTATGAAAAGAAAAATATAGAATTAGTCTCATGTAGGCGATTTGGAAAAACTCTTTTTCACAAAATGGCGTCCATGTAAAAAAAAACGTTGTTTTGCTTCATTTTTTCAATTTTGGGAATTTTTTATAAATAGTAGAAAAAAAAGTTTTGATAAATAGTAGAAAAAAAAGCCAAATTCAATAGTGTTAAGAGGTTTTGTGCAAAGTTTCACGTAAATTGGTCTATTACAACTAGAAATATCATGTCAACCGTATCGAAAAAAGTAGTTTCAAAAACCCGTTTAAAGCTTGGAGTTTCGTTCCGGACAGTCTGAGTCGTTTAATAGTATGGTATACTTTAATATTTTTAATCAGAGATCACCGTCACATGCAATGTTTTTTCTTCAACTTCAAAAGCGAGATTTTCGAGAGCTCTTTCAGTCTTTAGAAGCTTGAGAAGCTCGTAGCTCGGAGCCAGCGTTGCCAGAAAAAAATACAGAGAATCTTGGAAAATTTTTCAAAAAATCTGGAGAAATCTGGGGATTTTAGTTTCAATGAAAAACGTTACTTAGTTTCAGTAAAAACGATATCATTTTAATAAAAACCATTTATTTCAGCAAAAAAAAAAAATGCAAGACAAAAAAATAATTCATAACAGCAATTTTCTGCGTACTATGATTATGCTTTAATATATATTTACCGAAATAATTTTGATTTAAGGATTTCATTTAATTCTATACCTGCACAAGTTTCATTTCTGGATTTTAAATATTCTTTAGACAAAAGTAGGCCACTTAGAGTATATGTTTGTACTACTGCTCGTTTTTTCGTTTATTGATGTTAATTTGAGAGAGAGTTCTTTCTACAGTCGCGAAATAATTGAGTGTGAATAACAGGTGAAAAATAAAATTCCTCAAAATTGGAAAAGCTGACTTGTGTTCTCATGTTTCGATTGGATTCACTTGTTTCCAAAATAACTCAGCATTGCCGGTTTCAAAACCGGTGAATTCAATATTTCTTAGACTCCATCACTGCAGAATATAAATTCTGCAATTCTGATATATCTCTTAAGTTTGGAAAACATTGACAAAGTGCGATAATTGAAGGTTGTCTTTTCAAAACAACATTTTCAGGATCCATGAAACTGATACTGATATATCTGGTTTTTATAATTTTGATACTGATATATTTGGTCAATATAATTTTAACAGTGCGTTTCGAATACTAAAATATAATCTTTCAGTCTATTTAACTAGTCATTCACTGCAAGCTCCTAAGTAAAGTTCATCCTATGGTAAAAATTACATTTCATTTAGAAATTTATCATCCTTTCTTTTGGTTTTCTCTAAGTAATGCCTTTGAATATAATTATTAAATATTATTTTCGTTAATCTTATTATTTCCAAGTTAAGCCAAAATATATTTGGGGGTTCACTTTGAAAGAGCTTATTTAATTGTAGAATTTGACGAAGAGCTAGCCACAGGCTGAGCTTTTCAAACTCTGTACCTTTTTGTTTGACATTTTGATTTGCGCTATGTGAAATTTTGAAAATTTTACTTAAACATTTAAAATATCAAAGTTTCAGAACAAGTTTGAAAAAATCTGGAAATTTTGAATAAAATCTGGGTGTCTGGAAAACGTTGTGAAAGTCTGGCAAATCCAGACTTAAATCTGGATCTGGCATCACTGCTCGGAGCGGTCAATTCGTTGTTGATCGCGTTTGTTAGTTTAGTTGGCGTTGTTAGTTTAGTTGGCGTTGTTAGTTTAGTTGGCGTGTCACAAAAATAACTGTAACTCCAAAAATAATTCGAATTTCCGAAAATTCTTTTAAAAGCTTATTTTTATAGGTCTAAACTTTGAAAATATGCAAACAAAAAAAATCGATTTGATCAAATTTCTAGACCAGAATAGGGTCAATTAAAATCTTGAAAAAAAAATTATAAATATCCAACACATTTCCCAAAACCGAGTGTTATGATAAATTCCATTTCATGTCTTTAAGGCCGTTTATGTTTATTTACATTCTATTATTGCTATGTGTACTACGAGTATATCCACTTCACAGGCCATAGTTAATCCATTTTATAAGCCTTGCATATTTGCATGCAAGGTATAAATTCACCGACGTAGGAGTATATCTAGGCAGTACACTTAGCGAAAGCCTTATCTCCGTTCAGAGTACGAACGATAATACAATTGTATTACATGCTTGCATGTGCATTTACCTATGCCCTGCGAATACGTTTGTACGTGCTTCCGAACGCAAAACTTTACTGCCTGACCATGCATGATTTGCATATAGCGTTTGCAGTGAAAATCATTAAAAGTGGCCATTCAAGCCCTCTGAATGCTCGTCTTTATGAGATTTAGTCATTTGACCGAAGAAAACATGTTTTCATCAGATTAATGGTGTAATTACGGTGCACAGCAGATCGGTAGGATGGAGCAGCAGGCCAAGCCAGCACCAACCGGGCCAGGCCAAGCTCTGGTCATCGGCTAAGTGACTTAGTAGTAATCGTTCTTCGGCTTGGTAATTTATGTGAAAACTGTTGAATTCCAGAACATTGTTTGCAATACGAGTTGCCCATGTGCTGTTTTGTATGAAATATTATTTAAAATACTGGAACCGTAATTTATATTTTATAGGAGCATTAAATCATTGAAATATTTTCGAAACTGTAAATATTAAATTCAAGAAATTTTTCAAGTATTTCATTCGTACAGGAGAAAAGATGTAACTGAGAAGCAAAATAAGAGAGCATTTATAAAACCACACAATTTAAGTAAATATCGATTTATCTGCTCCCAAAAGACACTTCTGCCAATCCGACAACACTCACCATGGCGCCAAATTTCCATCATTCTTTTCACCATCATCTACGTCGAATCGAGAATTGCATTAAAATGCATGCAAAATCATATGTGTGGAGGAGTTATAATCGAATGGCAAGTGGTGGTGCAAAGCTATTAAAATGAGCGTGGAGCAGACGGACGGGCGTTAACAGCTTCATAGATCAATTGAAATTGATTGTTTAATTTCGTATTTATCTATTTATTGACTAGAGCACGTTGCGTTATTGAGTAAGACAGTTCAGTTTCGTTGCGACTCGAGCACCAAAGCACTTTTATTATCTGCTAAATTGTCGGTTGTTAATAAATTAAATTTATGCCGCACGCCCAACGTACGCATAAGTGTTTTGAGTCATTAGCATTGCATATGCAATGCAGCATAGAGACAGGAGGCATGCAACAGAGCGAGCCTAGCAAAATGTTATTGTGCTAAGCAGTGAAATGAATGCTCGTAAGCAGCATGACAGGCGAGATAAAATTTACATTTTTAATTGGTTGTAAACAAAGCTGTTGAGTAATTAATAGGCGAGTACGTATCTGTTGCGAGAGATGATACTGGTTTTAGTGGGAAAAATATAAGTGGTTTATCGTTTGCAATTACTTGGAACATAAAAAAGTTATTATAGATTTATATGGAGTCAATGAAAACACAGAATATGTGTAATTAAATTCCTAAAAGTCAAAGCATTGAGAATACAAATTAGTTCGGTCCGTTTGCCTCTAGCTATTATGAATGTTTCATAGTGACAGCTGATCTCGATAGTTTCAGTGAAATTGGACATCTGTCAATAAAATTTAGTTTAGCTATGCAGCATTGACGCGAGGTTTTAGTTTTCTGCTTTAATTGGAAGAAAAGTACAGCGAAAGTTCATCAAATGCTCATCATCAAATGAAACTGACAGACGTTATAAGGCAAACTTGCACTAGCAAGCATCTAATTCAAAAGCAACATAGAAACAGTTTTTTTTCTATCAGATTATGGCCGGGGGTGAGAAATGACAATTTTAGGACAATCCCAAAAGAAATAGTACAACGCTATGTAAAGCGATGCCTTCGACTTTAGCATTCACACAAACGCCTAATATTTGTGATTGAAATTCCATGCTCTGTATCTAGTGGGACCAGAGATATAAGAGAGAAGATTAGAAATCGACCGATAGAAATGTGCCAATTTTCAACTTTCTGCTTACTGGTGTGAGAATGAGGTACTGGCGTGTGCACTTCACAGTTCATACGGTAACGCCAATGTAAAAACCATGAGAGGTCGCCATTTTGAACGTCGTTTGACATTTCTTTCCCTGCAACCGGCGAGTGGAGATTAAAATGCTTTTTGCGAATGAAATTAATAATGATTTCATTCAAAAACAAAACGAAATTGATGCCAAAGTTTACTTTTACTTACCCGAAATACGATATCCCCTGCGAAGCACTTCGGTAGCTACTATTATAGCCTGGAACGCAGCATTTCATTGTCGCACTGTTTTAGAATTTTTGACCGCTAGTTTACTCGCGAAACCAACACAAATTATTGCGCACAAACGTAAATGTACCTATTCACCGAACACGCCGAAAAACTCTCCAATTTTCTTTGACAAATTTTGACTGAAACTCAATGTTTTCAGTCCGCGACACAAATCAAACTGACATTGAAGTTTCTTTCCGCGCTGCCCGTTGGACGCTTTTACACCGATCTGGTGTTCCACACATTTTTTCGTTAATTAGACACAGCATTAAGGCTTTTCGGTTGTGAGTGCGGTCGAAAAAGGCGCACTGAGCGGATTTTTTGTGAGAGAGCAATGTTGTGCGTGTATTAAAAAAGGCACACTCACGTATGGGTACACGGATAGCCATTTCGTATACATTTTCTTTCATATCCGTGAGTGGGACCGAAAGGGTGTTTTATACTTTGAGCTCTCTAAATCAAGCTATTCCATTATGGGTGTTCGGCGTAGCCTACAATTGATTAACTTAGGTCATACATTGCAAAAAAATTAGCTAGATTTCGCGCAAAAATATGACAAAGTTATTTTTCTCATGTCGCAAAAGTCTTAAAAAAAATTGTTGGAAACTCTCAAGTGAGCTGTTTTACCTCACCCGCAGTGTTATACAGACATTGCTCATCCTGATTATTGATTTTTTCGACAAATGCATCATGATTTGCTCAAAATGTTGAGATCATTAAACTAAAAAAAATATTGATTTTCAATACAATGCTATTGAATGCTAGACAAAGAGGCGAAATATTTTTTCTCTAATAATGAGACTCATGTTCTTAAAACATTTTAAATCAAATTTTAGTTTCACAGAATTTTAATTTCAAAATTTACCGTGTTTGATTATTAGGTAAAGTTAGGTTACACTGGCTAACACAAGGTCACACAAGGCAAAGCATAGACCAATACTAGATAAGCGGACCAGGAGAAAGGAATTTCAGTCCAAGCGGCCATCGATGGCTCCAGACTTATTCGAGAACTGAAGGATGTCTTTCAGCCTGTGGTCTGCCACGTGCGAGGGATCCACCAGCCAGGGTTCACCGAAGTAGCGCTGTCTGATTTTACCCAGTGCTGGGCAGAAGATGCTGCATTGAGTTGAACTGAGACCTCAGCTCTTGACAGTTCCTGCAGGTGTCGCTGGTTAGAAGTCCCATATTCGTGTTTCGGTGGTTAGGAGTTCCATGCATGTGCTTCTACAATACAGTGGCTACTATCCGTTTGCAGTCTGTCCGCATTAATTCGAGTAGGTATTTAGTTGCTGCAAGATTGTTGTAGCCAGTGCGACCATGTGAACTCCCGCTCAATACTGATGTGGCGGAAGGATCGTGACTCAGAGTATCCCGATTCCCTAAATCTGACAGAAGCTTTTGCGGCTACACCTCTAACAGAAAGCTCAAGAGGAGGGAGATGAAGCAGAACGTTCAGAGCAGACGCAAAGTTGAAGTTAAGACACCTGTAATGCAGAGAGCCGCCAACAGCTAAACTCTGTTTGCCTTGTCGGCAAAGGTGGCTTTATTCACTGCTAGCCACCAGACCAAGCATCCATAAACAAAGGACCGACCTGGCTATCGCTATGTAGATTCAGTGCGTTAAAGCAATGCTTAAAGCTCACGTTTTGCCCAGCACTCTCTTGGTGGCGTAAATTGTGTTGCTTGCCCGCTTAATTCTCTCCTCTAAACGCACCTTCCAGGTGAGCTTGCTGTCCAGAAGAAAATCCAAGTACTTAGTTTGTGACTTGAGATTTAATCTGGTGCCGCCCAACCTGATTGGGTCTAATCCAGGAGTTTTGCACTTCTTTGGGCAGAGTACAGAATTATTATTATTGGAGCTGATCGCAAGGCGCATGGTATTCCCCCACTCCTCAACCAGTCTCGGGGCATACTCGATACTACAACCTATCCGAGACTAAGATCGCAATGTAAGAACCTTGCTCTCCAACCTTCCCAAAATTGAATTTGTAACTAGGTTCCACAAGAGAGGAGATAGAACACTTCCTTGTGTGATGCCTTTGTGGAACTTCCTTCTGCTTTGCGCTCCCACCAATTCCACTGATAAGAGTCTTTGCTTAAGCATGTTACAAATAGTTGCAAGTAGCGGAATGGATGATGATTGGATGGAGGCTCTCCATAATGGCTATTGTATGCACATTATTGAAGGCGCCTTCAATATTTAGAAAAACTCCGTGTCAACGGAATGGTTACTATTTTTAAATTTAATTTGTCAGTAAGCAATGGTGTTCACCTCGTCTTCTTTTAAAACATCAGTTCATCCTGGCTGACGCATACTACTTCGTTATTTTCCCAAAGGTTTGAGAGAAAACGTTTTGAGCGACTTTAGCCTAACATATTTCTCCCAAGTCAACTTAAATTTTCTTGCCATGCCAGTATATTATAATTTTTTTTGCATCTATATTTACAATTAGGTCAGCCTTGCTAGCGCAATACAAAAAATCTGCTAAAACCTCACGCACTGAAACATAGTGAAAAAGTGCTAAGATGTAAATCGAGGTAAACACCTCTGATCAAAGCCCCTGAGTGGCAGTGATGAAAAGTCACAGAAGGGCAATAGCGATTAATCTTTGCAAATTCATTTGAAAAATTTTCCTCAAAGTTTGCGTCTAAAGCAACTTAAAATACCTGGAAAGAGTCTAGAGCAAACAAAAAGGCTGTGATGCCAAAAAAAGTTGGCGCATTCAAGCGCTAGCTCAGTCAAAATACTAATGTCAAACTAAAGGGATCAGATAGTGCCGTACTCGTAAAATTTGGTGACGCCAGACTAACTGCCAGCCAAGAAACTGGTCTCTAAAACCAACATTAAAATCCCTGATCTTGACTGTTTAACAATCAGGGAAATGGTTCAAACATGAATCAGTATCTATCAGGTGTACCTATATGAACCCTTATCCACCCCATTGGCGTCCTAGTGAACATGAAATGAAACATGAATTCACGCTCAATGAAACCGTGAACTACTTAATCTATATGTGCCAAAAAAACTCGGATTTTAAAATTAACCAAGTGAGGTTTATGACATGAATTTTGTACTTTTTTTTTCATTCATTTTAGCTGTTGATTCTTCCTACTCAGTATTCTTTCGCATACATTTCACGACTGATGTACGGAGTTATTAATTTACTAAAACAAGTTTTAGATTTTCGGCATGTTAATTCATTTTTTTCGCAATATTTGTCTAACCTTTTTTCTGCGATATTTTATGCTTTAACATTGGGTAGCAATTCTAGGGTCAGATTTTTGTGACGTTCATACGACTAACGTTAATTCTTTAATTTTGAAATGCTATTCTAAACTACTTTGGATTTTTCAAAATCAATCAGCATTTGACATACCTTAGTCGACTAAGTATTGAGTTTTGCTTGAAAAAATTATTGCTTATAATTTTCTTTATTTAAAACGTAACTTCAATGCAATTTCTCATGACATTCTGAAAATGATTAAATGTTCTTGTCTTTAATTTGCTTGATTTATTTTTTTAAGTTTAAATTGAATTGAAATATTTTTATTTTGTCGAAACTATGCGTTCTTATCCTAACATGCATTTTAATTAGGAATAATAAAATTAAATCTACGAACTGCACTTTTTTCATAACTATTTTTTGTTATTTTAATTAATTATTCATTTTAAACGAAACAAGAGCGCCCAGTCTGTGCTTGATGAAAATGAACATTACTTTACGAGCTAGACCTAGTTTATGCCTAATTACAAATAACTGCGACTAATTAGACCGTGATGTTACTATTAGTCTTAAAATTAGCTAAGCATATCTATGAGCTGCCATTGAAATTTTATCTTCAAAAAGTGCATAAGCCACTCATTGGCGCCACCTGAGCTCTCAAGTTTACAAAAACATTCGGTCCATATATCCTTTTGTTTGCTTGAAGGTACTTTATTTTTGAATTGCATTATCATCATATCTAGTATTAACAATGCTCAGATAAGCTGTTAGCTATTTATGCGCCCAACGTGGTGCTTGATATAATTTTTTGTACATTCTAAGCTGTTTGAATTGCATAGCTATTGGAAAATAACTAAAAAGTACGGTGATTGCTCCGAAGTTACTCATGTTGTTCTTAAAGTCGGCAAGCTGCGAACCATTTTTTTTTTGTCAACTTTTTCTTGTCTCACAACACGAATCAAACTCGCTAAAAAGGTACGTAAAGAAAGTATAGTGACTAGTGTTCCAATTGTGCCTCTTAAGATTTCATTTTAACGGGTCTGAAACGTGTGGAACGTTGTTTGCTACATGATTGATTTTCTGAAATTTTTTATCAACCATAATATTTTAGACAAACTCATTAGTTCACCAGGTTGGCATGAAGAACGAAAACCCAACACACGTTCCGTTTCATTTGTAAAGTGTAATCTCCTTTTGATCTACTCAAATGCAACTAAATATCTCGTTTCATACTGTAATCAGATTATTTCTTGAAAGCTCTCGTCTATCGATCCTTACAATTTCTCCAACAGTCTTTGGTCTCTCGCTCCCGACTCCATAAGAACCAATTCTGCGTCTAATCATCGGTCGTTTGGTCGGCGAGCAAAAGAAGCTCTGCACCGATAACCTTTCACATAGTATAATTTCGAAGAGATACCAAACGATGGGCTTGGCTGCTCTCGTTGAAGGAGACCAAGGTCGGTGTAAGGATAAGCCTAAGTGCTTTGTTGGTTGACCTATTCGACATCTAGCATATGATTTCATGCAAGCTGCACCAGACTACGACTACGACTGTCATCCATGCTGGTCACAGTGATACAGGCGAAGAGGATTATGAGTGCTTATATCGAAACCGACACTGAATGCAAGAGCTCATTCGGATTAAATTGAATTTATGAGTGCCAGATCGACATGCACAGTTCATGTGCAGAGCACCATTTGCAGAAGTCTGCGTACAAAAGTCAAGTACTATTCGGAGGAAACAAATGCTACATTGAAAATGTCAGTAAATGTAGGCAACAACGGCAAAGCATATACATACAATCATACATGTTCGAAACATAATCGTTGACCCCGAGTTCGAATTCGACACATAAACTGCGTGCACAGATATCATCTATAATCCTTTCGATTGTAAATGACATGTTTGCCGGTCCGTATCGTTCATGTCGAAGATGTTAAATGACCTCTTCATATGGCCGTTTTTCGTTTCGAAGCCGAACGCGCCATATGCTGTCATGTAATTATTTCAATTTAGCAAGATGAAGATATCACACGATCCGAGGGTCAGACATTTTAATAACCCTCGACTGTTCTCATGCCCATTAGTATTCAATTTGCATGAACAACAATCGATATCGATGAGTATCGTTGTTCACCTTTCATGTAATGTGATCGTGAATAACTGTAGCGTAAATAGGATCGCGAGAAAGGTTACCGGCAGATGGTTGGAGCTGCCACACTGTAATATAATATGCTGAACGTAACCAAACTTATGACGATGACAGTTGAAAAATTTATAATATTTCGTAGCTTTAACTGTTCAATTTTTTTCGTATACATATGGGACATAAGTAATTGTAATGGAAAAGGATATTTTTTTTATTTCGGGGCACATAACAAATAGTCACAAATTTAAAACATATGTTGAATTAAATGACTCCAGAAAAGCCACATGCACGGCATTTTTATTTAAAATGGCCCAGTAAGTTATGACACTCATATGAAAATGTAATGCCAAATTAACATGTTACTATTATTTCTTCGTTTGAACTGTTCGACGCTTCGCTTCATAAAAATGTATACAAAGAGAAAAACTAATCGCAAATAGAGTAGCAATAGCTTTGTTTTTTTCTGAGGAAACTTGCTGTTAATAAATTCTAATAACACTCAAAGTTAAAAAAAAGTACGCACGACCGTTTTTATCTGTTCTTCAAATTTGGGCTCTGTTATGGTCTTTCTTAGTACCTGTGCATATCTTGTTTTTTGGGTATGTTGAAAGAGTTTGAAAGCTACAATAATTTGGTAAAAAATCAATTGCTAAGTGTTTTTTAAAGTACAAGGTTGTGGTGAGAAATTTGTGTGAAATTTTTTTCTGATACTGCAAATAACAGTTGCAGTTAGAAGTGCAATAGTAATCATGTGTGGTAAAGGAGTACCAATCGGAAAAACAGCGTATCGCTTAGAATATAATGAAGATGCTATGAGAAAATGGTTAAAGAAGTTTAGAGAAACTGGTAGTGGCTAAAAGTGTAAAACCACCCCGAGAGTGTAGCACTAGCAAAACTGTTTCTTCGGGGTTGGTGAATTGAAAATTATAATGTCAAGAACCATATATAAAAATACGTTCTGTAGAAAGAAGACTTAATGAGCAAGAATTAAGGTCTCGTAAACCTGCAAAAGAGCTTCTTGTGGAATCTGCGATGAAGCTTCACTTTGCGAAAGAATACCAAGATTATGTGTATGAGAACTGGCTATGGTAGGGATGGCCAACCCATGGTGGATCCGCCAAACGTGGCATATTGATACTTTTTGTTTTCAACAGCAATTCAAACAGAATCTAACTTTGTATTTCCAACTCCGTTCACACTGAGGCAAAATTAAGTGTTTTCGCTTAGCTGGTTCAGATTAGATTTCCCAAACATTTGTCTTAAAATTAAATACTGTTATTAAACACATAATTAAAACAAATAAACATATGAAATTTAGCTAAGTGGTTTCGAAAGTATGCACTGGCTCTCATTAGACATCAGCTCATAGTGTATAACTAACGATGTGACAACTTAAGTTTTATTTACGTTAGTTGGGAGAAGTTTAAACATTATTGAGCTACATACATTCAACGATAATATTTACTCATACTCTCGTACAGTACGTATGAAATCTAGCTCATCAAAATGACTCTGTTCCTTGCTATGGAGCATGATCAGTAAGTCATTTTTGAAAAAGTGCGTTTGATTTTCAATTAAGATATTAGCTTTGGTTAGGTTAGGTTAAATTGGCGGCACCTAGGCACAAAAGAGTACCTGCATGACTGGGAGGCTTTCGCCTCAATTCTAAATAGGGAATAGCGTTGTGACTATATCCTGGAGCATATTTGGACACTTTATTTGACGAGAATTCTTTCATTTTATGGTAGTCATAACAGCTTTGCTCCACCCTATGGATCGGTTTCGGCGTCATTGCATAGCTTTCTAAAGGGTTCCTTCTTGCTCTAAGCGATCCCAAGGTTTTTTCCGGGAGTATTTAAACTGGTTCTAAAAGTCCTCGTGATCTATTCCTGCGGCGCTGTCTACATCGTCAAGCTTTAAAACATTTTTTCCGAAGCTCCTGGATTTTCGCACTAACTAGTCATTCGCCATCCTAGTCTTGTGGAAAGAAGGTCGTGGGATGGAAGCATCACACACCCGCTGTATCTTGCTGACAATTCGCGCGACCATCGTGGACGCGGTATACACCGTTCCCGACTCTATTGTTTAGCTTTGAGCCATCGGTGTATACAAAAGTAAGTCCACTTTGGAGGGTGAAACCATCACGCCATTCATCTCTACCAGGAATGCGAAGCGTGCTGCAATTTAGTCATCACCCGCTGGAGTGGGAATTTCCTCAGCCAAGATTCTCGTATGACCGAACTCTGTTCTATTCTATGCTGAGATACATTTCAGTCTCACAGCACTAAGGTTAGGTTGCTGTAAGATCAGTAGATTGGTTGGTAGCCAATGAAGCAACACAAAAAGTGGTTTAGTGGGAGTGGTGCGGAGCGCTACAGTTACTAGAAGTGCAGCTAACCTCCGCACTCTTTCAAGCGGACACTTACAGGCAGGGGCGTGCATTTCATATAGGCACAAAAGCACTGCCTACCCTGCTGTGTTGCTTATCTGTTTCTTTATATTTATTTTACTAATATATATCTATCTACAATTCAAACAATTTGATTTAAAATTGAAAAATAAATCGATATGAATTACACGCATCTGGCAACTACCTATATGTCATACTCTAATTTCCTCATTTCCGATTTCGCATGCATAGTCCAGCAAAGTAAGTAAAAAAAAACCAAATATGAGCGTTGAAAGGCATGCAACCTCAGTGCCTTTACCTTACGCACACCTTCAAATGAATTTCGTATCGATACACTACGGCCAACTGCTCTCAGCTTCAACAGTATGTGCAAGATTTTATATCAGCCAAAGGCATGCCTGCCTTCATGAATTAGAAATGATACGATACGCCGCTGCATGACGTCAATGCTCGCTGTGCAAGGGGAAGTAGCTTGCAGGTATACATCACAAGTGCACGACGGTGCACAGGCTCGGGCAAACCCATAGTTGAGTTTTTACTATGCAGGGGAGTTGCCAGAACAAATAGTTGTACGTGTATAAATATATAACTTTGATGTCAAATCTAAGTGTTATTTTTGTATGTTAGTGTCTCAGATAGGAAATTTTAAATATTATAATATTCTTGATTAAAAATAAAAAAGTTACACATTTTTTCTCGAGACAGAATTTCTATAGGAAAATTCAATGTTTGCCAAAAAATTATCTCAGCAGGCAAAATGACACAAGAATTAAATTTAACTTAAAAAAAGGGAATGCTACCCATCGCTATTTGGCTGGAAGCGCACTAAGTGGTTTTTTTTGTTTACCATGTATCATATTCGCCAGTACAAAAAATGTGTGGAATGACACTGAATATGTAGATTTCTCAAATACCGATAGACATTGAAGAAGAAGGCAGATTACATTCGAAATATCAATATCCGGAAAGAAATTAATATACATGAAAAATTGACGAAGCTGCTGTACAGGCTAGGTAATATCATTAGCGTGTAAGGAATAAACATTGTGGCAAAAAATATAATAAAAATAAAACCAAAAGAGCCAGCAGGCAAAAATAGTAAAGCCGCTAGACTTTAAACTTTCTTTGTTTATTAAACATTAAGTTAGACTAACCTATAATAAAAAATATTTTCAATTGATTCCTGATTTTTCGTTTGGCTGTAATGTTTACTTCTAAGAGTATGTAACTGCCTACCCTGCGTGAAGAGCTTATGCACGCCACTGCTTACAGGTAGCCTTAAGATTAGCGTGCCACCAGAACGCCACTCCAAACAATAAAATTGGCTCAACCACAGAAGAATAAAGCCAAGCATCATTAGAAAATCCGCAGGAGTTTTTACATTAAGTCGTCACCGTTGGTGAAACCTTGATTAAACACTATACGCCAGAGACCAAGCAACAATCAAAACAATGGACTTCTCCAGGCAAATCTGCTCCAAAAAGACAAAAACTGACCCATCGGCTGGAAAGAACATGACCACCGCGATTTGAAGGGAATAATCTTCATGGATATTTTAGAGAAGGGGTACACGATGACAGGACAACACTTCAGTTAATTATTGGGTCGATTTGATGAAAAATTGAAAGAAACATAAACCAACGCATCCGCCCACTCACCCGGAATTTTGGCGGCCAAATTGCATGAATTGCGTTACGAATTTATGCCACGTCTACCGTACTAATACAAACTGGTTCCCTGTGACTTCCTTCTGTTTCCCAACATAAAAACGTGACTCGCAGGAAAAAAAGGTTGGTCGAACGAGGAGTTCATCGTCGAAATAAGAGCCTATTTTGAAGAATTTTGCAAATATTTTTTTTTAAATCAAATGGCAGGGGAGTTGTTAAATGTATGTGGTCTGAAAAGGAGACTACGTTGAAAAATTAAAAAAAAAATTAAAAACTTACGTGTGTATTAAGTTACGCGGCTACTTATTGCTCCACCCTCTAATATAAATTCTGGAGAAGAAAACACACCATCAAAGCACGAGCTTAAGAAAGACAATGGTATAAGCAAATGTTGCCGTATAAGACAAAGAGGGAAGCTATGGTTGTCACATGGGCTCTTTTATTGCCACAAATTTTTTAATTCTAATTATTGATACTTTTTCAAGCTTATGAAGGCTTAGCAGCATTTTTTTGTCTCAAAATTAATGTATTGTAATCTTTTTTATTCTTTTAGTACATTCTTTATTTCCCGTGATATCGATGTTTTTCCATGGAGACAAAAAACTATTATTTTGTATCTGAAAAGTTACATGTGTCGGAACAATCTAAAATTTATCGAAGCAAGTTCAATTTTGCTATTTATGGATGAAATTTCACTGAAATTACGCAGCTTATGACTCATCTTGCGGCACAACAAGTTATATCCAGCAAACCCACGTTGGGCGCATACATATTTAAAAGTTTTTCCGAGCAATGTTGCCATATATCAACGAGAAAAATTAAACGAAAAAATTTAGATAGAGATACAAATATCGTAAAAAGCTTTTTTCGAATGTTTGCGTGAGCTAAACCGAATTAATCTTAAATTGCAGAAATAAAAAATGATTGAATTCTTTTATTAACATTTTTTTTTCAAATCACCAAGTTTTGATTCTTTCCATTCAGATAAGCTCGATTTGAATTTCCAGCTACATGAAAGTATATGACAGTCCTTCAACAGCAGTGTCGCAGAAGAAACCAGCTGCAAACGTAACGAACCTTGACGACCTTTAGTGTGAAAATCTCAGATCGTACAAAGATAAGCATGTAGATTGCCCTTGATACTAGTTTAGTAAAAATTTAATGTTCATCGTGTAGCTTCTGAATTGGTTTTAAATTAAACCATCGGTTTTATCTCGCCTTATTTTATTAAACTAAAGGAGCGAAAATGAGAAAAGGAAAATAATATGAAAATGGAAGCAAAATCAAACTAATTACCTGCCTGAAATTCTATACTCATTTCGTAAATTACAAATAATTAGCGAGCTTCATGAGCTAAATAGCTCGAAAATTTATGTTGCTCGCAGTGCTTTCGAATTTGTATAACAAGTGCCTTTTGAAAAATCGCAATGCCGCCCAATCTCGCCCACTCGTACATATCTACATAACTCGAAAGCGAAATAGTTGACTGAGAGCTTGAAATTCTTTGCCCTGGAGAAATTCCAACAGACTTCCCCCGTTCATCATTGATCTTAACGATTCTCTTTTCCTACAAAATCCATTGCGGTGCAAGTACAGGAAAATGTGTGAAACAAACATACCAACTTTCCGGTCTAGCTTGATTTGAAGCAATCTCCAATTCTCATCTGCAGTCCTCTTCATTGCGTTCCATGTCTCAGAGGAAATTATTTGCAATCAGTCGCTACAAAACAGAAATATACGTTGTTGCGTTCACAGTCTGAACACACTCGTATGTATCTATTTTATGATTCTTTTCCTCTTCCCGTCATGACATTTGCTTGTATCAATCACTTTTTTTCTCTGTTTTTGAAAGATAATCCCTCAGATTAGGTATGCTGCTTTCATTTCTTTTTGGTAATCAATGCTTCGAGAATTAAGACCTTCGGGTAGAAGAATGTGATTGTTTGTCGTCGGAAGTTGGAAATATTAGATGGGATTTGAATTAGAAGTAAGGGAAGAGGCGCAAAAAAAAAAAAATTCAACGCAAGTCTATTTAAGATTTTGTTGCTGTTCTTCTATCGACAAATTATCATCAGATTATGGAGCTCTACGATTTGAAGACGAATATTGGCTGTATGAATATTAGACAATTTTTAAAACTTATTTGAATTGTTGTTATTGTGTGCGCCTTTATAATAAATCAAATAGTGTTTAGTGTCAGCAACAACTAATCAAGCACCGGGAGTAAATAAAATTGTTTATTTATGATCTCATTTGCTATCTAATTTTGGAAGAAAAAAATGATTAAGCGAAGTAGATTATTTTTTCAACGCAACTTTTTTCTCTATAATTCTAATACAATTTTTATCTTCAATAAAATCAGACATTGTGAAATCCACCAAATTCACGTTGAGTTGCGAAAAAAACAAACAAACAAAACTATTTCAGAAATGAAGATGATGAGATGAAATTTGACACAGCCAAAAATAATTTGTCAGCACCAATACATCATCGTAATTTAAATTAATAAGTCACCTTCGATTTCCGTCACAGTTGTTTATATAGAATCGCCATTTAATATTTTCACCATCATCGGCGCAACAATTGGCTGTCCAGTCCAGTCCTACGACAGAAGAATATTTTAAACTTCCTGGTTTTGCACCGCCATCGTCCATTTTAATATTCTTAGCATTTTTTTGGCGTCTTGGGCTCATTCTTCCATCGAAAACAGGGTCTACGTTGCCATCTCTTTCCAAAGATGCTGCCCCATAGACTTTCCGAGCCAAATCTTCATCGATCATGCGAATTAAGTGTCCAACTCAACGCAGCCTGTTTAGCCTGAATCTATCAGAAGCCTCATGGTCATGATATCACACATTAATTTTTTGATTAAAAATCGGCGACAAAATCGTTCATCCCCAAGTCGCGGACCAAATATCCATCGGCAGAAGTAAGGCAACAACAAGTAAAAATAAAGATTTCTTTAACCTTTTGGCGGCCGAGCAAACATTTGGTAGACTTTTTCACGCATATTGCTAGTGAAAGAAAAATGTCAAGTCAAAAAGTGCTCAGAATGAAAACGTATAGTATTTTGTTTTGTTATTATAATATCTTCCGCCGACCACGGAAATCTGATTTGGAACCGGTTGGACATAAGATCAACTTGGCCGTCTTAATAGCACCTATCAGCTGTCCTACCGGCTTACTTCCGTTCTGTCAGGCTTTCAGGAGTCTATGAGGCATTCTCCCACTTTTTTCAAACGCAATACTAGCTCCACATATACGGACATGGCTGATTAAGTGTCATCTGCCCGTAGCATCATCTCTACGGTTGACTCGAGCGTCACAGGGCCAATTGTAGATAAAAGCATGTTGTGCTCCCTTCTGAAGCGGGCGCAATGGAAAACGGTATACAAAGCGTTATCACTTTATATTGCACAATACTTACAGAACTCTGTCCTGACTTTTCCCATTCTGTGAAGGTATTTCCTGAAGAAGCCGTGACATAAAAGGCACTGGAACATGTATAAATTTATTTCACCGTAGTCGCGATTAAGGTTTTAAGGTACAAATTAGTCTAATCGTTCATGTTCCCTTCGATCTCGTAGCCCAGTGCTCCTACTAAAGCTCAAGCGTTCGCGCTCGTGCTTGAGCAGCCAATATTTCTCTTCCTACTTCTGCTCTGTTCAAAAACATCTTCCTGCGTTCGCTTGCCAATAGATCAATTGGGATTACTCCTGTTATCAAAAGTACGGTGCTTTCTGAACATGTTTTGTTTGCAGCATTGCAGACAGCAGCATTGAGTCACTGTCATAAATTATTAACGTTGACTCGCACTAGGACCGCGAACGTTTGCCATGTGTCTCCCAAGTGAGATAACAGCCAGTAGCGCCCTATCGTATACTTTTTGGATGTGCTTTCGATAAGCCAGCTTGAAGTCCAACATCACTCAAGACACTTAGCCAATTTTCTGGTCTCAAGGCTTTAGAGCCAACCGTCATGGGTATAATGGCTGGTATCCTGTTTTTCGTTAGCAAGGTAATCTCAGTTTTTAGGATCGTCATCTCTAGCTGCTGACCATGGCCTTCAATCCAGCCTTTAACACTTCTCATTACTTGATTGAGTTTGAGTTGGGCGAGGTGAGGATTTCTAGATTTGATGACAGCGGCGAAATCATTGGGATAACGCACTAAGAGCACGTCTTGCGCATTTCAAGGCACAAAAGACCATCATAAGCAATGTTCCATAGGTCTGGCCCAATAATGGACTCTTTTGCTGCTTCAGCCGTAATAGTTTTGCATACATTAGTTTCGTAAAGTATTCTCATACCATTGCTAGCAAATATTCCTCTACCTGAAAATGTCGCTGAAGAGAATGCAATATGTATATCTACTTCGCCGATTTAAGAGCATTACGAACACCTTTACCAAAAACACTACGGGTCTAGGCCGATGAAAAGTGGCCTCTGCACGATCTACTGCGCTAATAACTTCACAGATGGCACTTACTGTCGAGTGGCCGCTGCGAAGTGTTTGTTGGTTTTTCGAAAAGTCACCAGCTCTTCGTATATTAGACTTTAGCTGAGGTTTCAGCTAAAACTTCTATAAGTTTCCCCGCACTTTCAAGCATGCAGAGAGGTCTGTAAGCAGATGGTGTGCTAGGACCTCCCGTTTTCGTTCCAATAAGAGCGAGTTGCGCCACTTTCCAAGGTAACGGAAAGTCACCCGCCTGTAAACATTTCTTATACATTCGTAGTAATGTTGACGAGTATCTTTCAGGCACTAGTTTTTGAACTTCTACTGCAATGTTGCTCGGGCCTGGGGCTTTTTGGTTCTTCATTCTAAAACATGCGTTGCGTAGTTCTTCTTCGGCGAAGAAAAGGATGTCTTCCTAGTGGACTGCGTGATCGTTTTTTACTCACACGTAAAACGCTGTGAACAACGAATCTACAAAATTTTTCAGTACATCCGCCTCTATCGGCCGAGCTTACCCGATACTGTTTTGTACCGTTCGCCTTATTGGTTTCAGGCCCCTTTTTTACATAGAGTTTGCCACACATACTTTTTCCTTCACTTTATAGCTATTCCCACTATTTTTTCCGTTTCGTGGGACGCGGCAAGTAGCAACGCTTCGGATCGTCTAGTAGACCACTGTGCCCTGCGCTTGCACACTAGATTGCTTCGCCTCAGTTGCGCTATCTCTTCAGCCCACCGAAAAACCTTCTGTTTGCCCAGTATTGACTTTTGAAGTGTCATCGACGCATCGCATGCTCACCGAATTTTGCTGATGTTCAAATGTTTGTCCGGCTCCCAACCAAAACGGTAATTGGTTAGATCTTGTGTTCACTAACGCTTATGATGAGGTAGTGGTAAGTCCAACTAATGACATAGAGCATCTTTTTTGTAATAGTTCGCACCATACAGCACTCTCAGTTGAACTTGCCACTCCCGATTCTACTTACTTAAGAATGTACAATAATTCAATTGTATATGACTTTCGTAATGCTAATTATGAAAGCATTCACCATTTTCTTGACTCTATAGATTGGACGAATATTCTTTCAACTTTAGACCTTGAGGAAGCCATTTCTACTTTTTACAATAAAACATTTGACGCCGTTGAGAGATATGTACCAAAGATAAAGAAAAAGAATAAACTCTCTGAACCATGGCTTGATAGGGACCTTAGACATTTACGGAATCGTAGGAACAAGCTTTATAAGCGGATTAAAAATAATATTGACGTTAGCTCGGCTATTCAGGAAGAATATAATAAAATTGCTAAACAGTTTTTAACGAAGTCCAACGAGGCCTATGATAACTACATTAAGACAACCGGCGAAAATATAATCCGCGACCCGAAAATTTTTTATGATTTTGTAAATGTGAAGCGAAGAACTACTGGTTATCGATCATCGGTGTTCTTTAATGATATCACTTCTTCCTCTCCTAATAAGATTTGTGATTTATTCGCAGATAATTTCCAGAATATTTTTATTGCTACCGACTCATCAAACTCACATCTCCCTTCGTCCCATTCTACTCCTACAGCTTTTATCAGTCACTAAGAAATCACACGTGACGAAATACGTAAAGCTATTTCGGAACTCGACTGCAACAAAGGTCCAGGGCCAGATCTTCTTCCTCCAACTTTCTTGCGCAAATGAGTAGAGCAGCTTATAACTCCTTTTCATATTTTTTTCAACAGATCACTTTCGTCTGGAGTTTTCCCATCCTGTTGGAAACTTTCATATGTCACACCCATCTTCAAAAATGGCGATAGACGCTGTATCGGAAATTATAGAAACTTTTTGAAAAGATTGTCTACGATAATTTTTCTCCCTTTGTTGACTCCCGACTGAACGAGCAACAACATAGTTTTAGGAAAGGTCGCTCAACTACCACAAATTTGACAGTCCTAATCTCAGACGTCCTGTGTAAAATGGAGAAAGGATACCAAATTGACGCAGTCTATACAGACTTTAGTAAAGCTTTTGACACAGTTGACCACACTACCTTAATTCTAAAGCTACTGAAATTCGGACTTGGTGGATCTTTGCTTAGCTGGCTGACTTCTTACCTTGGAAATCGAACTCAGCTGGTAAAATTTCAAGGACTTTTATCGAAAAATATTTCTGCTACCTCTGGTGTACCACAAGGTATCTAGGCCCACTTCTCTTTAAAATATTTATTTCTGACCTATCTGACGTCCTATCAAATATACCTCATCTACTTTATGCCGACGATCTCAAAGTCTATCATATCATTAAATCTCAATCCGATGCACTCTTTCTCCAATCCAAACTTGATTCACTTGATCATTGGTGCAATGAAAACAAGCTCTCTCTCAACATTGCCAAGTGCCAAGTTATAAGTTTCTCCCGAAAATGCACCGTCTCACATAACACATACTTCCTCGGGAATAAGTTGTTAGCTCGAGTTGATAACGTTGTCGACCTTGGTGTTGTCTTGGATGAGCGACTCCGCTTCACCTTGCATTATGATAAAATACTTTCCCGTGCAAACAAACAGCTAGGCTTCATCAAAAGACGTGCCAAGGAATTTCGTAACCTGTGGGTCACACGATCCTTATACATCTCACTAGTACGCCCCATTCTCAAATATGCTTCCATTTGCTGGAATCCGGCTTTTGAAACCCACAGTAGCAGACTCGAGTCCATACAAAAGCAATTCTTACTTTTCGCATTGAGAGAACTATACAGCCCTTACGATTTTAATACCCTTCCTCCTTATGAGTTTCGACTGGGTCATCTAAACTTATTAACACTTGCATCTAGAAGAAAGATGATTTCGGCCTGCTTCACATTCGACGTCATTAGAGGCGTCATCAAAGTTGAATTCCTGAATAGCCAAATAGTTTTGAATAACCCTGTAAGAAACACCAGGTCCTATCGTTTACTTAAGGAATATCCACACTCCACTACTTACGCCGCTAATGAGCCGATAAATAGATGTTGTAGGATATTCAATAGCAAAAGTAATCTGTATTCTCCAACAGTCTCAAAATTATCCTTCAAATCCTCCCTTTTCAAAGTCATCCGCAACCCTTTATCCTAAGCTATATGTTCAATGTTTTATTTATTTGTTATTTATTAATTTGTTATTGATTTATCTTGTTAATTATTTTATTTAATTTTTCGTTTTATTTCTATGTACTCGTAATTTCCAATTTTGTTTTTTTACTGTTTATGTTACTTGTACCTTGCTTGGTTGAGAAATAAAATAAAATAAAATAAAAATGAAATTTAGCATCGTACCTATTTCACTGGGGAGAATTCTTACCTCTGCTTGGTCTGCGCTGACCTCGCTAGCAAAGCTGTTGTTAGCTGACTCCAACAGCGTCCTCTTATTCAGTTTCGAAATATTCCACCCGAGTACTTTCGTCTAGAGTTCTGAGGGGCCAGGCTTTCTTCCGACAACAAGAAGGTAATATAGTTGTGGTCACTTCTAGTGTACTCTTTCATCACATACCTTTGCAACGCGTTCGACTTGTTCGCGCCTTCAGCAGCAGATGCTACGGTCTGGTCTTTTGCAGTCTCTATCTTCAACTAACTCTATCTTCAACTAACTATCTTCAAAGATTTTGCTTCATTTAGTTCAACGACGAATTTTCTCTGCTTCTTTGTATTCGGCGGAAATAAGGTAAATTTTACGCTATGAATCTCCTCCTCCCTAATTGCTGCTGCCACTTTTTCTTCTGTCGTCCAACTGTTGAGGTCAGGTTTCTCAATTTTGGCTTTGGAGACGAGCCTTTTAGCCTCTCCGAGATCCACCACATCTGCCTGGATTGTATCGCTGAATTTCGCTATATCTTCACACTTTACCAGTGTCACAAGTACCGCACCGTCTGACGTCTTCCTGATTTGGCGAACTTTTGCCCCACTTTGTCGGGATATGCTGATGGACTTCCGCATAACTCTTCTTTTGGGCAGGCTTTATTACCACAGCTTTCTTTTTTGGTTTTTTTCCGCCGATACTTTTTTACGCTAAGCTCCGAATTCGAAGCCAAGTTCTTAGATGAACCAGAATTTGTCGGCTTATCTTGTCGGCCGTTGCTCTTATTTGGCTTTTTTCAACACAGTCACCCATGGGTGCTGTTCGGTGGAGCTTACTTCAGTTCGTGCCTTACAAATTTATTTTTTTTTTGTTAGGGCTACATTCAGGCACCTTTCCCTATTTTTGTGCTTTGGCTTTGAAAGTGCGTAGAGTTTCAGCAGTATCCTTTTCTCCATGCTCTCTAGGCTAGAATTTGATAATGCTTTTTAAAATGTTTAACCCACAGTGGGCGCAGAGTGCTTAAGAGTAGACAAAGATTATTTTTTCAAATTAGGACTTTTATTAATTTCTGACATAAGCATCAGATCACGGAGAAGTCAACAGAACATATTTCTGTGTACCTTAATTATACAAGCGTAATTTTTGATGATACATGGGAGACACTCAGTAGCTGTAGTAAGCGTGTGAAAAAAGCTTCCAATTTATCGAGTCTCCTGTAAATTTCACGTGCGCATTGACATTCATACATTCATATACGAGTATGAAAGGTTTGTGCATATGAATCTTGTATCTATTTCTCGATTTTCCTCTCGGAAAATCAACAGGGTGTCGTCCAAACTATTTAGAAATTTGTGGTTTGTAACGCTCCTCAAAGGGTTTATCTGATAAAATCTCGACAATTTTGCTCATGCTTGATACTTATTGCTCTCTAATGTCTCCTGTTTTCTTATTCAACAATATTAAATTCTTATTTACACCAATATTCATAAAGGTCTTTGCACTTGAGTTGTTCAAAAGTATTGTGCGAAATAATTTTAGCAGCAATGAATGGAAATAACAGAAACTAAATCTACTGTAACGTGTCCTGCACAGCAACTATTCAAAAGAACACTCAATAAAATGATGAAGGCTATTACGCGAAAAGTGCGCGTGTTACAAACAAATTCCTCTCACATACATCATTAAAGTCAATTCCATCAATCGCTCTTAAATGTTAAATTATCATTTCTTTGACAGACCCACCACCACCACCCACGACATCCATTCAAAACGATAAAATTACCTAATTCGATTCAACAGGACTTTTGCTTTTTGAACTGTAACAATTCAAAAACTTTGTCCATTTAACGATTTCTTCCTACAGTACAACGTCTCAACAACGTCGCCTTTAATTCACCCCACAATTCATCACTTTCGACTTCTTCGAGCCGCAGGAGGCCAAAAGTCATTTAAATACTCTCGCGTGCCTCGCAGTTATGATAGAACGGAAAGCACTAATTCACTTAGCAAATTATTTGATTGACTTCATCAACAAAGATAGTAAAGTAGTAGAAAACTTCAAATGCGAAACAGACGAAGATGATGGGCTGCAATAATTTTCGTTGTCGAGATGGAATTCGCTTTGAAAAGATGTGATTTTCATTTGCTGAAGCAGCTGCAGTAGGAAAGGGAAGGAACAGAAGAACTGAAGAAACAGTTTTGAATAGTTCTTAATCTGGGCTTTGTTGTCAATTAGAATTAGAGAGTGATGTTTCAGTGTGTTTCATTAGGAAAAAGTAATTTGAAATTATTACGATTTCAAATGAAGAATAGGAAATTGATGTCTTTCATATGTGATTAGTTGTTATGATTGCTTTGATTATGAGCAACATACATAAAGTTCAAATCTTTCAGCAGATGAAATGAAAAAGCAAGAGAGATAGATTTAGGTGATATGTTTGAACTCTGACTTCATCCCTGAGGCCAGTTTTTATGAATAATTTTCCAAAAAAAAAGCAAAAAAAAAACTTTAGATTTCATGCATTAAATACATATTTACTATTAAATATACAAAGACTTATACTTATTGAGTTTTTAATTAAAATCTTTTTAACATAAACCGCAAAGTATTCTATCGTAAATCATATTAAATTCTGCAACAAATTACTCATGTATCTCTATAAAAAAAGGACTCTGATAGGCCAACGAATAATTTCAGATTTATTCGGCTGAAATGTCGGCTGATTGTCTTTGTCTTTTTTTTCAAAATCATGCATCATATTCGTCAGGTTTATGCCAAAACAATGAATGTGCAAAAATGTTATTTCGAATAAAGTCAATTCGAAAGTTTGACATAATCCTATAAATCAGTTTTAAATTATGAGAACCATTTTTATTTTAATTAAGGGAGATAATATTCTTCTACTTTTATGCCTAATTGTTGATTTTAGTTATATCTGGTTTTAAGGGAAATTTTGCACATTCATGGTTTTGACGTGCGCTCATTTGAAATTTTGTTGAAAATAAAAAACTTTAACCTTAAGTTATGCACAAATTGGACATTTATTCATTTTCGTATTCAGAGTTCTCTTCCGCATCTAGTTCCGGTAAACAGTCCCTTTCTAAATTTTTACATGTTATATATTAATAAAAACTATGGTAAGCTTTAGGAACTGTGAAGTTTTCTCACACTTTCATGAAATCATTGTGTATAGTATTTAATATAGGCAAGCATGCGCTGTAAACCTTTTGAAGGCTCGAAACTTTTCGACCCCTTTTAACACGAATTTCTGCAGCTTGTAAATCTCCTTGAAAATCTGGTTTATGAGAAATAGTATTTGGAAAATCTTTTTCGTAACGCAGCTAGCAAACTCTACGCCAAGGGATATTCTTTACTATTGTTATTTATTTATTTATTTACGCTACAGATACCATTCCAATTACAGCGTCAAGAAAGCAAAAATAAAAGAATGAAGCATAAAAAAAGGAAAAGAAATAAAAATAATTGAATAATTTGGAAACTAACGCTCACGCTCATTGTTCAGTGGTGAAATCCTTTTATAACATGAATAAGAAGCGGAAAAGTGCGGTCGCGAACCCGAAACGATCTTCCACCAATAGTGAAAATTACTTCGCTCCACTCCAGCTACTTAATGACGATGATGTCACTGATAATCATATCCCATCTCCTCATCGCGAGACCCCTCCACCAATCATTATCTTGAAGCAAAAATCAAGTTCTATAAAATCTCTCTTGAACGTGATCTCGGTTGCTGATTATGTCATAAAAAATATATCAATTGGGATTAAATTACAATGTTCATCTTGTGCCTCTTACGATAAAGTACAGCTTGAACTCAAAAAAGCAAACATTGAATACTTTTCGCATGAACAGAAAAACAAAACACCTTTCAAAGCAGTTCTCCTCGGGCTTGATGACTACGAGCCAACATATATTGAAAGTGATCTTCTTGAGACCGGTTTTCAATGCCTTGACGTTAAGTCTGTTGTGACGAAAAACAAGCAGAACATATACATCGTATACTTTGAAAGAGGCTCAACGACGTTGCCTAAGCTGAGGCAAACAAAGAATGTTCTGTTCAACACCATCATCCGTTGGGAATACAAACGACACATCCCAAACAAAGTTACGCAGTGCCACAACTGTCAAATGCTCGGTCACGGAGCTAAGCACTGCAATGTTAAAACATTCTGTCCGCAATGTGCAGGAAACCACCGCGAGGAAGACTGCACTTCCCAAAATCAACTAGTTTGTGCAAATTGCAAAGGCCCGCACAAATCCACAGACCCTAGTTGTTTACACAGGCTGCACTTCGTGGAGATGCGGAGTAGACTAGGAGTTCGCTCACAGCCAAACAATCGCAACAATTCAAGTGCCCGAATAAGTGCGCCCCAAGCTGTCGGCACTGGCAGTAGCACAAACTTTAATTTAAACGCAGCTGACTTCCCAACACTACCCGGTAATCCAAATCTTGGTCGTAGCAATGCTGTTTCAGGTTACGCTAATGCGTTAAGAAACACAAACTCGACTCATACAGCCAACTTATTTACTTTTACCGAAATAAATTCTTTGCTCACTGAACTAATATCACAGTTGAGCTTATGCACAAATAGATCTGAGCAATTTAATGAAATTACTCAATTAGCGATTAAGTACTTGTATGCTGGTAAATAACCTCACTTCACTAAAACTAATTACCTGGAACGCTAGAGGTATTAAGGCTAAACTTATTGAGCTGTTGAATCTGCTAGATTCTGAAAGCATAGATATTGCCCTCATTACAGAAACTTATCTGAAGCCTGATTTAAGGTTGCCTGTTTCAAATTATCAATCCTACAGATGTGACCGGCCGGGCGATGCAAAAGGCGGAGGAGTATTAATTCTCATCAACAAAAAAATAAAACACACTGTCAAATTACCTCCCAAATTAAAGTGCATCGAGGCTGTAGGAGTAGTAATTGAGTCAAATCCTCACCCAATTACACTTTTTGCTGTATACTTCCCTGGTGGAAATGGAAACTCGGAAAAGAAAGCTACGTTTCGAAACGACATCGGTAAACTTATCCGCGGAGCTGGAACCAATTTCATACTGGGAGGGGACCTCAACGCAAAGCATTCAAGTTGGAATTGTCCAAGATGTAACTGCTGGGGCAATATCCTGTCCGACATTGCCACCTCCAACAACCGCCTTCACTTGCTTTACCCTTCAAAGTGCACGTACATACCTATATCTACTAAAATGAGACCCTCAACTATTGATATGTTCATTACTGACAGCTACCTTGTCGGTAATCCTATAACCCTAAATGCCTTAGGCTCGGATCATCTCCCAGTTATGGTTACTTGTTCAGCTACACCTCAGTTCGCTGACAGACACCCCACACTTAATTACTCTAGAGCCGACTGGAAAAAATACAAAAAGTATCTTAACAAACATCTTAAGCTCACAGCACCTCCCTTTGTCAATGTCCAGTCCACTGATGATATCGATCGGATGATCAAACTGTTTGTTTCCCATCTTCGCTTAGCAGCAAACTCAGCTATCCCCCTTCGTGATAACGCTGACCACCCACACAACTATCTCCCTAATTATGTTACCAATTTGATAAAACTTCGTAACATTTGCAGAAGAAACTGGATTAGATATCGGCTGCCCTTTTACAAGCGACAATTAGGTGATCTCAACACCGAAATCAAGCATGAAATTAATAACTTTCGAAACAAAAAGTGGAATCACCTTCTATCTTCCTTTTCTAAGGCTTCTAAACCATTCTGGAAAGTGACTAAAATCATTAAAAAGAGAAATTCCTCAATTCCGATCATGACGCATCAGAGCGTCATGTGTAGCACCCCTGAAGATAAAGCAAATGCTCTTGCAGACATCTTTTACGATAATCACATCCTATCTCAATGCTTTTCTGACCCAGAAACAGAAAGAATTGTTAAATCTTCCGCTGAGAAAGTCAATGAATCCAATAATCAAAATATCACATCTGGAACTGTTTCTATATCATACCTCAGCAGCTTGATTGCTTCTCTTAAAAGAAAGAAATCCCCTGGTCCTGACAACATTCACAACTTACTTATTAAAAATATGCCGAAAAAATCCCTAGAAGTTTTATGTCACATCTATAACGTTTGTCTAAAATACTCTTATTTCCCTAAGGCCTGGAAAAAGGCTAAAATAATACCCATTCTTAAGCCAGGTAAACCAAGTGACAGGCCAGAAAGCTACCGACCAATAAGCCTTCTTAGTGTCCTAGGTAAATTACTTGAAAAAATTATTAAAGCCAAACTGGATGCATTCATAAACTCAAATAATATTATTCCTAATGAACAATTTGGTTTCAGGGAGCAGCACTCTACGACACATCAGATGCTTAGGATAAAAAATCACATTCGCTCTAGCTTAAATAATAAACTTTCCACGTCTCTAGTTCTGCTTGATATAGAAAAAGCTTTCGATACTGTTTGGCACGACGGTCTAACTCACAAACTTATCAAGTTGAATATCCCTTTTCCGCTCGTTAAAGCTATACAGAGTTTCTTAAATGGTAGATCTTACACTGTTTACCTAGGTAAATCTATGTCATCTCCACGTGGCATACCTGCTGGTGTACCGCAAGTATCTGTACTCGGTCCCGTATTATTCAATATTTATTTATCTGATTTCCCGTCTCTAGCCAGAAGTTGTCAGCTAGCAATGTTTGCAGACGACACTGTATTGTTTGCCTCAGGCGAGACCCCGAACGCAATCATTCCCGGCGTACAAACATCCCTGAATGCCATCTCAAACTATTTTTATAAATGGAAAATCAAAGTCAATGCTGGAAAATCGCAGGCAATATACTTTACTCGGAAAAGAGCTTCCAAATACTTACCTGAAGCCAAACTGTCGCTATCCAACACTGACATTGAATGGTCCACGTATTGCAAGTATCTCGGAGTGTTCTTTGACCAGAAGCTTACCTTCAACTTGCACATTTCAAAAGTAGTTGACAAAATCAATTTACTTATTCGCGTTTTGTACCCTTTCATTAACAAACGGTCTGAACTAAGCTATGGCAACAAAATGCTTATACTCAAAGCCATCTTCCAGCCTGTAATTCTCTATGCTGCTCCTGTATGGGGTGATTGTGCCAAATGTCACATCGCAAAATTGCAAAGAGCACAAAACAAAACTCTAAAACTTATCCTGAAAGTTCCATGGCATTTCTCAACACGAACACTACATAATATATCTCAGATTGAAACTGTTTCCATATCAGTGACAAATCTCAAAGAAAAATTTCTAACCAAATGCCGAAACAACGGCAACCCCTTAATTACCAGCTTGGTTTAAACTGGAGACTGTAAATGAGTGCAATATTGGTTAAATTAGGTTAAGTTTTAGCCTTAGTCCTTCTAGCTGTGAGTCTTATGTACACATGGAGGTTTTTATTTTAAATTTTTTCCTCTAATTACCACATTGACTAATCTGAAACCGTTGTCATTATATAACTATAACTATATCATAGTAGTAGAGAGATGTTTAAGCTCTAAACTCTAAAAGTACTGAAGTTGTATGCAATATTATTCTTGTAATTCTATGTTTGAAATTATGAATAAAAACAATCTTGAATCTTGAATCTTGAATTTGGAAACTAAAATTAGGACTAAGGTAATTAGCAATTCAAGGTAACATTTTCCATACATGCTTGAATTGTGAAAGAGATTGCGGGAGAGGCCCAAGCTTAACAGCATTATGCGTTCTGGGTAGACGCAGCAAAGGTGAATGGAAATAAACTTCCGTACGAGCAAACGGAACAGAGAAAATCTCAGAAGAATGACTTGGACGACTAGATTTACGTCTGGTTATCTGGGAACCAAGATCTGACAAAAAAATGCCTTGGAAAAGTTTAAAGAGAAAACACTCATTGAGAAACAATCTCCGAGATTACAACGAGGACATACAAAGGAGGGAAAGACGAGAGGAGTAGGGACAATAAGGGATATTGAATTTAAAAAGCAGCGAGCGAGTGAACCTGCGCTGAACAGATTTACTGGCGTCAGATAAATACTGAAAGCATGGATACCAGATTTGGAACGCGTATTCTAGAATACTGCGTACTAAGGAGACATATAAATGAATACAGGAGGAAATGTTGGTAAACATATACGAAGAACGCAAGACAAATCCAGCAATCCTAAGGGCCCTGGACGTCATATTCATGACATGAACATCAAATCTTAACTTTCAATCAAACACCACACCCAGGTCTCTAAAATGCTGGACAACTGACAGGGAAATACCAGACAAAGAATAAGAGAAAACATTTGGAGTGTTTTTATATGCAAAAGACTTCTGATGGCACTTCAAAATGTTCAGTGGCAAGAAGTTGTCTTGACACCAGAGATTAAGAGCAAACAAGTCAGCTTGTAACTGACGAAAATCATTCGCAGACTTGATTGCTCTGTATAATTTTAAATCATCTGCATATCAAAGACAGGGAGAATTGATAGCAGAAGGAAACAAGATAAAAAGTAAGGGACCGAGGATAGAACCTTGAGGAACTCCGGATATAGGAAATATAGGAAAGGAAATGGAACCACTAAAAGTAACTCTGCAAGGACGACTATGAAGATAAGAGGAAAACCAGGAGAGGAGGGGACAAAAAACACCAAAACCATTAAGTTTAAGGAGCAGCAGGCTATGGTTTACAGAATCAAAAGTCTGTGTAAATTACATCAACTTGAAGTTGACAATCGAAGCCAAAGGCTACAAAATTAATGAACTCCATAAAATTGGTCGATGTAGAGCGACTCTTGACGAAACCATGCTCAGGAGCAAGTAAGGGCTGTAGAGACGGATGAATTCTATTGTAGACAAGACGTTCAAGGATTTTACTGAAACAGCAGAGGAGGGATATAGGACAATAATTGGAAACAACGGAAGGATCACCATCTTTGAAGATTGGGAAATTATTGGCGGTTTTCCATAAATAAGGGAATACATCAGATGTAAGGCTTATGTTGAAAAGGATAGCTAATGGAACACAGAGCGATGATGAGAGGGATTTAACAAAGTTATTAGGAATACCATCAAGACCGGAACTAGCATTAGAATTTTACGTATGGATTTCAACTTCCAAGGGATTGGAACTAAACATAGATAATTCAGGAGAGGTACGGGAGACAGTGGGAGCTACTGAGGTATTCAGTGGTTTTTTTTAAAGGAGGAGGAAAAAAGGCAGCAAACAAATCACAAATAGCCTGAGGAGTGGAAGCAGTAACATCATCAAGAGACATAGAATCAGGAACTGAAGAGTTGGATTTGTAGGAACGGATGTAGGAACAAAAGGATTTGGATTGATTAGAACAGATTGAAGCCTCGATGTTCGAACAGTAATCACGCATAGCCTGCTTGAGCACTTTTTTAGCGTCAGAACGTAAACTTTGGAATTCCTGAAGGTCAGTGAGTGAACCTGTCTTCTTTAGCTTTTCACGAGCTTTTTCCTTTGCTTTAAGAGCAACAGAAAATTTCAATGTGAACCAAGGGACATCGTTAGGTTTGAGAGGACGTTTAATGGGAGATGAAACCAATTTGAAGTTAATGAAATCATCAAACGTCAACATGTTTACCTCAAATGGAAAAGGATTGTTTCTGGCTGATCTTATTATTTGCGCCCAACCTTTTGGCGTGTAAACAGGAGTAAGTTTGGATTTTCTCTCTATATTCGAGTGTATAAAATTGCATTCGATTTGCGTGTGTCCAGTTTTAAAGCTCGGATGAGTTTGGGCAAGTTTCAAGCACATTGCTGTGAATATTGAATTTTTCTGTTGACCACCACACCCATCTGATATCATTCTAATGGATTCAATATCCTTTTTGGCTGGAAATGTATTGCAAATTATATGTGGAGATTTCGTTGGCTCCTCTTTTTCCTTGCGTCTCATCCCAAACGTAACAGAAAACTTTCTGATTTCCAAGATTTTAAACCGTTAGGTTATACACTGCCAAATCACGCATATAGTAAATTTCGCAGCTTGGCCCAGTTGGTGTCATTAATACGGCTTGCAAATCAAATTTGAATGCTATTATTTTTTAATAGACTGTGATACTTCCTTATTTAAATCCCTTTCTCGTCAAGCGGCCTCTTTCTTCGCCATGTGCCATTCAAAATTTGATTTCTCTTCCTCCTGTTTTTCTGATATTAAGACTTAGTACTCTAAGCAGAACTTACACTGATTTTTCTATGGCTTGAAAAATCCTAAATTGTATCGTCTGAAAATTGGCCTGTATTTGCTTAGGCTTACCGGTTTCAAACTGTTCTTTTTACATTCCTCTACATACATTTTATGCATTATTCGCACCTCAAGAGATGTATCAAAGTACTTTCTCCCTGTCGATTTACGGCAGTAATGAGACTCTACTGCAGAAAAAGAACAATATGCTTCTCTATGTGCTCTTCTTCAGTTTGAGGCAATTTATTGTGGGGCTGATGTTTGCCCCGTTTATCTTTTTCAAAGCATTCTTGAACGGTCGTTTTTGCAACAACGCTCCTTATGAAGGAGTCCGTAACATTGAAATTTGCCAAAAAGAACATGCGACATACCTATACATTTTTATTTTCAACCGTTAAGTAATAATTTATAATGAAGCATCTTCGCGATTCTGTTAAATTCCTCGTTGTTCGTGATTCAGGTTTATTTTCAATATCAACTCCGTTCAACTCCGTTGATCATCGATATTAGCCATTCTACGAAATTTTTCGAATGAGATTTTTCTGCTTTCTTCACTGATGTTGTTGCAGTTGACATATTTTGCCTTTCCCGCACACTTTGATCCAACGTATGCCTCACCTCTTGTCTTGTTATTTTTTCTGATGCTCGTTTTCCACCCCTCCTTATTAAATTTTCCTTTATTCGGCATATTTGAAGAAGTTACAGCGTTCTCCGTTTCACTTTCATCTGACTCCACAATATCACATGAAGAATTTAAACTATAAGATGAAAGTAAAGGACTAAAGTCCCTAGTGTCTTCGTCACTATCAAAAAGAACGAAAGGACCAGGTAAATCTTCACTGATTTTGCCTATTTACGGAAAATGCAATTAGTACCTGAATGACAAAACAAAACCCACATAGCTTTTTGTTAGAACCATCATCTTCTTGCTTCAATGGGTCTTCTCCCTGAACAGTGCTACTCTCTTTACAATAAGCAAGAAGATTTACAAGTTATTGAAATTGAAGCTATTTTCCCTACATACCGGCATCATTCACGTTTGAAATGACTTTCTTTTTTTGGAGAGCCAACGATAAAAACAATGAACCACGACTTTTCGTAGTAGTTTGCACTAAACCTTAACTTAATTTGATTAAATTTTGATTAAATTGATAATTTGATTAAATTCGTAAATTATTAACAAAAACCGTAACTGCACTTAATTAAAGAAACTGTTTTACTGAATAAAAATTCTACAACACTCGAAGAAATAAGAGATCAAAGTGTGCAGGGTTGAACAAGCCCTAATGGTATATAATATGCTCAGCTGTAGATTTTCTATTTCACCACAATGTAACAACATGTCATAATATACCAAGGTTTCCCGTTGCACCCAAAGAACGAATGTGCACATTCATGATTTTGGCGTAACGCGTTTTGTAAATACTTAGCTTTTAGGTGGTTCAGAAAATTGAAATGTTGAATTATTGTGGGTGTAAAATAGAAGTTTACATTTCCGGTGTAGACAAATTGTTTATACACGAATTCCGCGTACAGTGACATGAAAAACTAAAAATCACCAAAAAAACACATTCATGGTTTTGGCGTACACCCAACGGTGTGCTGAAGCACATCAATAAATAACCAAAAGCCTATGCTCCTTGAAAAAAAAAAAATCGAGCACTTAACTACTTAAGAATAATCCAGAAAAAACACTCTACCAGTTCATTATCATCCACAACACCTTTTAATTGTCATCTCCGCCCCAAACTTCCGAACAGAACGAACAACGACAGGTAAAACATAAAAAAGAACAGAACCGATTAGGATCTACCAGATAGATTTGACAACAAGGGTACTATTAATTATCAGTCGACCTACTTTCACGACTTATTACTCATAATCATTCATTTCATTCACGTTTCCAATAAAAAATTCTCGCTCTCTCCCATTTCACTGACAACAAATAAGTACTCGTGGCTATACTGTCTGCCGATGATGTCGCCTACTCAACAGCAAGCACTTAGGCTACTATTATTTTCGAATTAAATGTTTGGGTCAATATTTCTGTAGTGTAAGGACACCTGGCCACGTACCGATAGCCCATAGGCAACATTGTCATCATAAAATATCGTGAAACACTTGTTTTCGCTCCGATTCGAGTTCATGCTTGTAGGTCTGGTTGCTTTTTGATTGTTACTGGCGACCTGTAAGTAGAGTACAATTTAAAAGTGGAACATTTTGTCTGATGTATTTAAGTCTCCTCGGGTTGAATGTGAGAAGAGTGAAAACATTGGGTAATTGGTGTGTTTGTTGGAGTTTCGGTGCTTTGATATAATGTCATCTGAAATTAAATATTGAACTGATGTTTTTGAAAAAAAAATATATAAGACTGAAAATTACTTCATATTGCAATTATGCAAACAAGTTTTACATCTATAAAGGAACCTCATACCTCCATAGAATATTATGAACGCTGGTATCTTTCAAAAATTCGATAACGGCGATTTATGGTAATGAAAAGCTTTGTTACAATATGTAGGACGAGATCCAGGGCAAGGTGTTCTTTCATTATTCTTAACTAACACTTCAATTAACCTATTCTTTATCTATTTACTCAAATTTGTCGCAGCATTTAAACATTTTACAATGACCAGAAAGAAAGATTTGCATAATTTTTACTTTACAAGGAAGGAGCTACTAAAGTATTGAATGCAGGGAGTGTGATCTATACGCTCCGGTTTCTAAGTTAAGACTGGTTTATTCATATAAAATAATTCAAAACGTTACTAATCCATGTACATACTAGTTGATCTTATAGAATCTAATACAATGAAACTTATGAAAGCTAATAGATAATAAAACAGTGTCCTCATCTTTCAACATCCTCCCGGGCCAGAAGGTTTGCTTAATTCTATGGGATTAACCAACTGAATCGGCCGTTTGAGTTTGGTTCCGTTCCTTAATTGTAGTTGACAGGAGCGAATTTTTTCATCTCGTCCTGGAGAGACTTCTTCCTGGAGAGACTTCTTTCTTTCTCTTCTATCTTTTACTAGCACTACGTCGCTATCAGAAGCAGAGATATGAATGTAGCGATTTTCTAAAAAAAAATATAAAGTGATTTGTCAGGAGAGCGCCTCCCAGGCAGATAATAGTGATGGCGAACCATCAAACAGGGACAAATAAAAAAAAAGTGCCCCGGGAGCAGGGTACCCTAGAAATAGCTGCCTCGTCCGCATAAGCGGAGCAGCTTTTAATCCGACTCCGACGGATGCTGGTTTGCCACTTTGCTAGCTCTACGCGGCTGGGGTGGGTCAATAGAAAATGGGGTGCATTCGCTCTCAGAAAACCAAGCGGACGCTACGTATATTTCATCCATCATAAATGAATATATACTAACCGCAAAAATATAATCAAAGAGGGAAGAAGACTTTTGTCCACTATGAGCCAGATGCAACTCTCAGACATGGGCTGTAAAATAGACCCAGCCGAGACGTGACGAACCACGTTTGCTAGCTATCTGAAAACAGGAGGAGGAGCATCCACATTGTGGGGAAAATCTGCCTCTTTTTAGTAGGCCCGAGGATGATGCAGACAGCCTCAGGCCCCTGATGTTATGGAGCTCAGACCTCAGATGTTAGGGGGTCTCACCGTCCACTGACTTTGGTCGTAGCAAACAAGCAAAACCAAAATTCAAAGAAAGCTAACCTGGCCAAGCTAACTTCATCAAGATCTGATAATCTAAAAAAAAAATCTACTCACAGGCCAGCCAGGCCAGTACGAAACCCTGTAAAAGAAGAATCCTTACGGGCTGGTGCCCAATGAGAAGACCAGATTCATTATTATTTTAACAGATTCATTATTATTTTAACTGTAATCAAAGTGTGCAAAAGCTATAAAGTGCGTTTATAAATTCATCAGCATTACATATTTTTCAACTCATATCGCTTGAAATGATTAGCAATAAGCTAATTAGCCATTCAGCAAAACGTCTTAATTATATTTATGAACGGGTGCGAGTTTATCGGGTTTAAGGACACGGCGCGATCGTTGCCATAGAACATCAATAAAAATTAAAGGAAGCTTCGTTGCCATTCCATGAAATTTTTTTCGGATTAATGGTATCTATTAAGTTTGTTAATTATTTCTTTTTTTAAGCTTTGTCCTTCTCACTGTTTTGCGCGCATGCACCCAAATCTGAACTTAGTCGCCTCTATTTCGAATGTTGACTCTCTACAGCCCCAATACACGATCCTTGACACCGGACTTAACAGACTAACGTCGGCCCGAATTCGCAGCACGAGACTCTAATTCTAACGACTTACTTGCATACATTATTTCTTTCTCATAATCTTCCATTTTTCCGCGAAACTCACATCAGCAAAAAGTCTGCCTCGCCAAGACTTCACTGTTCGGTTGACTCGGCCATCGTCTCTGCCCACCTGTTTATCTTCACACCTAGGGCTACCAACTCTCCCGGAATTCCGGGATTCTCTCGGAAAAATACAGTTCACTTAAAAAATCTCCCGGCTCCCGGAATGCAGTTAAATTCTCCCGGGAATTTAACAAAAATTGCCTTCACGGTGTTTTCTATTTTTATTTATATTTTATGCTCGATTTTATGTTTATAAATAATACAATATTAATGATTAAAAATCGTAAATTGCACTAGATTTGTACAATTGATTATAAATGAGCCAATAAATGAGAATAAATTGTACGACGATTACTGTTTGCTGCGAGAAGTCCATGACCTTGTCGCAAGTGAAAGAAAGAAGACTTGCGTTAGGTTAATCTTTTTGAAAATGCGATAATGGCAGGCACCATGTCCTTACTGCTCCTCTTTGTTCCTCTTATTTACTCCTCTTTTGCTCCTTTTATGTGCGCCAGAACTGGTATTATATATATACTGTGGTCAAAAAATCGTAATCGGCTCAATGAAACACATGTATAATCAGAAATACAGGTATGCACAAATTTTAATCACATATGTAAAGAATACTATAACTTTATCTTTGCAAATCAAAAGACATTGCAAGCAACTCGTTGTGTAAAGAAATATCATTTTAAATAAATAAAATTGTTTTTCACTTATTTTTTTATTTTCCTCCCGGATTTCCGATCCACTGAGTTGGCACCTGATACTTCGCCTCGGATACTTGGATTGGATGAACGGAAATGACCACGCAAACAAAATATGGACTACTCTATTGGAACCTGGAACGTGCGAACCTTGTACAGACCGGGGGCCATCAAAGCCCTCCTGGAACAGGCCACTCACTACAAAAACAAACATTCTCGCTGTCTAGGAAACGAAACTGTTTGGTGCCGAGATTATGGACATGAGATCGTACACAATCTTCAAAAGCGGGAAGTCATCGGGAAGTCACGAATTTGGAGTGGCCTTCATCGTGGACAAAAAAATGAAACCGCTAGTAATCGACTTCAAGCCTGTCAACGAAAGATTGTGTGCGATCCGCATTCGTGCAAAGTTTTTTAACGTTTGGCTCATTAACGTGCATGCCCCTACTGAAGATAATAAGGATGAGGCAGTGAAAGATAATTTTTATAACCTTCTGGAAAGGTTATATGATTTTCTGCCATCAAATGATGTTAAAATCCTGCTGGGCGACTTCAACGCAAAGGTTGGAAAGGAAGAAACACATCGCGAAACCACCGGCCAATTTAGTCTTCACGACCTATGGAACGACAATGGACAACGACTGTTCGACTTTGCGAGTAGCAGAAATCTCGTCGTAAGCTCCACGTGCTTCCCGCATCGTGACATCCATAAAAGGACATGGGCATCCCCCGACGGCCACACCTTTAATCAGATTGATCATATTCTGATTCAGAAAAGGTGGGCCTCCAGTATTTTAGATGTGCGAACCTTCCGTGGAGCCAACTGCGACTCCGACCACTACTTAGTCAAGACTCGATATCAAATATCAATGTCGTATGAAGCCAGAGCAAGCTCAAGACGCAAGTTCGATGTGGACAGGCTTCGAAATAAGACGATGGAAGCCGATTATAGATCTGCTCTGGAAATGGAACTAGCTTCCACGAATAACAACACGTCTATCAACGATGTTTGGACTACTATCAAAAGCGCAGTGAACGCAGCAGCCGAAAAAGTAGTGCGATATACAGCCGGGCAACGCAGAAATGAATGGTTCAACGAGGAATGTCAAGCCACGTTGGATGAAAAGAATGCGGCCTACAAAATCCACATTGAGCGACCGACTAGAGCCAAAAAAGAAAAATATGACGATCTTCGGAGAGTAGCTAATAGAATAATTAGACGTAAGAAACGAAAGCATTTTGACACCATGCTGAATAACATGAATTAAACCACGAACTAGCCTATGTAGGGCTGCCGATGGAAGCATCATAAGTGGCTCAGAACAAGTGAAGGAAAGATGGGCGTCCTATTTCCAGCAATTACTGAACAAAAATGTCCCCGTACCCGACGAATCGCCATCATTAATTGGCACATACCTTGACAGTGCCTCATCTCACCCCCCTACACTGGATGAAGTCCGACAGGCCATGGACCGCTTGAAACCCAACGAAGCACCGGGCATCGATGGTATCGCCGCGGAGCTCCTGAATACAGGCGGGATTTCCGTTTTAAGGGCAATCCATGAATTGGTGAGAAGCATCTGGCAACAAGAAACGATGCCGGATGAGTGGCGAAAAAGCGTTATATGTCCCATTCACAAGAAAGGAGATAAACTGCTATGCGAAAACTACAGGGGCATATCACTACTTTGTACGTCGTACAAGCTCTTGACAAACATTTTAGAGTTAAGGATATCCCATCACGCTGAGAAAATTCTTGGTGAATATCAAGGTGGTTTCAGACGTGGAAGATCGACGACTGACCAAATATTTACGGTCAAACAAATTTTGGAAAAATGCTGGGAATTCAACATTGATGTCCATCAAATATTCGTCGACTTCAAACAAGCGTACGGCAGCATCAACCGAACTGCGTTATATAACATCATGCTGCAGTTCGAAATCCCAGCAAAGTTGGTACGACTGGTGAAAATGACCATGACCGACTCCACGTCACAAGTGCTGATTCAGAATAATATGAGCAACTCGTTTTCGACGAATACAGGGCTAGACCAAGGGAATGGATTAGCTCCGGTACTCTTTAACTTAGCGCTTGAGTATGTCATCAGAAAAATCCCCGTTGACACGAGAGGAACTTTATTATTTAAGACAACACAGCTAGTAGCTTACGCTGATGACATCAATATTATGTCACGTTCGTTCAACGACACCAAGGAAGTATTTGTAGCTCTAGACGAAACCGCCAAGGAAGTTGGTCTTCAAATTAACGAACAAAAAACTAAAGCTATGACTCAATCAAGGAAAAGGACGCCAATAAGACAAAGCATAACAATAGGGGACTATAACCTTGAAAACGTAGACAACTTCGTGTACCTAGGGACGAACCTCTCGAAGGATGGGAATGAGCTTGACGGAATCAAACGACGGATTCAATTAGCCAATAAGACAATTTTTTCGGTGCTTCCCTCTTTGAAATCTCGATGTGTACATAGGAATACGAAGCTCCGCATCTATAAAACAATTATTAGACCTGTGCTATGCTACGGAAGCGAAACCTGGACGCTGACCCAGGCATCTGAAAAAGCCTTAAATACGTTTGAGAGAAGGGTATTGCGAAGGATCCTCGGTCCAATACGGGAAGAAGATGGATGGCGAATCCGATACAACAACGAGCTGTATACCATGTATGACGAGCCGGAAGCCTCTACCGTTATACGACTCCAACAACTACAGTGGGCTGGCCACGTCGAACGAATGAGCGATAATCGAATCCCCAAACGATCTCTCAAGGGGCGAGCGAGCGGAGCCAGGCCAGTCGGTAAGCCACGCAAGCGCTGGGAGGATTCTATAGATGCTGACAGTAGGTCACTTTTGGGAGCACCAAACTGGAGGACGCGGTCATTGAACCGAGACGAATGGAGGCGAATTATTAAGGAGGCTAAGGCAAGATTCGGGCTGTAGTGCCCCGATGATGATGAGTAGGCAGCCCCAAACCACTTTCAAAGACCGCCAGACTCGGAAAATTTCACTTTTAATAAACCCTGATGATTCCTCTCCTACCTATTCGCTCGCCTCCGGCCACCTACACTACACGCATACCTCTCCTCACTGACAACTGACACTAGCATGTTCCATTTGGTAATAATCTATTATAGTATATTTAACTAAGAAAAAGAGCGAGAATATTTGAAACTGATGGTCTATTTTTATTACTTAATCGGTCAGGACAACTGCTTCATCAAAAATAAAATTTCCTCTCACTATCGTTCAATAAACTCATAATTGTTCAAATTATCAGTTTTCATACGCATATCGTCTGAATCGGAATGCGATTGAATGCAAACTCATAAGTATTTATCGATGATGTGACGACAGCAGCATCATCACATATGCCGGTGTATGTACCGTTATTTTGTGAAATTTATTTTGTGCAAGCATTGTTTCCATAATCCTCTTAAAATCCAATTCAGAAATTAATTTCGGTATTGATTAAGTGCGCTTGCCTGCGTACAATGCCCATAATAGGATCAGCTCGGAGATGATGGTGTAGCTGGGTGGCGTGAAAATCCTATCGATGTTGTTTCAATGCGGCATAAGTTTTCGATTAAGTTTCATCGGGGAATGGATGTCGGAGTGAATGGAGTAATATTTTTCGCAATTGAATATATTTTTTTTACTGATTTTTGAAGTAAAGTAGCATTTGAAGCACTTTGGCCAAAAATTCGTATTTTGTTCTGAATTTTATATATTACCTGAGCATTTTAAAAAAAAATTTAAAATATTTAAATTCACCGCATCTAATCAAGCTGAAGTTTTCAGGATTTGTTGTTGTGTCTAAGTTTTCAGTCGTTTTTTATTAATAGTTAAATATCTTTAATTTTTTGGCAGCAGCGTGCGTTTTGGTGAATTTGTAGACAAATTTAAAAAATAAAACGTAAAGAAAATGAATTATGATCTTATTTGGAAATTTTAAGCCTTATGTGGGCGATAAGTGCCTAAAAGTAGGCAAGGAAATTCTTGAAGTTTCAAATTTCGATAGTTGCCATGAAAAACATCAGATTGTCATGAAATTTGCAGGACGCATCTACACATGAGATACGCGTGTTTAATTTACAATGAACGTGTGGACAACTCTGCAGCTACGGCAGGTACAAAAAAAATGCATCTCAACATTTTAATTTTTTTTCATATAGAATGCAAATTATCGATTAACTTCATGCTTTGTCTACAGAGCGAAATGAAAGTTTTCGAGAAAAAAACTCTTTTAAGTGAAAAAAATAATTAAAAATTACGATAAATTTAAGGTGAAAAATCAAGTCGGTGCTGCCAGCTACACCAACTATAACAAAAGTTAAAGAAAAAGAGTTACTATCATTCAATTTTAAAATTATCATGAACGTGTACATAATCTTAATGATATTGTAGTTACATTTACCACTAAATGATTCGATTTCGAAAGTTTTCGCGGCTGGTAGTTCTAAAATTTTTTACTCCTGTAACTTCTAACTCAGTTATCGGATTCAAACCAAATTCACATTGTGGGATACGAATTGGGAGATTTGGCAGAAGAAAAGATTTGGCAAGGCCAAATTTCTGCAAATTTCGGGCAGAACGCTTAGTTGAGGGACCTTTTCTAAAGCCATGATGTAGCTTGTTCAAGCGAGAATCAACAAGTGGAGAAAATTTATTGCAAAAAGTTTGGAAGTGACAATAAAATGCCAATGATCCTGGCGCAATTTTGGAAAATGGGTGCTACATATGAAAGTACCAAAAATATAAGAACGGAAACTGTTAGCTGTTTTACACACTTATGGAAGAAAGTTGGGGAAAGAAGATCAGAAAATGATCTTTGTTGCAATCGAGTTCCAAAAATGTTTTACGTATTTCTTCACGCGATATTTAATTGTGGCTGGCAAAAGCGATTGAAACTGAATTAGTAGGAAGTATTTTGTTTAAACCAACTTTACTCAAAGCCACTTTCTTCGATCCTACTCGGAGGAATAGATAACAGGGCTATATTTCACTCTTCGGTTGAAGCAAGATTTCATGGCCAGCAAACTTTCGGCCTCCGGAAAAGCGTGTAGAGCAACAGCTGGAAGTCTGACTACGGCCGTACCAGGGGAAAAGATGCTTCCTCTCAAATTCTCACAAAAGAGGAGGAGGAGTACACTAAAGGAGGCAACTTCGGCTAGTGTAAATGAGACGCCCGCAGGTATTAGCGCTCATTCCTCTGAGCTCAGGAAACCTGTGGAGGCTTTCAGTTGCAGTCAATGTTAGAAACTGCGCGAAAGGGGTAAGTGGCCAGTGAAGGTTGATAAGAAGACCAGTGCAGTAATAACTGCTGGTGTTTCCCTGGAGACTGGTTGAGCCTACCAGGTGTTGCGAAAGAAATGTTGTTTGGTGATTCTAAGACGGCCAGTTTGTGGCAGAAATGTCCTGAACTGATGACTAGGTGCAAAACCACGCCAACTGGATTGAACCAGCAAAACTCTCAGCCGTCGAAAGAAGAGGTTCAATAATTTCATGATTCTCGATGCAAATCGAGAATCAGCGATGACGCCCAAAAAAAGGACCACCTACACTGGAGATCTCCCTGCCAGCCAGCACAGGTGCCAAATCTGTTAGCAGTGGTGCGCGGAGGAAACTCAAAGTTAAAGCGAAAGCCGAGGCCTGTGCTTCTTAGCAGATTTAGTGTAAATTCTCTTCTGTAGAGTTTGTTTCATTGAGATCACGCCAACATTATCTAAGTGTCCCTGCAAAAAGGTCCAAAGATATCAATTCCGGACATTTATATGCCTGAAGATATAAAATTTGTTCAGATCAACTTGAAGCATGACAAGGCTTCGTCCTATCTTTTGAGCGAAAAATTAATAAAACTGTAAGCTTCCACTACTTTGCATTTTATTCAGGAACCGTGGGTTCGAGGCAGCAGAATCTACGGACTTACTTCCATCACGAGAGCAAAGATCTTTTATGTTGAAATATCAGCACCGGCGAGGATTTGTGTTCGGGTTTCCAACCAGCTTGATCGTTGTACAGTACCGGGAAAATGGCTGGCTGAGACGCATGATAGTCGCCTCAGCATTATTCCTGCTGCCGATACAATAGTTGAAAGGACTGATCCAGTACGCTGAATCGGAGAGGCTAGAGCTTCTGGTGGGCTGCGATGCTTACTCCCAGCATACCAGCTCGGATAGCAACAAATGTAACGCCAGAAGAGACAGATTCTTTGATTCTATAACTTCTGCAGGGCTGCTGATTTTAAACACTGGGATTTTTTCCATATTTGGCAACCCAAACAGAAAGGCTGCTATTGAAGTGTAACTATGGTCGTCAGGGATAGTTAGACCAATTGCTGGATGGCATGTATGCGATGAGGTTTCACACTCTAGCCATAGCTACTTGGTGCTCGCTTGAGCCACAGATCTGACATCCGTGGTGGAAAGAAGATATGTAAAAAACACTGATTGAGCTAAGCTCAATTGACTTCTTGCAGACAGAGCGTGTCCTAGTGGGAGGATAAAATTATCAAAGTCAATACAATCCCAATTGAGCACTCTGAATAGAAACATAATAAGTAGCTATGAAGAGGCCTACCCGATCGATATGAGCAGATGTAGCAAGATGGTTATGTAATACTAGGAAACTCCTCAATCGAGCTTGTAAGAGCAACACTGAAAATGGCTGGATTGTCTATAGAACATCGCAAAGAGCATATAAGAATCTGGTGAAGACTTCAAAAAGTGAATCATTTAGATCGTTCCTTGAAGTACTGGAAGGTAGACGGGGGACGTCGACGCTTTGCAAAGTCCTAAAGAAGCATCAATCACCCAAGCTGGACTCTCTAAAATGCTCGAATGCTGACTTTAGCAAGTCCAAAAAGGAGTTTTTATAGACTTTACTTGGAACACACTTTCCGAGTGCTCCGATGATTGAAATGCAAAAGGCATTTGCGCTTCTGACCAAACTTCCTGCTCTTCGCAACAGTATGAAATGCTGGTACACAGCTAGAGCTGTCGTCACTGGTGAAAAGATCTGGATACAATCATGTCTTTTGGACATTTCAAATTACCGGGCATGAATGGCATCCATCCGATTAAGCTAACAGAAGAAATTGATCACTTGGGCCAAACTTAAGACAAATATTTTTGGCATGTCCAGCATTGGGGTATGTGACGTCACCTAGGGTAGCTTTTATACTTAAACCAGGAAGAGATGACTATTCGAGTACAAGGATCTTTAGGCCAATCAGCTTAACTTTGTTTATGTTGAAATGCCTGGAGAGATTTAATGAACAACACATACGCATTAGGGCGCTTAAGTCGAACCTTTTGAATGATGAGAAACATGCGTATCACCGAGGAAAATCATGCGAATTGGTTCTTTATTCTCTAGTTTCCAGAGTTGTGGGAGCGATTCCAAGTGGTGAGCATGTGATTAGGCTATTTGTGGACATTAAAGGCACCTTTGACTTAGTGTCCTTTGTAGAGCTATATGAAGCTGCGAAAGCTCATGGCGTGGATAACGTCTTAGTTATACACGCTATGCTGACGCAGAGATTTTTGCCGGTGAAAGATGTTAAAATGGATGCCCTTAAGAGGGTGTCCTTTAACCGCTGCTGAGGAGTATGCTAGTTGACTCCCTGTTAAATGAACTGCAACTAGAGCGGTTGCACGCACAGGATGGTGATGACGTGGCCACACTAGCAGTTAGTAAAGATCTGAATGTGTAGAAATACACAACGGATATTGGATCTAATTAACAGTGAATCTCGGTAAGCCGAAACTTGTTTTGTTCATCAGGAAAAAAAAAATTGAAATGACTAGTGCTTCCAAAAATGAAGGGTGTATCTGTTCAACTTTCAGATGAAATCAAATATCTTGGACAAAAAACTTCTCTGAAAGAATCATGTCGAAGTGAAGCTTACTCGTGCTTTAAATGTTTTCGGGCAGTACAAGAGATATTTTTTCACCACAAAACACTTTTTCCACCACCCAAAATCTCTTGTAGCTATGTAAATTTACGTAACAATCATAAGACAGCAGCCATAAACCATCTTGGGTTTGCCGACAGCATCTGCACATGCCATTCTTCGGAAGTAAGTAGTTGATGCGCACAAATATAGATTGATGATTTCTAATGTGGCCACGAAGGTCTTCTTTTCAGAACCCAACCATGTAACTGCAGGATTCCTACTCAACAAGACCAGAAAAGTTTGCTGAGCCATAACAGGCATACTGACTAGACACAACTGCTTAGAAGATCATATGTCCCGAATAGGTGTTGCACAGGATGACTACTGTTCATCTTCCCTAGAAGAGGCTGACTCCGCAAAATATTACCACTGTGAATGCCCAGCGTTCGCTTGTCTTAGACAACAATTCTTTGGCTGAGATACAGTGCGTATGAACAATAACGCGTATGAACCTCTTTTTCCCTATCATTGATCCTAAATTTTGTTAGGAAGTCTGAGAAGCTATGGTAGGCGGGGGGTATGAGTTCAATAGGGCTCTTGGCCTGAGTGCTTGGAGGTGCCAGACATCTCTCCCCCAACCCAACACACACACACTTGAATCTAACATGACCTGGTTTTAAATCCAAGTGTGAACGGTAAATGGAAAAGCATACACTTGTTTTTGGTTTCACGTGTGTATAAAAAGTACATTAATTATATGAATCCTAATGTTATTCAAAATCTTAAATTACGAAACTAGGGAATGCACTTATTACAAATCCCAAGATACGTGCAACACCTAAGATACTAAATTGTTTATAGTAAGAAAACTTTGCTTGCTTCTGAATTAGAAGATTATTTTTGATATTTCAACAAATCGAAACTGTTTCCTGCTTTCACCAAAACACGTTCTAAACTAATAATTATGTAAGCTTTTAACTCATCATATCTTTTAAAATCATCTCATTGCACCGATTCTCTTCACAGCTTCAAAACCCCTTCCAGCTACATCAATATCTCGATGTCAATAATTGAAAACTAATTATCTGTACGAAAAGTGAGAAAAATTAAGATACAAAATAACATATCCTTTGTATGCCGCCGAATAAAATCACAGCCATCCAAGTCAAGCATCCTTTGATATCATTCTTACCCGACAATCCCATTAGACGGCGACGCCTTACAAGTAAAATTCTTTAAATTTTTTGTAATTACTTCACGACGCTGATGTGGAATCTCCCGGAATCTTTGAAATGCATTTAGGTTCTGCTCCGACACATGCTTGTACGACAGCTCTAGCCCAGAGCGTCTTGTAATTATTTTTAATCGGTTTATCGATTTTCGTCTTTTCCAACGCAAACTGCTCGCTTAATGACGACGATCTGGGAGCTGTTAAGATTTTTATCTATATTATGGTATCAAAAACATTCTGTTTGTTGCACTTTTATGGTCTGTTCGAGTGCCGATCGGGGATATATTGGGAGACCGGTGTCAGGGATGAGTCAGGACGCGGTTCGGTGGACAAACAAAGTGGTTGAGCTAAACGCATGGATCAAGCGATGGGCTTGATTTTGAAAAATCCAAAGCTAGCCAATTAAGTGGCTGGATAAATGTGAACAGACATCAGGTCCAAGAAGTCAATTTCTTCAAGCCATAATCGTTCTCCAGGCGAACTCAATCAGCCGCCGAGGCTCAACCATGAGCTAATTGGATTGGTTGCGCAGATTGACGTCATGGCATTCTGTAATTTATGGCACCTTTCCCCCGATCTCTTTAAGTCGATATTATTCATTAAAATGACTACTTTACAGCGAGATCAGCGCTATTATGTGGAGCCTCTGTTGGAACCGTCTGCCATGCAACTCAATTACATTTAAATTTCAAATGAATTGATTTGAATGACGACGACCACATCGATTCGACTTGGTATGCTTAGAATCGACCCGAAGGCTTTATGATTCTCATTACGCCAATGAATTGTTGTGCCATTGTTATTACCCTCTTAGGAGCTGCTACTTGGCCGATATACCATTCCAGCAACAGAGCCTATGGACCACGAGCTGTATGTTAATGTGCTTTCTTCTTCGAGGCCTTGAGAGCCGGTGGGCTGAATCGTTTACAAGTACTGTCTATTATTCCCATTCCGGTGATTTTACATTGTTCGGCGCGTATTGAATTGTAATAAAGTCGAATGAAATTAGTCGAAGGAGAGTTTGTTTTGACTAATTGAAATAGATTTCCAGGAGAAACGACATCGACTGAATTTTGTCTTTGTCGATTATATTCAAGAGATGGAATTGAAACAGGTGAAATCAAAAGGAATTAAATAGTTAAGTAAATTATGTGTCACATTATCGTAGAATATACCATACAAAAAAGGGTGTTAGATTGAAAAAATTTGATTTGATTGCATCAATTTTTTGAATGAAATAGAATAGTGTGTAAAATAAATTAAGAAAGCAAAGGATTATAGTAAAAGATGGACGGAAGAATGTTGGTTCTCTCTAGCAGTGACGTTCAAAGCAAATCCATTATGCTGCATTTAAAAAAAAAGCATGCGAGTTAAATAGTTAATTTTATTGCTTGGGCTTTAAGTCAGCACAAGCAACGCTGAAATTAACATTTCGCTGCCTTTTTTGCACCGCTATCGACTGCTGGTTATGGTAGGTATCTATAAAAACAACAATAACTGGCGCAAAAGTGTTGTTATTTTCAATGCTACCTATCATTACCACCTCTCCAAAGAGGTGCGAAAAAATGTGCCTATTGATTTAGTAACTCTTTAAATTTATTAATTTTTCCCTAACACCTACATTGAAAACGTGACATTAACAACACAGATTGCAGTATACTTAGGTAATTACCTCATGCCCTTTATTTTCAATTTCATTTTTCTTGAACTGATTTTCATAGGTTACATAGACAACGAAAGACAATAATAATATTCAATGGCAAATATTAAAAAAATTCGAAATTGAGTGAAAGTTAGTATTAACCACAAACCGGCCGGCATCAGTGTAGACTTATCTTGACAATTCTCAACAACAGCAAAAAAAAGAAGTTTTAATAGTATCAGGGCCGGATTTAAGTATCGGCACTTATGGGCAACTGCCCAGGGCGGCAAGTATTTGAGAGGAGTGGAAGTGCAGTAAATATCAAGTTTTGATGGAAAAATCTAGTTCTAATCTTAGAAAATCAGTAAAAACTGAATCAATTATACTTTTCTTGAAAAAAAAATAATAAACTGTTTACGCTCCACGATGACGAAAGATCGCTCAACAGCTCTGCAATTTTGTGTTTTGAATCTGAGTTACTGCGTTCTTTAGACCTCGAAAACCTAATCATGCAATTTGCTAATAAAAAAGTTAGGCGAGTATTTATCTAACAAGTGTAAGTATTTGTCTAGTAAATTTTTTTTTTGGGTAATTGTCTAGATGGTGGGACCATCGGCCGGACGGGGGTGAAAAAAGGTGAAGCTGGTAGAGCTGACCTTGCTTAACAGCACAAAAGTGATTTTAATCAGGATAGGTGGAGGCGAACTAAGTGAGAATAAAAATCCATATTTGAAAAATATGGAACAGAAACCCCTTTCTACTTTTAAAAAACTGAATGAAGTCATCCGACCACCCTCGGATCTCTTCACGCCCTGTGCGCAAACACCCGACCCTTCAGGGGGTGGAGGGAGCTCCGATGTTTCCATTCACTTTTTTTAACCATCAAATTGTAGTTCATCAGAATGGAATAATCCGATGATCCTCTTGTAGTGTTATTATCTACACTTTGTTTATACAGTCAAATGAAACACTTCTTCAAACTTAACAAATTTTTTACATACAAAACATTAATATATAACAGATATTCACAGCGTTAATATGAGCAGATGTTCACAGCGTTAATGCGAATAGATGTTCACTCGGACAAAGCGTAAGAGAGAATCGGCAGAATGCTAAATCCGCAAGGATTACGAAAAGAAGCTGCCTGATGAATTGCTTACGATGCTCGGTCTCACCACAAGAGGTGTACGTGTCGATGTGTGCGCGGCCACACTCTATTGCCTGCGCTTTCAACTCCCTACCCCACTTTAAAACGATCAAAACGGTGTAATTTAACCTTCTCCTACGCTCTCCGATCGAAGGTCTTGTCACCTAGCCAGCACTGTTTCCTTGAAATGCTTCCAATCTTTAATGTATACAAAAACATTCTAGACAATGTTTTGATGTTACCAGGCGAATGGTCCTAACGGGATTGATTTTTCCGATTTACAAATTTTGTGCGGTATATGTCTTTGATTATCAGTATTGATTCGAGTTTAAACAAGATGCGAATATTTGTATTTTTGGGGATAATTTGCCATCGCGACGAGTTTCTCGATTTTTTATTTCATTTTCGCGTGTTAAGAGGAGCAGTTTTGTACCGGGAGGGCCGAAAAAAGTCCGTGTAAATCACGACAACTTGATTTTAAGATGTCCTGGAACGATTTATAAGTAGGTTGGAGACCATAAGAGGCAAAAAATCAGGTGCACATTTAAAGTTTTTTCAATGACGGGTACTTCGTTTTGAGGTACCCATTTAAGTTTGGAGGACATTTTTGGCGTTTTGTTTTGTCTCTCCCGCCACATTTCATCCGACTCGAGAAATAATTGATGATTTTGAGACAAAAAGTCATTGATTGGCTAAATTTTTGGCGGAAAATATGCTGTTTTTAGATCAGCATGAGAAAAAGCCAAATCCGCGGTCCCGGAACTATTTTTGAGATCGACAAATGCACGCTGGGCAAAGGGAAAAATTATCGCGGTCGGCTTGTATGGAGGGGGAGAATGGGTTTTTGGAGGTATTTGCCGTGAGATAAAAGAAGCATTCGTAGTTCAAGACAGAAGACAGAAGACAGAAAAACGTTATTCGCAGCCATCAGAGAAAATATTGCTGAAGGCAAGACCATGTATTCAGATTATTGGTGTGCAAACGACTGTCTGGAACAGGCAGACTATTGACATCTGACAGTGTATCACTCAATGAATTTTAGCACTCCGGTGAAAACATCGGGAAGCTCTGGAGGGATCTGTGAGGTGGTGTGCTCCAGGTTTTTCGTAAAGAAGCCCATTAGCCTGGCTAAATAGCCGCATTTTAATTTAAGTGCCATTTTGCGTATAAAAACGTAATTGAAGGCTTTTTTAACGTCATGGCAGCCATGTACCCGCTTGCTGATCCTTCATTTCGTAAAATGTAATAAAGCTACACTTATTTGAGAAAACCAAGTAAATTTTTTCATCTTTAAATGTTTTTTTTAACTTTTATCGCTTTATTTGAAACTAGTTACAGTGAAGAATGGTTATCCTTATTTGTTATTATGATTGCCAATAAATTATTGTCACTATTAGTTACATTTTACGTTTTCTCTGCGCACTACATCTCCTACTAATTGTTTGAAAAAGGGAGCGGGGAGGTAGAGTTGAATTTTAAATTTGAAAAATATCAAGGAAAAAAAAACAATTTTTTATCGCCTCCCCCTTTTCTCTACTTCTCCGCCTCCATCGATAAACACATTTATACTATTCAGCAGGGTCAGCGCTATCAGCTCCACTCTTTTTTAATCTCCTCCGACCGACGGTCTCATCACCTAAACACTTACCAAATTTTGACCCTCTGGAAAACCAAGCAAAATTTTCCTAGTTTCAGATAATCGTAATTGTGTTGTTATTTTATACTGTATGGCTCATTTCTTATAACCGCATTTGGATTATATTTGTATGGTTAGTATCTAACGATCGTATTAGTATAATATATTCTAAAAAAATAAAATCAATTATGAAAAAATGTTGAATTCGTTGTTGTTGGATTTTAGTCGATAAATTTGCTGCTGAAATCAGACGGGCAGGTGAAGATGAGGAGGTCAAATCTCAAAGGTCAAATCTGACCCTGAATACTGAAAAGAATAAACAATAACTGAAAAGAATAAACAATAGAATAAATATGTGGAAACAAAACAAATATCCATGCATATAAGTAAATTTTATAAGATAATAAAAACATTCATATGAACTATCATAAATTCACTCAAATATGTTATTATTACTGATTTTCGAAGAACATTTTCACTGATTTTCAAAGAAAATTGGTATTAAGCTCGTTTCGCCGAAAATTCATATTTCTTTACATATATATATATATATATATATATATATATATATATATATATATATATATATATATATATATATATATATATATATATATATATATATATATATATATATATATATATATATATATATATATATATATATATATATATATATATATATATATATATATATATATATATATATATGTATATATATATATATATATATATATATATATCAGCAAAATGATTAAGAGAGATAATCTCTGGATTGAGTTGACATTTTCGGAGGACAGAGATGTATATAGTAGGTAGGTCCATGATTTGCTAGAATTAAGATATCTTTAGTCCTTTGGCAACGGTGGTCATTCAAGTGAATTTTCAGGTACTCCTATATTTCTATGCAGAGTAAAGTTTTGTTAAAAAAAGTATTGAGAAAGAAAATCTATTATGCTTTCAGCTTGCCTATGATCAAGAATTGGAAATTTTGAGCCGTGTGTGAGTGCGGAGTGCTTAAAAGTAGGTAAGGATTTTTTTTTCGAAATTTGATTTGTCATAACTTCGGACAGAAACATTGGATCATCGTGAAATTTTTTTTAACGTTGACTAAAATTTCACACACATGGATTTCCAAGACTGAGCGGGAAATGCTGTAGGTACGGCACGCTCCTGAAAAAAACCCTTCAAATCAACGACCCTCCTGAAAATTTTTTGTTTATTGGCAAAAAATTCAAATCTTTGATAAATTTTAACATTTGTCCACCATGTGAATGTGAAATTTTCAAAATTCAAATTTGCACAACCATCCAACCCATCACCAAATTACCTCTATTTCCAACACTCGAAACTTCTGTTCACGAGAACTGACGACCGGATAATTTGATCATCATGAAATTTACTGGACATATTGGTTGTAACTAGAATAACATCTGATAGAAGTGCAAGTAACTCTGTGGCAGTGGTGCCATCTTGAAAAATCACTGAGAAAAAGAAACTGGTTTTTGGCCTATAGCTTCTGATTCAGCCATTACATTTTAACAAATTTCGCACTGTATTTGGATCTAACTCTGAATTTGGTTGAAAAATTAGTATTGAGTTGCTAGCTATGGTTTTTTTTGTCTCCTAAATATTGTAAATTAAACTAGAGCATATCAAAATACCCCAGTTTATTTTGGACTCGTATCCGTAGCCTAAAAGAGAACCGCAATGCAGTGCACTTTGTACACAATCGCGCCGTAATTTTGCGATTGCATTGGTGGAGCAGATAGCTTGAGAATGAATAAAAAAAGGGGTTTCTGTATGCAGAGATAAACTTGTAACAAATTTCGCAATAATTCAACTTTCACCAGATGATATATTTTAACATTAAACTGCGCAACAGAGAATCGATCAATTTTATTTCACAACTGGAATACTATTCGGAAATCTGGAAACTGATCTTTAATTGCCAAATTTTTTTCATATTTTTCTTGACGAAATACACGACAAAGATATTAATGGAGACATCGTCATAAAATTTCTTACAAGAGAGGAGTCTCATGCTTTTTAAACACTTCATCACAATTTTGTAAACCAGGAAACTAAACAAACCTATCGCTGGAGCCACGAATAATTTCGCTCTCCCATTTTATTTACGGACGCCATAGTGCGATCTCGCTGCGATCGCTTTTTAGGCTGCTACGGGCAAAAAACCAGTGGCGCCTGAACTCACACTTTCTCATGAGAAAAACCTTCTGCGGCTAGTGCCAGGTGGTCAGAAGGTTTGAAGTTCCGATATGAGCCTTTAACAGCTGGATCAGAAACTTTTAGAGCAACCTTCTTGTTATTTCAGTTGCTTTAGCTGAGATTTAGAAGACTGACCAGTAGCTTCAATACTCACTCGTCTGGAGAAAAATAGCCATCAATTTGAATTTTACTTTGAATAAACTATCGTTAAAATTTCTGCAAATAAATAAAATTATCTTACCTAGCTCAATACCGACCATAACCTTAACGGTAACAACTCTTGTTTGTCTTTTAGCATCGGTAGTCTAATCCACATTTCACCGTAAAAGTTTGCAACATAAAACAGCAATAATATATTTCTGATGGAAAAACTTTTGGTCTTTACATCGCTTTAAAGAACCGCTTCTCATCTTACGTAACGAATACACTCGTACCTGAAGGATGCTTTTGTTCCCGCAAAAACTCACATATGCGTGGTCATTGATCAAATTTTTACGAGCAAACTTTAATAAAACGTAGTCCGTAGGTTCAGTTTTGGTTTTCTTCAAATGAATCTTACCGAACTACCCGAACCAAAAAAAAAAACGCAAAAGAATAACCAACCAAATCCCATCCATCTAGCCATCATCCATCGATGCAGAGCACGTATGAGCACGGTATCCGCAATGAAACGCAGATAATGGCGACATCATGTCTGCCATTTGTATAGCTCGATTCCAGGCCAAAGCAAGCAGGAAGAAACTATAAGTTTATCGATTAGATGGAATTCTGGTACGTCGAGACTAGGTTTACTAGCTTGTGATATTGGGATTCATCTTCGGTTGCAGCGTAGTGATATGTAGATATGTATGTAGTATATTCATATGAGTATTAATTTTCCGAAGGATTCACCTCCTGGCTAGGTATTGGCTACGACGAGCAATGTGAACAAGATGTAAAAAGGTTTGCTCGACTGCAATAAGTCCTCCTGTTGAAATTATGCGACAAGCATAAGCATTTTAAATCTTCTGAGAGCATATTTTTTATTTTACCAGCAAGTATCATTGGAAAGAAGAGTGAACGGAAAAATATTGATTTAACTCTCTGGAGCTTCGAACGGATGCATCAATAGCATTGTTCTTAAAAGCTTTTTTTATGATCTTATGTTGAATTTTATGGACCGGTATAGTTCTGATGGTTGAATAAGTTGAAAATATTTGAACGAGAGTTTTGTGACGCTATGAATAAGAAATGTGCTTTGATGCCTGAAGGTTTCTCTTCTCTTTAGGTTTTCTTCGAACAATCAATCATTAAAATTTTACACCGAAATAACTGGCAGTGAGTCGAAAAATTTCATTTATTTTGATGAATTTGTGGACTCATAAAATTTTAATTATATTTTAGGAAGTATCGATATGAACAATTCATGGTTTTTTAAAACACACATCATACTTGAAACATGAAAAGAAATTACATTTTCCTAATAGTACTCGAGAATTTTTTATGAGAGTGATGCGATTGAGCTGTTACTGGAACAAGTGTCATATATTTGCTAAAATAATCAAGGTGAAACAGTGAATTGTTAAAAACCGGATTATTTAAGTCGAAATTTCAAAGAAACAGGGGTCAATGTATTGCAGATGTAATTTCAAAAACTAGCGCATCAGAACCGCTAGAAAACTAATTTTCAAAGAAGTTATCTTTGAGGGATTTAAAAATGTGTGAAGACGTAATACACTTCTTTGTAGTATCATATAAACCATTTCTTACTCAAAGGAACAAATATCATTTTCTGACAGCATTTCCTATAACACAAATGATGAAAATGTTCAGTGCTGACAACGTTTGTCCAACAAAGCAGCAATAAATCTACCATAACATGCTCGTGCTTAATCAACCTATCCTTTGAATTTCATTTTCATCCGAGGATGTCATCGAAAGTTTCAGCGATTAAACTATGTCTGGGGTTGCCATCCGAAAAATTTCCAAAGCTCGGAAAATTTAAATATCGGTTGCTTATTTTATTGTTAATGCTTTGTTTATGAATACAAAATGGAAGCATCTGTTGGTGCGATATTTACGAAATTGTCTGGTGCTGGCAATCATGTGCTAGCACCAAAGTTGCTTCACGTTGTGTTAAACCCATCCTATGAATTTCGTTTCGATTGAATGGCTGCGCTGTAAATTATAGGAGTGAATATAATTTTAGGGTAACCACCGTCCAAACTTTTTAAATTTTCGAAAAGTAAATATTTGTTGTTAATTGTCATTGCAGGATCATTCCCATTTGAAAATTTTATGAAAACATTGCTCGATAAAGAAATGTAAATAAATTACAAAATTCATCATATCTGGCAACCCTTTCACGATTTTTCAACGAAATTCCTACAGAATTAAAAATGCAGCAGGATCCACTTATCACATGAATTTCGTTTTGATTTCGTAACTGCATCGGAAGTTATAGGGAAAAAACCTTAATTTTCCTGAGCAAGTTTACAATACTTAGGAGAGAAAAATTGCCGTAGCTGGCGTTGTCATACTAATTTTTCAACCAAATTTCTTAGAGTAAGGTTCACCTATTGCGTCTATCTTAGAGTAAGGTTCACCTAATCTATCTATCTTAGAGTAAAATCTATCTTAGAGTAAGGTTCACCTATTGCGTGAATTTTGTCAAAATCTGGTGGCTAAATCGAAAGCTATAGGCCAAAAACGAGTTTTTTTTCAGCGATTTTTCCAAATGGCACCACTGCCACAGTGTTGCCCATATTTCAAAATCACTTCTATCAGACCTGGTCCTAGCTAATTTCAACATGTCCTGTAAATTTCATATTGATCACATTATCCGATCGTCAGTTCTCGTAAACAGAAATTTTGAGTGCTGAAAATAGAAGTAATTTGATCACGGGCTGCCGTTCTTGTTTACCGCGTGATTTTGAAAAATTTTACTTGATTTGGTGGACAAAAGTCAAAATTTATCAAAAATTTGAATTTATTTTCAAAAATCAAATCGGGTCCAAGACCTTTGTTGCAGTTGGGTTTCCAAATAGCTTTTTGTATTTTATCGCGTGAAAATTCTAAGTGCCTGACCAAAGCTTTTGGTGTCAGTTTGATGAATCTGGTGCATTGAAAATATTTTGGAAACTATGTGCGAATAAATCGCAAATCTCATATGCAGACGAGGAAGTGATATAATTAAAAATATAATTAAAGAACATCGACGATGCATAAGCAGTCGTTTTTCGCTTCACTTTTACAAAATCATAAAAAATGTTAATGTCGCGGGTTATATTTTTGCCAGTTGTCTATGTATTTGTTATAAGCCTCGTGACACTTTGCTAAAAACTGTTTAGCAGCTTCATTTTATTCTTCCTGAATAGCAGAACTAACGCCAATATTGTTTTCAATCCGCTTATAAAGTTTGTTAGTACGATTTCTCAAATGCCTAAGGTTCCTATCAAGCCATGGCTCAGACAGTTTATTCATCTTTTTTTTATCTTTGGTCCGTCAAATATTTTGTTGTAAAAAGTGAAAGATCTAACGTTGAAAGAATATTTGTCCAATCCATAGGGTAAAGATGATGGTGAATGCTTTCATAATTAGCATTAAAAAAGTCATATACAATTGAACTATTATACGTTCTTAAGTAAACAGAATCAGGAGTGGCGAGTTCGACTGAGAGTGCTGTATGGTGCGAACTATTACAAAAAAGATGCTCTGGGTCATGAGTTGGACTTACCACTACTTCTTCATAAGAGTTAGTGAGCACAAGATCCAATCAATCACCGCAATCGTTGCCATAAAAAGCACTCATAAGGTTCAAAAGCACTCATAGTGTTTGTTAGGAAAAATTCTTAACAGGGTGATCTGGTCTTTGAGGAGATGCGGATGTCGTCAAGCTGTTATGCGAAACAGACTTGGTCTTAGGCATGATCCCTGAAGAAGTCCTCTTAGTATTTTATGTGCACTGCACTGCAAATTTATGAAAGGAAATTAAAATTATGCATACTGAAGAACAACTCTTCGTGCCAGACATTGTAGAAATCTTTTTAAATTTCTAATGTAATCAGTTTTATAGATTTTTTTGCAGCATATGTCCTTCCGATTTCGTGAGCAGTTCGAAATAGCTGGTTATTTGTTGAATAACCCTTTCTGAAACCGAAATTGAATTGGAGTAGGATATTTTCTGAGTCCGAAAATTATTTTGCCAGGCGCACATGACAAGCTGATGAGTCTGTTGCTCTCAGATAAAGCGGGGCTTTTGTTTGGCTTTGGTAGAGGAATAACCGTTGCTTTTTTTCCAGACAGCCAAAAAATACGACATGGCATTTTTTCGAAGCTTTTTGAGGAATTGGTTAGGGATGCCATCAGGCTCTGGAGCTTGACTAGTTTTTAGTTTAACAAGAAATGCAGTGATTTATTTGTGCTTATAACACATGTAGGTAAGCTTCAAATGACGGTCTTTCGAAAAGTGACCTAATCGTTTGCTGGGCCATAGACTCTAGAGCAGAGTCACACATGTTAACTGTGATATGATGAACAATTTCAAAAGTGCAAATTTGCTTGCTCATCATTAGAGTGAGCATATTTGTTGCTGTTGTTGTAGAGAATAGGGTAGGGATTCGATTAGAATCTAATTTCTTCAATATTTTTTTTTAATCTCCGGAAGTGTTTATTGTTTATCATATTTTTCCACCGGTTGTTGCCCAGCATGATAATATTATTTGGATTACCTCTATCATTTAAGCGGTTCGACGTCTTAAGTTGGGAACTGTACTGCGTTGCCACCTGTCTTTATGAAGACAACGATCTCAAGCTTCTGAAAACTTGTACTTTCGTATGGCGTGTTCGCTTCCATTCTATAGTAGACTGCTCTAGTTAGATGTACCGCAAACCCGTCTATTTGTTCATGGCTGTTTATGTTCATCAGATTAAGATAGGAAAATGTCAGAGTTGAGTAAATAAAAGAGCCTAGAGCATACTCTGTTGCTCTATCCTATCGCTAACAACAAAGGCCAGAACAGTACCTGCACATACAGAGGACACAATAGTAGGATTGTGTGGGGAAATATTAAGTAGATTTTTCTCCTACGTGGATGCTTTGGTTTGATTTTTCAAAAGCGGTTGAGGTGAGAAAATTATTTAGAAGTACTTTCAAATCGAATACTCGATTAGAATATGGAAAATTATACCATTTTTAAAGATTATTCAAAGCTTAACCAACTAAGCTTTCATCTATAAGTCACAATAATTTATTTTTCAATGCTAATTACTAGTTGGTTAGTATCACATTTAGTCGTAGGATTATCAAGGTCCTTCGGAAAGTTATAAATGTAACATAAATAATTCAGATGAGTGTTTCACGACAGATGATAGATCACTTATATATTTACAAAAAGGAATAATGTTCTTAAAGAAATAACAGATATAATTTAAATTTCTCATGACATTGCGTCATAAAAAGATTCACATTGTATAAGGCCTTTCAAATTTAAAGTTTTTCCAGGCAATAAACAGCTACGGGAAATTAAATTCACGCAAAAATGCAGAGCTACCCATGCTTTCAAAATCCCTCGTTGTGCCCATATGAACACAATCTACCTTAATGCCTACTTCAATCAATGGAGTTGTTGGAGAATTCCAGTAGTTTGTTGGATGTGGGTTTCTCTATCATGAAGCCGTGTAGAAAAGGAGACAATATAGGATTACAGTAGCAACTCACAGTTTCTAATTCATATCTTGTTGCCCAAGTTTTCACCCAATTTAAAGGTGCCCAAATTTTTGGCAATCCTGTCATTGGGTAGCATTTTTTATCTCAAAGTCCATCTATAGCTTACTTATGGAGAAGTAAATGCTTGATGCTCAAAGTAACTTCAGGATCCCTATACAGACTAAGCTGAACAATGTGCTTACATAATATAATTGGTTTTATAGGAATGCGTGTATAAAGAAATAAAGTGAACTTATTACTTTTTGATGCTTCATTGAAACACCACTGAGTTCTTCGTGTATCTCGGAGTGAATATATAGCAGAGAAGGAATCCAACTTTGAAGTGCCGGCACAGAAATTTATAAACTACCTTTTGAAAATAACTAGACACAAAAGCAATGCCGGAAGTTATCTTGCACCTGTAAAACCAGACTTAACCATTTGCTTGCCGCGCCACTGATATGTGAAAACCTTCTACGTCTATCATTTTTGTTACTGAGAAGATGTTAGTGAAACATTATTTGGCGTACATGTCTACTTTAAGCTGGAGAGCAAAATACGCTAAATTTGGAATATCTTTTGGTACGTCCACCTCTTCTATGTGACAGAGTTTGCTACTTTTCGGGTTGATTTCCTTAAAGAAATATGTTTTTTTAATTTTCTTGTGCTATGGGCTTTGTAGACTAATATGGCGAATTTAAGGGGTTACATAGATCTTGAAGGAAGAAAAACATCATTTTCAAAAAATTGTATTTCAAAAACCCAAAAATCTATTTTATTTTATATTTACTCATAGAAAAGTTTAGTATATCAGGTTGTAAAAAAATTTCAGCTAAAAATATTGAAAATTGTCGATTTTCCTGCAGTTTTCCTCGTCCAGCTTTTTTTTTGCGGTAGGCAGAATATTTCGGTGCAGGTTCATCTGAAATCAAAAATTGTTTTATAGTTTATACCCTTGGCTCATGATTGTACGAAGGAATTGAAAAAAAATGAAATTTGAAGTTTTGAAATAAGTTTGAATGTATTTTCGCCTCACACATTTTTTTAGCATTTTTCCGAGTCTCACCGTTTTTAAAATATTTTTTTCGTACAAAACAAGAACGAGTCGATCGATTGAAAATTTCTTCATTCAATCACGAGCCAAGAGTATAAACTATAAGATTTTTTTTGAATTTTTGATTTCAGATGAACCTACACCGAAATATTCTGCCTACCGCAAAAAAAAGGATGGACGAGGAAAACCGCAGGAAAATCGACAATTTTCAAAATTTGTATCTGAAATTATTTTTAAATCTTCTTGAAATGCTAAACTTTTCTATGTGTAAATTACAAATAAAATAGATTTTCGGTTTTTAAAATACAATTTTTTGAAAAAGTTGTTTTTTTTTTCATCAAAACCTATGTAGCCCCTTAAGCAAGAGTAATATAAGTAACAATATCAGTAACAAATGTTGCGATTTGTTGTAACTAAAGCTGATTTTAAACAAACTGAATAATTTACCATTTAATAAAATTAATACATCCTGCAGTTAACATAAATTTGGAATATATTTAGTGTTTTTACGCACTTATCGAAAAAAAAGAATATAAATATATACACGCAAAGCATGCAAATAACTTGAAAAAAAAACTTTTAGAGCAAATTAGTCAGCCACTACAGCTATGAATATTGAAATCATCTCATCATTTCCCATAGATAGCTCTTGAAATCAAAAAAAAAATCATCGTTGAAATTACCGTTACAGCCCTTATTCAACAGCAAGCCACTTAACGCTAATCTAAAGATTTACGAAACCGACAAGGGTCTCATTAACTTGTCTCTCCCTGTAGTCAAGATTTTTCCCTCATCGACGACAACTCATCCTTGCTGCGCTCGTCTTATTAAACATCATCGCGATTTCCATCGACATCCTTATTTGACTACGAACGAAGAATCATTGAATTATTATTTGGCGCTCCATAAAAGTCAATCACATGAATCTCCGAATGGATTTTCTTCATTTTTTTCCAAGAGCCATATTTCCGGGAGCAGGATAATTTGCTTGGTTATAGAAGTGGATGAGAGGCGGAGAAAGAGAGAGGCATCGTTTTATCCTTGTGATCAGATTTCGTGCTTATGGTTTTCGAATTTAGTTGGAATATAATACTTGAGAGCTGGTTATAGTCCGAGTTGATCATAGTTTGCAACGGCATGGGAAACGTCTGGCTGTCGATGGCGATTATGGTGTGGTCGAAAGTGCTAGCCTGTGGTCATTTCTTTCGATTGCTCAATTGGATCAATACAGCTTTGGGCCGTCAGAATGAGCGAAACGAGAAAACGACGGACGTCTAGCGAGTGTCAAGAGTAGATGGGAACGAAGGAAGGACAAACACTTTGGGAAATCGAACCGTTCAGCTCGTAAGTTTAATGGAAAAGTTCATTACAGACGGGAAAACTTAACTGAACTAGACTTTTAATTAACGCTAATGAATTTTACCACTTTGCCAAAGTTATCGAACTTGTGTGAGAGGCTTCCAAAGAAATTTTCTCATTTGTCGAGCGTGTGAGGCTCGAACGGAGCATTCATGGGAGCCAGCGTCATCTAGCCAGTGTCCTCTGTAGTTTGCTACTTTATCAGTTCTTACTGCGGTCATACCGAAGTGTATGGCAGAGAGGGATTAAGCTTAGAGCGAACAAGCGTAAGTGCTAACATGGCCGCTGTGCCCGAAGGATTGCATTAATGAAGCTATCGTATTTTGAGTGATAGCTTTTCGAATGTCCTGTGGCTGGAACGGATTTACAGAAAGCGAAGCTGTCTGATCGGATATGTGAAATTTTTATGCGATTCATTAGTGTGAAGTGGTAGAGAAGGAGATTTGCAAGGATTTAAAATTGAAGTTGAGTTTTTTTTTAATTGATAAGTTTTGACGGTGTATGTACATAGATGATCAAATACTCAAGAGAACTAGATTAAAATATTATTTAAGGCGAAAAACAATTAAGAATTACATTTTTAGCGATATTTAGTATATATTTTGATAAAGAAGGAATGAGTAGAATATTTCAAGCATATGTTCAAGCAAATATTTTTCTGTTTTCTAGGCGCATACCTCGAAAACTATTGATTCGCAATGAACTTTTCATATTGTGCTTCTCATCTCACAATAAACATAATTCCGATGAAAAAACTCTCTGCTTGAATTTTGGGCATAACGGCCTATTTTTGTTTAAAATAACTGAACTATGTATATGTATGTTAAATGCAAGTTTCATCAGATCCATGTGAATTGAACCGTAGAGTGAATCATCAACAAATCTCTCCCACTTGAACATTTCAGGTGAGCTCAATAGCCTCGCTTAACGATCATAAACCTGAGAATTAGATCGAAATTAGTTTGTGTGACACCGACATGTAAAGTGCATTCGTGTCGGTTTTTATCGCTGTCTGATGAAGACTTATCGTCGCCAATAGACAGCAATTAGTTCGTCAGACTCCACCATCGAAAACAACTCTTACACTTGTATGATGTTTTCATCCTCTCGCACGGACACTAATTGATGTTCTGTTGAGAATTATCACCATGTCACCTTGGACACGTCGCATTCATCGAATTACACATTCGTGTCGTTAAGGCACGGCCAATCACCTAAACATGATGCGTTGTTATGGTCAAACTGGCCAGACATTAACGGTCAATAGTTCTTGGAGACCACCACGAGACCACCATTGAATCACCATCGAACTGACCTTGCATCTATAGATACTTTCGACACGCGGGAGTCTTTGAAATCGTCAAGAGCCAGGACGGTGACATCAGAACAGAACACCACATGTGATGGGAATGAAATGGAATAGTTTGATTGTAAATCTTTCAGTAATGTGTCTTTGTTAGAAATCGGTTGGATTGGGACATATTCGCAGTTTCGTGGGACTAATAATAAAATTTAAGAACCTAAAGAGGTCATTGAGGAGTGGTTGTTTATTGTTTGAAATATTGTAGTGGCTCAAGGGAAACTTCGATATCAACAGCAAAAATTATTGAATCGAGTAGAGAAGTAGAGTACAGGTTGCATGTTTATAAAATCTATTTTTCTATGATTATATTAAGAAATAACTAGTTTCCGACTGAAATTTTGGTTGCGGATTTGCCTTCAGTTTCAAATTCCTCTTTGGTGAATATACCGCGAAGATTTCGCTGATAAAATCAAATGTCGCATCTAGTTGGACATTCCAAAATTCACGCAGTTGAAACACGTACTTAGTGATGGAAAGACTTCTGGAACAAATAACCGTAGTCAATATGTGCATGGCAGAATGCGAGGAAATAGAAGTTTCTACTGCGACTGAATAGGAAATAATGAACAATTCGATGAATGTCTAAAAATGTTTTTACCAAGTGACGATTGATGTTTCTGCAGATTTTTGTTGGTGTCCTTGTTTTTTCTTTTAATTGCTTTTTGCAACACAAATTCCGACCTGAAAGACCTGAATACACTAGTCAAATGAAAAAATGCCAAAGTAAGTGATTCTTATGAAAATAATAATTACCAACCAAATTTAATAAATGCATTTAAAGAATTGTTTCCAGGGATTAGAGGTTTGGATTAGATTACTCACGTTATATTTGCTTACGCCAGAAATACTCTTCACTTGTCAGTTACTACTTTGATGGATCGTCGATCCAAAACTAAACACCTTACTGACAATAAAATGGTGAATGCAAATGATGCAGTTTTGGCATTCTTATTTAAATATTATTCGAAAATATCTAATAAAGCAGTTGAAGAAATCTTATTTCCAGATTCAACGTTATTTCCACCTTTGGAAAATACTGCCCTTAAAACTGATCTATGAAATAGCCATGACAGAATGTCATTGACGCTCGAACAGACAAACATCCTAGGGCATACACTTTTTGAAGGATACATTACATGCTATTTGAACAAGCCTTTGGTTAAGATGGACGCTGAGCCCTTTTATTCATTTTGAGAGGTCTGCTCGCTAAGGCACTAGTCCAAAGCAGCGATATACTGGCCGCGAGTTCGAATCCCACCGTATGCTCATGGTTGTATTTTCTCGTCAGGTGTTGTCTTAATAACCGGCAACTGATCATAAAACCAGCGCTCCACTAATTAAATGTCACATCATAGCTTTTGCGGTGACTAGGTATAGCATCAGCACTCACAGAAATATAGAGAGGCACTTAAAAATATTAGTGGAATCAATTGTAATCGGCCATATGTGTCTCTCTACCACCATAGCTAAGCATTCGCTTAACACTTAAAGTGCATACTTCTTAGGAATCACGTAAAGTGCACACTTGGGTGTACGACACCCTGACGTGTTCTATGCTGATTTGCTCTGTTGCTACGAAATATTTTATTACAAAAAAATTATGGGATGTACTTTAAAATATCTCCTTCAAAGCTATGTAAATTTTATATTAATTCATTAATTTTCAATTTGTTTAAAAAATTGTTGAAAGAAAAAAAGTTGAAAAAATGGCTTTTTTAACTTAAAATTCATAACTAACGTAATTTTCAATATTTTTACCAAAAACTTAGGTTTATATTTTCAAGATACTATACCTTGATAAAAACAATTGCTGCAATATTGTTGCTTTCAAAAACTATAATTATTTGTAAGAGTCAATTTTATGTTCAAAAAAGGCAAAATAAATGATCAAGTTTTTTACAGTTTACATCAATTTATTTTGTGAAAATACATAAAAATAGTGAGTATTAGTAATTGATATAGGAAAAAACAAAAGTGAAAAAAAACACATCATATTTATACACATCCACAATCAGCGCAAAGACCTGTGCGGTGGTCATTGCACAAAGGGCGCATGCAAGAGCCGTCGCGCGTCAAGGGGCAAAATGAACACCTTGCATAGTTATCTCCCATCACAACTGATAGATTTTGATCTGAAGCTAGTCTACTAATGCCCAGCATTGAAGCTATTGCCGGTTTGCTTTGAATTCTTATGCTAAGCGGAGTTTCATCAATCTCATTTTCTCTCTCTTCTTTCTCACGCATTCACTTTGTTGGACGGAACTCTTCCGCATCTGGAATTTCATCATTTTCTTCTTCTTCTTCTTCATCTGAATCGTCACGTTCATGTTCGAAATATGAAGCTTCCTCTTCACTTTCACTTTCCTCGCCACCAAAATCTTCTTCATCGTACTGCGTCTCAATCAATTTCTCACGCACCATTCGCTGGCGTAGGCTATAAGCCATCTGCAAAGCATAACAGCATGAAATAATGAAAATTTTTTTTTTGTACATTTCAGATGCTGTACTTACATTATAAATTTACCACAAATCAATAATTTTTCAGTAAAAATATTTCCTCCAAAATCACTTTATCGACCACTAAGCGCACACTGGGTGTTTGACACCCAGATTTTTCTAAACGTCTACTTTGAGCACCTGTTGTTTACACACTAACGATTCACGCACTGTCTCTACCCACTTTCCTTGAAGTTAGTGATCTGAACTAATGGTAAATGGCGATACATACCCGATTTTGTTCGGTACTATAGGATCTCTGCGTGTTTGAAAATGTTGTTGGGTGTCAGGCACCCACAATGCACTTTAAGGGTGAAGAGCTATGGCACTATCACAGAAAAAAAATTTAAATGTTACTTTTAAATATATACCAGCCCCTTCTCCTAGTGTTGCTAGTGAACAATTATTTAACGCAGATGGGCAATCAAAAGGCTAATATTCCAGGAAAAAATGTTACCAAAAAACGTTTGAATTTAGCCTATGACATTGAGTTATCTGAATTCAGTAGCTAGATATGTACAGTTTTGTTACCTATTCGTTTTTAGGATAATTCCTAGAGTAACAAAAGTAAGAAGTTTCATTGGTTTGTTCTTTTTTTCTTAAATTTCTATTAAAATTCAGGAAAACACATGTTGCCAATAATCTGTCATAAAATTAACATGCTCTTTTCAAATAAAATCTTAATATCATAACAGAATTAAAAACAAGCTTTTTGGTTTTATTCTGATTTCACTGCATATTCGGCTTCGGTTCCAGTTTTGGACAGAAAACCGACTTTGGTTGCACACTAGACATAACGCAAAGCTAAAAATAGCACTGGTCAACAAGATTTTGTAACAAGAAAAATTCCTACTAATTTTGAAACACCTACCTAACCTGAATACCAAATCATATTCATTCTTATTTGATCAGATCTAGTTTTTGTGTTGCAGCCATTATCAGTTAAATTCAATAATAATCGTTTTTTACTTACTTTTACTAATTCAGATTGTTTTGTTTTCTAGTAAAGTGACTATATTTCGTGTTTGTTGTATAGAGTAATTCTTAAACTATGTCAAGAAAGTGTAAAAATTATCCTGACAAGTTTTGTTACATTTGTGGTGAAATTACTTTTATAAGTCAACGGAGAAATTTAACACCATTAGTAAAAAAATTGTATGAAAATTATTTTGGCTTTCCTGTTGGATAACAAGACAAACAATGGATTTCTCATATCTGTTGTGTAACGTGCGTGGGACTTCTGACGAGATGGGCAAAAAGATCTTGGTCTATGCCTCTCGGAATTCCTATGATTTGGATGGAACCTACAGACTATTCATCATACATTATTTTTGTCTTACTAATACAAATGGTATTACAATTAAAACTAAAAAACAAGTTCAGTATCCTGGCGTGTTATATGCCAAAAAACCGATTCCTCATAGTGAAAATCTACCTATATCAGAGCCACCTCAGCGATCCGATCTATCAACTGAATCATAGGAAGCAGATAATGCCAGTATCGATTCTGATTTTTAAGTAGCTTCCTCATCGATTTGTCTCAATGAAGAAAAAAACCACATCTACTGTTTCAAGGAGATATCAATGATTTACGTTTGTCAAAGCAACAGGAAGAACTATTGGGGTCTAGATTAAAAGGATGAAATTTATTGCAACCAAACACAAAAATAACTATTTTTCGGCATCGAGACGAAGAGCTGAGAAGTTTTTTTCTCACAGGATAGCGATCTGATATTTTGTAACAATTTTTGTGGCGTTATGAATGTTTTGGGGATACAATACCAAATTGAAGAATGGCGTTTATTTATCGATGCTTCAAAGACAATTTTAAAGGCTGTTCGTTTGTATAATGGTAATAAAGTTCCTTCCATACCGATAGGTCACGCTGCTAACATGAAGGAATCGTATGAAAATATGAAATTTATTTCGGAAAAGATCGAATGTAACAAACATCAACATCAAGCTTTGTGGAGATTTGAAAGTTGTTGCCCTTTTTTTAGGATGGCAATTTGGGTATACGAAATTCTGTTCTTTTATTTGTGAGTGGGACAGTAGAGATAGAAAAAATCATTATTTTAAGAAAAATTGGCCCAAAAAACAATCTCTTACTCCAGGACTGAAAAATGTAAAACATGCTCCTTTAGTAAAACCTAATGAGATATTTTTACCACCTCTCCATATAAAACTTAGCCAGATGAAAAATGGTGTGAAAGCAATGGATCGAGATGTTGCTGGATTTTTATACCTATAAGAAAAATTTCCTCAAATCAGTCACGCTAAAACTAAAGAGGGCATATTTGTAGGTCCCCAAATCAGACAAATGATACACGATGAATCATTTAAAGAAAAACTCAACGATCTAGAAAAAACCAGCTTGGAAATCATTCATAAAAATTAGCGAAATTTTTTTCGGAAATCACCGATCAAATGATTACGAAAATATAGTAGAGGAACTTTTAGCTAACTATAGAGCATTAGGCTGCAATATATCCCTAAAAATACATTTTATACATTCACATTTGGACTTTTGCCCCACAAATTTGGGTGCTGTTAGTAATGAACACGGTGAAAGATTCAACGAAGAAATTTTTACAATAAAAAAACGATAACAAGGAAAATGGAGTCCAAGTATGCTGGCGGATTATTGTTGGAATTACAACGCGAAGTTCCTGATGCAAAGTATAGGAGAAAGTCATAAAGCAACACTTATATTTATATTGTAACAATGATTATAATCTAATTTTTGTTAAAAAATTTGTAGTTAAAAAATAATGAAAAATTCATATTACAATAAAAGTATTCGTATCTAAAATATTTGACTACTAATTCTACTTTACTTGACCTCGTTGTTAACGAAATCAGCTACAATTTTTCTTGTTGCACGCAAAAAATGGTTTTTTCTTTACTAGTGTAATCAATTTGAACATACCACTGTGACTCATTTGAGTATAATATCATTTTGTTTTTTGAGGCATTTTTAGTCAGTCTTTATCAAGACAGTTTCTAACTGCAAAAATAATAAATAACTAACTCTTGACTAAAAAGGGGTACAATCGGACCAGAGATTGTTAAAAAGGATTAAATAGGGGCTATTGGAGACTACCTGAAAATCAAATAAATAAAATAAACTATTTGGACGATAATGTTTACCTAGCGTCTCGATGACAGGTGACTAACTGTCAGTATAACATTGTTTAGCCGTTTCAGTGGAATTGTTGAATATTAATGGTGTATTCTATTTTGAAACTTCGACTAAGCTAAGAGTAGTTCAATGAAACTGTTAAAATGTACCGAAATTTCCTCTCCATATAAACATAGAATTACCGTTGTGTATGATCTCTCTTAGTTTGTTAAGTTAATTGAATTTTCGCTTTCGCAACATTTGCATTTTTTCGCTATTGTTTGTGGTTGATATTTTTGTTTCCATTATTTTGTTTTATTGCTGTAAATTGGTTTAATTTGATTGTTTGTTCGAAATAAAGCAACCTAAAACTTGATATCTTTGCGCTATTTTTCTTTAACATATTTGAAAAACTATTGTGATTAACAAGGGCTGTTTTAAATAGTCAATTTTCGAGTAAAAATACATGCAAAGCTTTATTGATAAAATTGCACATTTCAACATTAAATAATAATTGATGTAAGATGCTGATTTAATCACATTTTATAGTCTGCTTGCATAAACATTAAAGTTCAATCTTGATGATAAAAAAGAAAAACTTTATTGTGAAACAATTTATATTACCTTTTTCCCCGGACTTAAAATAACAACTGAAACAAATGTTTTTGAAGTATTTTTTGAAAAGGGTGTATTTCGATGCAAAAAGTTTGATTTTATCAAAGAAAAACATTGCAATTAATTTGACAGCTGAGGCCAGATTCTCTCGCATGTGAATGTGACGCCATCGGTGAGGGATAGATTCAATAGTCGCCTTTGACCATTGACCGTATGAGAATGGGGCCGTTCCTCGTAGACTCACAGCCCCAGCGCAGCACCCGAACGAATCACATCACCTCCTCTCGTTGGTTTGCCGTGCCAGTTCCTTACGCGTTCCTCTGCTACAGCCAATGAGGAGGCACAACTTGCGAAATGTAGCACACGGCTTCGCCAAAAGGGCATGGGGTCGGAAATACTCCAAGAAGAAAATGCAAACAGGTTAGATCGAAGAGTGACCATCAGGCAAGTAGCTGAGGTCATAGGGAGCTCGAATGGCAGTGTTCAAAGAATCTTTGGCAAAAGAAGAAACGAGTCGAAATTTCGAGAGTGAATTTCGAAAAGTTCCAGGCAGACTAGGAGATTTTTTTGTCACGTTTCGTGATCATGAATGAGATTTAAATCTACCATTTTGATCCTGAAACCAAACAACAATCGATGACGTGGAAGCAACCCTTTTCACCAACACCGAAGGTATTCAAAGTGTCGAGCTCAGCGGGGAAGGTTATGCATGCATTTTTTGGGACGCTGAAGGAATTATCATAGTGGAATATTTAGCAAAGGGAGCCACTATATCAGGCTCTTACTGCGCAGACCAAACAAGAAGATTGCGAGAGACAATGAAGGAAAAAAGACGCAACAAACTGCGAGCCGGAGTTCTGTTTAATCAAGATGGCTGCAATTTAAAAAACAGGATTCAAACTCTTACATCTTTCCTCGAGGAACTTTTTTTACATCACTCAGTGACTTTTACATCTTTCCTCAGCTCAAGGAACACCTTTGGGGTAGGAAATTTGAAGATGATAGCGAAGAGATGGCCGCTGTTGATGCATTTTGGGAGAGTCAAGATAAATAGTTTTTTTGTAAGGGTATCCTGGGTTTGGAAAAAAATTGACTTAATGTATTAACTTAAATATATATTTGAAATTTAATCGCCTTGGTTTAAAGTCATTATTATTACTTATTGATCAACCCTCGTACTTAAGGTTAATACATCCTGTAGATTTAGTTTTCTGCTGATGATACTGTCATGAGTTTCCGCGAACAAAAATTTCGGAGGCTGGAAAATATTTAATTTGACTAAGTGCTACCGTTCTTTTAGGATGTGATATTTTAAAAATTTTAAGCCGAAAGGATGGGCAAATCTTCAAATTTATAAATCGTTCTTATAATTTTTAAATTTTCTATTTTTTCTAAATACTCGATGACTTGAAGGATTTCTCTATATGGTATTGCCGTAACTAAAAGGTTACCAGCATGTTTATTAAAAATTAAATAAGATGAGAGATGAAATACTCTTACGATAATTAAGTCTTAATAATAAAGACAGTTTCATTTTATGGAGAATTGAATCTATTCCATATACATGTACATCAATGAATCCTGAAAATTAAGAGGTATATGAAGGAGATACAATTCTCTCCAAAAGGAAGCTAGCATCCATAAAAAATCCAAGTCAATTTGAGCCGGCATGCATTACTTGACTATGTAAGCTGTGAAAAAACATCTTTATATTATTTTGTTCTATAGGCAAGGATTTATGATCATTGAATGATTTCTCCTCCACTTAAGTACCTGTTGTAATTTATTGCGTCTTCGCCAATTTTTTTTCAACAGTCATGCACATTTAAGTCAATAATAGGTGTGTTTTTTTGCTCCTCTATCCAGCAGAAAACAGAGTATATGCATTGGAAACAACAACACTCCTGTACCAGTGAATTCACTAGTACCGAAATTCTATTCCTCATTTGTAGTTCAAGTGCTGAACTATAGAATGTGCTGATAGAAAAAAGAAACGCTCTTGAGAAGTTATCTGTTTTGCTGTGAGGTGGCTTTGGGTTTTTCATGGTTATGTTGAATGTTTTGGTAGTTATTTATTGAATGCACTAAGCAGAGTTATTTCAAAAAATCGTTAATAATGAAACAGAAGGTAATTTGAGAGATTTGCTCCGCTCTGTTCGTCCTAAAGAAACCTCTGAAAAGCAATGTTTCATCAATAATTCGAAAGTTTAAAAACTTCTTTTTACAACTGTGAGGGTAATGAAGGAATCAATTTCTGCAAAAACAAAATAACAGTCTCAGAGTCCATAAAATGAAGATCGCTCGACGTTGGACTGCAAAGAAGAATTTCCAGAAACAAACCGCTACTGACTGTCAGATTGAAATTTCATGAACTTTGCTCTTTTCAAAATTTCCATGCTTAACGATTTCTATGCTTGTCTTGCTTCAGGCGCTAGAATTCACTTTAAACAATGAATAGCCTTTCACCATTCATTCAAATAAAAAAATAAAAATTTAATTCTCAGCACATCCTCATTTCACCGCCAACAACAACAATCCATTTAACGGATTCCCGAGCATTACGTCAAGCTATGAATATGTAATGGACATGTTACCGAGGCGGGTATTTCATCCATATTTTCAATTATTATTGGATTTAAATTCCTTGGCTTTCGTTAGAGCCGACATAAACCAAAATCGATTTTTCCACACATTTTCATTTTGATTTCTTGTCGGATTTTCACATTTAAATGTGAGTAGCGGACGCCGGTTCTCAGTACGTGCGATTAGCCTTTGAATCTAATAAAAGACTTTCGGAGGACGAGACAGACGAATGACAAGCATTATAAGCAGGGTAGTAGCGTCATATGGCGTTCGATGCGTGCTAAGCGAGAATCTATAGTCGTAGCCAGTCTAAATAATGGAAAGAGCTAAGAACTAAATGACGAAGGTTGACATTTATGAGGAAAAATACTCTTCTCACCTTTCAAATAATGATTTTCGAAATGTCATTGAAACGGGAAAAGGGTGCATGCAAAGTGATGGACTTAACAAAGAAGGATTTCGTGTAGCAACATTGAGAAAGCATTTTGATGAGAAATCAATAGCTTTTGAATATTTTGCGAAATAGCTGAGATTAATGAAATTCTTCGAACATGATTGGAACTAACAAATTGAATACGAAAATTATCTGTGGTAATAGTTTCGTGCGCTGCTTACATAATGTTCCAAAAATATCAAATGACGGATCACCCGAATCTTTTAATTAGATCCAATGACAAATAATGGGCAATGGAATTCCAGGAATGGCATCTTCAAAGCCAGCCAATATCTAATTCCAGCTATCAGCTCCAATAAAAATATTCTTCGGAGAAAGTCGCCTACAATGCTGCCTTATTAATAATCCAAACTCGACTCAATCAAAATCCACTTTGAATTAATACCATAGAACGTTTTTACTAACTTTCTCAACATCCCTAATTCGAATCCACTGTTCATCATCTTCTCTACATTCACGTAACCTGAATCCTTTTGCATCAGCCACCCAGTCAGCCAGCCGATATCTACCACGCCAAAAGAACAACACCAACCGTTTTCCTGTGGCAGACCGAAACTTGGAATTCCGGTCATGTTCATGCATTCTCATCTCATCTGCCACCCTATTGCGATGAATATCTTTCAGATCATGTGACCCGGGGACAAATAGAGACAAGCGGAAAACAAAATTAGAGGAAATAATGCCACACTATAAGAATCTATCCTGTCAGAACGGAAAACATGAGACAGGGCCAGCAAAAAAAAATATGACTTTGGTTCATATTAGACGCGAACGGTAGAATGGAATCGATATTGTGACCCGTCGCATGAGAAAACTTTGACTTCTCGTTATTATTCACGAGGCAGTTTCATAATGATCTGAAAATTTGTACCCTAAAGTCAAAAAGTTGATTCGCTTCGGAGCGAAAAAAGGAAACAAGAGAATAACTTAAATTATACCTTACAAAAGCGTGACATTTTTGAAGGTTTTTTTTTCGGATGAAGAAATATTTTAAATAATTTCTAGGACAAATAAAAGCAAGGTATTTCTATTGCCATTAAATAATACATAATATTCAGAAGAACGGTACCCATTTATGGTAAGCTGACATTTTTACAATATTTTATTTACCTTTCGAACGACAAATTATAAGACTACAATCAAGAGTTCGAATATATTTTCTTTTTCAAGCTACAATTAATTCTGAAATGCGTACATTTAAATAGCTTTTTCAGTTATGCTATTCATTTTTATCATTAATAAATTAATTTGTCATAAAAAGGAGTGAAACTGAAGTGTATATGATCTCAAAAGTTCGCAGGGCTGCGAATAAATCTTTGGGAGTTAAATTTTTGAGTCAGTTTAAAGCAATCTAGAAAACAATAAAAATGTGTCCTTGAAATGAGTATATGGATAAAACGGTGACAAATATTAGAAATGTTCAGCATTTGGGTCTTAATATACGAATATTTTCTTTTTTTTAATTCCCCTGTCTTATATTCTAGTTTTCAAAAATTTTAACTTGTTTTTCTCTGAGCTATCTATCAACCTTGCTTCATTGAGCATTCCTCTTCTTTTTTATCTCAATTCTATGGTGTCATCGGTGTCATACAGAAAAACTCGACGATTCTATTTATATGGCGATTGGGGTTTTGAGTAAGCGAACATATCATTTACATCAAAAGCTTTGTTATGCAAGAAAAAGTGATGGCAGTGAACCGGTAAGTAGGTAGTCTACACATGCCAGGGAATGAAAAAAAGCTATGCTTGGACGAGGTCATTCGAGAGTGGAAAACTATATCACGGTCCGTCAGAAAGGTGTCAATTTGCCCACTGTGTAGTTCTCCAAGTAAGTTTCCTGTGTAAGTGTCGCAACGATCAATTTAATATGATTGTTGATCTCGCAGCCAAATTTATGTACTAGTAAGCAGCACATCAAATGCTTACTCTAGAATACACGAAGCATCCGCAATAAATCTTTGGAAACATTAAACTGTTAAAATGAAAATAATATTGGTTTATTTCTCCTCTGGGAATCGTGGTTGAAAGAAGGTGACAAATCACTCAATCTAAATAATAACATTATAAAAAACGACAGAAAGTTTGTAATCAGAGTAGGTGCTACTATATTCATTAAGAATCCTGAACAAATTTCTGAAGAAAATCATAGAAACTGTCACGGTATTCATCGATGAAATTTATTTTACTGTTGTGGTGTTATATTTTACTGGCAGAAAATTGAACGCTCATAAGCTTAACTTATTTAGAGAACACATTAAACTACTGCTCTTATTACACATTAAACTACTACTCTGCGCAGCAACGTGATTTACCACTTACCTTCGTCCTTATAAATAGCAGCGATCACTACTCTCTTTCTATGATCAATGACCTTTTGTCGGTTTTTTGCCTGTCTTTTTTGAAGTAAATCAGCTCATAACATTGACAGAGTATTTCAATTTTTGCTATAGTAAAACATCCTGGAGCCAGTATCGCGAGTTAATTAATAAAAATTTGACACATAACGATTGCGATCTATCGAAACCATCTCACCAAAGACATATAGATAATCTAGATGCAGATTCTGTGAATGCAGTCCAAACTGCTCTTAATTTTGCTAGCCCAAAAATAAATTTCAAGCCACCCAAAATAAAACTAGATAATGCAAGATCAGCTCTTATCAAACCTCGCTACAAGGTTCGACGACACTGGCAAGGAACACGGTGCCCACGGTTAAGATACCATTTGAATGAATTTAACAATAAAAACCGCTTGACTTTTCTCGAAACTCGATACAAACGATGGAACAATATGCTAGCAACCAGGAAATGTTGCAGCTTCTTAAACTTTTGAAAAACAAGTCTCACTATCTTTCTCCAGTACAGCTTGATGAGCCAAATTCTGAAAAAGAAAAGGCAAACCTGGTAGTGGCAAAATTTCAAGATTCCTACACACTTTGTAGCGATTATGAAGATTGAGAGTGCCTTAGCACAACTTAGAACCAGACCGAAGTCCAGAACCAAGAGTGCTAAGGTCAAACAGTGGAATGGCTAATGCCATTCAAGAGGCAAAACAAAAAAAAAAAAAGAATTGCCCCGAGAGCAGGGTGCCCTAGAAATGGCCGTGAAGGCCCCTCGTCCGCATTAGCGGAGCACCCTTTAAACAACCCCGACGGATGCTGGGGTGCCGCTTTGCTAGCTCGCTGCGGCTGGGGTGGGTTCTTTAAACAAATGGGGATGGTTGGCTCTCAAGAAACGGGATGCTACGTAGTATTCATCCGTCATGAATTTCGTAGCCGCAAACTGATATGAAACATATCCAGGGACCAAAAGGGGGCATAGTTCCGTAAAGGAAACCACCCAGGCTCTGCAACATGGGCTGACTAAGCAGACCCAGTGCTCGTGACAAAACACGGAGCCAAAACTTGAAAAATCTACAAAAGGGAAAATGGGAAAAAACGCTACCTCTCCTTTACAAGGAACCCGGGTGAGGCAGACAGCCCCGGGCCCCCGATGGTAGTGGAGCCCTGACCCCGATGGTCTGGGGTCCTCCACCCTCTGATATTGGCCATAATATCCAAAAATTCCAAAAAAAAATCTAATCGAAACACAAAATCTACATAGAATTGGCCAATATCCCTCCCTTTAAAGAGCTGAAAATACTGAGAAAAATTCAAGAATAAACTACATTGTTATTTGTAGGCCAGCCAGGCCACGCGCAGACCCTAAAAAGAAGAAGAACTTCTCGGGCTCACGCCCAATAAGAAGGCCAACAGATTCAAATTTAACAAAACATGATTTATTCAAATAAGGCCAATGCTTTTATTTCGGTTTTACAAATAATTTCCATTAATTCCCGCAAACATTAATAATTGTGCAGTTTATGGGATAATATGAAATGACTTGATTCTTTCGTATTTATATCCATACAATGTTGGGGTAGATTTACCGATCAAAGTATTTAGGTAGGCTCTGAGTTTTTCTATAAAAAAAATGATCATTTTTTTTTTCTGTTTGTTTGTTTTTGTCTTCTTGGGGGACCATTGTTCACTTCATATTAATATCAACAAAAAATTTTCTTCCCTTTTTTTTTTTTTTTTTTCTTAGGAAAGTGAATTCAAAAATAAGAAAAATTTAACCTTGCGGATAGGAAATCTCTTAATGATAAGCAGAAAAATTTAACTGAGTTTTTTTTTTTCTCTTTCTTCCTCATACGTTGTATTGTAGCTAAGTTTTGGACTTATTTAACATTACATACAGTGGCTGTGTATAAGATATAACTGATGAAAACTAATACACAATATAATAGTGAGTTTGAGTTTTTTAATCAAACTATTGAAATGATTTCAAGGATCAGGCCGAAAAGAAACAACCAAAACAAATTAACTAGTGTGAGAAAAAAATGGATTTAAATTTATAATTATATCTTTTAAATCAAGATCCTTATACACAAATGTACACGTCAATTTATGCCAACATGAGGCATTTCATAGTATATTATTTCAATAAATGTCTGTTTTGTTTTCTTTTTCATTCCATTACTAGTAGTAAGAAGTATTTGCGCAATTACTCCTATTTTTTTTTTCTTTCCAAATATTTTCATACTATTCTACAATTTCTAAGTCTTATTTAATTGAGGAAAAGATATTATTGGAAGCTAATATGCCCTATCTACAGTTGTCTATGATTAACGCTTCTTGGATCTCGTTTTTCATCACTATATGTAATTGGACCAGTTCAGTTCTTATTATATTTCAAATTAATTTCAATTATATTTCAATTATATTTCAATTATGTTTCAACTCCCTGAAACTACTAATAAAAAATTATAAAATCATCATTATTGAATTTCGATTGGTATTACAAAATCACACACAAGTTTTGGGGTTTAACTAGGAAACCTTCAGGCAAATTCAATATATTGTCATTGTTGAGAGTTTCAGCTCATCTTGGTATATAATTTATGTGTTTAGTGCCATAGAACATCTTATTCTAGCTCAATTCTTGTCTATCAATACTCCCTGCTGCCTTCACAATCTAGTCGGTCAGTCGTTCGTCCATGAGAAAGTTCTGCCTCAGCGGTTTGATGGCCTGCAGCTTGTACAGCTTAACGATGTCACGGATTGTCGGTAGAGGCGGCAAACGAACACCGCTGCCTGCCACTACTCCATATGCCGACATTACGCTCAAAACAAATGTAACTAAACTGTATCTTTGCAATCTAACTACTAACACACAAGATACTTTTAAAACTATACAAAAGTACCTCTAGTTCGAAACCTTCTTCGGCTCCTCGAAGTCGTCCAGGAACTTCTCCTGGGCCACCCTGAACATCGAATACAAGTAAATTCCGAGTACACTCGCACCCAGTGAACAACCCAGAAGGAAATTATTCCGTCGGATTCGCTTCAGTCGTGTTACTTGTTCGAGATTTTGCTGTTTGACGACTCGCATAAACTTCAGCTGCGTTTTGTCCAATTTGCGGTCGAGAAATTTGACGTTCGGTTCATTTGTGCTGCCTGATGATCGCGATGCTGACATATTTTGACTATGCAGATTTTGAGATTAGTTACAGGTTGTAGCGAATCACTGGGGCCGCATGAAAGACAACTTGAGGTTATGATTGCTTGACTTGACAGCGAAAAATACGATTCTAAGGCTGTTTTGTCCTGAATACACTAGGTGGCGTTAGATTCGGCGCAAAACGTATATGTATGTCTATAACAACTTATGAAAAACTTCATGAATGCATCGGAGGAGCGCCTTTGAAACGTGACCATCAACTTAGATTTTCGTATCCATCCCACGCTCGGAGCAACAAGGTGATTGGCTTTTACATACAAATGCACTAAGTTCTAGATCACCTACAACTAAATCTGGCTCGCAGCTTTAATGGCGAGAACACGTGTTTCCATCACACTAGTCGATACACGAAAAATGCTGTCGACTGTCGAATATTCGAATTCAAGAATATTCAACGACCAAACACACTCGGCGGGTTTTTCTCCTTCGAGGGTATTAATTCCAACCCAACAATTCACGGCAGCCTTCACTGACTGACATAACCACGGAAAGTGACAATTGATCATAATTGATATCAATTTAAATTCATTTCTGTTTAAGCACACTTCATTTTAATTAAAAATGATTTGATTTTGGGACTTGCCAGGGGGGGTTTTGCACTAGTAAGTAGAGAAATCACAATAGAGGTATTCGAATTATTCACAGCGCGAGGTTTTTTTCTTCTTCACTGAACGAACGAAACTCCCGAGCTCGATCCACTGTTCTTAATGTTCGCACAAATATCAATCAAATACAAGCCATAGCTTTACAGGTCGACCGTCAAGAAAACTTTCCACAACGTACGAAGGCACGGCCAAGAATCCATGTGCGTTAGAAGAAATGCAGGAAAAACACTTTAGTAGTCGGTTTAACGGACATTTTCATGGTTTTTTTTTGGGAAACTGAATCCTGTCTTCAAATTTTGCTTCCTCGGCACGACCGTGTGGCCTACGCCCCGAACTTCTTCGCCACGCCGTCTGGCCTGAGCCAAGAATTGCGATCGACTGCCACAATTTTTCGCGTCCCAGCTCGCAAGCCACTTGCACAGCCACGAAGATCTAACGGGATTTTCTTTTGGCTGTGCAAAACAACAATAAGGTCACCCGGGGGACTTGCGGGATTTTATTTTTGTGCGATTGAAATGTGGTTTCAATCGCAAAATGTTGTAGCGTCTCCGATCCATACAGTGTGGGTCGGAGATATGTGACCAGCAATTTTTAACTAAAAAATTTAAAAATTACTGGATGCTACAACTTACAATTCAACCTCTTAATCATAATTCTAGCCAGGCAGTTGATAGTAAAATGTCCAAGCTATCCCACTCTCTCACATACATCCAACCACGTTCACTTTGTAAACCATTCGGAGTTCGGTCAATCCTAAAAACTTGCTAGTATTCATCTTCAATATCTGCTTGAAGCACGGGTAATTTCCAAGTGCGTAGAAAAACGCGTCCGTCGTTCCAATTTTAAAACATGGGAAAAATGCTAAACTTCCTCGGAGCTTTCGTCTTATCAGTTTATTGCCCACATTATTCAAAATTTTGGAAAGAGTAATACTTTCAAGGACTCAGCAGCATCTCCAAGCATCGTCAATCATTCTTGATTTTCAATTCGGCTTTTGACCTAAACTTTTGTAAGACCTAATTTTGGATTTTTTTTTACTTTAAATTAGAAAATACTTACCTCCGTGTACCGAAACCGCCCATTCGTCGAGAAGCTTTCACAATCTGTATAAATAAGGATAAGGCTAAGTCTAATTAATTGATAAGAGTGGATATCGTGGTGGACTCGAACCAAACACTAAATGATATTTATATACCCTCCAGGCATCAGCTTGCCGAACCAAAACGGATCGTCGCCGCCCAAACTATGATCCATTTCACACACACATAGCTGATCCTTCGGGTGGGGATGCAAAGCAACAGTTGTTCGAACCAGTGCGGGACACACACACAGTAGCGACTCATCGCCACACGAACGGTGACCCGTCCAACACAGACACAACTACTCCCCTTTCTATTAACTTTATAATCTGTCCACAGCGCCGGACCACTTCCGCAATACACGAAAATGTCAACAAAACTAACAAAAACCACACAAAATCAACCAAACTTAGTGAGCCTACTCACCTTAAGGGGGGAGATACAAGTAAAATTTTCAAAAAAATGAATTTTTGTTGTCTATATAAAAAGTTTGTATAGCACCTCAAAAATATGTCACCTAATTTTCAAAACTTAATTCAAAGTATTTATCATGTTAAAACTGATAAACGTGACCCTCTTGTACTTTGCGTTCGAGTGTCTTCAGAAGTATAGTTGAGCGGCCAATTTTGACTACCTGTTCTTAATTGCCCTTACCTGCAGAATTTTCTATTGCTAAAAATTTGGGTAAAAAGATATTTTGAAATCAATATACATAATGATTTCAAGGAATGGACAGTTTTATAGCTCTTCCGAGGTACATTAATGGAGGTCAGAGCTGGTGTGGCTGTTAATTCTGTTCACTCTAGTTTTGGCACTTATTCAGTACGGAAAGATTTCGAAAACGAAAATATCAAAATGAGTTCATATCCTTAAGGAAATAAAAATGTATCAACTCGGACAGCATACCCGTGTAAACGAAAATTTTACGGAAATCAGTACTCCAAAAACAGAGATAAAACAGAACAACCGAATGTTAGTGCGAAAAAACTTTCTAGTGCTAATAGTGAGGACATTCGTTATAATCCTTTGCATGGCTATCGGCTCATTGAATTTTATCACGCTGTTTAGCGCATTGTCAAAGCTTGTTATGTGTCAGTGAAAAAAAACAGACAGTGAAATTTGAAGAAGCTGGCAATCGAGGCTAGGGTTTCAAGATAGGATTACTATGCCACTGCGGTCGTAAGGACATCAACTCAGGACCATTTATTAATAATGGATTCGAAGTTAATCGCAGAATTGTACTTGTTATGCGCCTTCTAGGCATTGCTAGAGAAGGGATTAATTTATTTTGCAATCTTATGGACATGTGCGACGGTTTGAGTGAGAGTGCGTATAATAATATTGCTATGCATTTATACACCGCTACAAAATCAGTTTTTCAATCTTGCTGTAAAAAAGCTGTGGAAGAAGAAAAAAAAGAAAACGAAAAACATAATAGGCCAATATTAGATTTGAAAGTATCGGGCGACGGTTCTTGGAAAAAACGGGGCTTTTAATCTTTATATGGTGTCACAACGCTCATCGGATACTACTCTGGTAAAGTTATAGATATAGTAGTAAAAAGTAGCTATTGTCCGGAGTGTAATTACTGGAAGAATAAAAAAAATACTGAAGAATATCGTGAGTGGTATGAAGAACACATATCAGTGTGTCAAGAGAATCACCAGGGCTCTTCGGGCGCAATGGAAGTCGAATCAATCAAAGAGATGTTTTTGAGATCAGAAGAATTGTTCCGCGTGAAATATGGTAATTATATAGGAGATGGAGACTCAAAAACGTTTAAGGGAATACTTGACGTAAATCCGTATGGTGACGATTTTCAAGTGGTAAAAAGTGAGTGTATTGGCCACGTACAGAAGAGGATGGGTAGTCGTCTTCGAAAGATTAAAAAAGATCAAAAACTTGGAGGAAGTGGTAAACTAACCGAAGCGCTTATAAACAAGTTGGTATTATACTACGGATTAGCTATTCGGAGGAATGTCAACAGCCTCGAAAATATGAAAAAAGCTGTAATGGCCACTTATTATCATATGTGCTCCACGGACGACAATCCAAAACATGAGGACTGTCCACCGGGTCCCGACAGCTGGTGCAAGTGGCGGAAAGCTGAAGCATCTGGAGAAAATCCAAAACTAATTCAACACCCTGCACCACTTCATACAGAGGTTCAAGAGTATATTAAGCCAATATTTGAAGATTTATCCCGTGATGATTTCCTCAAAAGATGTTTGGGTGGCCATACGCAAAATGCAAATGAGAGTTTCAACTCGACCGTTTGGCGTCTCGCTCCAAAGCACTTACACTCAGGATTAAAAATCATTGAAATTGCCGCGTATACAGCAGCTGAATTGTTCAACGAAAGAAATACATCTCTTTTACAAGTAATGAACAATTAAGATATAATAATTGGCAGACCATGTAGATCATACGCAAATAAAATAGATGAGCAGAGAGTGACTCGAGCAAATCAGCGCAGCTTGTTAGCTACTAAAGAAGCACGTCAAGCACGTCAAGAGGAACTTCTTGAGAAAAATGAGCTACACGAAGCTACAGAAGGACTTTAATATGGCGCTGGAATTGCTGAATAATCGGTAAACCACTACAATCATTGAATTTTTATGTACTCAAACTTTAAACGCGTTTTTCTTAAAACACAATTTTTCAAATCGGCGTGGACGATAACTTAAAAAGTTTGCTATCTATCGCTCTGAAATTTTGCGCACATCTGTTCAGTGATATTATTTTCTATTTGAACCTATTTGTTTTGAATTTTTTTTTAAAAGAAAAATTTTCTTAGCAATAACGATTGAAAAATTTGGCTGAAAATTCAAATAATTCTTATAAAGTGTTTCATTCTGTAAATTTTTATTTTTCATTTATTTTTTTAGGTTCATCTACGAAACATAACCTTAATAATCACACAGAATTGGTTTTTTATTATTTTCGATCAACACTACAGAGACTACAAACTACGCCAACCGACAACTCTCACTGCGACCTTCCCGAAAAATAAGACTGAAAATCAGCTATTTTGAAATGTTTTAAAATTGTTTCTTTTTTTTGTAATAGATGAAAGTATAAATAAATCATATGTAAAGTTTGGAAAATGTAGAATAAATTATTCTTAAATAAAAAAAATCATAAAAATTGACTGAAATTTGCGGATCTATATGTATTTCTCCCCTTAAACCTTTTCCTATTAACACCACTTTTATCCGTATTAATTCCTCGCGCTACTAGCGCTACTGCACCGCGCGACCTGTCGCACTATACTTATACGAGGGCGAACTGTCGCACTCAACTTATACGAGGGCTAGGACACTGTCTCGAAACTATGTAGCTCCTTAACAAATGTCACAAAACTCAGCTTGTAACGAAAATTCACACCTACGAATTTTGTAATCGCTAACAGGTGACACAAAACCCAACATGTAATTCAAACGCAAACATCGTATGGGCCCATAGTATGGGCAACGTTTTATGACTCTATCCCTCATAAAACGTACACACCGAAAAAGGAAAAACCATAAATTTGTCGAGCAAAAACATAAGTTTATTTAGGAGAGAAAAAAAATGTTCTAAATTTTCTTCTTATTACACTTTTCACTAACCGCCAACTGTATAGGGTAGTTAAGCATATGCAAAAATCTCTGTGACAAATAATCTATGGGTCTGATTGCTTTGGATTCTGAAACAGCCTTCGATACAGTCTGGCACGATCTATAAATTAATGAAATGTTCCATGCCTACCTACTTGTGCCAAATAGTACAATCTTTTTTGTCCTCCAGAACTTTTTGTGTGTAATTGAAATCCCTTTATACCAGCAAGAGCTAGCTCTCACAATTCATAAAATTTAGAATCTGGACAAGGCTCTCGATTGTCATATCACGATGTACGCCAATGAGACTGCCATACTTGTGAGTAATAATAATCCGAACTTAATCAACAAACGAAGCCAATATTTTCACCAAAAAAGAGCCTCCACTTGCCTAATCCCCCAGTAAATATGTTAGCATCTATTATTAGCTGGAAGAACGATTTAAAATATCTTGGTGTTTACCTGGATAAAAAACTCATCTTATATTCTCACATCGAGGCAACTAAATCAATGAAAAGTATCTTGTACACCTACCTTCTTATTAGTCGGGAATCAAAGGTGTCAATAGTAATTCAATTGTTAATCTATAAGAGCGCCATGCAACCTATCATTCTCTATGGTTACCCTGTATGGAACAGCTGCGCATATTTCCACAAAAGAATACTGGAAATCTAACAAATAAATGCTTAAAAATTATTCTAAATAAACCTTTTTATTTCCTTACGTATGAGCTACATTAAGCGGCAGGATTTAAAAAGATTTAAATAACAGCACAGTTTCTTCACTAAAATTTTCTCAACAGGTGAAATTGTTCCAACAACCTTCTGGTTGCTTCTTTATCGTCAAACTGACTATGGCTCCATAATTTAAAGCTTTCGATTAGTCATCTATATGTAACATAAGCTTGCCATAACATTAGATTAAGTTTTTTTTTATTAAGTTAGGTTTGGATAATTCAACATTAGGGTTTAATAACTTAAACCCTAATGTTGAATTATCCATTTCTTTAAAGTCTATAGCAGTACAGTCAATGAAATTTCATACTCATACCCGTTTTAGCATGAGCGAGCCCAATTACAAAAGCAGAATGAGAAAAACAAGAGATATTCATTAAATAAATCATAAAATTACATTAAGATGGTTCAAAATTAAATAACAAGGTGAGTTACAATAGCAATACAACACAAAACAAAGTTTAAAATAATTCAGATAACATTACATGAAACAATGACTGAAAAAGTAATGAAAGCTAACAATGTCAAGAAGCTTAATAAACATATAAAAAAAAACAAATATAAGAAGTTTCAAGAATTAAGGATTTGACATGACGTCTGTAAATCACTGTGTCTCCTGGAGATACACAATAATGGTGAATGAAAAAGAACGTCGGTTCACTCAAAAGGGGATCAAGAACACTGAGGAGTCACGCGAAACGAAAGCGTCGAGCCAAGGTCAGATAGCATAGGATAATGGAGAATCATGAAAAGCAAACACTCATCAAGGAACATTCGGCGAGACTTTAAAGAGGGAATTTGTAGTAAGGACAAACGATCACTATGCTCACAATAAGCTATGTGAAGCCTCAATAATAAAGAGCGTATAAATCTACGCTGCACGCGCTCTATGGAGATCAGACCTGAACACAGTATTTGAGGAAGCTACGCACTAATGACAAAAACAGATAGACGGATATATTAATGTTAGTAAAACGAGAGGATAACCTGAGGACTCAACCGGACAAACTAGATGCCGTGGCAGTTATGTATGCGATGTGTTTATCAAATTTAAGCTTTTGAGTCGAAGAGCACACCAAGATGCCTGAAATTGTCAACAGCCGCAAGAGATGATCCAGATACGGAGTTAGAAAACATTCGAAGATACATTTTACAAGTTTAAGACGTAAGTTGATTTTTAGATATATTCAGAGTAACAAAGTTCCTTGAGCACTTCTCACTCAAAGCACAGAGATCATGCTGCAACTAGTGACAACCATCAATCGAATCAATTACTCTGAACATCTTAAAGTCATCAGCAAATAGAAAATATGGAGAACGGATAACGGAAGGGAGATTGTTGATGAATACCGGGAATAACAGAGGACACAGTATTGAACCTTGAGGAATCTCAAAAAGAGGGCAGTATGGAAAAGAAGGACGTATATTTACAGCTATGACCAGAAACATTGGATGAGAACCAGGACAAAAGAAGATCAGATACCCCATTGCTTTGGAGATTTAAAAGAAGGAGCTTATGATCAACCGAATCGAATGCCTTAGCAAAATTAGCTTGTGTCCTCAAATTTATGTATCGAGCCTGTTCGAATTTCTTTATCTACGCCTTGTCATTGCTCTCCTGTATAACAGCTAATGAAGTCACGTTCTGATTTAACTTTTCGTTAGCTTGATGGTGCTGAGGCCATAGATTCAAACTGTTAGAATAGTTCAGCTGCTCTACTGACGTCACAATCTGTCATAACAAGCTGAAGATGAGGAAAGACGTGAATCGTATCATTTAATTTGCGAGGACGACTGGATGTAGTGGAACAGGAGATGAAGCTGGAACAGAAATTGTGAAATCGGAGAGTTAGTTCACCGACAGATAGTCCGCAGAAATAACAGTACCAGTTAGTAGAGCTGATTTTATTTGCCATCTTGACACAGTCTACTTTATGGTGATTAAAACGCGAGGGCTGAGAAGGAGTTTTACCAGACACATAGCAACAAAAAATTCTATAGAAAGTGAAGGATAGCGTAGGTCAGGTGGGACGTAGGGCATGTCATCAGCTTGTACAGTAATGTTGTGTAATGGAATTTTTGAAAGAACAAGATCAAGATTTTTATTGTTGTATTAGGAACAGTGTTCAATTGAGGCAGTGAACATAAGGAAAGGAAGAAAGGAAGGAAGTGGTAATTAAGGCAATTGTGGCGGCTCTGTGAGAAAATGAAAATTGAAATACGCCGCCCTTTCGGATTTTCATCAATCCATGACAGACGTGAAAAACAGCAGCAGAAAATCACCTTCACCTTCGCCAACAGTGCACATCAACAGCTAAATGTATATATGTTTGATTTTAAATAAATAATCGTTTATATTTTACTATTTTATTAACAGCTAAATAATATTAGTAAAAAAAAGTAAAAGTTTGCATTTTACACAAAGTTTGGCTAGTTAAAGTCGCCACATATTAAAACAAAGCAAAGGAGAAACGATTGTTGAGGAAACTGGAATGCTCGACAACAAATTGGTCACAAACACTAACAGAGGAATTACGTGGAAAATAAACTGAAGAGACAATCAGAATTTTATAGGGAGTAAGTGTAACCCGGCCAACAATACATTCAATAGGAGGAAAAGGATGAAAATCATGAAAGAGTGTTCCTTGAAGAGACTTGTGGATAGCAACTAAATACACTACCACCGTCTTTTTTCATTGACGGAGTACGAACACGATCGCAACGAAAGACGGCATGAAAAGAGAAGATCTCGTTTTTATAAATATCCCCAGTTCACCACGTTTTGGTAAGGCCAATAGTTTGATTAGAAGATAAAGAAGAGAGATTAAACATATTCAGCTTGGACCTTAAACCACGAACATTCTGGTAATACACGTTATGTTTTTTGATGAGTCTAGTTTTTTTGGCGAAAGTTTTCTAAGGTCTCGGAATTTGCTATACAAAATAATGTGTGCTATGCCAACATTTTACTCCAAATGTTTTAAGTTAAAAACGCAAACTATTGTTGGATGGAAGGACATTTACTTAAACATATTCGGTGCAATTGCTGGCCTTCTTTCTCATAACACAAAACATTCCAGATAGAATAGTAGAATATTAAGGGAATTAAATTTCAGTACCTAAAAAACGGATCAATTCAAATAGCAGGAACTATTTGGTTACTAATAGCTGAACAACAAAGGCAACTTAAAGATTCACGTATTGATCCCAATATACCCAAAGTAGCACTAAAGCCATAGTTAAAGCTTTAACAAAATTAGGTGTCATATAATGGAAAAAATTCGAAAATTTTGTATAAGACGGCTGACGAAGTAATAGATGCCAGTTGAAATAGTCATTGTTACAATGAAAATACGATTCAATGAATTTACTTACAAAATTTTGCTCCTGCTTGAAAGGAAAATAAAGCCAAATATCTATAGTGCAGCTGGAATTAGTGTCTCCTTAGTGCCTGCAGGTATATTTTATTACTAAATGTTTTTACTACAATATATTAGTACTGTAGTATATTACTATATGATAACACTAGACTATATTGCATATAATTACTATAATCTTTTGTATATATTTTATCATTATTTTGAATAGAAGCAACAATGGCATAAGCGAACGCCTTCCGAAAGAGAAATTAACTGTATAACTGTACTGCTAGGAAAGTGTTTTTGAAACCAACACAACAATATTTTACTTAGCAAAAGTTACGGCTAACATTGATAAGATACGTATTAATTTATTCACGCACTATTTAGTTCCTTCGCCTCTCGACAAAAAACACAGAAGTCGAAATGTGAAACTCAAGCCTCCGTTTGTTTGTCTATCTGTGACAAAATACGAAGAAAAAACTAATCGAGGTCACAAAAAATGAATCAAAAGTAGGATTCAAGTACCAGAAAATAGTTTACAGGCTGCAAACTTTGGAAAATATTAAAATGAACATCAGCGCCCAGCGTGGGGATCAAACAGTTCCAGATTGAATCGACTTTATCTGGTTCTGGCTACGACCTAGATCTTAATCAATACAACGATCTGGCTTTTATCTAGACATAGATCATACTTTTAAAATCATTTATTTTTCAATGTTTTAAACAATTCACGCATAAACTTATCAAATCTTAAATTACGTATTCATTATCTCGTTAAATCACATTTACTATGTTCAACTTCTCATCGAAATTTATTTTCTTCCCAATTTTCGTTCAAAACTTTTACCTCAATTCGCGAATTAGCCAGTCTATCTCACAAGTTTTCTTGCATACATGATAACATTCATAACATAAACAACATTAGCTCAAGTTTTGATCATTATACATGCAACAAAACAACAACATATTCCATGCGGTTGAAATTCTTCAAAGTCTGTCTGATTTAATATAATTTGATTAACATAAACGCCTCGATCCATTTGAACTTAACACCTGAACGGCTGTTAAGCATCATTAAGCCGTTATTAAAGTTTTGATGTTCTGGTTTATGCCGCAGGACATTTTTAATGTTGTCGATCCCATCGCTTACCATCAAGCCACAACATTTATGAATGAATTTTGAAGTAATTTGAATATGATTCAGATTGAAGGCTAGAAGATACGCGTAGATGTGTATGGCAGTTGATTTTGATAGTGTTTCGTAGATTTTGTGAAATATTTAATTATTTTCATAATAATTATGTAGATACAGTCATTTGTATTGTTTTGAGTATTTAACAGTGTTTTGAGATTTTAATAAGGTTTAAGTGCAAAACCTGATACCTTTAGCATATAATTTGAAAATGTGGCATGAGTCTTTGCATCATTTTATCCAGTGTTTATATTTAAGTAGTAATACGATCTGATTTACGCTCAAGGCCTTAATCAATTACTTAAAGCTAGCTGTTAAGATACATATTAGAAACATATTTTCTAATGCTCATACCTCAACAACACAACAAAAAATAGCATAATTACATATCCAAATTATTGCACATTAAAAATTACATTTATTTCAAAATTCCAAATTGCAGCCTGCATTCAAACAACTCAATGTCATTATTATTAACAAATTTCACTCAACAATTTGCCAGACACAAAATTTATGTCATAAAGCCAAAAAGGCGAAACAGATACTACAAAAATTACGAAACGGTATTAAAACTAAAGAGCTTCATTCCAAAAATTATTACATCCGGTCATAAAGTGCTTTCGTTTCACTTTCCACAGTAAAATTTTCTCAGTTTAGCTTTCAAATGAAAACACAAATGCGAAAAATCCATAAATGAAATGCGTTGCGATAAATATTGAAAGCCCAAAACTTTGTATTCCGTCCCATTGACTGAATCGCCAGCCAAGAATAAAAAGTGAAATCGTTACCAAACCAAACCATTCTCTTGAATCCTTAAGTTCTTATCACTTACCCGTCCCTCTTCTGCTTGTAGATATCTAACGAGTGATACTATGGTCTTTGTTGTTGTGGTTGTGTCTTATGAACGCTGCTAGCACGCACCGTCAAAGGTCGATATCGAATCGAATAACAGCCGATGACAATATTAGGAAGAACAACGATATAAACAAATCCGCAAATTGATATTCACGACCGATAAAAAGAAATGCTTCCACAGGCTATTGAGTGTTTTCCTTTTGGTTGTATCATTGGTTGACTTTTTTTATATGTTCTACGTGAAGGTCTTTTGGTTTTGTTTCGAGTGGCATTGTTTCGATTAAGTGTTGAAGATTAAGATGATAGTAGACTTTGGAGATCATAAGTTTATATGAAGTAAAAAATACACTGAAGATGATGTGTGGTAGTAACTAGGCTGATGAGGCTAACTTTTGGTGCATAAATCACATACTTAGAGTCATCGTTCAAGCGGTAATCATTCATTTAATTCAAAATTTATATACTTAACCCCATTGTTTAAAATTAAAGCTTATAAGCGAACGTACTGTTTTTCTTTGGCATATCGCTGGAAACACCGTTATGAGCGGCTACCAACAGTTCAGTAATCGTAAGCTGCTTAGATTGTCGAGAAATTGGGGCTGATGCCTATTTGCCATGTCTTTCAAGCGTTATGGATAGTCTTTTTTTTTAATTTATTGATTGTAGATATATTGTCTTGGCACATTCGTGTAAATATTTATGTGTCAAAAGTGTCAATTTTGCTCAAAAACCTGATGAAGAAATGGATATATGAGTGGTTTTAAGGAAGAAGGAGCTTTTGCTGCTTTGCTGAAGGCATATCCTCGATCCTGATTTCAAAGTCTCCACTAATGGTAAAACGTTGGAAAGATGAAGGTTGCCGACATGATTTTATAACGAGTGCGTAAGGAGCGTAGCTTATTAAGAATGGAAGACTACTACTAAGCCTACCAAAATATGATATTACAGTGCATTTATGGAAACCCGAAAAGATGTCAGTAGATTGATGGAAACGTGTAATCTGCCGCATGTATAAACCAGGAGACAGCAAAACTTACAGAAGTAATAGAGGCATAACATTTTTGAATACGCCTTATGATATAATCTGCCGTAAACTACCGCAAGTAGCCCCGGACGTTGAAAGCGAATAGCCTCTTTGTCGCAGGCAAATCATCAATTGATCAGATCTTCACTCTGACAAAACCAATGGAAAGATGTGTGGGACACAAGTTCCTTTATACCGTCTATTTTAAGATTTTAAAATGACCTTTGACGCAAAAGATTGGGTAGAACTGTGTAAAGCCATGTAAGAATCCGGCAACCAAAATAAACATACACTGAAAGAAAAATCTTGGTAAAATCAATAATTTTCCTTAGTTGTTTTTGCGTCAACTACGGGCTATAGTTAAAAGAACCATAAAAAAATAGTTGATTACTTTTATGCACCATGACGCGTGGTTGATAAACAACGTCCATGGTGCAAAAAAAGTAAGCAACCACAAACAATGATATTCCAACAATATACATAGTACGAAATAATAAATGACTATAGTATGTAGTGTGGAATTATTTTTGTTGAGTTTAACAATTGTAGAATGGTTCGCTTACTATGAAAATTGTTGATAATTCAATATTTTGTAGTGTGAAATGAATTGATGCTTATTTTTCTATTTTAACAGAGTAGAAAGAACCTTTTTCCGTAGTTCATTCGACAAATTTGAATACATTGTTGCATTACTAAAAATAATAGTTAATTCAACCACAACTTTTTCTTTCAGTATGCGCTCACTGCTACGGCGCTGCACTGCATCGCAATGCGTGTCATGTACATACATATATTAACTGCATAAAAAGCGTCATACAATGTAATATAAAGGCTTTACAGCATAACATGAATATGAATTATATCGAACAGCAAACCGAACACAATTTTGCCATGTAGCATATGAAACTTCTATGATAGATTAGGAGTATGAGTATGAGGAGAAAATCAACAGTTTTCCTTAGTTGTTTTTGCATCAACTAGGGCTATAGTTAAAACAACCATAAGAAAATTGTTGATTACTTTTATGCACCATGACGCGTGATTGGCAAACAAAAAAAATTTCATTCGGAGCATGAAAAACGTCCAAATGTTGAAACCATTCTACTTTGCGTAGAAAAGTTTCAAAGACGTTGCTCACTGCATTACGTTTGTTGAAATCAACTATTGCAAAGTAGTTTAAGTACCATAAAAACTGTTGATAATTCGAAACATTGAAGTTTTGAGTGAATTGATGAATATTTTTCTATTGATCAACTATTTTTCGTGGTTATGAGACAATTCAAACAGTTGATTTCATTAACGTTGCGATATTTTTTGTGCAACCAGAGCTAACTACTTTTATATCGTTAAATTAACTATATTAACATAGTAAAAATAACTATTTTCCGTAGTTCGTTTAACGATTTTGAATGAATCGTTACAATACTATTAAAAATAATTGAACCAACCAAGAGTTTTTCTTTCAGTGTACGAGTGTGGAGGCTGCAAACAAACCAAGTCAAAAAAACTGGATAGATCAATAGACTCACTAGCATTTTTAATAGGCTCTGATCAGGACATAGTCTCTCCTGCGTATTCTTCGAACTTGCGTTGGATAAGGCAATTTAAAGATCTAGCTCGTCAACAAGAGGGACTATAAGATAATGGTTCATGCAGGTAAATTTGGCATCATCGAAAGATCTAAATCAGTTGTACCGGAATCATACAAAGAAGGAAACTTAAAAGTCCAACGCGACACCCTGAAAGATATAATGGAAGGAAAATAATGGAAATTCTAAAATTAAGCAGGCTTAAAGGAAAGGTCATTTCATCACAGAACATACTTAAGGAAAGCTTACCTCCATCGCACATAGGAGTGCAAACGTAGTAGGAGCAAAGACCGTTAACGTCAGACTTACTTTTCTCTCCATAAGGACAACATCTTCTTCCGCACATAGGTATCTGCCATATTTAAAGCGTGGCATATAATAAAGACAAAGAGTGCTAACAGGCTCAAAATGAATATCGTATAGCATAGCCAAGTGGGTTTCAAGGACATTAATAACACATAAATTCAGCTATTTTCTTAGAGCTGAGAGTAGCCATTAATACAATAGAAGTGTAGTACAAGCTCGAATATATATAGATTCGAACTATGAAGAGTATCAAGAAAACGAGAAAGCTATTATCAAGGCTAAAGAAGGTCTTACCAAATTCACCTTAGCAGTTTTAGGTCCACCTTTCAACAGCAGCCAAGCAGGTTTTGGAATTTTATTATTTACAAAAGATACCACGACGGGTATTCTACCGCTTTTAGCTCAGACGACATGGCCATTTCCGATCCATCAACTATTGACAATATGTTCACCAATAATTTCCCTTTGACTGTATTGACAACTGGACAATCTTTTCAACATCTTCTTTGACAATGAAAATTTGTATATTAACAAAGGTACCATTTTGGCATTTTTTTAAAATCTGGACAATAATTTAACAACAAGTCTTACGGCATCTTAAAACGTTGTGTTTTCTCTCTGTCTCCTATTTTTGTCTACTAATTTAATCTTTCTCTATCTATTTTTCATAGTTTTTAGAAATATGTAGTCGTACTATTCGTAAAAAAGGTGATAGAAATTTTGTAAGAAACTACCGTCACATCGCAAAATTTTTATATGTTGCTAAAGTATTCGAACCGGTAATCAGTAATGCTGTGGTGTTTCAAAGCAAATCAATATTATCTCCTTTCCACCATGGTTTCATGAAAGGTAAATCCAGGTTGATAGTTGTGAATTTCTCTTGTGGAGTTCTCCAACAACGTTATTCCATCAATCGAGGCAAGACTTCAGGTAGACTGCACTTATACTGACTTCACAAAGGCTTTTGACATGCTTAATCTTTCGATATTGTTCTGTGAATTGTTTTCTTTTAACTTTCTACAGCTATTTATTTTCTGGATAGCTTCTTAGTTAGAATGTCGCACTGAATATGTATATTTCCGTGGCGCCCTTTCATCAGAAATTGGTGTCATATCTGGCGTTCCCCAAGAAAGTGATTTAAGAAGACTACTATGTCTTTTGTGTATAAATAATCTCCCATCCGACCTGAAAAATTTTTCAATTTTTTTCTTTTTGCAAATGACGCCAAAATTTTTAAAAAGGTATCTAATGTTCGTGACTGCTCGGGATTTCAAGCTTACCTAGATAATCTTATAACTTGGTTATAGCTTTGAATACTCTTTGAATAGTATTTCTTTAAGATATTCTGACAAGATACTCGGTTGAGGAGTACTTTTAAATAATGCTTTTGATGCAATTTTTATAACAGCTTTATCTACTCTAGGACTTGTGAGGAGCCAATCTAAGGAGTTCCATGGCATACATCGAACTAAGATACTATGTATTTTGTGCCTTAGTTAAACCGATACTGGAGTATACCTGTATAGCTTGAGCGCATTATGACCGACTATGTTAACCGTATCAAGTCCATTCAGAAAAGATTTCTACATTTTTGTTTACGTGAATTTGCTTGGTCAGATCCTCTTCGCTTGCCTCCTTACATTAATCGACTTACGGTACTGGTGCTGGATACACTTAAAAATAGACGAGCCAATTTAAAAACCATCTTTGCTGCTAAGCTAATTATGGGAAGTATTTCCTTTGAGCACCTTTTAAGTTTATCTGGCCTCAGTACCAAAGATCATAGAATGAAACACGTAAATATTTTATCTGTCCTTTCCTATCGGACCAGCTACGCCTTCAATGAGCCCGTTTCGTCTATAAAGAGCAATGTTAACAGCGCTTACCACAAATTCGATTTAAACATATGTTTACCATCTTTCAAAAGGAGCTTGGCCAAAAAAAAGTTCACTTGGATAGATTTGTTTATGTTTTCCTTTTTTTCTTAATGTAAACGCAACTAGTCTGAATTAGAGAAACTTAATAAAAAAAAAATAATTCAGTATATGGGGCTTTTCCGCACATGTAAATTGCTCCTCATGAGTGTGAATGGGTGAAACATCCCAACGGGAATTGCTGTAATGCATTCCGGACAAAATTCATCAAGCAAACATTCTTAGCAAAGCAAATGTAATCTGTTTTCCAAATGTAATATGTTTCCAAAAGTCCATGAATGGCCAATGAACGTCACTCGCAGAACTAAGGGGAAAAGAACTTGCGAGTATACATCGACTATGGGATCTCGGATCGTTTCAAATCATTACAGGTAAGTAAAATGTTAAATGCAAGAGCCCCAATGCCCCCTTATAGCTGCGAAAATACGCTATTGAAATTTCCAATGAGCGTCAAAATCACCTAGCTTGCAATATTCACACATTCCGGTTCATGCAGAGGTACGATCGGTCCACGGCCAAAACTTCAATTCATATTCCTCTTATGTGACAGGAATGCAAGAATACAATGTCGGGCTTTCAAAAAAGTTCTTACCGAATATATGCCGTCGCATTAGCACAGCGTAAGAAGTTTGTTCCTAACCACCCAACGGGAAAAGTAATGCTTCGGCATATATTCGGTAAGTATTTCACGTAATGCGTGGAAGCATTACCGAACCATTGCATGTTTATTTCTTTTTAACATTGCATGTCCTAGGCTGGGAAGATTTAGCTTTATAGCTTTATGTATAAGAGCTTTTTGGGAAGTATGACATCGTATTCTCGCATTTCCGTCAACTAAAGTGAATACGAATTGAAGCTTTGGCCGGCGGCCGATCGTACCTCTGCATGACCCAAAATGTGTGGTTGTTGCAAGCTGAGTGATTGCAACGCACATTGGAAATTCCAATAGCGTCTTCTCGCAGCTACCAGGGGGTACTGATACTCTTATTTTTCGTGCATTTTACATAGCCGTGATGATTTGAAATGCTCCGAAATTGTCATCTTTCCGCTTTTTATAGCACACCAACCATTGCCGATGTATGCTCGCAAGTTCTTTTTCCCTTATTTCTGCGAGTGATGTTCATTGATCAGTCATGGACTTTTGGAAAACCCCTTGCAAGCGGATTACATTTTCATTACCAAGAATGTTTGCTATCTATATTCTGTTCGGAATGCATTACAGCAATTCCCATTGGGCAGCGTGTCAGCTCCGTCTATGTATACGGACCAAAAATTCAGTGATCCGGCCTAAGATTGTATTGCTGATCAGCCTGGAAAATTGGAAGAAATCGCATGGAATAGAAAGTGATGCAAGATGCGATTCGACAGCTACATACTCAGGCTAGATTTTTTGCTAGTCACATACGGCTCACTCTCGCAAAAAATACCAGCCCACTCTCAGGCTGCTTTGGCAGATAATGCACTGTGTAAATGGAGGCGCAATTTCAAGGTCAAAGTGTTTTTCTTTTTGAAAAATAGAAGTAGTTGGCACGCTGGTTAGGAACTAGCTTCTTACGCTGTGGCGTTATCTTTCCCGTTGGGATAGCAAATCTGAATGATGTTGGTAGAATTTTACATTTTTTTATGTGACCCTATTATTGCATTTATCAGTGGCAGTATTCATGGTAAAATCAATGTTTATTATTTTGATCACATTATTTTTGAGTTACACAAATATTCCTTTAACTTTACAATCATTTCGTTAATAGTATTTTTCTCATTTTTCCAATAGCTGCTAATTTTTGAATATTTAGAAATATTTTTTCTTATTTGATTCATTTAATCGTGCTTTTTTCCTAACATAGTTATTTTTAATTTTAAAAACCAAAAGAAATAAAAAATATATTACATTCTAGATACCGCAACTTGCTCCGATTACAGGAAATTATTCTCAGAAACACAAACAATTTGCTGAACTATACAAAAAGCTTGGATGCTTAAGTAATTTTTCATTACTGAGTGAAACCCAATGCATAACATAACCTGCACTAATGTTATATGAACTAACTAACCATCAGGCTGTGCACATCGCTGCTGTACACTCAATAATATTTGCATTCTTTTCAGGAGCCAATCATTCTGATTAAGCTTTTCAAAACTAGTGCCTTTAGCAGCATACATTCCTAGACAACTTGTTGAATGGCCACTGCGGAATCCATGTTGGTTTTTCGAGAGGTCCCCAGCTCTTCATTTAGCTGCCTTTAGCCGAGGTTTCGGCAACCCTTCCAGAAGTTTCCCCGCAGTATCAAGCATGCAGAGAGGTCTGTACGCTGATGGTGTTTTAGGATCTTCCTTTCCCTTTGCAATTAGAGCTACTCGCGCCTCTTTCCGGGGTGACGGAAAGACTCCCGCTAGTAAACATTTATGGTACATACGTAGTAATGTTGACGGGTGTCTCTCCACCACTACTTTTAGGACTTCTACTGGAATATTTTCCGGGCCTGGGGCTTTTCGGTTCTTCATTCTGACACTCACGCTTCGTAGCTCTTCTTCAGTGAACAAAGGGATATCTTCCTGGCGGACTGTGTGGTTGTTCTCTGTTTTCACGTCGTGCGCTGGGAACAGCAAGTCTATAATATTCCTCAGGACATCCGCGTCCATGGGTAGGTCGGAACCCATGCGGCCCAGCCTACGCGATACTATTTTTTAACCTTGACGCCATAGGTCTCGGTCCATTTCTTCGCATAGAGTTTACCACATTTGATTCTTCCTCCTTTTTATAGCGATTCCCAGTTATTTTTTTGCCTTTTTGTGGGTGGCGGCAAGCAGCAACGCTTCTGGTCTTAGTTCATAGAGTTTACCACATTTCCTTCTTCTCTGCGTCTTAGTTCCGTTATCTCCTCAGTCCAGCAATAAGCGCTCTGTTTACCCGGGTGGCAATAATGTGTGCACAGGGTTAAACAATAGTAGCGTTATAAAAATGGCGATTTTAGAAACTGTCAAATATATGAATTTAATAATTATAAATTCAAAAACTGCATGAACAATGTGTACTATGTTTTCTTTGCCGAGGTGAATTAATTTAAATAAACACTGAAGGCAATAATATTTTTGTGGGCAAGACTTTGACGTATACTGAAGAGGAAAATGTAATGCCTCCTCAGGCGGACTTAACAAAATCAAAATATTGATAGAAATCATATCGAAATAATCTGGCTGATTCTGAAGGGTTTGAAATAGTCAAAAGATGAAAGAAAGACCAAGAATGGTTGTGCTTTTTTGAAAGATGGGTGAATGCGCTCTTTTAGAAACTAAACATGCTTTCCACGAATCAAAATCTGATGTTTAATGATTATTTGAAAGGATATGAAAACTGCAAATTTTTAATTAAATAAATAAAATATTTTCTTCACACGAAGATATAAATTTAAAAATATTATTTTCCCCATGTGAGTGGAACGTCTTAGATGGAGCCAGCCAAAAATTTCCGAAACAAAGATCAACTATAAGAATTAAATACGCAAGATTTGTTGATGATTAGAAGTGTTGACCAAAATTTCATTCCTGGTTTCAATGAAAACATGTTAGAATACAGAAGAATATTACAATTGACCAATAGCCATCATGAAATCATGATACTATTAATATTTTTTTATCCTTATATTGAGAGAGCAAAACAATACAGGTTTCTATACAGTTAAATCAGCTCGATACATTGAGTACGTTTAGTCAATTGGGTTGGAGCTTTGCTATATGGGAAAATACTATTTGTATCATTTATTATATTGAATTAATAAGGTTAACTTGAATTATTGAAGTCAATTTCAACTTGAACATGCTCCGCACAACACCTTACTAAACGCTTTAATTTTTCTTTCAAACAGAAATTGGTTTTGTGTGGAATATGGTATTTATATATTATATGGTATTTATATATGTGTGGAATATGGTATTAATAACGTGCGATTTACGCCAGTCCTGTCAATTTAAGGTATTTTTTGGTGCATCTCCTTTTATTAAAAGAGTATGATAACAAAAATTATATTTTAACGGTAGTATTTTCCTAACTGCAAAAACAGTTCGAAACAAACTGCCGTTAATATAAAATTTCATTTTTTCTTTAAATAATCCACATCATCGAAACCAAATTTATAACTCATAAAAGATACCAAAAGAATCAAGTGGTTGTATGTTACTACGTTCGATATAGTCCCACTTATACACCAAACATTGCCTTGTCTCCTAATCTTTTGCACTTCTTCGTGTACGTTCTTAAATCTCCGTCAAGCAGCCTGGGTACAATATATAAAGACAAGATCTTATCAAAGGCTGGGTCGGATGGGACCAGTTCACCTTTAACAACTTGAGGTTCACTTTATTACACGATCATTATCCGGTGCGAAGAAAAAAGGTCAAACCCGTAAAGAAACTCGACAAATTTTCTTCACTTTATTCAATCCAATCTAGTCCCGTCAATGAAAGAAAAAACATCCTTAAAGAACGCCTCACAATCGCTAAGCCACGATAGAGTCAAACCGACTTATACGATATGTCCCATATCGTCATCATCGTTGTCGTCTAGTTTACAAATTCCTCAACAGGAAACCCTGCACAAACACTGACGCCCGACGACTATTCCGTTGCCGTCACTGATGGACCGTAGATAGTGTAAGGTGCAAAGTTGACTAATAGGAAGGTGTATCGTTTCCCTTGCCTCAAGTCCTCGAAGTGAATGTCAACACACCTGTCTACGTTCGAAATTCGACTTGAGAAAAACGATAACTTAAATTCCAAAGCCGGAATTACATGCTCGCCGAGTAATGCCAAATGAAGACAGGGTGAGTGTGTAAACGGTCTCCTTGTCTAGTCTCGGCTGTGTTTTTCATGGCAAGCACGCGTGTGTAAATGGTTTGCTCGTCGGCTCTTGTTTGTTTTACGAAGGGATAATGATCCTTTTACTGCTGTGCCTGAGTGTTTATGACCGTCTCGTCCGAGTTCGAAGCCGCTGGAAGCGAAGTCGGTTTTATGCATCAAGTCAAAGGGATTCGAGAGGGTAGCATGTGCTCATTTAAATTTTCGAATTTTTCGCCGGGACTTCAAACATGTGTTTGCGTGTCCCAGATTGAAATAACTCAACGCACACCAGGCAGTAGCAATAGCCACAGCCCGTACCTCAGTCATCGTTCACTGAACTGAACAAAACAGCTCACAACTGTCGAAAGATGCAAAGTGCAATATCCTAAGTAAACAATTCACCCTATGAAAGGTGCATGGTGTATGGTCCGTGTTGTACGGTGCAATATCCTAAGTAAACAATACACCCTATGTCTTGTTGAGTCTCGTCCAATGTCTTGTTGAGTCTTGTTTACTCTTGTACCCGAGACGCTCGTTCCAATGTATAAATCGGGCACAAGACATAAAAACGAAAACCGTGTCCCGCCCGCGTCCTGATAGAACAGTTTATTGATTTTCAAATGCCCCCCGCCCAGTCTGTCTTTTCTTAACCTGCATCGTTGTCCTGTTCTCGTATCGTCTTGACTCTGACTCTCACTCGACACCAGCACGATAATCCCTGTGTTTGTCCTACCATGACGCGAATATGGTTGGCGTGATTTCAGGTAGTTCGTCATTGCGCTACGCAATGTTAACAGCGCCAACAACAAACTTTAGTGTTTAAAGAACACGGAACATAAAAAAACACATTTCCCGGATGATATAGGGATTTTCTGTTTGGATTTCAGGTTGTTTTATGTGTTGACGTTACACTTTTTGTGAAGATAAATTGTCGGGATATTTTTAGGGACTAGAATGATGATCGAGAGTATGGAGTGTAGCAGTCTGGGGAGGCTGTAAATCAATTTATTGATATATTTGATTTCATTTTTCTGATGTCAATATGAATTGAGGTGAAAGTTGAAGTAATGGCTGAAATTCAAGTAGCATTGGAAATGGATTGAATAATTGCCTAGATATTTAAAAAATTCTTCCACAAATTTAAGAAGAATAGCAGTGGTTATAGCAATGAGATAATATTATATACAATTCAAAATTATATATTTTTATAATTGCAGTTTTTTATTTAGGAATAGTTATGCTGTTTAGCTAGATTCAATCCGAGTTCTAAGATATTGTGTTTAAAATATCAATACGAAGTAAACCTAGGGCAAAAGCTGAGCAAGTCAAAATTAATATACTTAAGTTTTTTTCAGTCGCTGATTCCAAATTATTGGGCAAAAGCGGAAAAATTCGCCGATTCAAATTAAAAATCGTTTAAAAATACTGTATTTTTTGGTGCAGATAGAAAATCATTTCAAGTAAATTATCTGAACTGAATATAATGGATCTATCGAAAAAGTTTCAAAAACCCGAAACCTTAAGTATCCGCAGGTGAAGATAATATTCCTAATATTTTACTAAAGAATCTACGCAGGAAAATCAAAGCCTCTTTGAGTCATATCATGGACTTCTGCCTAAAATTTGATAACGTCACAGCTGCCTGAAGAAATGCTGTAGCTATTCTCATTCACAAACGGTGCATGGATCCTATTCGTCCCAACAGAATTTGTCCAATCAGCCTAGTGCTTTCTCCGAGGAAAATCCTGCGAAAAATGTTTTAATTCGAATCCAACTGCACTTGCTACGTAGTTCATTACATATGATTGGCGATTCAGTTTTACTAGCCATCAATTACTTCATCTAGTCAGCCATATCAAACATGGTTTTCCAAATAAGCAGTCCACTGGATTAATCATACTGGTTTAATCTTACATAAAACCATAACGGGATTCAAAACCATTGATTCCATATGGCATAATGGGATAATTTTCCCTGAATCCTTTCCGTTCAAAAAAATCAAATCATTTTCATCATGCAGGTCATTTTGTTTGTTTATTTGTTTATTCACGGAAAAATATCCATTTCATGCATATGTTTATACCTTAAACTAATTTAAATATATAAATAATAATAAAAATAAAAAACAAATAAAAAAAACCCCCTAGCGCATCAAAACCACTAGAAACACTAATGTTCAAAGAACAGTAGATGATTTGCTCAGATTTTGAGTGTGCACTCTACCACTAGCTACTCAAGCACACCCATTAATTTAATATTAGTTCATACACCGTAATTACCTTTTTATTTGTCTCTCAAACATGATTATTTAAATGATTTTGAGACAAACGAGAGGGTTGCGAGCTTAAATTCAACGTACATATATTATTAATATTCGCGCAAAAATCAAGGCTTAGATTGGGTGTGTTTATGTAAGCATTTATTGGTACGGAAATAACAAAAACGCTTCGTCCTGGCAAGCCTTTGTTAGCACCGATGCCAAAAATATGTCACATTTATATCACGTTGAAGTCAGCCCAGTCTGCGAATTTCGTATTGATCCGATAATTGCATTGGAAGTTAAAAATAAACAAAGAAACTTAGGGTTACCACCGGCAACAGTTTTTAAATACTCTAGATCGTAATATTTGTTGTTTATTTTCACTACAAAATCACTACGATTTGAAAATTTTATGATAAAATTGCTTACTAAAGATATGCTGAAAAAAACAAAACCAACCGTAGCGGGCAACCTTATCATTGTTTTTCCAACTAGATTTCTGCTGAGTATTGCCTACAATAAGTTCAATTTGCCATATGAATTTCGTTATGATTCAATATAGCGCAAAAAGCCTTATTTTCCGGAGCGAATTTTCAAAATTTAAGACACCAAAATTAGCCAAAAAGCACTTAGTTTTCTTAGTGACTTTTCAATATGGCACCACTGATACAGAATTGCCCATATTTCAAGTTCGCTCCTACCAAATCTGGTCCTATTTAAGGCCAATAAATTCTGAAAATTTCAACTGTATCTGATTATTGGGTCGTGAGAACCCGTGAACAGAAGTTTTTGATGTTAAAAATATAGGTAAATTGGGGAAGGGTTACCGTTTCTGCCCATTGTAAAATTTCAACTGTTTAAATTTGGCTACATAAACAAAGTATAAGATTTATGTATGAGTTGCTTTTTTCCAAAGAGCGATAATCTGTCAGGAAAGTCGATGATTTGAAAGTTTTTACTTTCAGTGCCTGCCCTAGCTACAAGGTGGCCAAAAGGCTCATCAACATAAATTTACAAATTGATAATATCAATATGCCCTGAAAGTTTCAAGACGCTTCGATAGCTTTGTCAACTGTTATCGCAATTTAAAAATTTTCAAATTTTTCTAGCGCACACATGGGGTTAAAAAAATCCAAACCACTATCCAACTCACATTTAAAACACGTTCACAATTCATTTCTCCAACTTAATTTTTGCAAAAATTATTTGTGGATAGAATAATAAGTATATTGAAAATATCACTAAAATGACCGCCGGCGCCAAAGGATTAAATATAATTAACATCTGGTGACCTATCCTGCATATACACCAATGTATCCTGAAAGTTTCAGCGCGTACCCGAGAAATAGTCACTGAATTTTTTTGATGATATATACAGGGTGTTTAGTACTCAGAGGACACTTTTATAACGAGGTATTCCCTGATACATTTTGAGCGAAAATCGTTCTGTATGGTTGTCCGGTTTACCAAATCTGCGGAGCTACAAGGTGGTCAAGAAAAGTGTTTCGGACCTGTATCCTGACTCAATTAAATCGTTGTATCTTGAAAACTAATAATCACAGCGCAAAGTTTTAGTTTAACCCGAAATCGCAATAAACCACGGAGATATTTAATAGTATGTTCAGGATCTAGCAAGTATAATATTCTGGTTAGTGTTCCCAAGGGCTCAGTCCACAGCCCGACTTTATTCAACTTATATACCTCTGACTTGAATCTTCCTCCCAGTTGTAACATTGTCATGTACGAAGATGACACTGCTTTTTTTTACGAGTATCGATCCAAATCGAATCATAAACACCTTCAACCACCAGGTAAAATTGGCAACAAATGGAAAATAAAAATTCACCCTGAAAAAACGCAACCCGTCCTCTTTACAAGGAAACGATCAACAAAAAAACGTCGTTTCCCGGTTACCTAAATAAATATATTAGGTACTTGTCAAAATAGTCAAAATACCCTAGGCTAACATTTAAATCTCATGTTGAGGGTACTGGCTTGAAAGTCTTACCCAGCATCCGCATTATTTATCCATTAAAAGCAAAGTAATCCCACGACAGCCCTTGTACAGGTCTAGTAGTTGAAGCCGCTAGAGAGCTTCATTCCAATTTTTTCAATCATTGTGCATACGAGTGTGGAGTGATTAGCTCCACGACTCACTTTACTCCTGATTTAAATCAGGTACTTAATCAGAGCTAGGTGAACTCAAAGCTTGGTGCACGAACCCTCGTCCAATCCTAGATTCAAACCAGGGACCCCACATGCAAGAAGCCTGTGCTCTACTCACTAGGCTACTCAAGCTTTATCCACAGGCCAGCAGAAAATCCAAACTAACGGTCACTAACAAACTTTTGACTTATAAGATTGTAATTTAGCTTCTCATATTGTATGCTTCTTCGGTATGGTATGATTTATGTAATGAAAATACACTTATATAACCGCCACCGTAAGAATATTAAATAAATCACATACCTACTTCTTATACGCATCACAATTTTTCGGAAATTTTGGTTTGATCGAATTACGCATTCCTGAGATATTCTCACTCATGAAATTTGATTCGACCATAAGTTCCAAATTCACGTGTCAGCAAACAAATCACAACGATCGAAATCACAGCTATCAAAGTTACACCAAAAAATCACTGCTATCGGAATCGCGGCGAACATAATTAGGTTAATCACAATACAGCGTTTTTCACTGCGGCAAACGCAGTGGGCTGCGGCAAAGTGCTGTCAAAAAATTAGAATGCACTGTTTTGTATGATAACGCGCACAATGGCTGCGGCCGAACTTTCCGCAGCGGCAGAATTTGCCAAATTTCTAATTTTACCGCACCGCTAGCGGTGATACCTACCATAGGTTGGCACCACCACTAGGTTGAATTAACTCTGTTTGAATTAGGTTGAATGGTCTGGTGGCATAGACAAGCGATGGCTGATGTGTATTGTGAAAAGCTAACCTAATCCTCGTACAACAGGATTTAGCAATACAAAAGAAAAAACAATAAATTTGGTTGGTGCCTTGCTTGCATTGAGAGTGACATTGTCGCTGCATTGTGATTCACCAAATTCAACTGCGGCATTCAACCTCCCCCTGTGGCGCCGCTGCCGCAATGCCGCTGTTTTGTGTTTACAGCAAATATGAGCGGACAGAATAACAATATTTGCTGGTTCTGTGATTTTCGATCACAGTGAATTCAGTCGCGGTGATTTTTGCTAGTATTTCGCTAGATGTGATTTTGAATATCCATATTCACTACTGCTAGTAGTGATTTTTCATTTAGTGTGAAATATACAAGTGACTAATTTATCGGCCCAACCTACAACTAAACTGCTCCATAAGTTATCCAATATCAAACCTACCATCACTGAAAGTTATGGAACTTGTCAACTGGACTTTCGCTCTTTTCAGATTTCTTTTTTAACAGTATTATGTTATACAGCATATTGAGCTCAAACTAATATAAATGGTTGTTTTCATTCTCAGTTTGTTGATGCAATCTCACGTACCAAAACGTTTAATGATTGTTAAAAATACCATCGGTATAAATAAAAAAAACGCAGCTATTCTTACCAAAAACTTTGAAAGTAAACCACATTATTTACTGAAAAGATGGACTTTTAAAGTCGATTTTTCATAAATATGCCATGGAAGTCACTCCACTTCCATTTGCCACGAAAGTCATTCTTAGCGAGCATAGAGACATATTAGCGAGTATCAATCTGCAACAAAAATTTGAAACTAAATTTACTAATTACTAGCAAAAGCTTGACATACGTTGCTACGTCACTCGAAGAAAAATTCTAAAATTCGCTCATATCTGTGGAAAGTTCGCTTTGATCTGCAATATTTATTTATATATTTATTTATTTATGTGCATGCACGGATAAGAAAATTAATTTTACAGAGAAAGATACGACATTAGTTGTTAAACTAAGCTAAAGTTAACCAAAGTAAATAGATCGTTAAAGTATGAACTACGTAATATAAACTAGAATTGAAATTACAACAACATGAATAACAAAGTATAACAATACTAGCAGTTATAACAAAAAAAAAAGAAAAAAATAAAAGTGACAAAATAATAGTAGAAATAACCAAGTTGAAAAGAGGACGCAAATACAACAACGCTAGCTAGAAATGAGTATTACCACATTTTTTAATTCGAACAAATTTGTGTGAGAAAAGATCTAAATGCTCCCATAATACATTGCCCGAGCGTTTCAACTTCTCCGACGAAGAAAATTCGCCATGATTGGTTTTATAAGTATGCAACATAAATAAAACGTTAGACCTCTGCGGAACTCTGAATGGTAGTTCCTGTAAGATGTTGGGAGTATTCAACTTATTGTTTAAGATTTTATGTCAGAATATGGCCTCATGGCAGGTTCTGCGAACCTCAAGAGAGCTCATATTTAGCACTGACATGACATCAGCGTAATCAAAATCAAAAACGTTAATTATGAGTTTGCAGCCAATGTACCGAAGGAATTCATTTTGGATTCTTTCTAGTGTCCTACAATGAGACTGGTAATAGGGGTTCCATACGATCGAAAAAAATTCCATTTTGCTACGAACTAAAGAAAAGTAAAGTGATTTTAAAGCGAATATATTATGAAAACACCGGGAGTTACGAGTCGAAAATCCTAACATTCTACGTGCTCGGTAATCGATTCTGTTACGTTTAAAAACAATATAATGGCACTTGTTTATAATCAATTCCAGACTGTTATTCAAACAGTAATCATAAAAACAATTCAGATTGAACTTAAGAGTTAACATATCAGAACTAGATGAAATGCTTTTGAAAATTTTACAGTCATCAGCAAATAATAGGAATTCAACATTGTTGAATACTAAACTTACATCATTTATAAATAATAAAAATAAGAGCGGACTTAGATGAGAACCTTGGGGGACTCCCGAGGATTGGAAAAATCTGGTTGAGTGATTAGTGTCAATTTTCACTACAAGCAATCTACCTCTCATATAGTCACACAACCAACAATGAACCATGGAAACCAAAACTCAAAAGTTTCCTAAATAAAAGCCCATGATTGATTTTGTCAAACGCTTTGGTAAAATCGGTGTATATTGAGTGCACCTGATGCGAGGATGCAAAGAAGTTGAAAATATAGCTCTGATAAGTAACAAGATTTGTGTCGACAGATTTCCCACTACAAAAAACATGTTGATTAGGTATGATGAAAGGGTTTAAAATCGAAGTTAAGTGATCAGTGACGAGGCTCTCAAATATTTTTGGAATTGTGGATAGCAGACAAATAGGACGATAATTACAAACCTTAGAGCTATCGCCAGACTTAAAAATTGGAATCACATAGCTACATTTCCATATTGAAGGAAAGAGCAGCTGACAGTGATTAAGTGAACAGATGTAAGAGAGGCGAAGCCAAACTGCTTGCGATTTTTTTCAAAAACGTTGAAGGTATGCCGTCAGGCCCGGCGCTTTTAATAACACCTAAAGCCAAAAGCTTTTTCATTAACAAGTCGAAACCAATTGTATAATCAAAAAGGTTAATAGGTGAGCTTAAATACGTTGGAATATAGTTATTAGCAGCCGTCGAATAGACTCCGGAAAAATGCATAGCAAACAAGCTAGCTATTTCTGATTTCGAAGAAGATTGAATACTCTCCAGGTGCATATTACTGGGAAGTGCTGCATCTGACTTACCGGATTTAACATAGTTCCAAAAATATATAGTATTTTGTAGTACATGTCTTCCTTTCATGTGCATAAGTTGCACATGCACATGAAAGGAATTTCACTTTTACGCGCTATTATCCGAGTTTTAAAAAAAATCAACAACTTCAAATATACCACATCCACTTTCAAATCGTAGAAATTACTACATTTAAATTTGCAGCCATATAATTCCATTGATTTCCCTTAATGATACCATTTATCGCTTTTTCGCGGCTGTTTTCGCTACATCGCGAGGAGAACTCGATCCAATTAATTTCTCGCCATGTATTCCTATATAATCCTGTGGATATCGGCTTAGCTCCAAATACCATCAAAACTATAGCGGCTGGATCGAATCGAGAGGCTATAAGTAGTTGAGTTGAATTGTCGCATTGTTCGTTTCATGGTTAAAATGCCATCATTAAGGAGTTGTAAAACAGCTGTGGCTGGAGGTGACCGCAAAACGAACCATGTGGTCGGACAACATGTTGAAAATGTTAGTCGAATGCTATTAATTATTCACCTGAGGGTGCCTGAAACGAATGGACGACAATCGATTCGACATTAAACCATTAGTAGTCGACAGTGACCAGTGAGTCATTCGGTGACAAGGCTAATGGATAATTGGGCGAGGCAAATACTATTCGATGGGCTATGCAGACTTCATGTCGTCTACTGGCATGAGCCTTAATGATTTGAATACATTTCGAACGGATGGTTAACCTTCAAAAACAATATTTAATTCTGACCAGAAATCGAATGTTGAAATTAAAATATTTTTCATGAATATGGAAAAAAAAATGCTGAATTGAATTGAATTCCTCACCGAAAATTGCCTCTCTCAAATATATATGTATGTTCCATAAACTCAAATTCAATGATATGGTATTTATTCATGTCAAAAGCTTCCAAGCGTTTTAATTGGACTTTTCTGTTCAAAAAGACATGGTCGTCGTTATTGCTAAGCAAATATGTTATATTACCCTCCATTAACCCTCTCAGCATTCGTGCAATTCTTCACGTTTCATCGCTGAATTTCCGGAACAACTCTGACTTGAAAAGTTATGTTCATCTTGCTTTTGCCCGGAAAATTCCTTGCCACCGCTTGAATACGAAAAGTCTCCGGAAAAAAAGCTCAGATGACATTATGACATACACCGAAAATTTAAACTGCAACCGAATAGCCTGCAGGCAAATGCAAGAGCTTATACTAATTTCGAGCCTTTTTGACTCGACATTTCCCGAAAAGTCGTCTCAAAGAATTTGAGAATCACCTGAAACCGTCGTACAGCTCGAGTTTGGTTTCGCCTGACGGCGTCGGCAGGCATCTGCAACTTACGAGCAAATTTAATAATTTCTTCAAATATTTGCTGAGTTCTTGTCGAACGAGTCCTATACACAACGAAAATAGAAGAAAGAGCCAAACGAACGTTGAACAGGACAAAATGTATAAGTAAATTGTGCAGTGCAGAGAGAGAAGTTATCCCGGGGAGGAAAATGATGCCGGAAATGGAACAGTAGAGCAACAGAAAGTAGATGTTTTTCCGTTGATTTATGAAAAGGAGCTCTTGAAATGATTTTTTTTCTTGTTTCGTTTGTTCGTAAGTTGGTTTGTGTGTTGTGTTGTTGGATATGTGCAGAAAATAACGGAAGTATGGGAGAGAACAGATGCGAAATGGTGACAACAGCTTAGTAACTGCACTATGCTCTCGGGTAAAAGATGTAGGTTATGATGAATTATTAAGGGGGCAAGATGGTTTCCGAGGACGAAGAAAAGCTGATTTTTGCGATTTTTTTTCTCAGCTTTGAGTGAAAATAATTACTAATTTTTTATAACACATTAAAGAACTATATTTTGAGAGTATGTAGGAATTATTGTATAAAAAAATATGAATTAGTTATCCCGTGGTGGCAGTAGATCAAAGGCGCTTCGAAAAAAAGACGTCGTGCGGTGCGTAAAACCTGGCCTGACAGTGTTATCTGAAATCAAAAAATCGAAGTGATTTACTTAATATATTAGTTTTTTTCGCGGATGAACGAAATTATATTGAAAACTATGCGATTACCGATTTTTGGTGCGGTTTTTAATTTGGAGGTACTATTTTCACATAAAAAATCAGCCTATGATTGCCTGTAAAAATTAGTAAAATTTAAAAAAAAAAAAACCATCGTTCATCTGCGAGTATTTACCATATTAAAGATGTCCGGCAAAGTTCATTGAGATCGGTGCATTACTTTTTGAGTTATGTTACGCACCGACTTCAAAAATGTAGTTCGGAGTTTCGGTTTCTCGTGGAAATATACCTGGCAACACGATCATAAAATAACTGGTATCTCTGCGAGTTTTAGTCCGATCGCCTCGAAATTTTCAAAGGATATTCCTGAGATGTTGTACTTTCATATAAAAAAATAATTGAAAATTTTTTTTTGTTTAAGTCGGAAACTATCCTGCCCCCTTAAGTTGTCTTTTGTGGTATTGGAAAATAATATAGAAGAGTTATGCAAAATAACTTTAATGGCCTCCACTTTACTTGTTTCTGCACCAGCACTGAGATAAGCTCAATATTCTATTTATAGAAGCAAACGCTTCGAAAACATCATATTCTGAAGTGGTGGCTCAATTTTCTAAAAGATAAACTCAGCAGTTCGGCCTTGAAACCTATTCCGCAAGAAAAAAACAGCTCATTTTGCAGTAAGTAGATAACTGGCTCTAGCACGTGGGGTCCATGGTTCAAATCTAGGTTCGGAGGGAGGTCTAAGCACGGAGCTTAAAGTTAACTTAGCTTCGAACAGATATCTGAGTCAAATAATCGGCAAACTGACATGTTAAACTATTCATACCGAAAGTTTTAATTATGAGAATCAGGTCTCTAGTACATCCAGATCTTGATACATATTGTAGTGGGATAAATTTTCCTTCACCCTTAGGACATATTTAAAAGATTTTTTTTTTTATCCATATTAACATTTTGCCACCTTAATTACTAGTTCTTACCGGTTGAAAATAAGTGAAATTCCCAGTTTCATCTGTTCATATAAAAAAAATATCAGCAATTTGCACTGAAACCCAAAAATGGTCAATGTTAGTTTTAGTAGAAGCCAATAATTTTAAGCAATATAGGGGCTGATGAATTCCAAGTGCAAAAAAGTAAGTTTATAATCTTTTTTTCGTTTTTTCGTTGAAGACTGCAGACTTTTTTGTTTTCAAGGTTGAAGTTTTAAGTTAAATTATCTTTCAGAAGACTTACTAGCTACCCTTGTAGCCCCTAAAATTGAATACGATCATCGTAGCTTTTTTGAGTAGCTGGCCGATTCCCAGGTATACTAAGGCAACGAATTCCAGCCAATTTATCAATACAATCACCATTTTTCTTTTTTTTTTTCATTTTGCACCCCATTTTTTCAATTTATTTCTATTTTTCGTATGGCTTTTAGGTTTTAACTTTAGCTCTCGGTTTTAATAACAGCAAACGTTGTACACCTAAATAAATGCAATAGTGCAATTGATTTATTGGGCATTACTATTAGCATCAAATGTATAATAGCCGAAGAAGCTGATCTTTTACATTGCTCAAGGAAATATCACTTTTACCCACGAAAAGTGCCATATAGAGCCCTTTGTCGCCGACAGGGACCAAGCAGTGGTAGTTCCGGGCGGCCTTCGCTCACGAAAAACGGGGTAGGTCGGGCACCATTCGTTTTGCTACCTGAATCCACCACAGCACCGTTGCCTCGAAGCGAGAAGGTTAACTCATTTAAAATAAAAGCTCTTTTTGACCACAAAATTCCCCACACAAAATAATTCGATTCGGATGCAAAACACACGGAGTTAAACGTTATTTTTCACCCTCATTCTTGCACTAATTTTTTTAAAACTATCACGCTAGCATTCACGGTAAAATCACTTGCTCTTGTAACACACTTTACATCTTCAATGATTCTGAGATTGAAATGCAGGTCCGGAAAATTCGGGATTAGAATTTTCGGGATACCGAGATTTCTGGATTTTATAAAAGAATTATATTAATTTAAACAGATATATTGGCTTATTTGTACTCAATTAAAACTTTATTTCAAACATACATATATAAAACCAGAAGTTTAGTTCATTATAATGTTAAATTTATGCACACATGTACATGGGTGTTAGCAAGAATAAGAGCTAGGTGAACTCAAAGCTTAGTGCGCGGACCCTCTTCCGAACCTGGATTCGGACCATACGCAAAAAGCCAGTGCTCTACCAACTGGACTTCTCAAATTTTTTCAGTTTTTTACTTCAATGGAAATTCAAAATATTAAAAAATGAAAATACAAACAAGTGAAATAGAAGACGCAGCAAAATTGAACAAATGGCACTTATGGCTATGCGTTACACTTGGAAAGAACGAAGCAAAGTCTTCAAGCTGAAGAGTACTCGGTGAAGTTTCTATTTATAAACCACTTGCCCAACTATCACTCGTCGATGAACTACATTCGGAAATGTTATAGTTACGTGTTGGATGGTGGGTTGATTGTAGTGTATATTGACGTCTGAGCCCCACAAAAAGATCCTTTTCGCTAAACATTTGTTAAAGTTTAGTCCTGACAAATATTTTTCTTTCTTCCGGTACTTTCCTCAAATACATATGCCAGTAAACTCATTAGAACATGTGAAAACACCCAAAACAGACGCAGGTCAGACGAAAAAATCAAACTTGTTTTAATGCGACGTCGTGCATATTCTGACGTCTTCGTTGCTGCCAGTGTAAACACTCTCATTGGAAAAAACTCTAGCGCACCTGAACCTCTAGAAAACTAATTTTCGAAGATATTGTCTTTGAGTGACAAAAAAATGTGGAAAGACGTAATACACTTTTTTGTAGAATCATTTCAACCATTCCTTGTTCAAAGCAACAGAACTCAATTAAACACAAATGATGAAAATGTTCAGTGCTGGCAACATTTTCCCAACGAAGCAGCTATAAGTTTACCTTCACAAGCTCATACTTAAATCAATTTATCCTTTGAATTTCGTTCTCATCGGAGGATTCCGTCGAAAGTTTAAGCGGTTAACGTTGTTTGAAGCTGCCATCCAAAAAATGTTCAAAACTCGGAAAATTTCAAAATTGGTTTCTTAGTTTTATTGCAAATGTTTTGCATCTGAGTTTGGAATTTGAAGCATCTGTTCACGCAATGGTTACGAAAATGGCTAAAGCTGGTTACCCTGTGTCAGCAGCAAAGCAAAATATATACCAAATCTCCTTCACGTTAAACTAAACCCAACCAATAAATTTCGTTTCGATTGAATCACTGCGCTAGAAGTTATACGGGTGAAAAAATTTTTAGGGTTACCACCCTGAAAACTTTTCAAATTTTTAAAGCGTTAATATTTATTGTTAATTTTCATTGCATGATCGTTCCCATTTGCAAATCTAATGACATAATCGCGCAGTAAAGAAATTCCAAAAAATTACAAAAATGGTCATAGCTGGTAGCCGTTTCATGATTTTTGTATGAAATTCCTATGGCATTTTGCTCGCATCAAAATCTATTTACGGCATGAACTTCATTTTGATATCGTGACTGTACCGGAAGTTATAGGGGAAAAAGCTTTATTTTGCTGAGCGAATTTGCAAGGTTTAGTAGCCAAAATCACCATAGCTGGCAACCCTATTCTAATTTTTCAGCCAAATTTTTACAAAATGTTACCTTAAGTAAGATCCAAATATTGTGTAAATTTTGTTTAAATCTGATGGCTGAATCTGAAGTTATAGGCCAAAAAGCTGTTTTTTTTTCAGTAATTTTTCAAGATACCACAGGATTGCCCGCATTTCAAAATCACTTCTATTAGACTTGGTCTTAATTGATATCAACATGTCCTGTGAATTTCATTATGATCAAATAATCCGGTCGTCAGTTCTCGTGAACAGAACTTTCGAGTGCTGAAAATAGAGGTAAATTAGTGATGGGTTGCCGTTCTTGTGCAAATTGGAAATTCAAAAATTTTAAATTGACATGATGCACAAACGTTAAAATTTATCAATTATTTGAATTTTTTGTCAAATATCAAAAAAAATTTCAAGAGGTTCAATGATTTGAAGGATTTTTTTTCAAGAGCCTACCGCAGCTACAGAGTTACCCGCACTACCTTGGATATCCATGTGTATTAAAATTTAGTCAACATCAATACGCTCTGCAAATTTCACGATGATCCAATGTTTTTGTCAGAAGTAATGACAAATCAAAATTTGAAAAAAAATCCTTGCCTACTTTTAGGCACGTTGCACCCACACACGGCTCAAAATTTCTAATTCTTTACCACAAACAAGTTTAGAACGTAATAAGTTTTCATTCCCAATACTTTTTTTGAACAAAAATTCACGCTGCTGGGAAATATAGGAGTACCTCAAAATTCACTAAAACGGTCGCCACCGCCAAAAGGTTTAGAATATCTGAATTTTAGCAACCTACCTACTGGACCTACCTACTAAATACATCTACGTTCTCCGAAAATTTCAGCTCAATCGCATTGGCCACTCCAGAGATTATCTCCCTTAATCATTTTGATGATATATATATATATATATATATATATATATATATATATATATATATATATATATATATATATATATATATATATATATATATATATATATATATATTCGTAAGAACTCTTCAGAACACATTTTCGTCAGAAATTTCATTCACAGTAACCGTAGCCTTACTGCTGGAATTTTCTTAACACCCATCGGTCTATTATTTTTCTGGCTACTTGTGGTAGGCTTAACTTATTCCAGCGGTTTGACGATTCATCGGATACTTCTGTTGGCTTTAATAATACTAGGCTGCGCGTTGAATTAAAAAGCTCTATAAAATAGTGCGCCCACTTCTCGGTGATGATATTGCAGATTTCGCCCTCCGGCACGTGCTTCCCTTGTTGGGTTCTAAGGTTTTTTGTCGATGTGCTGTCAAAAGATGTGTCATTGATTTCCGCTGTTTTAGGATTAAATGATTATTTCCTTTTTTGCTCTATATCTATATTTCCGTTTTTGGTCTAACATCTGCTCCTCAATCAGCTCTACTAAATGTATGCTGCTGCTTTTGCAAAAAAAGAGTCAAAATTTCGATAAAAATTCACAACGTACGCGTGTAACCTCTAATAAATGTCTTGACTCTATAAGCAATACTAAACATAAATTCATAAAGTAAGGGAAAGTTAAGAAAATGAGAGAAAACAGCGAGAAAAACATACATACAATAGCTAAGAAACTGCCATAACTGAGGGCCGATAAAGCCAATGGAAAGGAATTTCAAAAGCTTCGCTTTCCTAGAATTTTACTCCAATCGATTTGACACTTTTAGAAAATATTTTTAGCATATTTTACTATTAGATAGCAAAATAGATTATTTGATATTTTCAACCCCATGTAACCAACCTTTTAAAACAGTTTGAATCAATGACACCACGGTCACAATGCGCGACCACGATGTCTATGTGAGAAACTTCGCTCCAGATTTTTTCTCTAAAGATTCAAATCGTTTTCGTGAAAATGCAGGCTCGACAAAGTGCTGTTGGTCTCCATTACATCAATTTTGCGGATCCTTCTCTGATTTTTAAAGTTCGTTTTACCGCCTTTCGTGCCTTTGTTCCAAGACAGCCTACCTACGTTTGACCATTTTGACTCACTTCTTTGCTGGATTTCTCAAAGCTTGGCAGTATCTGGATTACAAAAAAATACACTCTTGTGGTTTTTGATGAATAAATAACCAAATCTGTTGCTGTGACAGACACGTAAACGAAAATTCTTCAAAATTGCGAACCATATACTCAGGAAAATATTTCAAGTTTTTGAAGAAAAATTAATTTATTATCAAAGAAAATTGATAATGGTTTGGCACCAAAGACATTTTTAATCAGTGGAAACATTAGGTTTACTCATATCAAATAGGTTACTGATTTGTGATCACGGTTGCCTTCTTGTCTATAAATCTCATATACAACGTATATTGTCTCTAAAGCTTATCAAAGCAGAGAATAATTGATACGGGAAACTCGATCGTTTTGCGGAATAAGCCTCCGAAAGCAGAATCAAAGTGGAATTGTTTTTGCGGGATGATTAAAATTGAAAAATTTTATTGAACAATTTTTTTTTTGACTAAGATGTTTCCAAAGTATGCACTGATTCTCATCAGACACCAGCTCACAGTGCATACTTGACTTGATAATTTTTCAATTGTAATCATCTCGCAAAAACAATTCCACTTTGATTCTGCTTTCGGAGACTTATTCCGCAAAACGATCGAGTTTCCCGTATCAATTATTCTCTGCAATTATATCCGTTTCAAAGCCATATTTTTTTATCTAAAAATAACTGTAAAATCTCGATATTGCTTGCATGCATAAATGTGGATGGGCTAACAGGGGAAGTTTCTATCGTAGCTCACTTCATGTTCCCAATCATCAATTTGAAAACCAAAGAAAATGTTATTATAAAATAGAATAAATAGATTTGAAAAGTACGGTGTCAAGAGAGAAAATACAATAAATGATTCAAATCGAGGCCAAAATTTTTCATTGCTTAAAGAAAAAATAGATGTCTTCTCAAAAAAACCTCTATTAATCTTGAGATTGTGTAAAACATACAAGAAACGAAAAAGCTCTTTGCCCCAACTGAGGACATGTATTTATTGGATATACAGTTTTGAAAGGGTAAAGGTAATAAGGAACATGCTAGTATCTCTTGGAGTCAAAAATAGTTGATGTTCAAGATTGTAAAAAGATGTTAGCGCTGTAGACATAATTGACTAAATTTGAGGAAAAAAATAAGTAAACATTTTATTCTGATGAATAAAAGAAGCCTTTATACAATATTTATTCAGATAACTGAAATCAAATAAAAATTGATTTGATTTGTGGAAGTAGACAAATGAATATTTTCTTCGATTCTTCGAAAGATATTTCTCTAAGAGTATGCAGGCAACCTTGAAGCTACGCCTACCATGTAAACAAAATTAATTCAAACGTATGAAATTGGATGGATTTTTTTCTTTACTCATCGTATCAAATTGAAATTTTCGACATTGCATATTATTTTAGCGCCCAAAATTTGAGTTTGTGAAGGCTATTCATTCGATAATCGAATTAATTTGAAACTTGCAGTGTGAATTAGAGCTAGTCTGATTTTTTCTGCTTCTTCCTTTTTAAAAATAAAAGTGATAAACCTTTACACTGGATGTTTCTAAAAATCTATTACATCTTCTCAATGGTTTTATATTTTCATGCCAACAAATAACCCTACTAAAAACGCAGCCTGTGAATATTTAACAATATCTTACCCTCCTCTTAAACACTAAATCTGATGAAAAGCTTTTTTCCCGAGTAGTTTGCTGCGTAAAAGAATGAACAATGTAACATCCATTTGTAGAAAACATCTCCGAAAAATGAATACAATACACGAAAGAATTCAGTTCTCAAACCTAACCAAGAAAAATAGTAGGTTATCCTACTACACATTTTTTCAGGATAAATGGAAGACTTATAGAATGTAAATATGCAGGACATTTCCTTTTCACGACGTTCGTCATCATTCATTTTCCACAAAAGCCCGAAACAGTTACGAGCTACCCATGGAGTGGTATTGACACTGTTGATGTCTTTGTCGGTCACAAGACTACTCTGGGTACACCCCAACAGTAGTAGCAGGTTTTTGGGCTTGTTTGTCTGCTGAAGTGTTTCGATTCAAAAAGATACAAATTATCTCGGAGAGTTGTAATTTTCCATGTTGAAAGTTTGTTGTGCCCAGTACACATGCCAACATTAGTCATGACGTCCTGGTGGCATGGCAATACCAATAATGAATGATGCTGGGAACAAATGGTTCCTCCTATGAATAATTCATAGTTGATATTGTCCTGTGTTTTATGTTGTAAATGTTTGGGATGTTGTATGTCATGTGAATTTTGAACACTTTGTTAGTTCATCGGGACTGGATATCAAACAACTATGAGGAGATTGTCTGGTTGTTGAGTGAAATCCACGACAATGTCCTACTTTTTAGAGAATACTTTGAGATTAGAGTAAAGCTGTTTTCTGACAGCAGGTGGCCTTAAGAGGTTCAGCCCTTTCAGTTTCCGGATGAATTTGGGAGCGTTTTCTGAAATCATAGTAAATTTTTAGTGCACTACAGCCGGTTCACTTTAATACAAAAATAATCTGCAACTTCACAAGTCATTCAAATTCCCATCCGCCGATTCTAGGGAAATTATCAAACCATAATGGGCCATTTAGATAGGCGTCCATGCGTCCACGCGTCCATGCGTTTTTAGATTAAACGAGTCAAGTCAACTCAAATCCAGTTTTTTGAAGGCGGGGCTAAGGCGAAAGTGGTCGGATACGGTGATTGATATACCATTGACTTAATTGTTTTACTTTCGCTCTTTGTAATTTCGAGATGATAAGTGGATGGATGGATTGATAAGAGGATGGATGTTACACGCTTGCAACGATGGTTTTTTTTATTTTCATATTATTTGAATTATAATAATTCATATTTGAAAACATCGTCGTGATCAATTTTAAAACATTACTAATTTCCATTCCTCAATTTTTCCCCATTTTTTTTCTTCCTTCCAAACAAATAAATTAGTAGCAGACAATTGTATATATTTATCCATATGACTATATATACCTTCATATAAAATTGTTTGTGTCTAGATATTCGTATGCATTCTAATTTTTTCGTAATAGTCCTGCACATAAGGATGCAAACAAAAAATTATCCACATCATCAAATAATAAAATAATCATCCACAAAACATATATTTAAATGATCATCAACGAATCATCCACACATGCCGCTGAGCGAAAGAAATCATTATAAAATTTATTGTACATGAATCAGCATACTCCACCTCCTTCACTTTAGGTCCGCCTATATAAACAAAATCAAATTGACTCATGTAAGCAAAACACGCTAGATCGCATGGACGCGTGGACGCATGGACGCTTGTCTGAATGGCCCATAAAACATCTTACTTCAAGAGCAATGACACATACACACATTGCTTATGACGGTCTGCACAATGTTATGAGCACCCCCGTACTAGGTTGTCTCAGGTGCATTCATGAATTCGTAACTATTTTCAAATAGCAGCATATTCACTTGGATTGGATCGCATGGTGTAAGAGCTACAAAATGAAGAAAAGTAGCAATAAGTGTTGATACGAGATACTCAGACGCAGTTAACCCGAACGGTATCTTTGTCTGCGGTGGATAGAAAGTACAATGATTCGTACAAGTGGTTTGGTGAAAACGCTTGAACTGGTACATGTTACCCAATCATAAATCTTTATAGTTGCTCATTAGTTCCCAGCTACTGTCACACCGGTGTTTCGATAGTAAACTGTCGAGAGCTCAGGAGATGCTAAAAGGACTGTATACATTGTTATCTCTTAAGAGTTTTATGTAGTTTTGCAATGAAGTATTGTCTAACGATGTTGCAGGAATATTCTCAGAACGATAAATTGTTTTATCCCAAAGGAAACAATGAAAAGATTTAATTGATTATTATAATGATATTCAATGTATATTGAAGGATTTCGAAAAAAAGTTTAAATAATGAATTATTGGTATGATAGATTCACACTATTCACATATTTTACGGCGGTGATTGATTTTTTTTTTCTTTGTTCATTGCACCGTGGGCTGATTTCGGAGCAAGTTCCGTACAAGTAGACAAGTAGACAAGAGATGATCATTTTTGTTAGCTGCATTAAATATTTTAATATTCGTTATTTGTATCAGGGATAAAACTAGTTTTAAAGCTAGATAAAACTAGATTTAGTTATATACCTTTTTTATTGGGGAGCTGCATTCATGGCTGACGAAGCTGACCTTAATGAATGACCAGAGCCAAAAAATGCAGGTTGATGCATTTAAGATTAACAATGGCATACAACGGTGAGACATCCCTTTTCAAATCTTCGTGGCGATAAGTGATATGAGGTGCTGAGCTGAACATGAAGAGATCATTTTTATTCACTACGTTCGATTTGCGGCTTACACTGATGACACACCACACCAGATGCCAAAACGAAAAAAACATAAAAAAATGTTGCAAAATGGTGCAAAAATGAATAAGGTATTGAATAGAAGCATTTTCTCTCGTTTTATTTTCGAAAATACTTAAATTCATATTTATAATGTGAAAGAGCTTCTTCTTCTTCTTCTTTGCAAGCTTTTTTATGTTTACTACTGACTCACCATCAACTAACTTCATCATATTATCTATAATCTCCATATATCCTATTTATGTTTTATTTTTAGCATTGACAAATTTTTTAATTTAATATGTTGAGAGTGTGGTTTTAGATTCTCTTTCTATCCTATTTCCTTTCGGGGATGAGGATAATCTAATTGTTTGTTTCTTGACTAAGCGGCTAACAGGGAAGAGAAGAGGCGATGTAATGAAACTGACCCCATTGTTGTTGTTGTTTACTATCCTTTTCCATCCTTACACGTCCTATGATTATTAGCGGTGATTTCAGCCTACCGTTTATGACAAGATAAATGTTTTTTTTTTACTATCTCTACAAATGCGCCTCCCTCATCTTTTTCTTTTTTTTGCCTTTTCTTGTGCTCATTTTTAAAAATCAGTTATCCTCATCATCATCTGACCTCGTCATAGCCAATATTCTTTGTAAGCGGTAAATTTTTGCTTCTTCTTTGCATCCTAATGATAATTTTGACCCTCGTTACCCTCCTATCATTTTAAGTGTATTTGCATATTTCCCAATAAAACACTCTGTAGCCATGTTTTCATTTTATCTGATCTTACTATAAAAGTATGACTACAGAGATTGACAGCACCACCTGGTTCTCATTTATTTTTGTAGTCTCGACAGTAATGAGGTGCTTTTTTCCTTTTATTTTTTCCTTGATTCCATTATAGCCAAAACATGCTCCCATTGATGGTCCTCGTCATAAAATCCCACCTTACTTCTGATTGCTGTTAGCACTTCTCTTTGTGCAAAAGATGAGGCACGTGTTGATTTGTTACGAGGCATGTTAGCGTTATAATTGGTCGACAGTTGTTGGAAAAAAGTAATCTCACTGGCAAAGTGCTGCTATTTTTCAAAAATACTCATTTTCCTCATCAGCAATCCAACAGCAACTCTTTTAAATCTAAGAAAAAATGACCCAATCCTGCTGTATTTAAGTGTCTTTAGAATTGTGTAGCGTACTTTCGAACTTCTGTCCTTTCTGTGTTTACCCTCTTATAATCACTCTTTTGAATGCAATCCAGCTGTAATCAATCGTAACTCTGTCTTTTAATTTCCTTTTGGTAGACCCCATTGAACTGGAAAATTTGGTGCTCCTCGGAGACTTTTTTGATACTAATGATCCCGACAGTATACCTTATGAATTTTAAAATTATCTGTCATCCACGAAATGAATCTTTTTGCCCACACTTTTAAGCCAACGAATTTCTTTTAAAAGACCCTAAAAAGAGAAAATCAGAAAATGCATTCCTGATACTCAAATTCATAATTTTTGAAAATGTTTTCAACTATCACTTCTCATTTAGCATTCTCTGCTTTGGAAATTTTTAGAAACATTATTGAAATCACGTCTAACGTGCAATGTTCAATCGATTGCCAGATGTGCAAAACGATTTATCAATGGTGGCGGACTAATCTTGTCGAATTTTTTGACTTTGTGTATTCTCTTCTTGGAATCGGACACCAATCTCATGAAATATATACTTACTTTTCAAAAGCTTTCAACAAGCTCAACCATTTTATTTTGCTTGAAAAGTTTATTTCGACAGGTACATCCATTGTCTTCTGGTGTTCCTCAATGCTCCTCTCTAGATCCTCTATTGTTCGTTCATTTCGTCAAAGAACTTTTTCTGTATTTTTATGCTAACGATCTTAACCTGTATCGTGAAATCTCGTCTGTCAATGGCTGGATTTTATTGCAGTCAGATCTAAGAGCCTTAAACGCGTTGTGGAACAGCAACACCCTCCTTTCCAAAATGAACAGCAACACCCTCCTTCCAAATGCTCAGTAATGTACTTTTTTGTTATACTCATCTTATTACTTCTTCAATATTTTCGATCGCATTATATTTTGCATCATGTAGATTAGCATAAAAATCTTGGATTTGTGCTTGAATTTTGATTTGTTAGCATTTCAAATCAAAACAAAATCAAACTTACCAGTTTCATTCTTCATGTGCACGCTATCACTTGACACCGGAGTGCCTTCAGTGTCCCTTTTACTCGTATAGAAGTGTTCTTTCATTCTCCTTTCTTTCTCCGATTTGGCTCTTTGTTTCTATATTTTTTGTATTTTGCATTTTGAACATATTTTAAATTTCTTGCACTTTAATTAAATTTGTTTACAATAAATTACTAAGTGGTATAATTATGTCCTGTTTTCGTTTTTCTCAATTTTGTAAATGGATTTTATCTGTGCCAATTTTTGTAAATTTAAATAAATAATGAAACTATACCCAATCTCGTACCTTTGTGAAAGTTGCCCTATGTCCAATAATTTTTTGAATTCCATGTTATATCCTTCACATCACCGTTTAACGTGTTTTCTTTGTTTATGCTGAAAATTTTGACAAATTGCTTCAGCAGAGTCCAAAATGTAGCCATAAAAAGTCTGGCTAATTGTGGAGACTAAATACTAAATTTGGACTAAAATGTATTTTGAATTTTTCGGAAATTTTGTTGTTGTTTTGTTCCCATCTGTGCAATGGTAGATTTTGCATTATTTGAGTCATTTTTGATTTGATTTTATTTAAACTCCTTTTTGATCCCAATCGTTTACCTTCTCTATGCATATAAATGCTATCTACACTTTCAGATACACTTTAGCTTAGCATGCTGCCTTCATTGGTAAATATCTTACTTTACCTCGAGAAACATCTACCCGATCAACAACAACAACAAACTCAAAACCAATCCGATTCCATCTCGAAATTGAATTATCGTCAACACTGCTTAAAACACAAGCGACCGCCGAAACTCATGAGACACATCATTCCCATTGCAGGTTTAATAGGTTCCTTAGCAAACATGACGTGTTCCATTTATTCATGCACACACTACCAATATCGCATTTTGAATACATTTGGTCTCATCTTAAGATGCTGCTGCCTTCGAACTAAAGCTTTTGTAAACGAAAGCCGAAACGTCTCCTTTCAAACTCCATTTGCTGTGCAAAGCATGCATAGATATTGCATTTTGTACGTGCCCCGCGTCACCATCACTACCCCTAACACCATTGTCCTTGTCGCTTCATTTGATCTCAGCTCCGGAAAAGACTATAGATTTGCTTGCCTTCATGCCCATGTTCAGTTTGCTTCATAAATCAGAAACGATATTCTCTCTCTGTAGCTTGGTCTCTTTCAAAAGAAGTTTGTTTGTAAACTTGACGTAAATCTTTTAAGTCAATTTACGGCTCTTTGAAGATTGAGGAGGCTTGAGCCTGAATCGGTATTGGAGCAAGAGACAAAATGCTGCCACGATGAGACCGGGCCTCCGATTCGATGAAGACTAGAGTAGACAAATCCAGGTGATAAGACGTGACCAAATTTCGAAATCAAGTTCACACTCAATAGGTAAAACCTTTCCGAGAATGTTAATCGAAGGAGAGTGGAAGACCACGACGAGTAGAAGAGGGTATGGTTTCACAGTTAACTGTAAATATTCAACATTGATCTAGTGTTTAAAGTTCATGGTAACGGGATAGTTTGCTTGGGATTTGTTACGGATTGAAGGTGGTTTAGTGAGTAAAAGAGGTTTGAGATACTTGACTTGTATAGTGGTTCTGTTGCTTTGTTTTTGAGGCTGAGTAGGAATTTTATGGACATGGTCTAACAAGCATAATTGGCACGTATTTAACAGATGATTTCAAATGTTTTCGGGTTTATTTTTCAGCATATTTTCTGCAATAATGTGACGCACGAGAGATTTTTATCATAGCATCGAAATTTCGACAGTTTTGTATAGAAAAGGTCAGGTTTTCATATTATATACATGAAATACCCTTTAACTAAGTTTGCTTAAATTCGTTTGGTATCAAAGGCATATACTTCTAAACATTTTTAATTTAAAGACTGCTCCTGAAAATTCTGTACCATTTCTTTTTAAGGTAATAAACCTTAAAATTTGATTTTTTCATAGTATACAAGGTATACATAAATTTCCTTTCGGTTTCAATAACATATTAAATGGCCTGTAATATAAATAATTTCAGTTGTAAAATTGTCCTCAATAAGAAAAAAAGTTCATGAAAGGATTTTCGCATTTGGACACAAAACAAGGATCAGTCATCTTCTGTGTTCGCACAACTAGCAGGTATGTTAAAATAAACGGTGCGAAGCGAATCAAATGGGTCTTTGAGGGTGGAAGATTGAAAGACAAGTCAAGATCAGATAGAAGAAGGAAAAACGCTGAAGGAAATTTCTAAGAATAAAAGTGCTTTTGTTCAAGATATTGCTAAAAAAGCTAGTACATCAATGAGCAAAAGTTTAAGGAAAAGTTTAATGCAAAAGTTTAAGGAGAAAAATAATATTAAGATCCACAAGAAACAAAGAATGCCGTAAAAAAACTGGTAAACAATACAACATTCGAATTTCTAGGTCAAGAAAAATTTTACCCAAAATTAATGCTGCATAGTCATGGATGATGAGGATTATTTTAAATATAATCTTTCAACGTTACCTGAACCACAGTATCACTCAACAACAAATAAAAAAAATGTCAGTGATTGGAAAAAAACAATTGGTGCGAAAAAATTTTGGGACCAAAGTATTAGTTTGGCCCGCCTTATGTCAATATGGAACGAGAACTAGGCCGTTTTTCACAAAAGAGACAATCAGTGCCAAATTGTACGTGACAGCGTGCCTGGAAAAAAACTGCTATCATTTTTAATAGATCATTATGGTTTTTCATTATTACTGCTTATTTCGCTGGACGGACAATAGAATAATTAAAGAACAATAATGAAACAGTGTGCATTTTATTGAAAAATGTATGAATCTACACAATGCTCTAGAGCTCAAGCCAATAGAGAGATATTGTGCTATCGTTAAAAGAATATTGAGGAAAGAAGGTAGAGCTAAAAAAAGGCTGCCAAATCACCGCAAATTTTTTCGATCTTGTGGACGAATGTAAGTGATGCGGTCAACAAAACGGTTGTGCAACAAATTTTTAAAGCAGAAGCTTTGCTTTTGTTTTTAAACAAAATTCAGCAATTATTTTTAAACAAAATTCGAATTTCAAAATAATTTTTTTTTCAAAGTACCAATACTACTGTAGCGACTACGAATTCACTTGAAAGATCATTCACTGTTCTAATTTATAAATATTTATTCCACTGCACTTAAAATTAATTTTGACAAGAGTAACAATATAGTAGGCAGTGAGCCAAGACACGAAATATACACGTGAATAAAAAATCGAATAATAATCAATCTCAAGAGCATAATCGTGAGTTTTCATTTATATAATAGGACTCATACCAACACTACCAAAAATATTTCTAGTTAAAATCTTTCTTATACTCTGTACAAACACCAGGGCAAAAATTTTGTTTCAAAATATGAGCCTATTCCACAGATATTGCTCTATTTAAGTCATTTTAGTGCTTAAGCTAGAAACCTTGTTACGCAAGAGTTTGAATCAGATAAATCTGGGACCCTCTGGTTTTGATACCTCTAAGTCTTAAAGATATATCCGAGATGAATAGCTAATAACAAAACAAAAACAAGAAAGGAACACATTTTTGGATTTTATCAATATTCAAATATTGAAAATTTTCCACTTTTGTATATACTGCTGCCATAACCAGACAATCACTAAAGGGACACTTTCCTTTTGTTTCTTATAGTCTGATGAGGATCTGATTAAAATTTGATGATCGTATCTTGAAAATTGTTGCGTAGGTGATTCACCACGACAACTTACAATATTTCGGCACTTTTTCCGCACATTTTACTTTTGCGATGCTTCAGCTGAAGCCCTCTAGAAGGGACTTGGAGGTTTCAATCGGACAAAACGAGAGGCAAATCGTTCAAAGCACCTTCTTTAGTAAAAACTCAATTTTGAAAATTTCATTGATTTAACCATTTTTCCGTCTGCTCTTGGCCTTAGAAGGCTCTTAACTTATGTGCTGGCTATTCCATTTTTTCGCTTGTCCCATGCTTACTTCTTACAACAGGAATCTTTAAAATCACAAGCTGTTTCAAAGTTCAGTTTTAAAAAAAGTCATTCTCAGAAGGTGCCATATTTAGACCCAATGTGAGTTTGCCCGCTGAAAACGAGTCGATAATACATTGTTATATCCTCATCGCACCGGATTTATGGGAAGTATCAGCGCAATTGTCTATGAGCTGTTCGAAAATTTCTTTTGGGTCATTTGCTTTCATTGATTCATGATCTGTTAGCTGCAGTTCAATGTCTCTCGCTCTCCGACTTTTAATTGCTTATTTAAACATTATCGCGTTGAAATTTTTGCAAATTAGCCATTCTTTCTGAAGAGCCCAGCTTTCTTGCTGTTAAGTGCTTGTTGTTCGACTGTTTATTCCATTCATGAGCTATTTCACAGAAAAACGGTCTGTTGAGTGGCTGGAAAATTTGTGAAGGATCAAAATAGTCTCAGGAATTTAATTTTCTCCGCTTCATAATAAATGAAAAAGAATGAATGAGTTAGATTTATCATTATTTTATGTATCATTTTGATATATATATATACTATATATATATATATATATATATATATATATATATATATATATATATATATATATATACATATATATATATATATATATATATATATATATATATATATATGTATATATATATATATATATATATATATATATATAGGTATATATATATATATATATATATATATATATATATATATATATATATATATATATATATATATATATATATATATATATATATATACATATATATATATAGTGGTGGCCACGAGTTTAGCACACTCGTTATCTGTGACTTTCAAGTGCAAATATCTTCTACTGTTTTACGTTTTTCATTCAATTTCTTCTTTTTTTGTTTTGCCCACTATGTGATGATTATTTCAAGTTAATTTCGTTTGTTTCCTTTGTTCCGTTTCTTCTCGATTCTCATTTAATTGCAAGTGGTACGTGATCTAAGCTGGACATGAGTTTAGCACAACTTGAAATATCCCTAATTACGGTGTTAAGTTTCTGGTAAATCGAATTGATTGGTAAGATTTGCAATTTTTTAGTTCATTCATGATTCGTGTTCACATAAAATGTGTGTTTAGAAATGGCAAAAATTACATGGTGCACAGAGGCTCAGCGGCAGGTAGCTCATCAAATGAAGAGCAGTGGAAGCACCGTTATGCAAATTGCAAGTGCTTTAAGATGTTCCCGAGAGATGGCTTACAACGCATTAAACCATATGCAACAATATGGGAACTCCTCAAATGTAAAACAGCGACCGAGAGCTAGAAAAACTACAATTAAAGAGGACTCTTTGATTTATAGAGCCGCAATCAAGAACCCTTTTAACAGTTCAACCGTTATAAAAAGGGATGTTTCGTCGGAATTTGGCATTGACCTATCCTCAAGGAATATAAGACGACGGCTCAATGAAAAAAATTGCGTGAATGCATGGCACAGCACAAGCCGCTTGTGTCAAAAAAAATCTCCAATCTCGAATTGCGTTTGCCCGTGAGCTCTTGCAAAAACCGTTGATTTTTTGGAAAAATGTGCTTTGGAGTGACGAGTCAAAGTTTTGTCGGTTCGGACCTGACGGTAAGCGGTACGTGTGGCGTCCTTCGAACATGCAGCACCATCGAAAGTACACTTCGAAGACCGTTAAGCACGGCGGTGGAAGTGTGATGGTGTGGGTTGCCTTCTCTTGGTATGGCGTTGGCCCCATACATAAAATTGACACAAGAATGGATCAGCATGTTTACAAAAACATCATTGTTAACACAATGATGTCATTTGCTGATGATAGCATGCCCCTTAGATGGTGTTTTATGCATGACAATGACCCAAAACACACTTCGCGCACAGTGAAGGGATGCTTGGAAGAGAACCGAATCCATGTTCTAAAGTGGCCAGCCCAATCACCTGATCTCAATCCCATTGAGAATTTGTGGAACGATGTCAAGGAGCATATTCACATAGTAAAACCTCAGAATATGGCCGATTTGTGAACCGAAATTCAAAAAGCTTGGTACGAGATTCCGAGGGAGCGTTGTATGACCTTGGTAGAGAGCCTACCGAGGCCATGCGCTGTTGTCATCAAAAATCAAGGATATCCGACAAAGTACTAAATTATTGCGTTTAAATTTGTTCTTTGTTATTTTTTTTGGCATTATAATAAACAGCTTACATTTTGTGCTAAATTCGTGTCCAGCTTTTTTTCATCTTATTCACAACTAAACTCAAATAAAAAAAATGAGAAGACAATAACCACATGAAACCAACATGACATAGCCATCACACCATGGGAAGAACTCAGGAAAAAAATTGGAATGAATAACATATAACAGTAGAAAATATTTGCAGTTGAAAGTTACAGATAGCAAGTGTACTAAACTCGTGGCCACCACTGTATATATATAGTAGTATTTAAACATACCAGACTATACTGCAGCTAACTTAAGCATCATCATTTAACCATATTTTACAGCATGTTTCATCAAAGTGTAAACAGAATATTTTTTTCGCGCGACGGCTATGTCAGCTTGTGTGCCTACAAGACTCAATTCGCGGGAAGCATTGTTATTTTGCTTCCATCTGAAGAAAAGTGCAGCAAGAAGTCATAAGCTGCAGTGTGAGGCTTACGGAGAGCATGTTCCATTCATTTCAGCTTGTGAGTACTGGTTTCGAGGTTTCAAAAGTGGTGATTTTGACACAACCGACACGGAGCAGGAAGAAAACCCATCAATATTTGTAGATGCCGCATTGAAGGCAATCCAGGATGAAAACCTGTCCCAAACTCAAGACAATGAGACGTGATTCAACAAAGCATTTGATTTTGGCTGAAAGCCATTGTATGGTCCAGAAGTTCGGAAACTGGGCGCCTCACGTACTCAAACCAAGAGATGTTGAACGGCGTGCCACTGGCTGTGAAATGATCCTTCAACGGAACAAAGCGAAGTCATTTTTGCATCGTGTTGTCACCGGCGATGAAAAATGCAATCAGTACGACAATCCAAAGCACAAGATATCGGATGCAGTGTTGTGATTTTGTGGGAATTTTCCCTTTTTATGGGAATTTTCGCCTTCTAAAATTTGAACAAGGGAAAAGTGAAAAAGTGCTGCTCGAAGAACAAAATCGGGGGAGAAATGGCTTAAATAAAATTAAACACTTTCGTAAAATTTCCACCAAATATATTCGAGGAAGCATTTAAACAATCCAGGCAAAATAGACATTTCTTCATGTACTCTTACATTTCAGTAAAAAAAAATGACCAAGAATCGCTTCTCAAGACATCTGATTAGCGATTTTGAACAAAAAGCTTAAGTTAAAACGGGCTAACGCAAAATATTGTTACGAAATAATGCAGAATAATCGTGTGAAGGCATTTTTCAGCTTTGTAGAGCATAATTTAAGCTATTTCAATACATTTAATGCACCCTTTCAGTCAAAGCAACTACTGATACACAAATTGTATGCTGAGCATAAAAAAATTTCAAGAAGAAATTGCTTAAATTTTGTGAAACCTGGTTTCATTGACTTACTGGAAAATATCGAATTAAATGAAGAGCATTTAGTTCCAGATATGGATACTTATTTGGGATCAAAATGTGAAGAATACATAGCGTCTTTTGAAGAAGCTGTAAAATTAAACATCAATAAATAAGAAAAGAGTTTTACGTTACGATATATAAAGAGCTTAAGGAGAGATTACCATCTAATGATGTTATCTTTAAAGAAATTGATTTTTTAAGCCCCCAAATAGCTCTTGATAGTTCACAACGAACGAATCCGCTGCAATTCAAAAATTTAAGAAAAAATTGGCTTTGAAGAATCTATTGTTAATATCGAATGGAGAGATGATCTAGCAGTAATTTTTTCAAGTGATAAATAGCAGAGATTATTGCAGCTTACAGTAGAGGAGTTTTCGAAAGAAATAGAAAAAGCAAAAAACTTTGAGGATGCATAAATGTTTCCTCATTTAACTAAAATTTTAAAGTATGCTCTAGATTTGCCACATTCAAATACTGAGTCGGAAACAATATTCTCCATTGTAACCGACTTCAAAGCTTTAAAGCGAAACAGAATAGGCGAAGATTCACTGAACGCAGTTTGTTGCATTCGCTCAAATTTGCAGTCTAGACTTGTTACCTGCATTGATTTCGAGCCTTCTGACAAACATTTCAATTTGCACAATGCACAAAATCTATTTGATTAGTTTAAAAATGAACGCATTTTATATTGCGTTGTAATGAAATGATTTTTTTGACAAAATGAATGCATGTTTTTTTTTCTTCGCTTTAATAAATCATATATACATGTGTATAAAATATTTGAAACTGCTGTTTTTTTTTTCTTATAAGTATTAGTATTTGCGCGATATTGATAAATAAATATAAAACTGTGGGATTCGCGACCTGCTCTGTGGGAAAAACGAGCATTTGCGAGGGAATTTCGGCCAGGGAAGCCTCACAACACTGATTTTATGGTAAGCGTGGCAAATCCGGACCATCGACTTAAAAGCCAAATATCCATGGCAGCAACGTAATGCTCTGCATTTGGTGGGACCGGAAGGGAATCGTATCAAACGAGCTGTTTTTCCTCCAGTTTGTTCTGCTTTTCGCAGAACTAGTCCTGGCTTTCTGACTAGCTGTCAGCAGCCAACGTTTACTTGATTTTTGACTTGTATTCAATTTAGACAATAACACACATTCACACTTTCAGCCATGGCACTGGCGGGATTCGAACCCGCAGGCACCGTAGCACGCCGCTTTTCGGCCTAACGCCTTAGCGAGCAGAGCCACGGGGCCCCTCATCATATGAGCTTCTGAAATGTGGTCAGACAATCAACGGTGCTCTCTACAGACAATAGCTGATGCGATTGAAGCGAGCAATTGAAGAAAAATGGCCGAATTGGGCAACCAGACATGAGTCTTTGATCTTCCATCATGACAATGCTCGCCCGTATGTTGCACAAGTGTTCAAAACCTATTTCGATGGTAACGGAGGGGAAGTCCTAGCCCTCCCGCTTTAAAGCCTAGACATTGCACCATCAAACATATGTTCCGGTCGATTCAGAACGCCCGGAATTCATGCATTGCCAGAAATTCAGAAAAAATCAAAGCAAGCGGTGCGCAATACGTCGAATAAAATGAATTATACCAATTTTGCACAATAGGGTTTCAAAGTAATCATTTTCTTGGGCATAAAAACTTACTTTTATACCCAATATATTCTAAAGAAAACGTTCAAAATCTAGATTGCTCACTTTATGAAAAAAATAAAGAAATAGCACAAACTAAAATAAATGAATGAAAAAGTGTTAGCACTGTAAATCACAGCTTTATCCATCACCCACACTCATTAATTCAGAACTAAACAATCAAATATTTGCTTGATTTAAACAACCACAAACATACCAGCTAACCCAAAAAACATTCCCAACACAACATGACAAACAACTTTACAAGTATTACATAGATAAGTAATTTTCCTAAGTAGTAATCTTACATCATTAAACTTTGAAAACTACCCTAGAATTTTCGAAAGTCCTTTCGAAACACTTAACTACCTACCTGAACTTTAAAACCGATTAAAGCCCTGTACTTTGTCTGCACTCGAAAGCCACCAGACCAAATACGTCTAAACTTTCGTCTTTTCATTGATTGTATGTAGTAGTTTTCGTTTCGTTTATTATAAAATTGCATGTCAAACGCAAACAAAATCCTTTTTTCACTCGATGTAAATGGAATACAAAATAAATAAATCGGAATTCGTAGTGAATGTACACAGTTGATAGGATATGGGACATTTACCTTTCATGGAACCTACATACCTACATAGGTTTTTATGAGGGCAAGGTGAATTGTAGATTTATGAAGCATTAAAAATTGGATTGTACTAATCGAGGCAGTGAAGGAGTTTTAAACAAAATTTACTTTTCTGTCAGATGGTTTTGGGTTATTTTTTCATGATAAAACATTAGAAAGAGATGAAATGGAACATTGTTAGGTATATTGGGTTCTTGGTTGGATGAGAATTAGGAAAAAATTTACAATATAATAAATTGAGTTGATTCAATTCAATGCTATGCGATCTATAAGTAAAACAGAATCTTTATTTTCATAAATGAAGCAAAATAATACCAGCTTAATAGCTTATTTGGAGCAAATTAATTTAATTATATCTTGATCACAAGAAGAATAGCGATAAACACATGTTCACTGCAATCAGCAATCTTCTTGCATCGAAAACGAACAAAATAAAATCGGAGCATATCGGAAATTCAACCAAATTTCGTGCTCTAGAGCACTGTGGCCAGATTGGGCTATTTCCCGCCAATTGGGCTATCTAAAATTTGAATTCGCGAGACGTTTTTTCATTTCGCGGGTTGGCGGTTTTTGGGCTATCTATTTTTATGAAAAACTATATTTGGGCTATACAGTAAAATCTACTAATCGGGACACTGTTTGATTGAACCAACTGAACAATTGAACTATAATATCACCGCACATACTATTTCTTGAAGAAAATTCACTATGTGATCGGGCAACCGCTGGAATTGGACAGTGAACCAAATTAGCTGCACAAAAATTTACTTACTAGTACTTGCAAATCTGACCAAAAACGGTTTTAAAACCAGCATGAAAAATTGTGCAAAAATGAGTTTTCCAGAAAAATATTATCTGCTCAAGGCCAAGAAAACAGAAAGCTTATATCCGTTAAAAAGGAAGAAGCTAATGTTGATTTAGACACAGTTCAGGAATTTCAGTCACAGCTAAGAATGTTATGTGATGGCTATGAACCTTCAAATATCTATAATCTTGATGAGACAGGAGTATCTTTTAGAGCAACACCTTAAAGGGAAAAAATGTACATATGGAAAACCTGAAAGAAATGCGTGACAGTTGAAGCGTGAAAGAAAACCTTGAAAGAAATGCGTGACAGAAGCTGCATAGGAAAAAACAAAAGACCAAAATCATTCGGAAGAATTGACATCAAGCGAAGTTTGGGCACAACTTGGCGAGCTAAGACAAAATTTTAGATAACGGGTGCAATTTTTTAAGAATGGAAGCACACTTGATATTGAAATGCTAACACAAAACCGAAACATCACCATCTTTTTTAGTAAAGCTAGATGTGAAAGCATTGATAATCTGGAAGACATCAAGCTACAATTTTTTCCACCTACAGATCAGAGTTATACCAAATATAAAACTAAATTACTGCACTTGTGTGATGAACCTCATATTGTGAGCTCTGGAAAATACTGAGCGTTCTTCATACCAAATAAAATTAGTATCTATATTTGAAGCTCTTTGGTAATTACGATCTGCTTGAAATAAAGTGCCTCCACTTACAATTACATAAGTGTTTTTGGAAATGTAGATGCCGTCAAAATCTGCGGGTCAAAAGCGAGATCGTGATGAGAGTTCAAATTCAAAGTGATGAGAATTCAAATTCAAAGTAATTAGAATTCAAATATTCCAGCAGAAATTCAAAATTTGGCAGGATACGATCAATTTACGACCACAAACGAATCTCTCCCAGAAGACTGAGTCGACTTTTTTTAAAAGATGATGATGTTTTTTTTTAATTTTAAACCAAAGAAGCCATAGCAGCTTTTGTTGATTCCGATAGTGAATTCAAATCGCAGTCATTCAAAATTCTATGACCTAGATGATGCGAGATCCCAATTCAATCCCGATTTGGGATTTTACCAGTTAGGACGTCGTATAAACGGTCAAATTCGGATTTCAGCTCAAACCTGAACAGTTGGGTTTACGCCAGATGACTATGTGTGAGTGTGCATATGAAATGTGTAAATGAAAGTGATTTTTCAACATGGCGACTTTTGGTAAATTCTGTGCACTTGGTTTGTTATCCATTACCCTCTTCGTGGAATTCATTCTTGATTTGGAACGACGCCTCAGAAAAAATAAAAATGGGTGAACAAAATGTTTAGCTATCACTAAATGTTTCTCCATATTCATTCTTGCCTTCTTTGTACATTAACTGAAATGTTCAACGTAACCTAAACTTTCTATCTTGCCACATTTATACAGTACAGTTTCTATTTGCGTGTAAGCTATTCCTCAAAACAAGTTTCTATTGATATACAGAATTTGAATTTCGGAAAATCCAACCCGCATTTTCGCCCGTTTATACAGCGCAATATTTGGGATAATCCCGAATCGCGTTAAATTGGGATCTTGCATAACTTAAGTCAATGTTTAAAAATTATTCATTTTATTTCAAAGCACACTTCAATTTTTCGCTTGGAGACACACAAAAGAAATTGTTTGACGTATATCTCCTTTTGAAAGTATTTAATCGAAAAAATAATGTATTTCAAAACTTGCATTCATAGTTTTGAATGTATGAGATCGGGGAAAACATTTACATTTTAAATAAAATATTCAGCCGTTGCTTCTTATACTAATTTAATTTTTGTGTCATCCAAATTTGCAAGTTGTTTTTGTAACCTTTTATTTTCTGTGTGAACATTCTAGGAAAGCCCTTGAAAAAATCAGTGCCCTTTTACACTTACTTTTTCAAGGACTTTTCTAAAATTTCCACACAGTTCCTGTAATTAATTCACATTTTTCCCTTTTCGAAAACGTTGTGAATAAAATTTTATCTTTGAAAGCTGTGAGTTTACAGGCTTTTTTTGGCTTAGAAAATGATATCAATTTAAAATCAAATATAATAAGATATTGCTACTCTTTAATCAGCAAGGCAAGTAAAATTTTTCCGGAAGTTTTGCATTTCCAGGACTTTTGACACGTGGCATAAAAAAATCCATTAATCATCCGAAAAACCGCAAACACCACTTTCGTTTTCAGGATGTCATGCCTTGCCTCCTCTCACTCGTTTCCGTCAAACAGGTAATCCATTTTGAATCTTCAGGCGTCTATTCAGATATTCCTTGGGGAGGCACACAGCAAACATACATATTTTCCTCTAAATCTGAGAAACAACTATACTATTGCATTAGATCCAGTTGTTCGAGCGTCGAAAGTGGTTTCACGTGAATATGGAAATCTGACTGCAAATGTTTTTTTTTCGGAACGAACCTATGTATGTATTTATGAGAAAAACCTACGATTTCGAGAGTTTGTGTAAAGTGGGCTAGGTAGAGAGAGAGAGAGGGAGAGAAAGAGAGTGAAAGTATCAAATGGCGAAACCTGAATCGAATTTGTCACTCAATTTGTCATCGCATCATTTGTTTGAGACACGTGCTCTTGACAAGTGATTTCTTGTTAAAGATCTTCGATGGAACTGTTTTGACAAAACTTGGCTTACGTGCGTAGCAGCTGCAGTGGAAATTTTTTTAATTGCATCTTGCTTGCAATTGAAAGAGGAGATCCTGGAAGGTTTTCCTAGGTTTTGTCATTTTGATTATATCTTTAGTGAAAAAAATGTAGATTTTCTGAACATAGCAAGCTGAATTATAGCATGTTTTATTATAAATACCTTTTTACTAGTTTTGCTTAGTTTGCAATTTTACGTTTTTACTAATGTTCGAAGAAGAACATTAGTATTAAAATCACTTTGGCCAAAACTTCATATTTCTATATATATATTTTCAGCAAACATTGATGTATATGGAGAATAGTGCCAGGTCTCACAAAAAATTAATAATCTGTAGCCCTTTGACGCCGGCGGCCATTTTAGTGATATTTTAAATATACCTATATCTGTCAACATGTAGCTTTTGCGAAAATAAAGTTTATGGAACGTGATCTAAATGTGAATATGGTAACCCCACTGGGGGAAAATAAGCGGTAGTTACAGCAATATATATATCTGGTAAACCCTCACTGGGAAATTATAAATCATGTATTGATTATATTATATTAAACGTTATATTATTTGAGAAAAAACATGAAACATTAGGTCCTGGCCTTGTATTACGACTATGGAAAGGTAATCCAGAGCACATCTGTATGAATAAGGTTTTCATACCTTCATACAATAAAAATGTCTGCTTCACCCGAAAGATTAAAGTCACTAGGACAGAACGACCTATGCGACTAACCGTCGGTACTGCGGGGGCAGGTTTAGCCCCTAACTGTACAAATTAGATCCTGCCAATGGGAGAGGCCCCCTTGTGGGAGCTCCGCAGTGGCTGTGGTTTATAAGCTATCCGGTATAGAAATGTTATCTTATCTGGCAGGAAATCAATTCTGGATCCGGCGCTTGCTTAGGAGTAGTATGAGGAAGGCGCACACTCCACTTGGACCCGGGTCAATAGGCTATAAAAGTCATATGAAGATGGGTATGCTATCTTACCATTGGTAAGTCATTCTCCATAGGTTTGATCAATAATGGAAGTATTGTAGTGCACAATATGGTGTCGGTTATGCAAATTCATGACTACTATCCTAGTGTTGAATCGTAGGATTAAGCCTTCGAGGCAGGTGCCAACGTAAAGCATTTTGATAACTGTGAATATGGTAATTGTTTTTGAAATTTTGAACCCTATGTGCGCACTAGGCACCTGAAATGAGAATGGGAAAATTTGAAAATGTTTGAATCGCGATAGCTTTTGACCAGATTATCAAATCATTATGAGACTTACAGGGCATATTGCTGTCACTAAGCTGTTCACGTGTCGCTTTTAATGATTGTTTTGGCAGCTCTGCAACTACTGTAGACATTGAAAGTGAAAACCATCAAACTATCGGCTCTCCTGAAAAATTTTCGTCTTTTACAGTGAAAACCAACTCATATAGATATCTTATGCTTTGTTTATACAACCAAAGCAAAACTTTTGAAATTTCACATCGGACACGAACGGTAGCCCTCCTCCAATTTGCTTATATTTTAAGCAAATTCGGTTGGTGCTCTCAGCTATGGTAATTTTGGTGTCTTGGGTTTTGAAAATTGGCTCAGGAAAGTAAAGCTTTTTGCCCAATAGCTTCCAGTGCAGTCATGAAATCAAAACGAAATTCATATATGGAACTAATTATAGTCATTATTTAGAAGGAAGCTGGTAAAAAAAATTATAATAAGGCTGCCAGCTGATGTTGGTTTTGTGTATATTTGCAATAACTTTATTAAGCAATTTTACCGTTAAGTTTTCAAACGGTAATTATCTGGTAGAGACAATAAACAACAAATATTCAGTTTTCGAAAACTTGAAAACTGTTGCCACTGGTAAACCTAAATTTCTTTGTACCGCTATAACTTCCAATGCAGTCATCGGATCAAAACGAAATTAGCAGAGTTGGTTGATTTTAATGTGAGGCAGGTGTGATATATTTTTGGCTTTGATGCTATCAAAGAGTTGCAAACGCTAGGCGTTTTTTGCCATTTTCGTATCAATTAATGCTTTTATTTAATATTCATATCGCGAACATTTGCAATGAAAACAAGTTACCAATGTTTAAATTTGGAAATCTAGAACATTTTTGGTTCCAAACATTATATGTTTTTTAAACTTAAACATCTTTCTATCAGTGGCGGCACGTCAGGGTGGGCCAGGCGGGCCGGGCCCACCCTGACGAGCCGCCACTGCTTTCTATCCCTGTAACTTTCGACGAAATCATCGGATAAAACAGAAATCGATAGAGTTGTTTGATTTCGACGTGAGGCAATTGTGGCAGACTTTTAGTTACAGTGCTGGTAAAGTGTTGCAAGCACTAAGCATTTTCTTTGTTTATGTTATGTTATGCTGCTTTCAAAGTTTTGCAGTGGTTGGCTTTCTTTAATTTTAAAATTCCTGAAATCTTATCCACCCTATGAGTTCAAATGCATTGTTAACATCAAAGTAATTTTGTAATCGAAACAGGTTGGAGCACGTGTGGTAGAATATGCACTCAGAATCTGCACGATTCTTCTACTGTTCATCGAACATTAGTCTTTCTAGCGGCTCTGGTGCGCTAGAGTTTTTTTACTTTGAATTTTTGATTAAGCCAAGTGGGGGATTATTACAATTAAAGTAGCCTATCGGTGATATTTTCTGATCTGAAAGAACAAGCTCATCGAATTGATATCCTTACAAAACTACATATAAGCGCAATTAATTCTATGTACTCTCCAAACATCTCGTAATTGTTAGCTAATCACTCATCGATTCGAAATACTTAAACTATCAACTTTCGTACCGTAAATCAAAATGAAAGTAACTCGAATCAATTAAATCTTCGAATATTTTCGATTGCCTCCCATTTCCAACTACTAAAAAGAGCATGAATTCCAACTGCATCCATTAAAACTTTTTCGGAAAACACACGACAAACTCTTACGTTCTGAACGTGAAACACTGCTTCCGTCTTCTTCTAGTCCTTTTCCTCGCAATCGTCGTCTTTCTCGTCGCAATCGTTTCGTCTGTTCAAAAACTTTACGATAAATTTTCATAGTTTTGACGGTCGTATTTTCTTGAATTAACTTTTCATTTCTTAAGTTGCATGCATATGTACGTACGAGTGCGCTATGCTTTAGACTATAGTTGAGCTTATGTGTATTTCGGAAGGACTTCAATGTATACGAATGTAGAAAGGAAAGGGTATGTTTGTTTGCACTATAATTTTGAAAATTCATGAGAATGAAGCTGGAAAGTCGACACTATTCATGGCAGTTGTCGTGTTGCCTAACTAGGTCCTGGAAATTTCGTATGTTTCAATTTATGTAATTGTTTTGCTAACGGCAACGTTTTTGGCTACTAGTTTGTGCAAATATGGCAGAATAGAATGAGTTGAGTGCAATCGCGATGCATTGTTGAATTGAATACAGAAGTAGATATTGATTTTTGTTAAATTGAATGGAAACAATGCATAGAGACTATCCATGTCTCAGAGTGTTGATCACATGGGAATCTAATTCGGAGGAAGTTCCTTTTAAACTTTTACAACAATGCTTTTGTTTCGCGTGAAGTTTAGAACTATTTTTTATATGGAAGCATACACTCTTTAAATTACATAGCCAGAAAGTTGGCCCATAATAATGCAGCATGTTATTGTTCTCTATTCGTTGAAGGTAATTAAATAAAAGGTAATTAAATAAATGATCAAAAAAGACCAACTAACAGAACACCTGATAGAAATGACTGACAAGCAACAAAACAAAGGTATTCTCTTCAGATCTGCGAATGTTGCGTGGTGGAAAACTCAAAAATGCTTTTTCAAACATTTTTCAACAAGTAGAGCAAAATGTTTGTTAAAAATATGTTTGGGCCTCAAACACATTACTCTGGTTCTTTGCGGGCTACTCAGGTTAGTGTCTTCCATTTTAACTTTCAGCTATACTTATCAAAGTAATTGGTACACTTATAGCTGGAACCCTTTTGATCTACTTTTAGGTAGATCGTAAGAAGGCCAAATAGACTCTCATACTACTAACATCATGACGCACCGAAATTTTCCCTTCGATGGGAAGTTCTCGCCTCTGATGGTCAGGGGAGTGAAAGACACTTGCGGTTGAATAAAATTATGTACGATTGAAAGAAACTAAGCCAGCAATGTAGTTTATGTCTTAAAGCTAGTGTCACCAAACCATCAGCAGGCCTGCTCAAACTGGGTCAAAAATTTGTTCGTACGGTGTCTTACGACTTACTAAAACTTATTTACATTTCACAGTAACAAGAAACAGAGGGTAAAAAAAGTTAAGGCACAAACTCTCAGTAAGAACAAAAAACTTATTTTTAATGCTACTTTAATCATGAATGATGGTGATTTTTCTTTTAATGAAAAGTTTTGGATGTTTACTTTAAGAACAATATCGAAAAAAAACTGGAAACGAGACAAGTTTCACAACTTTAACGTACAATTTTTCACTGGTGATCCCAAATAGCGGAAAAAAAAGTTAAGGCACAGCGCAGTTTTATCTGAAATTGTTTGTTATTCCTGTAAAAAATACCGTTAAGCGTAGTCACCATCATGAAAGTATGATATTTCTATTCAGTCTAGCTTGAAAAGTGTTTTGTAAAAGTAATTTTACTGAGAGTGTTATTGAAAATGAGAGTTAAAAGGAAATCGGTAGGTGCAGAAATCCGTGAATGTCTTTTGCGACGTTGGAAAACATGAATGGCGTATTCTGAGATTCGAATACTAATGAAAAAATTAAGATATACAGTGAGATATGTAATAACAAAATGTGAATCAACCAAATCGTTTGAAACATAGCATCGGTCAAAAAGGCCTTAAGGCCCCCATTCACGAAGAGTCCAAATGGCCTGAATCCATTTGGCTTGAGTCCGTTTGGTTTAAGTCCAATTTAGCTCGCCACTCACGATAGAGCCCCGATCAAGTCAAATCATTCTATTTTCTGTTATTAATTTAGAAAAAATAGAGCTAAACTTGAAGAAAAAAATATTTTTAATCAATTAATGGATCCGAAGCTTATGGAGGAGTTTTTTTGCAATTGCAACTTGCATCTTTATAACGAAACGAAAACCAAAAAGGAAGCAGTAAAAAGGATGGCTTACTAAATGGAAACAAATGAGTTACGTAAATTTGGCAAAATAACTCACACTTGACCCTTCGGATTAGCAAAATTATTTACGAATGGATGATACGACATATAATACTTTGCTACAGTTGGTCTCCCTATTTATTAAACGAAAGGATGAGCCAAACTATCACTCTTCACGAAATATTGACCACAACTTTGCGGCACTTAGCAAGTAGTTACAGGCTTTGAGCCAAATAATATAATATAAATTCATGTGACCTATTCGATACCTTCCAAAACAAAATCATGGCCGTTTCTATTCATTATGGTGAATTTTTCGATTAAATAAAATAATCACAGAAACAGTCAATGAGCTTGTCACAGTTCAGCGTGTGAAGCAAGACTGCGACGTTGTTTGGACTGAGGCCTCAACGCACACAACTAGTCCATTTTACGGACTGCTATTTCCCCACACACGGTTGATCCAAAAAATGGCCCAACTGCTCGTGAATGGAGGCTTGAAAATCTTATCTGAAAAATCTTATCAAAAAACTAGATTATCAGAGAAATTAAGAGAACCCCTAAATTAAGTGCCTCCGTATTACGAATTAAGGTGAAAGAACCAGTTCAAAAGGAACTTTCTACGCAAACTATTTGAAATGTAATAAAGAAATCGAGCTTAAAGGCAGAGTGTGCCGAAGTAAACCTTACATTAGTAAAAAAAATGAAATTGTTAAATTACGTTTTGTTTAAGAGTACGTAAACAAGCCAAAATCATTCTGGAAGTCCATAATTTTTGTTGATGAAGTAAAAATTAATGTTTTTCAATCTGATGGGCGGCAATCTGTTTGGCGAAAGCTTAATATAGAGTTTTGGAGGAATCATAATACTCCCACTGTAAAACACAGCGGAGGGCATATTATGCTATGAAACTGTATGAGTGCATGCGGTCCTGGATATATAGAATTTGTAAACGAAACGATGGATCAAAGGTGCTACCTAGGTATTCTTTGAAGGAATATTTGAAAAAAGTGCTGAAAATTAGGCATTTTATCCAATTTTGGCCTGTATCAGGGCAAAGATCCGGAGCACGATTCGGAGCAATGTTGACTTTGGGCTATTTGTAATTGTCGAAATGCTATTAAAACCCCCTCAGTAACCGAACTTTAACTCGATCGAGCATTTGTGGCATCATCTCAAAACCAGAGAAGCATTGTTAAAAGTAAAGAATAATAAAGGGCTCAAATACAAAACTTCACCCTCTTTTTGCAAAAAATTAGTGGAAACGATGCCGAAACGACTGCGAGCAGTGATAAAAATACGTGGAAGAGCTACAAAGTATTAGTGCTATGTAAGTTGATTTTTTTTAAATTGATCACTTTAAAACAATTTAAATAATTTCAGATAAAACTGCGCTGTCCCTTAATTTTTTTTGCACTCCTTTGGATTAGCAGAGAAAAATTTTACATTAATGTTGTGAAATTTGCCACGTTATCAATTTTTTTGATATTGTTCTTAAAGTAAACATGTAAAAAGTCACCATCATTTATGATTAAAGTTGGAAAAAAAAATATTTTTTTTGTTTTTACTAAGAATTTGTGCCTGAATTTTTTGTTAACCACTGTATATTCTATTTTGTAGCTATTCACGAGCTCTCCAGAATAAAACATGATTTTCCCCTTTAGCTTTCTTCTTTTTTAATATTGAAGAAAAACATACCAAAATTTTGTTCCAACATCAAAAAAATGCTTTTTAGTGATTTTCGTGGAAAACTAGTATAATTTTCCATGATATTATTAATTATATCACTACTATATCACTTTGCCTTCGAATATCTTGAAAATATCATAACGGCGAAATTTCAGTAGGTTTTTCTCCGGATTAGAGATCCAATAGAGCCCAGGTTTTTAAAAGGTATTTGTGTCTATGGGTTGTAATTCTTTTTCAATTAAGAACAAAATATCTTTAATAATTTGTCAAATAATGTCAATTTATAAGTACCCCAATATTTCTGTGGAAACAAAATATTCGGAAAAAAAAACGTGTATAGTATAATAGTAGGTGCGTTTTTTTCTTGGACAGGTCAGGGTAAGGTAAGGTTGGTTTAGGTAAGTACATTCAATACAACAACAATAGCTACTTGATTATTGTTGTATTCAATGTACTTACTTTGATTTACCTTGCCCAAGAGTGCAAAAAAACGCACCTAGTAGTAATATACTTGTACGACTGACTTAGCTCTGTCGAGCCGTCGTCAGTGCAGCATCAAAATTTATCTAAAAGATTCCCTTCTTTGTGGGTTAATATTTGTGGGTTTGTTTTTCTATGTTTCAGAGGCCCACAAAAAAAAACAAAAAATATAAACGAACATACCTACCGCACTCCAGGATAGAATGAAAAAAGGTAAAAAATTAAAAAAATAAAAAAAAATTACTACAATTTATTAATTTTCTACAATTTATTAATTTCGTTGATTATTTAAATATATAAATAAATAAAATTGAAAAAAAATTATTATGCATAGACAGTTTTGAGTAATTGTAGTTTCACCACTAACAGTATGAATTTTTTCTGGAGCTGTGAATTTTATTGTTATTGATACTAAATATCATAAACAGTTGCTATTAAAAAATATTCGTGTTTGTTAAGTAGGTGTTGCCAATGCCAATTTTCTTTTTTTATACTTTGTTCATTATTTTACCAGCAAATGTGGTTTAGAAAAAAGCCTAGTTCACATTCACTTTCGACGCTGATAACATTTGCATGAGCCAACAATATCAGTTGAAATCATAGAGCATTCTTTTTGAAAGCCATTAAACATTTAGTTCGTCACCTATGAATATGTATGACGCTGAAACTTAAGTAGACTGAAAAAAAACTGATACACCACATAAAATCAGACTCTATCAAACACCAAAGGCTTGAATCTGCCTACAATTTCAACAAAAAAAATCTTTAATTGACCAAATAGAAAACCGAAACACATAAACAGTTTGATTTACTAGATCTCCCCAACAATTTCCAATATAAATTAATTTATTTTCATTCCAAAAACAAACCACAGCTCACCGACCATCTTCTCTTCCTTCGTCAATTCGGATGGAAGTAAACACTTTGGTCCAATCTAAAATCTCATTTTCAAGACACAAATTATGTTGCGGTTGCCTCATTTCTTGAGCAAACACCAATGAAATAGGCAAGCTAGCAAGCAGGCAGACAGGCAGATAGATGATAGAAACGAAATGGAGCTAACCTTTTATTACAACACATTAAAAAGATAATATCCACTAAAATTTATGGGGTACGTTTAGGATGTATGTAGTTTTGGGCCCGAAGAATCGTTTCTCGTGAAACGGTCCAGATCCAATCTTAATCTTTGAATTAGTCCATCAAGTGACATCATCGTGTGATTCAATCGTACGATTAGAGCCCTTAGGACATATAAGTATAATAACAATTTTGGCCAGAGTGAATCGTGCTGCTGATTGATTAGAACTGGACCTCCTGGAAGCTAGTTTGATTCATAGTCAGGAAGATTTTCAATTCAAGACAGGTGGTTGATTTACGAGTATGTATGCTGTTATCTTTTTGATTTTTCATGCTGTGTTTTAACGGGTTGAAATTGTGCTTGATTGTTAACCTCTAAATAAAATTAAAGTGGACAATATTCTTCAGTTAAAGTTAATGGACATTATTTCCTATAATGCGTCGCCTGTACTTTTTATGTGTATCCGAAAGCTAAGAGAAGGAACTATTGTGTATTCAGTTTATTTGGTATGTTTCGTGGCGGTTTTCATGCAATACAAGTCGTCAACTAAAGATTAGTCATTCTTCTTTCGGATGCTGCTTTTTTACTGATTTTCGAAGAAAATTAATACTAATTTTTCAAAACTCGTTTTTCAAAATTCATATTTCTTGATATATATATATATATATATATATATATATATATATATATATATATATATATATATATATATATATATATATATATATATATATATATATATATATATATATATATGTATATATATATATATATATATATATATATATATATATATACATATATATATATCTATATATATATATATATAAAGAGTATCCCGCCAGTGAATTATGACCGATCAGACCGATCAGCAAATTTTAGAAAATTTAGCTTTTTCTTAAATAAAGCAAAAGAAATCCAATCGTTATCATTTTGCAATAGCATATATTTATTTATAGATGGCTGCTTTAATAATGAAAAAAAAATGATTGAGTTTTAATATTTTATGCTTCCTCCTTTGGCCTGTATTGCTGCTTGTATTCTACTAGGAATGCTTTCTACACATTTGTTTATCATTTGTCGCATTCCACATTTGTTTATCATTTGTCGATATTTTTCTTCAATGCAGCAAGTGTGTTGTTTCTCCGGCTATACATCTTTGATTTTAAATAGGCCCAGCAATTCTCAATGGGATTGAAATCAGGTGAATTGCCAGGCCAAGGTAAAATCTCCAATTCTAACTTAAACAATCCATGCTAGCTCTCAATGTATGGCATGGAGCACCGTCTTGCATGAAGATGTATTACTCCTTCGGATATTCTAAGGTATGCAAATATGGTAGAAGAACATTTCCCAGCACGTCGATATATTGATTAGAGCGCATTGTTCCCTCGACGTAATAGATTGGGCCCGGACCTTCAGCTGTAATGCAGCTCCAAATCATTACTGAAAGCGGATGTTTAACTGTCCGAATCACACAACCATCTGAATATCTCTCGTGGAGCCTCTTTCAAACGAATTTTTTACCCTCCATAACCGCTTGCAACCTGCATTCGTCACTAAAGACAACCTAAGAGAAAACTAGTTTTAGAAAAGTTAAATGATTCGTGAGGCTGCCTTTTCCTATAACATATGAAAAGAGATTTGCTAAACAAAGGAATTTACCTTATTCCAGTATTCACTACCGTAGCTGTTGTGTATTTTCGCCCAATATAATCTTCGTTTGAGCATAACTTTGGTTAATTTTGGTTTTTATGCGGGCCGCTTACATGAAAGGTTGTTTTCCTTGAATCACCGTTTCAAAGTTCCCAGCGGTATTCTGACGCCAGCTTCGTTCAGATCCCTCATAATAGCCCTAGCTGGTGCGTTGCGCTCCAGCAGAGCATTCTGCATGATTCTTCTATCCGTTTTCGGTGTTGTTCTTCTTTGTCCGCGGCAATTTCCCCGTTTGTTCCCAGGGACCGTTTTTGAATCGGTTGACTTCGCACAGTTTTGGCAATTTTGACCACGGAGGATTTCAAAATTCCTACAATTTCGGCAATTTGGGCTTAGTTTGACTTCTTTTCATCCAATAAAGCAGCAATTTGCGCTTTTTATATATATATATATATATATATATATATATATATATATATATATATATATATATATATATATATAACAGAAAAATGAAGGGAGATAATCTCTCGAGTGGCCGATTAGATTGGGCTGAAACTTTCGGAGAACATAGATGCACATGGTGATTCATTATAATGTTCAATTTTTAATCTCCAATAACAGGCATAAAGTTGAATTATATAGTATAAATTTTATTGCGAGTCAAAAAACAATCTATGACATTGACTTTGTAAAGATTTTCTTATTTGAATGTTGACCACGACTACGCCGTAAATTGTCCATCCTGAGGGTCCAATTTAGGACGACGCGTTCCAACCTAGCGACTGGTATCTCGCGAATGACACGAGTAATGTTGGCTTCCAAAATGTCGATTGAAATTGGCCTATCGCTGAAGACCAGAAACTTCGTGTAGCCCCAAAGAAAATAATCTAAAGGTGTGATATCACACAATCCAGAACGGTCCAAAACGTGAAATCAGGTTCTCACCAAAATGATTTCTCAATAAGTCCATTGTTTCTCTAGCTGTATACGAAGGAGCGCCATCTTGTTGAAACTAAAGTTTACCGATAACATGGGTTTCAATTTCAGGTAGCAAAAAATCCGTTATCATGGTGCGATAGTGGTCGCAATTGACAGTTACGTTATGAACGGCCTCATTTTAAAAGAAATATGGACCGACGATTTCACCGGCCCATAAGCCACACCAAACTGTGCATATCTTTGGCTTTAGTGGTGTGATATCACACAATCTAAAGGTGTGATATCACACAATCCAGAACGGTCCAAAACGTGAAATCAGGTTCTCACCAAAATGATTTCTCAATAAGTCCATTGTTTCTCTAGCTGTATACGAAGGAGCGCCATCTTGTTGAAACTAAAGTTTACCGATAACATGGGTTTCAATTTCAGGTAGCAAAAAATCCGTTATCATGGTGCGATAGTGGTCGCAATTGACAGTTACGTTATGAACGGCCTCATTTTAAAAGAAATATGGACCGATGATTTCACCGGCCCATAAGCCACACCAAACTGTGCATATCTTTGGCTTTAGTGGTAGCTACTGAGGCTCTTCAGGTTGTTCATCAGCCCAAATAGGGCAATTCTGCTTATTGACGTATTCATTGAGCCCAAAATGCGCTTCATCACTGAACGAAATTTCACGATAAAACAGCGGATTTTCATTCAGCTGATTCGCAGTCAACATTTAAATGAGATAATCTTTATAATGTAAGTGCCATAAATTGTTCTTTTCATTCGCAATAAAATTTTTACCACAGAATTCAGCTTTATGCCTTTTATTTGAGATTAAAAACCAAACTTCATACTGAATCACCCTGTATATAAGGAGTGGGGCCATAAATTATTAGATTTGAGATATCTTTAACTCTTTTGCGTCGGCGGTCATTTTAGTGAATTTTCTGGTACTCCTATATTTCTATGCAAGGTAAAATTTTGTTACAGAATAGTTAGTATTAGAACTGAGAAAGTGTTATTTTTTATGTTTGTTGATGATAAAGAATAGAAAATTTTGAGCCCTGTGTGGGCCATGAGTGCCTAAAAATAAGCAAAGATTTTTTTTTAAATCTTGATTTGTGATAACTTATGAAAGGAACATTGAATCAAGGTGAAATTTGCAGAGCGTATTAATGTTGACTGTGGAAGCAACCCTGTAGGTACGGCAGGCTCCTAAAAAATAATCAGTCAAATCAACGACCCTCCTAAAAAATGTTTGCTTTTTGATAACAAATTCAAATTGTTGATTCATTTCAATAATTGTCCATCATGTCAATTTGAAATTTTAAAGTTCAAAATTGCACCAGAAGGGCAACCCGATACCAAATTACCTATATTTTCAGCTCACAAAACTTCTGTTCACGAGAACTGGAGACCAGATAAATCTATCACAATCAAATTTACAGGACATGTTGGTATTAACTAGATCCAGGTCTGAGAGAAGTTATTTTGAAAAACTCTCGACCACATTTAATAAAAATTTGTTTGAAAATTTAGGATAGGGTTCCCAGATATGGTAATTTTTGTCACCTAAATTTTGTAAATTTGCTCTAAAAATAAAGCTTTTTTCCCTATAACTTACGATTTAGTCATTAAATCAAAACAAAATTCATGTGCTAAATTGAATTTGTTGTAGGTCAGCTGTCGTAGGATTTTCGAAGAAAAGGCAAGAAAGGACTGCCAGCTATGGTAATTTTTGTAATTTTTCGGTATTTCTTTACTAAGCGATGTTGTTTTCAAATTTTCAAATCGGAATGGCCCTGCAATGACAACTGACAAAAAAAATATCAAGGTTTCGAGAAAATGAAAAGTTTTGGGGGTGGGTGCCCTAAAATTCTATTCACTCAATTCTATTCACTTCCAACGCAGTCATTCAATCGAAACGAAATTTGGGTGGGTTTAACTCAACGTGAAGCAGATTTGGTAAATTTTTGACTATGGTACTAACACATGCTTGCCAGCATCAAACAATTTCTTAAATATTAGACCAACAGATGCTTTCATTTTGGATTCATAAGCAAAGCACGTACAATAAAATAAGCAACCGATGTGTAAATTTTCCGAGTTTTGGAAAATGCTCGGATGGCAGCCCCAGACGTAGTTTAATTGCTGAAACTTTCGATGATATCCTTGGATGAAAACGAAATTCAAAGGATAGGTTGGTAATGCACAAGCACCTTATGGAAGACTTATTGTTGCTGCGCTAGACAAATTTTGCCAACACTGAACATTTTCATCATTTGTATTATAGGAGCTGCTGTCAGAAATTGATATTTGTTATTTTGAGTAAGAAATGGTTGACATGATAATACAAAGAAGTGTAGTACATCGTTACATCTTTACACTCAAAGATAATTTCTTCGAATATAAATTTTCTAGCGGTTCTGATGCGTTAGACTTTTTTAACAAATAAATACAAAGTAAAATAGTTTATATTTTTACTTCGTTTTAAAAGATATATATTTAATTCTATCAATTTGGCTGGTGCAAAACATTTTGCTTTTGTAGGCTTTAAAGAAATCACTGCTATTGAATAATTAAAAGCAATTATGATATCATGGATATTTTTCAAGACCCTTGTAAAAGCTCTGAAATGTGAATCTTTGGTAAGGGCGATCACTGAAAATGGATCGATTACTTATTACATACACAGCTAAATTTCCTAAAACACTAAACTTACTTACACAGTGACTTAAAAAAAAGTCACTATGAAACTCATTGCTGAGTCGTGAGCGCTTATAACTTTAAATTTTGCAATAATTTTTAAAAAAAAGTCTCGTTTTCAAGTGTGTTTCATTCTTACTAATACCAATATTCTTTTTCTATCCGTTTCATTTTCACCACATGTCTACTCCACTATTATTTGGAAAAACCCTTATCCTAACCATTTCAGTCAAGTCATTGTACTTTTGAGTATCTCTATTGGAGACATGTACACGTCACTTGAAACTAGCGTGCACACTCGAACGGCAAACTTTCGTTTGAACTCAACTAGTTCGGATTTCTATACACAGAAGAGTAAACATGCAGCAATTGCCATCTCTGCAAACTTTTTGAGGAAATAATTTTCTTCCTCTCGTGGCACCTTTAACAAGTTTCTCGTTTCAGCAATGTCGGTTAAATTTCAGCGAACAAAAAGAGATTTTGTACAAAAACATAATTTTGTTGAAAAGTTTCAGATGACTGTATTAAATGGATTTGAGCTCTGAGTATGTTTAGTTCAGATGAGTGTATTTTTTTGTGTGAGCCCTTGTAATTGTAATCAAATAATATTTCAATTGAATGCTTGGAAATCAACAAACAAATCCATATTCACCAGTTCTCTTATCAATTATTTAAATCATCGAATTCACAAAGACCTTTTCTCCGCTTTCGTCATTTTATCGATAAAATTACCGCTTCTCAGTTTACTATTGAATTCAATACCTTTGGAATGGATCCTGATAAATTCTTTATAGGAATTCGTCCACAGACATCGACCGGAAAGAATTTGGTCTCCTCTTGTCCCAGTGTCTCGAGACCGGACTTGCAGAGGGGGTGGTGGTGGAAAGGTCGAAGCAAAACCACTGAAATATATTATTCAGGGCACACGTTCTTTTGAAAGAATCGAACACAAAACGATTATAGACCTTTTTCTCGGCTCGGGAATTGTAAAGTTGTCGGTATTTTTGTGGAAAGATATGCCTACGAGTCTTTGACGAAACGAATTTTGGCCAGTGCACAGAAAGGACGACGAAAAATCGATGACGACTATGATTCAATTTTTAAACAATCAAGTAAATAACAGAGTGGAAAATACGTTGGGGGATACGAATCGTGATGTTTGTAATAACTTTAACTACGTACCAATCGTTCGTACGTTTAAAGGAAAGCTGATCGAAACGTAGGCATACAGTTTGGATGATGGGAAAAAATCAGTTAAGTAAATTTCAAGGTGAACTATTGTTCATGTAGTTAAAAATCACGTTTTTAAATATTTCCGCTGATAAGTAAATACTGATAGGACTCTGTTAAAATAAACGGACTGGTTGAGGTAGTGGTGATCAAGTCAATATGAATTTGAAACCGGAAACAGGTAAAGCTTTTTTTTATTCGTCAATTGTTGTTTTTTATATGGATGTAAAATACTGACGCTTTTGTATACAATGAGTACCAATTTAAAGTTAGCACCAATATTTTTGAGAGCCTTCGTTCACTAACATCTAAGTAAGTGTTTGGTGTTTGTTGTTTCTGTAAAATTTTGAAACATGTGTTGAAATAAAATACACTTATAAACGTCATAAATAATATTAACATGCTCATAGTTCACAAAGTTCTAAATTAACAAATAAAGTTAGCTTCATAATGTAAGCAATATCCAACGAATGACTTCATGGAATTATAATTACATCGTTGAGATTCGATGATAGAACATGTTCTAACACCTTGTGCTAGAACCTGGTTCGAAAAGGGATACACACTTTCGCACCAAATGCCGAACATCAGTATACCTACGTCAGTTTTAACCAAATTTCTCAGGTTGCAGGACATAACGCAGAGTGAAGTGATCGCGTTGATGGCAATTAGTGTTGCTAGTGAAGAAATACAGTAAAATAGAGGAAAGAGCAAAATTTAGGGAAAAGACTGGCTACAGAAAAGAAAACATTGTTCACATGTAAAGTTAAAGGAATTTGAAATAAGTTCTAGTTGTGAATTTAAAATGTTTCGGCGTATGGATATTGAAAAGTATAAACATTTGTTGTTTTTAGTAGAACCACTAATAAAAAAGAAAGATAGTTTCCTACAGTAATGAAAGACTGAGTGCAACAATAAGGTACCTGGCATTAAGAGGGACCTTCGCAGATTCAAAGTTTATGACGGGTATATGAACACAGTCTTTCGATGAAATCATAATAAAGTCTATTGAAGTAATCGTAAAAAAAACTAAAGAAATATATTCAGGTAACTATTTATTTAATGGGGTAGTACCGGTAATAATTTTGAACAAATCTTTCTTTTTTATTTTGCATTTTTCAATTTTGAATTCCGAAATCATGTCTCAAAATTTTGTTAAGATATTCCGAAAAATAAAAAAAATTACGAAGTTTACAGTAGACCGCTGCTTTTAATTACTGCGAGAAAAAAGATGAAGAACGCATAAGTCAGGCAGGAAAAGCGGCAAAGGCAGCGTCAAAGGAAGCACGTTTGGGCAAAAAAAAAACTGCCCAACTAGCGTATGAGGTCTCAGGAGCACTTATGTGTGGTCCAGGGACTCGCAGACTGAGCAATTCCACGTGATAAAAATATATTTTTTTGAATAACATTCAATAAATAAATGGAAAAAAAACTTTAAACGCGTTTTTCTCGAAATGACGTTTTTTCAAGCTGCGGACACTTATTCTCGAGATTGGCCGAACCGATTTAAATCAAATTTGGTGTGCTACTATATTCAAGTATCTTGTGTGCTAATCTACCACAATATAGACCAAAACCTCACAAAAGAAATTTGGCAAGCGAAACAAAATGAAAAAAATTAGATTTTTCGAAAAAAATTTTCATACAACCGCAATTTTTTTTTGTCATGTTTTAAAATATTGTATCCGCAGTATGACGAGGAATTTTTCGAGACATAAATTTTGGCGCCCTCTATAAATAAGTAGAAAAATGGAAAAATAAAAAATTAATTTATTTGTAATCTCCAAGATGTGTATTTTATCCATGCAAATTTTAAAATTTTTACATAATAAAAGAGCTGAAAAAAACATTGAAAATCAGGCTGTTTTTAGCATTCTAACCGGTACTACCCCCTTAAATTAAAATCAACAATGTTTATTATACAGCAACAAATACAGTTTAACAAGTAATTCACACCTAATCAAAAAATGACACTAATTTGTGTGGACCTTTTAATGAACTCTCAATTGAATATGGTGAATTCACTTCTGTCCGCACAGTGTTTGGTGCAACTGAAACTATTCTATTAGAATAAACATAAGAAGGTAACAGTAGATGTGGCGCTGGTGTGGTTGATTGCTCACCGTTTAAGTAGTCTAGTTCTAACGGTTGCGCTTCCGGATTGACTGTTGGTGGTGTGTGAACATCATCTGCTGAATTAGAATTGGGTCTTATTTGTATTGAATCCGTGGTCAAATTACCGAATTGGCCAGCCAAAAAGTTGAGAGTTGGCCTTGTATGACTATAACCACAGTGGCCTGATCTCCGCATTGTAACTGGTCGAATGCAAACCTGTTCTTTATATTTTTTGACAGCTTCAAGTTTCAACGTTGAATGAATAGAGCGGGCTTATACGGCCCCTCCAGCTCCGATCTCTTGGGAATATTGTGTCTCCCCAGCATTATATGCTAAAGGAATTGCAATAATCCCTACGAAGTTGGAATGATCCTCTGACGGAACTTTCTAATGTTCGAGATCGAGAGAAAAGCAGTGCAAAGCTCATTTTCATCTCGCTAGTGCTGAACAGTGTGTGAGAAGATTTTTTATACTCTCAATTACTGCTCCGTATCAGTATCTACAGCAGTCGTTTCGCTCCATGCCTACCCTGTCAAGGTACATTTTACAAAGAAGATGGTCTGCTAAAGCTCTGCATACGGCGCTTATGCTACTTTTGCGGGGAAGTAATCCTTTTTTGCTCCATTTGTACCAAAACTGACGTAGTCTTTTGAGTATTTCAAACCCTTCAGATTAGGCGAACAGCTTTTGACCTCTTTTTCAGTTCAGTTTTTGATTTCCCTGTCCACATCAATACGGAATAGGGCCAATGTAGGGCAAATCAGCCCCTACTTTGAGTTTGGTATCAGGTTCCTCGTTTCCTTGATGCTCCTTATGACCAGGGACCCATATAATCTCGAAGGTGTTCTGTACCCCTATTTGTTTTGCAGCCTCGTTTGCTTCTAAGAGTATAGCTGTGTTTATTTCATTGAGATTGATATCCTTGAGAACCGCTTGTTCTTATACTAGATTTTAACATTGACCCTTTTAGATTTTTTTATCATGTGTGGCATTTTATGAGTTTTGCACCCGGGTCCTGCTATCTTTGTTCCCCTTTCACAACTCGCTTACGAGCCATCTGGACACCACATTTAAACCTATTTGTGCGAGACGGATGGACCGATCTCCGATTTGTTTCTTGATTTTATTGTGACCCTGAAACTTTTCTCAAAGGTTACTCTAGTCCTTAAAATCTTAGTTCTTATCTATATGCCCTAAACTGGTTTTAGCTGCATCAGCACATTTTATTTCTGCAGTGATGGTCGCATAAAACGAGCTTGAAGCTTCCTGTTTTTGAAAATACGAGACAAAAAGTCCAAAGACTAGATGGAAGTACTCTCAAATCAGCAATAAAAACATTTTGGCGACATTTGTGAAAGTCTTTCATAAGTGCCTGAGTGACAAAATATTCTCAAGACAATGGAAGCAGCAAAGGTGTGTGCTTATGCCGAAGGTTTGGAAACTTCTTGGAGAACCATCTTCTTATGCTCGCTGGATATGGTGGATTAGATTTTTGAGCGGATCGTCTGTAGAAAGTTACTTTCAATCGCGAGTGGATGCCTTTGACGGCCGAAGTGGATTATAAAATAACGAGTAGTTAAAAAAGTACTCAAAATTGAAACTGTTACTATCGCTTGTAAAAAATAGAAATTAGACAATAAGAAATCGTGCTCTACATTTGCTTTCGACGTTCAAAATGCTTTCGATTGAAAGCACATCCAAAATTATCTTCGAAAAAAAAGAGACTCCTATTTGAATCCTTAATAAAATAGCGAACTATTGCAAACTACTTTAAGCTAATTTCTGAGAGTGATAGACTAACGTAGATCTATGAAATTATCCTCAGTGCTCTACAGAGTTCGATATCTAGACCAGGCTGAGCACAAAGTAGAAACTACACTTATGACTTGCCGCAAGCAAGTCAAGCTATAATACAAGATATGCCATGAATAAAGTGCAAGAAATACTAGTCACCAGCCGGGCGCAATCAATTAATTGCCATGAGATGATTCTCAACACTTGGTTGATCTTGGAACACAATTTAAATTGCTTCAGCACAAGAGTGATATAATTTCAGGCTGCTTTCACTAGGATTTATTCAGATTTCCAGTGTTGAATGTTCGTAGCACTTCTGACTCGAACTACTGACTGCTATCATCAGCAGCATAGTTCTATACACATCCACAGTCTAGGCTTACGTTGCTGCGATAAAGTCTATCAAAAGAAGCAGAAGGAGATGGTTGAAGAGTAACATTTGTACCAGCAAAATTATGTGCCAAACTATGGAACAAACTGCTATGATATTTGCACTTAAATTTTACAAGGTATACAGGGTGATTCATTATGAGGTTTGATTTTTAATTGGCTTTTTTTGACAGATCACGCGTGACTCCTGTCAATTTGTAATGCAATTTTTAGTCAGTATTGCTTGAGAAATCATCATGAAAAGAATTATACCGCAACAACGTATCCAAATTGTTCAGCTGTATTACAAAAATCAGCGTTCTGTGAAAAATGTTTTTCGTACTCTTTTTGTTAGTGATGACGCGCATTTTTGGCTCAATGGATACGTCAATAAGCAGAACTACCGTATTTGGGTTGATGAACAACCTGAAAAGCTTCAACAGCTACCACTACAGCCACAGAAATGCATAGTTTGTTGCGGTTTATGGGCCGGTGGAATCATCAGTCCAGGTTTCTTTCAAAATGAGCCCGGTCAGAACGTAACCGTCAATGGCGAGCACTATCGCACCCTGATAATGGATTTTTTGCTACCTGAAATTGAAACCCGAGGTATTGGTGATCATTGGTTTCAACAAGACGGCGCTTCTTTGCATACAGCGAGGGAAATTAGAAATTGAGAAATCATTTTGGTGAGAGCCTGATTTCGCGTTTAGATTATTTTCTTTTAGATTACACGAAGTCTCTGGTCTTCAGGGATAAACCAGCTTCAATCAACGCTTTGGAAGCCAACATTACTCGTGTCATTCGCGAGATACCGGTCGCTGTGCTGGATCGCGTCGTCCGAAATTGGACCATCAGGATGGACCATTTACGGCGTAGTCGCGGTCAACATTTAAATAAGATAATCTTTAAAAAGTAAATGTCATAAATTGTTCTTTCGACTCACGATAAAATTTTTACTATAGAATTCAACTTTATGCCTTTTATTTGAGATTAAAAAACAAACCTCATAGCAAGTCACACCGTATATTAAGCATTAAATCAAAAATAAAAGTGTGTCCCAAAGAAGCGCATACATTACCTAACAGCGCATACAATTGTCGCTTAAAGCTATGGACAACACAATTGTATGTGCGTTCTGAATGAGCTTTCACAGCAATATATAATTTTTTCTTAGTTTCAAATTCACCTTTTCTTGCAAAACACTTTATTTAAATCATCCTTCCCTTAATTCAAAATGCATCAAAAATCATCTTCCACCATCAAACTAATCGTAATTCGTTGCACTCAACCACCATTTTCAATACAAGGATATGCAAAAAATGGAGTCACATCGTCTCCATGAAATACTCTCTTGCAACGCCCGGATTGAGACTGTTAGAGGTGATGTATTCGCAATTTCATTTTCCACCTTACCTCAATATTTGAAAAGCCTGAGTGCTAAATGGAATTGCTCTGTCATTTTCATAGTGCTCTGTGGCTACGGCACATCGCCAGCTCCAGTGGCCTCCTCCTTCTTATTTTTCGAGATCTGCGGCGACGACAGAGCTTCGTTTATTATTCAATAAATATTTACACAATTGTTAGCATAAATAAACCGCAGGAGCATCTTCTTCATCGCATTTTCTAGTCGTCCATCTGACGCAAGATGGCTGTAAAATCCATTTCACAGTTCACGAGCACGTTAAGGGTTTTCGTTTTAACTTGCAATCTAGATAAACTTGCGTCACATTAACACCTCAAATAATCATACGCTATTCGTTTAAAAAAAATCATTTAAGAATATTTTTTCAGTTTATCGTATGAACATGTGAACTTTTTCAAAGCTTTTATTCAATTCACTTGATAAAAGATTCAATTTTCAATTAACTGAAATTGTTGACGATGGCAGTCCCAGCACAAGTGTAAATCACCATCAAGATTACATCGGCGGGCAACTACAGCAAACGGCGGAGACGTTAGCATTTCCGAATGAATAGGAAAAAGGTAGTCAGCTGGAATTAAAATTGACGCCAAGTAAAAAGCATTTGAGCTTTTCTGTTTGCGAAGCACTTGAGCTCTCTGGCCAAGGAAAATCATCATCTTTCGAGGCGTCATCTTCTGTCAAACAAAAATCGTTACTTTTCTCTACCAACTGAAAACATATTGATGGACCTCTTTGTAGTTTCGACTTTGTTTAAATTCGTAGACGGGTTATTGCTAAGATGAGGTAGAATGAAGCTTCACAGGTGGTGATACTTCAGGCTGAAATTTCATAGAAAGCTTGGCCAAGGACATTTTTTGTTCTGAATTTAATGTTATTTGTCTAGACAGTGTGTACAATCACATAAAGGATCGATTTCTTGAAAAATATGTTGAAGGCCAAATGAACGATGGTAGAGGCAAACCAATTTGATTTCAAGGGCACTATGATTTGGACACGTGCTTTAAATATTTGCCAAGAAGAAATTGAAATTGAACAATTCATTAAATTAATGCTTCAAATTTTTTACAAATTTCTCAATTAAAGCTTACACTTCGTAATAAAATTTCGATCAGAACACCATTAAGATTTGCAAACAGGTGCAAGAGAGTAAATGTTTTCCTGGAAATTTCCCCCATAATCGAAGCGTTGCAGTTTAATTTTCTCAGTTCAAAATATTAACACAGCCACCACAGCCAAAATTGCAAGAAAACTTACATTTTCTTCGTACTTTTAGAACACATACAGGAATTGACTGTGAATTTGTCCATAAGAAAATATGAATGATGAGAAGTATTTTCCAATGAAAATGATGGAAATACCAAGACAGATTATCTGGTGAGCGGATGTTGATTCTGCATAGCATAGCTTCATTGGCTAAAAATAAATTACTGAGCCAAGGCAGAAGATAGAGAAATTTGAATCGAATGAATATAAGCATACGAGAATTTTTCTTCATTCTGTGAAAAATTGCAAGAAAAAGCAATTGGAAACGTTTATCAAAATCATGACAAAGGTTGCTTGTTTACTAAGTTTTGAAGAATTCGAATAGAAAAATAATTCAACTTGATACCCTTTATTCATTTATTATATTTTTTTGAATAAGCTGCTTGATCATGTGTACATAAAATTTTGAACGCGTTGTATTGTTAAATTCAGCGAAATATTCACCTAACAATGTTAATATTTTACCATTATGATAAGCAGTGGCAAATCCGTATTGTTGATGGCTTGCATTATTACATTTATAGTACAATTTATCAACATTTGCTGCCAATATGTTGGCTGAAGTATTAGTATAGATGTTCGTACTGCATTTTTTCCTGAGCCACCTACCACCAACTGCGGAAAATTACATCTTTTTACCGGCAAGATCTAATCTTCAAACTGGATGTGTACCTTTCCAGGGGAATTTAGTCAGGGGGCACTCGAATGTTTCAAACATCGTACTGACATAATAGCACTTTAAGAAATATAGGATTCAAAGTGACCGTATTTAGATGAAGAATGTTGAAAACTCCTGCTATGATGCTATTCAAAATACCATATGCTTGGCGGAGGCTCCTTAGCCGGTAAAAATAAAATAAAGCTTAATACCAAACAAAAGATTTGGCAAAAATATCTTGTGGACGCTAAGAATCCTGAAGAAACATTCTGTGCGCTTGCAGGACAGACTTGGAACTCCATGGATGCGCGTTACAACGTTGCACCTATCTCTCATGTGCCAATGCCCGGCTATCGCGAGGACAAAAATGGCCTCTTTTGGTGTGCCCTCCTTTCAGGTCTAACTGATCTATTTCTTTTCGAACTGAAGTCTACTGTACAGTTCATCAAAGGAACTTAATCGTTTTCAGAGTACAGAGGCTAAAGGGGAGTATATTCGTGGAATGACAACATGCTTCTAATGCGGATATGTGTGTCTTTTGATAAGACCCTTCGACTGACAGCCACTTAAACAAACCTAACTTCAAAAAATGTCACTACGAAGGACGAGATAGTTACAAAAATATCATTTCGTAGCTTTTACAGTAAAACAAAGGAGGAGGTCATATGCAAGCAGTTTCCAGAAAACTACCCAAACAGTCTGGAAAGTTTTAACAACCGATCTGGATGTAACATATAATATACGCTTTGCTGATTTATCTGAAATTTCAGAGTGATGCATACAATACTTTGGTGAGCTATTGAGCAGAAAGTGATGACGCAGAGACTAATGCCAGATGGAAAATGTGATCAGTAGTCATCCGAAAGACCGTTATAAACGGATGCCCTAAAAGATAAAAAAATATTAAATACTAACCGTTAGGGAGGTCTTTGAAGACTACGATATGGCTAAAATTTAGTTTCAAAATAAACTTGAGAAATTTATCTTTAACTCAAGCTGCGAAACATTGCCTGCAACATATTAGCTACAAAATTTTAGGCACCAAAAAACAGCCCCAAAAACATAGTTATAAAATAGCAGCTAAAACAATTCAGCCACAACAATAAGCTGCATAGAAAAGGTTCACAAAATTATTTGCATACCTACAAAATACCTACAAAAATTTGACAGCGGAGAATTAAACACAAAAAATAAATTTGTAAAATTAACTACAAACAGTTCGTTGTAAAAAATTAACTACAGTAAATAACCTGCAAAAAAACTATTGATAAGGGAAAAATAGTTTGTAAAAAATTTGCTGCAAAACGTTAGTTTCTCAGGAAAATTAGTAAAAATTTTAACCCTGGAAAGAGCTGTAAGAATTTTACTGGAAGTCAAATAGGAAATTACTTTCAAAAAATTTCATGCAAAAAATAAGCTGCAAAATATTAGATGAATTTAGCAGTAAAAATTAACTATGAAAAATTGCTTGTAAAACGTTAATTAAAAGCTACGAAGGTATATTTCATATATCAATCGCAAAAATCCTTCTACCTAAAATTGTGAGTGAAAAGATGTATGCAATAAATTATGTGCGAAACTTAACTAGGTAAATAGCTGCATCAATTATTTCAGTTGCAACAAATAGCTGAAGTTTTGTTACGAAAATTAGCTGCAAAATTAAACTGCATAAAATAAGCTGTCAAACACTCTTTGCAAAAAATAATCTACTTAAAGTTAGCCACAAACCTGCCAAAAATAGACAAAAATGTCTCGAAAATTTAGCTGTGCAAATTCAACTGGGAAAAAATACTGCAAAAATAAGTTGCATAAAATATTTGCAAAAAATTAACTGCGAAACATAGCAACAAATAAATATTTGTGAAAAATTATCCAATCAAAAGTACACTGAGAAAAATATGTTTCCGAGAATCAAAAAAAATATTTACTTGTTAGCGAGATTTGAAATCTTCCACAAATCAAACAAACTTTTATTTGATGTCGGTAATTTGTGTAAATATTGTGTAACATTTTTTGCATTCAACGGAGTACGGTTTTTACTTAACTATATTTCAGGCAACTAGTTTTCCTGAAATTTAGTACATTATGTCTACGAATTAAGTAAATTATATCTACAATGCGAACATGTTTTTACGTGTTTCAACATCAACCAAGCTTAAATATTCGACTAAAAAATGGAGAGTTTTTATGATTTCTGTTAACATTTGCTTTACACAAATGAGAGGTCGGTAGTAGTGATAGGCGTTTCTGTTGTTTTCAGAAAACGAACTGTTTTTTTCCAAAAACAACTGTTTTTTGAAACTTTTTGAAAACTTTTTTCACTCGACCAGCAGCAGATTGATACTGAGTGTTACCATTAGTGATGGGCGTTTCTGTTGTTTTCAGAAAACGAAAACAATTTGAAAAAAAAAACAGTTCTTTGAAATGAATAAAGTCCTTTCTTTCGATTGAGTAAATATTTCTTTGGCGCAGAATTATTACCAATTTTTTTCGATAAAGTGTTCATTTTTCCTCAAAAAATTCAAGTATTTTTCAGAGTGTAGCCGCAAAAATTATCTGCGAAAATTGTTTAGTTTTGATAAGCTGCAAAAACTAACGGTAATAAATAAACTGGAGCTAATTAACTGCGAAAAATCTGCGAGGCATAGCTGCGAAAAATTCTCTCTTGAAAACTAACTACGAAAAATCTTTTCAAATTAACCGCCTAAAATAGACTGCAAAAACTTAGCTGCGAGATATCACCATAAAAAAAAATACAAATCAAAAATCTCCCAAAAAATACTTGCAAACAACTATTGGTAGAAACTTAGCAGGAAAAAAATAGCAGAACGTCCTTCGTAGAAAAAATCAGAAGAAACAACAAAATCAATTCTATGAAAACAAATTCATTGCAAAAAAATCGATTTAAAAAAAAATATCTGCGAATTTAGCTGAGACTATTGTTTGGGTCTAATAAGCTGCGAAAACAAATGGTAATAAATAAACTGGAGCTAATTAACTGCAGAATTTTTGCACAAAATCGCTGCAAAACATTCTCACTTAAAAACTAACAACGAAAAATCTTTTTAAATTAACCGCCTAAAACAGACTGTGAAAACTTAACTACGAGAAATCACCATAAAAAATACAAACCAAAATTCTCCCAAAAAATATTTGCAAACAACTATTGACAAAAACTTAGCAGGAAAAACTAAGCAGAAAGTTCCTCGTAGAAAAAAAATCAGAAGAAATAATAAAATCGATTCTATGAAAACAAATTAATTGCAAAAAAATCGACTCCAAAAAAATATATGCAAATAGTCATCCGCAACAATTTGACTTTGATAATATTCTGCGAAAAATACCTGTGAAAACACCAGCAAAATACAGTTACAAATGATGGTTTGTTTAAAAGTTTTTTACCGATAACAAAGAAAAGTTAACTGCAAAAACTTTGTTGCAAAACTTATTTGCCATACATTTGCTTAAATTAGCGAAAATTTCTCACGAAAAATTAACTGCAACAAATTATAGCACAAATAAGCTACGAAAAATATCTGTTAAAATTGACTGCGAAAATAAGCAGCAAAAAAATTATATGAGAAATATTATCCCCCCAAAAGGAACTGCAAATATTATTTGTGGAAATTTCCTGTTAAAGAGGTGCAAAATTTTACTGGATTAATTTATTGCGAAAACAAACAGTAATAAATAAACTAGAAACAAATAAGCTGCGGAAAATCTGCAGAACATTGCTGTAAAAACTATCTCCACAAAATTAACTGCGTAAAATCTTTACATATTCAGTGCAAAAAAACAAGCAGCGAACACTTTGCTGCAGAAAGCAGCCTCAAAAAGCATTTTGAAAAAGGGCAAAAAACGTAGAAAATAAAAACAAATAAAATGGATGCTAGATAACTTCAGAAAAATTATCTGTAAGTAACTGTCCACTGAGAATTGACAGCAATGATTATGTGCAAAAAATACCTGCGAAAAATGTCTGCAAAAAATGTCTGCAAAAAATATCTGCAAAAAATACCTGCGAAAAATATGCAAAAATCAGATCAAAATTATTTACCGATGGTAAAGAAAAATTAGCAGCATAGCTTAGTTGCAATAAATTAGCTTTAAAATAATTCTGCCAAAAAGTATCTTTGGAAACTTACCGCCAAAAAAAAAATTGGGATGTGTTTTCCCAACAAAAATTGGCAAAAATTATCTGCAGAAAATTACGAACAACAATTACCTGAAGCAAATCCACTGCTAAAAAGACAGCTGGAACAAACTAGCTATATAATTATCAGCATCAAATAAGCTGCCAAAAAAACGGTTTCAAGGAGGCAGATGTATTTTGAAGGAAATATGAGGCTTAAATGAAGTCTTAATAAAACAAGAATATATTTTGTTGCTTGAAAATGTTTAACTCTGATTGACGAGTTTATTGTACTGGTTGACTTGTGTAAATGCAAAACGCACTGGTGAATGGAGGCATGTCTACCTTAAGGGGGCAAGATGGTTTCCGAGGCCGAAGAAAAGCCGATTTTTGCGATTTTTTTTCTCAGCTTTAAGTGAAAATAATTACTAATTTTTTATAACACATTAAAGAACTATATTTTGAGAGTATGTAGGAATTATTATAGAAAAAAATATTAATTATTTATCCCGTGGTGGCAGTAGATCAAAGGCGCTTCGAAAAAAAGGCGTCGTGCGGTGCGTAAAACCTGGCCTGACAGTGTTATCTGAAATCCAAAAATCGAAGTGATTTACTTAATATATTAGTTTTTTTCGCGGATGAACGAAATTATATTGAAAAATATGCAATTTCCGATTTTTGGTGCGGTTTTCAATTTGGAGGTACCATTTTCACATAAAAAATCAGCCTATGATTGCCTGTAAAAAATAGTAAATTTTTTTTTTTTTAAAAAACGATCGTTCATCCGCGAGTATTTATCATATTAAAGATGTCCGGCAAAGTTCATTGAGATCGGTGCATAAATTTTTGAGTTATGTTACGCACCGACTTAAAAAATGTAGTTCGGAGTTTCGAGTTAGACTATTTTGGTTTCTCGTTGAAATATACCTGGCAACACGATCATAAAATAACCGGTATCTCTGCGAGTTTAAGTCCGATTGACTTGAAATTTTCAGAGGATATTCCTGAGATATTTTACTTTCATATAAAAAAATAATTGAACAATTTTTTTTGTTTAAGTTGGAAACCATCCTGCCCCCTTAAGAGCTAAAGGGTGGTGCCTAACTGAATCAAAAGCCTCGTATATTAGCCGGACTGTCTTGGACTGGCTTGGCGTGGAACGGATTGAACCGAATAAAATTAAGCTAGTTATACTAAAGTGAAGTATATCGCATCGTAACGTCACATATATGAATAGAACTCAAGTGGGCTTCGAATTTTTTAATCCTCAAACCCTCGATCCGGGTCTTTTAATGCCAAAGTCAATCCAATCCAGTAAAATTTCTTGATCGGATCGACTTATCTCAAGTCAATCCACTGAAAATCTTATCTTAAGTCAATCCACAAAATTGCTGGGAACAACAAACTGGATGACGGTGACGCAAAACAAGAGCATCTGGAAGTTTTTTGTGCAGCTGGCTTAGACCGAACGACCGATCTAAGGTCATTTATTAAATTTCATGGCGTAGTTACTAAAGAGTTCAATCAAGGGTTTTTCAATTTTAATTTGGACTCACAAGTATGACGAGTGCTCAAGTGCTATGCTCTAAAAATTAGTAAAGCAATAAAATATCTACACAAGTTATCAAAATATTTCTCTGCACATGCTGACAATCTTGTTTAGGTTACATGAATAGATATATATTTTTACATGGGTAATGACAAAATGTAATCGAATGAAAGCTAATATACAGAACACTTGTAGTTACTCTTGAAGGTTTCACGCCAACTGACATAACAGAATACTTCTCAGCTAAATTAGCTAGTAGCTGTTTAATTGGGCCTAAAAACAATTATTACTAATGTTCGAAGAACATTTGTATTAAAATCGCTTCGCCGAAAATTCGTTATATTAAATATATATATATATATATATATATATATATATATATATATATATATATATATATATATATATATATATATATATATATATATATATATATCAGCAAAATGGTTAAGAGAGATCATCTCTGGAGTGGCCGATCTGATTGAGCTGAAATTTTAGGAGAACATAGATGTATATAACAGGTAGGTCCATGACTTGCTAGAATTCAGATATCTTAAACTTTTTGGCGGCGGCGGGCATTTAAGTGAATTTTCAGGTGCTCCTATATTTCCAAGCAGTGTACATTTTTGTTCAAAAAAAGTACTAGGAATGAAAATTTATTATGTTTTAAGTTTGCTTATGATAAAGAAGTGGAAATTTTGAGCCTAGTGTAGGCGCTGAGTGCCTAAAAGTAGGCAAGGATTTTTTTTCAAAATTCGATTTGTCATAACTTCTAAGAAAAACAATGGATAATCGTGAAATTTTTAAAGCGTATTGATATAAACTAAAATTTTACACACATGGACTTTCAAGACTGTGCGGGCAACTCTGTAGCTACAGCAGGCTCCTGAACAAAAATCCTTCAAATCATCGACCTTCCTTAAAAATTTTTGATTTTTGAAAATAAATTCAAATTATTAATAAATTTTGACTTTTGTCCACCAAGACAAATAAAATATTTCAAAATTCCGCGGTAAACAAGAACGGTAACCCGTGATGAAATTACCTCTATTTTCAGCACTCAAAACTTCTGTTCACGAGAACTGACGATAGGATAATGCGATCAATATCAAATTTACAGGACATATTGGAATTTGCTAGGACCAAGTCTGATAGAAGTGATTTTGAAAAACAAGCAACACTGTGGCAGTGGTGTCATTTGGAAAAATCGCTGAGAAAAAAAAATGGTTTTTGGCCTATAGCTTCCGATTTAGCCGTCAGACTTTAACGAAATTCTTGCAGTAGGTGAACCTTACTCTAAGATAGATTTCATAGAATTTTGGTTGAAAAATTAGAATAAAGACGCCAGCTACGGCAATTTTTGTCTCCTAAATATTGTAAATTTGCTCAGAAAAATAAAGATTTTTTCCCTTTAACTTCCGATGCAGTGACGAAATCAAAACGAAATTCATGTGAAAAGCATATCTTGTTGCGATTGTAATTCTGTAGGAATTTTGTTGAAAAACCGTGAAAGGGTTGCCAGCTATGATGAATTTCGTAATTTATTTACATTGCTTGCTTTATCGAGCGGTGTTGTCATAAAATTTCCAAATGGGAATGATCCTGCAATGACAATTAACAACAAAAATTTACGTTTAAAAAATTTAAAAAGTTTGGACGATGGTAACTCTAAAATTTAATTCACTCCTATAACTTACAGCGCAGCCATTCAATCGAAACAAAATTCATAGACTGGGTTTAACACAACGTGAAGCAGCTATGGTGCTAGCACATGATTGCCAGCACCGGACAATTTCGTAAATATTGCACCAACAGATGTTTCCATTTTCTATTCATAAGCAAACCATTTACAATAAAATAAGCAACCGATATTTAAATGTTCCGAGTTTTGGAAATTTTATTGTTTGTTACTTGAATCTATAACCAAGTTTATAAGCTTATTCATCTGCATCATCACCCTTCTATGGTAAGCATAATTTATGACAAACGACTTCGATTATATAAAAACACTAAAAGATTATATAAAAGCAAAGCATCTAAGTTATATATATGTATATGCTTTCAGAATCGTCAAAAATTGGTGCAACTGCACCAAATTGTTTATATAATGTTATTTTATTTGAATAAAGCTCTTTGCCCTATAGCCTCCAGTACAGTCATGGTAATAACGAAACATAACGAAATTCATATGGCAAATTTAAATTATTGTAGACAATATTCAGTAGAAATCTAGTTTGAAAAACAATGATAGGGTTGCCAGCTATGATTAATTTTGTATTTTTTGACATAGCTTTAGTAAGCGATTTTATCATAAAGTTTTCAAATCGTAGTGGTCTTGTAGTGAAAATACACACCAAATACTAAGATCTAGAAAGTTTGAAAGCTCTTGCGAATGGTAACCCTAAATTTCTTTTTATCCCCATAACTTCCAATACAGTAATCGGATCAATACGAAATTCGCAGAGCAGGTTGACTTCAACGTGAGGCAGATATGACTTATTTTTGGCTTCAGTGCTAGCAAAGGACTACTAGCACGAGGTGTTTTTGTTATTTTCGTACCAATAAATGCTTACATTAAGTATTCACATCGCGAATATACAATATATAACAATATATATGACAATACATACAATATATAATATATAAGACAATGACAACAATATAACAACAATATATAACAATACACTCATAATCTGCACAAATCCTGTACTGTTCTTCGAACATTAGTATTTCTAGCGGTTCTAATGCGCTAGGTAATGTGCTTCATATTTATGTATCTGCTTTCAGAATGATGACCCCGATTGCTAGGTCTGAAATAATTAAAGCAAATTCGAAGCGAATTGCATTCTTATGCCGAAATAAACAAACAATAACAGCATTTTTCTAATATTCTTTTCTAATATTCTTTTATTGTCATTATCATCCATTCTTTCAGTCTCAGAATAAAGCTGCACACATTATTTAGTTAGACAATACGACAGGATGTGTCAATAATTAAGTAGACATTAATCGATTCCGGAGCACTGCTATTGAAATTTCCCATGCAATCATACCTTTCTTTTCGCCTCCGGTTCGTCTTTCCTATATTTCGTGCAGAAGGTAGTACTTGGAATGCCATCAACTTGGCAAAATAGACTGCAAGTTTCATCGCATTGCCACAGCCGTCGTGAAGTACAACAGTGACGACAACGACGACGATGACAAAAACGAACAAAAGAACTTCGCTCGACAGTCAACATAAAAGGATAATGTCTATTCACAGAGCAACCCCGGCTGATTCGAATGAAGTGTATAGAGAGCAAAGCGCGCCACATCAGCAGGTCCTGTATGAATTTTTCGTAACATTCCGAAGAGCACATTATCTGATTTTTGTATTCAGTTGAATACTGTGCATTACCGGAGATTGTCCAGGAGTTAATTTGCAGTTTTTAAATAATTAAATAATGCTTGCAATAGGTCGGTGAAGGGATGCTGGGTTAATTAGGATTTTTTCCTGGTCATGAAAATTGTTGGACGGTTTTGAATAAAAGTAATTTCCAGACGAAAGGTTAGGACGTAGGGATCCTGGCTGGCATTGTGGTGATGAGTACTGGAGAAAAAAATAATCCGCATTACCAGCAGATCGAGTAGGTGTCAAAAGTTTGCCACGTTTAATGGAAAAATATGTATGTAAAGCGCGATAAAATCATTAACGTCTGAAAATTTTATTCAAACGTTCATTCATTTTTTACAGATACAATATAGAAGCAGTTTTGTGAAACATAAGGAAAATGAAAGTTACCTATTTGCTAGATGTCCGATAATTTTTGAAGGTAACTATAGTCTGAAGAATCTTTGTTTTCCATATCCTCCTGGATTCATTCCTCAAGCAACGAAATTCCTTTTGCCCAGTGACCATATCATCCTCACTATCCGTTGTCCCTTAAGCGAAAATAGTGTGAATATTTAACGGGCCATGGTGCATCGTATCTGTACTACAGTTACATTTTATTATGATAATTCCAATATATGCACGACAGTACATACATTCATAACGACCGACGACGGTCTACAAAGGACACGACCGCTTCTATAGTTACAATGAATGAATGCAGACTATTTTCCATATTCATAGTCGCTATGAGCTTATTGTACTGAGTTGGAAATATGTAGTAGTTTGCGCGTAAAGTGATTTTCCAAGTAAATTGGATCTCGGCTGATGCAACGGCCAGATAAAAGTGTGCAAATTAAAAATTGAAATGAAATTCACTCTTATGAGATAAATATCAGGGAATTCAGTGCTTAATTGAGCGCTCTCCAATATTTTATTTATTTCATATGTTTGTGCGCATACCTACATACAATACTTAGCTATATGCGAATGTAGCGGAGACGAGCCAGTGAACGCTTGGAGTTTGCTGGATGAAAATATTCAGTATGCACATTTGTGACGAAAAACAACATAACTTTTCGATTTTTCGAATACTCTTGGGCTGTTGACGCCAGAAAATTTGAAAAAATAGAGTGTCTGTGATGTTTTCGCTGCGATTATATCTTTTGGTCGTCAATTATTTATAAGTTATGTGAATTGTCACAAAGAGTGAGCTTTCAATTTAATTCAATTTAAATACGAAAGGAGATTTTCTGTTAGGGGATCAGGCTTTATTTTATTTTCTGTTGATTCAATTATTCACTTGAACGACACGAATTTGTTGGTGAATAAACACGAATCCAAGTACGTAGATGGACGAAAGACATTAGACGATGTTTTAACTCTTCTAGAGGTCATGTATCTCGAATTAAGGAGCAAAATATATTCAAATATCTTCGATTACGATTTGAGTCATTGTTGTGTACTTCATTCGTTTCGAACGATTAGTTATAGGTACCTTACGTAACTTGAACAGCCTTCCTTATTTGAGCTTATATTTTACTGCATCACTAATGCAGATCCACTTAAACACAGCTCTATCCAATTTTTTAAATATTGACCTAAAACAATTCCCAAACAGCATATTATCTCAGAAATTAAGGCTTGCAAGCGTGCTACTTTTTGTAATGTCACAGTACGCTTTGGTGTCAAGAGCGATTTTGATCGGCTTTAAACTTTTCATCGATAGATGATGTGGTAGCACTTTCAAGGCTCAAAGGTCCCGCAAACTGTATCATCAATTGCCGCACACGATCATTTACCATTTAACCGCTCATAGTTATGTGCGGTGATCACACGATCATTTACCAGCTCACCGCTCTTGACTCTGTGCCATAAACTACTTTCAATGCGGATTCAAAGCCTTCGTGCTGACAACTATTCCAAAGCTAGCTTGGAATAAATACTTCAGACACAACCAAGCAGGGAATTGCAGTTCCGATTTAATAGGCATGCTTACAGGAGCGTATGATGCGCTAATATACGTGCAATGCATAATATTTCTTGATGATAGCTTAGGACAAAATGCTGAGTGGTTTTGATGAGTGAATAGTTCTTTTTGATTGACTCATTTCCGAGCTAAAAATCAATATACACCAAATTCTTATTTAATACGTGATTCCATTCTTTTGATTATTCCATTTGGCTCAGGAGGACTGAATCCTTATAACCATATTTGAATTAGTTGAGTTAATTGTTGTTGGTGTTTATTTGTAAACCTCTATTTTGAGTGGTTTGTAATAAGACTATAGTACGTGTGTAGTTCAGCTGCAACAAAGTAAGGTTTGAAGTAAGACTTCCAGATAGGAATATCATCTGCGTGACAAAAACTTTAATAAAGGTATTGTTGTTGAGGTTTTCGGTTTTCAGAAAGAGCGATCAACTGTGGACGCTATTGTTTGTCATAATGGTGTTGGACAAGGCAATGAACGCGAAAGATAAAGGAGGCTGCTACGCCGTGGTCAGGTTAGACGCAAAAAAGGTGTTTAACTCCACGAGGTGGAGCCGTATTGTAAGCGCGCTGGTCGATAATGCAGTGTCACGCTATTTGGCATCTACAATCGTCGACTACTTCAGGGAAAGAACTAAGGACCAAAACTCTATCTAGTAACGGCGGGAGAAGGACAGGGCTCTGTCCTTGGCCCCCTGTTTTGGAACGTAGTGTACGACGGAATACGAAGGCTACGAGTACCCAGAAATGTGGTGGTGGTAGGTTCCGCCGACCGTACTGGCATTTTGATTCGAACTCGTCATCTCGAAGAAGTCGAAACCTACGCAAACGAGGCAATCTGGGCTTTTAAATCATGGCTTGGTTGCGCTGGGCTTAAACTAGCCGACCATAAGACGGAAATGGCACTAATCACGAAGCGGAAGAAACTACCAGTAGTGACTGCTCAACTAACTCGCAGCCTGCTATCAAATACCTACGCGTAACTATCGACAGTAAACTGAGCATCAAACCTCATCAGGAGAAAGTAGGAAAGAAGGCATCCGTTGCGGGTCCAGCATAGAATGCTACCCAACATTGACGACATTTAATCTAATGTACGCAGCACCAGTGTGGGCACCAGTAGGGTTGGGACATCGACGAATCGATGTTCGATGTTTTATGCATCGAAATCGTCCAACATCGATGTTAACGATATATCGCCAAAAAAACATCGATGTATCGACGGAAATTAATGGTGGTTCTTTATTAACACTAGTTATTATAATATACTGCAAAAATGAATTGAAGTAATGCCTTTGTTTTATATTTTGCATATACTTCTATCAATAAAAAAAAATCAAAAATATTAATGGCAAAAATATTCATAAAATTAATTAATTCAAACTTGATACAATATACAAATAATATTCATACACTAAAATTATTTGGACCTCAATACATATATATGCTAAAACTACAAAAAATAAATAAATGAAACTTGCTGTTAAAACAATAAAGTACAACATATTAAAAATCTTTATAATATAAAATAATCTAATCTAAAAGAAATAATTGGGCAATGCAATGATGACATGAATGCTAATTTATTTGCATAGCTCCCTAATAGCCTACTCCGATCAGATGCTATAATATTGCTTGCCTTTGAAAACAATCGTTCTGCAATTTGACATTCAAGGGTATACCTGCTTAAACGTGGTTTGATTGCGAGAGAATCGAAGGGGCTAATGGTGGAACGTTATACCATCGATGTCCACTTCATTTCTACGATCTCACTGCATGAACTCAAAAGACAAGCTGGCAACCAAAACTGCGAATGACAATAAAATGAAATATGGAATAGCTAAATAACACCGGGAGTGAACAGTAAACATCGAAAGGAAAACATCGATGTCAAAAAAATATCGAAAAGTTAACATCGAGGTGTTTCCGTTCGATACATCGATGTTTTTGAAATATCGATGTCGATGTCCCAAGCCTAGGCACAAGTGCTGCAAATAAAATCGAATGGGCAAAAAATGCAAGTAGCATACAGACTGATTGCACTTCGAACTTGCTGCGCCTTTCAAACAACGTTTTACGAGGCAACGCGTGATATAGCCAGTATGCTGCCCATCGAAATTCTTGCGGATGAATCGCTTTGACTCTATAACGTGAGAGATTCAAAGGCTAGTGTCAATGCGTTCATGGCAGAGTAGCTGGGAAGAGGCGCAAAACGGGCGTTGGACGTACAAATTTATCCCCAACGTTGTGCAATGGGCTTTAAGAAGCCACGGGGAAACAAGCTTTGACCTGAGCCAATTTTTAAATGAACATGGCGGTTATCCCTATTTTCTGCATCGCTTTGGGCACGACACCTCATTGGACTGTCCAGTCTGCAAAAATGTACCCGAAGACGTGAAATACGCTATGTTCAGCTGTTCGCGGTTTGATGCATGTAAAAGTAGCCTAGAAACAGTACTAGGCACAAGGATATCAGCGGTAAATATCGTAAACTGCATGCTGAAATCCCATACTGCGTGGAATGCCGTCGAAATAGCAGGTAAAAATATTCACCGCAAGCTGCGTGACGTGGAATAGGACAGAAAGAAGGAAGAAAGAATGATATTGAAAGGTAACGAATGGCTACTAACTGCGAAGTAATACTAAATAAGTAGTATCATTTATTATTTATTACTACTATAAATATATATTCAACCGACAAATTTAATTACTGAATATTATAAAAAAATCATAGGAAAATAATAAAAAAATAAACCAGAATCAAGATGAGTATAAAGAAGAAAAAAATATTATAAGAAATAAAATCAAGTTAAAAAAGTACAAACTAAAAATAGAAAAAACATTAAAAAAAAGAAAAACTACAATAAGCTACGTACTAGTATATAAAATTTGATTTTTTTTTTAAATTTTTAAAAGCACGCAATGTTGACGGTAGAGGACCAAACTGTTAGTTATTGTGTTGCCTTGGTAACCGCAATAGTGGAGAAAAAAAAGTAAACATCAGTGCGTGCAAATGGCACATTAAACACAACGGTAGAACGCGTGCCATGAACTGCTGCACGGACAGAAACGTGGTTTCTGATGTCAGAAACAACTATCCTATAAAATAATTTATAGAGTAGGCACTCATTTAGGAAAAGTCTGCGTGATTCGAGGAAAGGAAGATTTAGGAACAAAAGGCGATCACTATAAGGACGGTGAGGAAGATGAAACTTGAAGAACAAGGTACGAGTAAATCTGCGCTGCACAGACTCCAACGCAGTATTTAAGTGGACATAATGACGACACCACACTTGACAGCAATATTCAAGGACACTACGTACAAAAGAGAGAAAAAGTTGTACACAGGTGGAACGAAGAATTTAGAGGATCTAATAATGAAGCCCAAAAGTTAAGAGACCCTGGCAGCTATGTATGAAATATGCTTATCAAATTTAAGCTTAGAATCAAATATTACTCCAAGATCTCTAAAATTATCAACGACATTCAGAGGAGAGCCAGAAACAGAAGAGAAGAGCATTAAAGGTGACGTTTCACAGGTAAAAGACATTTTGTGACATTTTGCGATGCTCAAAGTGAGAGCATTGGTGCAGCCCCAAGCCTGTAAGCTATTAAGGTCATTTTGTAAAAGCGTACACTCATTTTGTGACTCAATCACTTGAAACATCTTGAAATCGTCAGCATATAACAGGCAAGAAGATTGGATTAAAAGAGGTTGAACTAAAGAAAGAGAAGAAGACCGAGAATAGATCCTTGCGGAACACCTGATACAGAAAAAAAGGGAATTGAAAAACAGGAATTAACATTTACAATACAAGTGCGACCATATATGTAAGAAAAGAAGAGGATCAGCTATGCCACTTTTCCTTAGCTTTTGAAGAAGAAGGCTATGGTTGACAGTGTTAAAGGCTTTGGAGAAGTCAGTATATAGAAAGTCGATCTGCTTTGGATGGTCAAGAGCGGATGCGATAGCCCTAGAAGTAACTCAAGACACCATAAAGTGCTTTAAACTGCAGTATAACAAATTCATATCGAAGGTAACCAAACAACTATAACAACAATAAGAGGCGCGCAAAAGAGTTCTAAAATATTTGGGATAGTAAGCCTCAATATACATCGCTAGTGCGAGCTCTACTGAAAAATGCCTGCATAATCTGTAGCCCAGTTTTTGAGCTACACAGCGACAGACTCAAATAACTTCAGAAATAATATTTACTTTTGGCCTTGAGGCACATCTTTAATCCATGCGACTTAAGTAGTCTTCCCTCTTACGTTACATACTTAATCTTTGAAATGAAATGACTATTTCATCAAGAAGCGCATGCCTAACCTTTGACATAATTAATGGAACAGTTAGGGTAAGAGTTTTTTCTAATAAAATTACATTCAATAATCAAACTAGATGGACTAGGCACAATACTCTCCTTAAGAAATACCAGTACCGCACAGTCTATGGGTATAATGAGCCCATTAAAATTCAACAGTATAAATCATTACTATTCTTTAATTATCACTGAGTCCATCTTCAAATATAAATTGGCAAAAGCCCTACTGACTTCTTAGCCCATTTATTTCCCACCCCCAATTCGCCTGATTACAAATAAATATCAGCTGAAATTATAATACTTACATGTTTTATTTTCTGCATTAAGTGTTTTGTATGATGTCTTGTTTAGCAAATAAATAAATAAATAAATAAAATAAATAATACTTATGAGCGGGTATTATAAAGTTTGTGTCCATCGAAATCAGCCAAGGAATTGTGATTTCAATAGCAAAATAAATGTAAAGTATGGTATGGATAACAGTTCTAAATGCCAAATCAAACATCAAAATTCATCGATTCGTCATGCGAAATAACATCAATCAAGCTGTGTCAGAAATTTATCAATACTATTTATCTTATCTGCAAAAAAATATTTCGAAATTCCCAGAAAGCAATTAGTAAATGGCTTTGTAAATTATATTCTTAATGTTTCATCATTTCTCTCAAAATAATTACAATTTTTCTGCACTTTCCTAGCTTACGAAAAATTTCCTATGTATATCCTTCATAAATTCGTATGAAAAAAACATTCTCAAGAAGAAATCTATTTCAGACATCTCCCATTCTTCTTCAATATATTCTTACTATATTCATCTGATTCCAGTCATCCTGGCGCCTAACTAAATCTTGATGCCATTCTTCTTCCAGATCTAGCGAAAATTCAGCGCATTGACAGACTCGGTAAAGTTATTCCTCGTTTAATGGGGTGAGAGACAAACAGTCGCCACTAATACAAGAAGTGGATCCTAGGGTATGTTTTGGGCCGTTTGCCATCACAATCCACCTATATGCTTTCGTATATATCGTACCGATGTCGCCAAATTTTTTTAGTGTTGTCCCTGTCTAGGGTTTCGATATCAGACGAGTTCAAGGAAAAATCGAGTAGTTAGATCAGGATGTATTAGAGAAGAGCTGTTTGTAGCAATGCGCCAAAATTCTTCCAGTCGGACCTCAAATTGTATGTAATATGATATGGATACATGTCATTGTAGTTGCATCGAAGCCTGTCGTACTGTGTTTCTTTACTGTTTCGTGCTAGATATTGTTAGAGGTATTGTCAGCTGTTTGCATTGCGTTTTGTTTCGAAAGTCATATTTTTATTGCATATGAATTTAATTAAAATAAAATAATGTCAAGATATTTTAAAGCAAGCAAGTAAGGATCTTGTGAGTTTAATTTCAATCGAATTAGACAAATTTTTGAAATTTTATAAAACTATGTCAGAGCTTCATATCTGCAACGAACAACTGACAATGTATTATAATTTGATGCATCCTTTGCTTCCTACACGACTTGAGTATCTAGGCCGTTATGCATACAGAGGATTGCATTATAATTCGAGTCATTTGTAGTCCTCTCAAAAACGAGGACCATCTCATTCTTTCTTTGCCAACTAATATCATTAGTTTTCACTGCCAAAATGCTCAGTCTCCCAACATTTCTTTGATCCCCTCTCATTCACCAACTGATTTGACGTAAGTTCTAGATTTTTAGATAAATATTAAATGATTCTGGGAGCTATGCCAGGAATTTAAATGTTATGAATTGCTCGACAGACAATAGCTGGTTCCTATCGTACGGAGCAGAGCGACAGCAGGCGACATCTCTTCGTCGCCACAAAGAGTGGCACAGACGCCAAGACGACATGGCGAATCGTCTGAAACCAGTTCGCCATATGAATATCCTGGTTGTGGTCGTAGTCACTGGGAATATTGTTATTGTCAAGTCCGATAACGACACAATGACAACGACGACTACAACGAGGAATGTAATGTGATGCTTGTGTCTTGACTTGTTTCTCCGAATAATAAAGTTTTTCTCAGAGTTAATTTATAATCGGGATATAACTTAAGCGGAGGATGTATGACGGCAAAAAAATATTATATCACGGACAAGGTTTATTGGTATAATATCAGCTATTTAAATATTAAATTTAATGCACTCTAACGACATTCTGTTGAGCTTGGTGAAAGCAATTGGAGTACATAATACAGATTTATGCTCTTGTGACTTGGAAGTTGAATGGAGAAGATTTGCCGATTGCACTTTTTTTGAATTATATGAATTGAATATGGTATCAAATACATTAAATATCAATTTGAAATTCAACTTTACCACTGAAAGATTTATCTGGTTACGGGGTTCAGTTCGGCTCCTATTTCAGCCTCATGAAGAGACCCCCAAAAACTGTAAGATCTTTCGAAAACACCGATTGGGGTACTTTTCAACGCGACATGATGACGTGTACGTGACCGAAAATTTGTCACACCGTCAAGTTGATAGTTTCTTGGTTAGCGTCAACGACATCATAGGATCTACTGTTGACAGAAATTCCAGTTTGATTAAGCTTGATAAGTATCAGGGTCACGAACTACCGCCGGATATTGTTAAGCACATGAAGGTGAGGCATACTTGGCGTTGCAAGTTGAAGCAGATTTTTCATAGTCATGGGAGGAATCACCCGCTGTACAGGTCACTTCTTTCGAATATCAATTGTCTCAGCAAGCTTATTGCTGAAATGTTTGGTAATTTTCGCAGTAAGCGCCTTACACAGCGGCTGGCTGCCATTCGGGCAGGCCCCGACAGGTATAAGGCAATTAATCGGCTTTCTAGTAAAAACATCAACCGGGAGATAGTGGTAACGACTGGCAATATTTCTGTGTGCAACCCTGATCTGCAGGCCGAATTGTTGGCAAAAACATTTCATCGCAATTAAATGCTATTCCGCGCATCTTCTCTGCTTTTAATATCCAAAATATACTGGACGAAGTTATTTCGTTTCTCAATAGTCACAACAAGCCGCTGGTCACATTTTCATCCGAAAATCCACCGGATGATCCGCAACTCACAAGTGACCAATGTCACTTTGTCAATAGTGAATACTTGGGGCACTTGTTAGGTGGTATAAAAAGTAAAAAAGTCATCTGGGCATGATGGGGTGTCTAACTTCATTGTTAAACATTTTCCAATCTCTATGCTCAGATTACTTTCCATAATTTTCAATACCGTCTTGAACAACGGCTATTTTCCGACACATGGGAAATTGCTAAGATTGTTCCCATTCACAAAAAAGGCAAAAATAATGAGGCCAGCAAATTTCGCCCGATCTCTCTGCTTCGTAATTTGGGAAAGCTCTTTGAGAAAATTTGGCTGGAAATAATTTTCACCAGCTGCGAGCTCGTTAATATTATACCAGAATATCAATTTAACTTTAGGCGTCAGCATGGGACCCAGCACGCTATCTCGTACTTGCACGATAAAATTGTGTCACACCTGAATGAGCGACACTCCGACGGTTTTTTGTGCCTTGGATATCGAGAAGGCCTGCGATAGTGTATGACACGAAGGTCTTCTATACAAGTTGATCAAGTTGGCATTTCCAGAAATAGTAAAACGACTCACCGCAAGCTTCCTTAGCAACAGACAATTTTTTATTCGCGTTAATGGAGCAAATTCACCCCGGGGACCTGTGACATCAGGAATGCCACAAGGTTCTGTCACTGGACCTGTTTTATACACCATTTTCACTGCTGACCTCCCTCCTCCAGGGGGCAATTCTCAAGTTGAAGTCCTACAATAAACAAATGACACGCTCTAATTTGCGTCGAGCCAAGACCCGCTCAAAGCTGCGAAGAGCCTTCAAGATTACTAAGTCAACCTTAAGTTTTATTTTGATGAATGGGGCATCAAGCTTAAATAAAGCAAAATAGTTGCAAAAAATCGCTGTCTTGTTCGGAACTTCTAGAATCACTCCTAGTCCTACATTGTGCTACCTTGGAGTAGATATGTATGAGTTCTTGAAATTTAGCCCCTATTTTTGACATAAGATTAAAGTAGCCAGGTAAGCATTTCAGCGCATCAGACAATTTTTCACCAAAAAGATGGACATGACGACAAAGGCTAAATCCATTTGCTATAAAACACTCATTCGGCCAATCCTGACATACGCATCCCCATCCTGGATTACCTGTTCCAAATCTGCCATGGTAGAGGCGGAGATTTTCGAATGGAGAATTCTGCGTTTCTGCGCTGGCAGGTCTTACAACCCGGTAACTAAAAATTGGCCGAGGAACTCTCTCCTATATCAGGAGACAGGACCTGAGTCGCTTAGAGACCGGATTTTAGAACTGACGACAAGGTTTTACGCACAGACAGACGGACATGAAAACGGACTGATCCGGGGTATCGGACGTACAAGTGGCTCTATGAGCCATTTATGCGTCAGGCGGAAAAAACAAAACAGCGGCGGTTCATGGACATTCTGTTCAAATATGTTGGCCTTTCGACAAATCGGAGAGGATAGTTAAGACCTAGGTTAAGTTTAGGTGTAAGTAGGCTAACCTAATTGTATTTAGACTTAAGCTAGATTTAGTTTATTAAATTAAGTTAGTATTCAAGTACTATATCGCTAAGTCAACCCCACGTTTTGTAATACCTGGGTAATATTTTATAAGTGTTGAACGAATAACAAATTAATGAAAAATACATATAATCAAAATCCAAAAAGAGCGAGAAGCCTCTAAATATAAGATTTTTCATGTTAAATTCCCCTCAAGCTAATAAATCTATGTACTATTTAATGAAAAAAATTATTACTATTATTTAAAAAAAAAAGAAATTAAATCGGTTATGGTGAATATGTCAACATTGATACTGTTAAAGTTTCAGCAACAACAAATACTCTGTACAAATTTATTCAGCCATTCGCTCAAGTTATGTGTGGTATTTCGAAATCCTCTTACTGCTCGACATAATCCCATGTTCAACAAGTCTCAGCTCCTAAGCCCATCACCACACTACATTTTCCTAATGCGACATTTTGATAAACGTCACCTTATCGTAAGACAAATATCCAAATCACTTAATAGTGACTCATTCTAAATTGATGTCCATTCAGCCTGAAGACGTGAGAGCCCTCAAAAGAACTCGAGCCGCTCAGGTATTTCGGGGAGCTCACCGAAACTACAGGGATTTGTAACGAATTCATTTGAGATTCTGGACTGAACTCCATTGGATATCGATAACTATGATGACCACTATCAGCAGATAGTTTTGGGGCCGTTCCGGCATGAGCCAAAAACTATCTGGATTCGATTCGGTTTTGGGCTTTGAAGTGTTGATGTCTTTGAAGTAGACTTTAGTTGATATAATAACCTGTTAATCGGTTGTTCATTTGTCTTAAAAAAGATTTCTTGTGGCGAAGCAACAGACTGACAAGGGCTTATAGATTTCGATGGTTTTATGTTCTCAATTATTCGGTTGTACAGCAATAGAATCAAAAAGTTAGAAAATATTTACTTTCGCCTTTTTTAATGATCGGGTCTTAAAATACTGAAAGTATTTTTGATTGGCATCCGGATGACCGGAATATTAATAAACAATGTAAAAAAGGTTTGAATGTAATAAAAATAACACTGATGAGAAGTTATTGGAAGTAGAATGCTCACTTTCATTTACAGCATGAATTTAAGTTATTTAACATGTTCATAAAAAGCCATTGTGACGAGCTCGTAAAATTAAGAATTGATAAAATATGTAGCCTATTAATCCTAATTGAGAGACCAGCTCAGCCAAAAAAATTTTATTTTATGTATTATCTACTTATTGCAGTGAGTTTCAAATGTAGGATATTATGTAGGATATATGTACGATAATTTCTTGCATTTGGCTGCTTTTGAAGCTCGAAATTTGAATCATTAAATAACTAAAATCACAATGTAAAAGCTAAAAGTGAAAATATGTTGCTGGATTTCCATAAAATTTCGATGAACTATTAGCGTATGCAGATAAAATTGCAATTAAGGGGTTAGTCCACTGTTTAACTGCTCCAAATGAACTTTTTTTTAAACAGCTACCAAAAAAAAAATATTCAAGATATACATTTGAAATTTTACATACATCTTTATTGAAGTTTAAAGTTAACGTTTTTATTGGAAAAAAAATATTAGAAAGCCAAATGGCGACCGCCCCAATGGATCGCCCCAGCACCGCCGAAGAAAAAGCAAATTGCGCCTCGTAAATTCCTGGACAAAATAAGCGTCTGTGAACAAATTACTAAAACTATTTCATTAGTTTTGAGTATAAAGTCTAAATTTAGAACAAAAAAAATTTTTTTTACGATTTGGGACACATTTTTTTTTATTGAAAAAACGCGAAAAACTGGATAGCCAATGTTCAAAAGTATACCAAATTTTTTTAATCGCTTTGGGGCTCTAAATTTAAGCTTGTGCAGTCCTTTATACTCAAAACTAATAAAATATTTTTAGTAGTTTGTTCACAGATGCTTATTTTGTCCAGGAATTTACGATTCGCAATTTGCTTTTTTTTCGACGGTGCTGTGGCGATCCATTGGGGCGGTCGCCATTTTGTTTTCTAATAATTTTTTCCAATGAAAATGTTAATTTTAAACTTCAATAAATATGTATGAAGTACTTCAAATCCATATCTTAAATAGTTTTTTTTTGTAGCTGTTTAAAAAAAAGTTCATTTGGAGCAGTTTAACAGTAGACTATCCCCTTAAATAGAAATTTGAATGTTTTTCATTTTAAATCTGGTTATTATAGTTATATTTTCAAAATAATATGCACATTTTCAAGGTGATATAATAAAAAATATTATTTTTTAACATTTGATGACATCACCAAGCTGAATTGCTGCACAACGAGGCATAGTACTAAATTTATTTAAATTAATGGAATTAAAAATGTTTTTCATTACATTCAATTTCTTTTCTAAAAATAAAAACATGTTACACATGCATTTGAATACATTTCGTACGTTCAAGTCTTAAAAACGATCACTGAAGATGATTTTAGAGCTTGAAAGCTTTTGTATTATTTTCGCGCCCACTGTGGGCATGGATCCATACTTTAAATATAACGTACACAAACAATACATCATCCAAACTCAATATGGACTTCAGTATTTTAGCAGCACCATATCAATTATATTCATTGAAACTTTTACTTTTTTCAATAAATTATGTTTAATATTATGAAAAATCATATTAATATGCATTTTTAGCGCGCCTATGGATTAAAAGTATACGAATTAAAAAAAAAGTTAGTTGCTCTCATGATTTTTCAAAATGAAAGTGGAAAATTCTGCAATATTTCGAAGGGCTGAGGCTTAAATTGGTTCCAATTAATTTGTTGCCATAACGCCAGGTATCATTGTTAGCCAAGGTGGACACAAATGGTAAGTGGTTTTCGATAAATTCTTTAAATTGTTGAACAAACAAATTTTTAATAGGGCAGTTTTCAAACAGACAGCGTCATCTTAAGCTGGAAACATATATGCAATGTCAGGAAATTGCAGTTTTCCCATAAAGCAAATACAGTATCGAGCAACAGCTGATGTAAAATTATCGCGAATATCAGAACAGTGTTTCTGAACATGGAAAATCTAATTTAAATATATTCATGTACATTGAGGACAAATATTTTTCATGGATATTGAGAGTTTCGTGTTGGCTTATTAATTTTTCCATTTAATATTTAAGCACTTGAAAATATAAACACAATTTTAAACGAAACTGAGCTATTTTTCTTATCGTAATTTTTTATATTTGCATTAAATTGGCAAATTTAAAATGTTTCAGTTGTGTAAAAAGCGTACATGTTATTTTGATTTGCTCTTTTCATATTCCAATTTGTTTTAAATTTCCGGTTTTCAAGTAGATACTCGCGATTGACAACTCTGATTTTCAAATTTTCAGGCTTTAACGCAGCCAAACGAACGGGAAAATCTCATACATGAACCAGGGTAATTTCATACTGCGATTGTATTGTGGTCCTGGATAGCAGTATCAACTGTATGGCTGATATTGCGATTGTATTGAGAACCGAAACACAATTTGCAACGTATACTACGAAAAACTTCGTGTATTGCAATTGATGCTGCAAGATGTATCTTCTCTCTACTAGCATTAAAATTTCGTATGGAAAAATGCGTTTTAATGAGAAATATCAATAAATTACTTTTCCCAAAAAAGAGCTGCAGCTGAAGCACATAGATCTCTTGTGGAGACTAACGATAAACTTATTTTGCTGGAAACAGCATGTCTAGATCGATGCTTGTATAATAATGATTCTGATTTAGTGATTATCGAAAAGTTTGAAGATGACGTATTGGAAGCGCTACTCGATAAAGACCCACATCAGACACAAAACAAAATTAACTTGCAAAATCATTACAAGCTGATCACACAACAGTTGCCAAATATTTTAAATCATTAGTAATACTTTAAAAACAAGGAAATCGGGTGATGTACGAATCAAAAACAAAGTGACATTTTTACAATAACTGCTTCAACGGCAAAAAAATAGGAAAGATTTTTTTGCGGAAATCGTAAGATGAACCTCGCCACACAAAAAGGCAAGATCAAATGTCCCTGGTCCAAACTGAATTTAGTTGGACCAATTTAATGTAGTTTATTGTGAGCTCTTCGCATTTGAGATGTACATTGAAGGAAAATTTTGGGTTCGGGGTTATTTGAAAAATGTTCAGTCTAACCTAAATTTGAGGGAAGTATGCAAATATATTACGTATGGAAATATATTATATACCTAGTTTTGTGTCAAGTTTCATTACAATTAATAGCACAATTATTTTTCTATGACTTTTCGTTTGCAGAAATGCGCAGCTATCTTAGAATTTGGGAAAATAATAAATCAGAGCCGTAATTAAATATTTAGTTTAAAATAATTTGATGCCGAAATAAATTAATGAAAACTTGGAGAACACATTGGGGGAATGTGTCCTTTTGTATTCCACGACAAGAAAGTGGCAAGCATTATTCAAAGATGACATAGAGAGCGTCGAAAATTAATGTCCGCCACTTCAAAATCAGCGGTGATATCCATAAAATAGTTTTTGAAGACCAAAGTTCAAAAGTGCGGGAAATAAGCTAACCTATAGAATTTTTGACCGATTGGATGAAAAATAATAGCTGACAAATTAGGATTGATAAAGTTTCAGAAAAATGTGTGACGCGTTTGCTAACTGGGGAATAAAAGTTCAACCAGGTTGAAATTTCTAAACACAATCTGACGTTATTTCGAACGAATACTAGCAATATCTAGAGAAAATGTATCTTACCTGAATTCACCACTATATCTCTGAAATACAAGAACAGCCAACACAACAAAGCGAATCTCTTCCTCCAATAAAAACCAAGTCACTTGAGTTGGCCGGAAAAGTGATCGGAGCAGTATTCTGAGATAACAAGAGAAATATTTTTAAGAAAAGGTCAAAGCTACGCTAGCTTTATGGATAAGTAAGCTGAAAAAAAAAATGCGAAAAAATACCGGAATCGGCAAAAAGAAGAGCCATTTTCATCGAGATACTGCTGCGGTGTACAAACACACTAAAAAATCATTGTTCTAACCATCATATATTTTGCAGCTAATATATTTATATTAAAAATATTTCTTAACATTATTATATTGACCTAGCAATAACATTATTTTGGAAGCACATAGCACTCTTAAAATTTTATATACTGACATGCGTGTGGTGAATTTGTCTGTTACAATATTATATTAGTAGGCCAATATTTAATATTAACATGGCAAAAAATTATATCAACGTCTTACAATAATATATTGGTATACAATTTATATTAACATGCCAATATATTATTTTAACACCTAAATTAGCTGCAATAGCATGTCAATATTTAATGCTAACATCCTAACATACAATACTAACATTGTGCTTTGTTGTTGGGGTTATTTGGTCTGGATTTTCTTTGAAATAAAACAATTTATAATTTAATAATTCTGGGATCAGACGAAAAACAACGATTCACGCGGCACGCAAAAATTCAACCGAAACGAACAATATATTAGATTATTTCACAACTACGGTGCAGATCTTTTGAGCGTGAACTTTCAACTAGTTTCTTCGGTGGAGAGAGCGAGGCACTGCGTTTGAAAGCTTCAATTCTGTATCTGTTTTGCTCAATAAGAATTTCACCACCCTTGGTTAATACATTTATATTGGCATAGTAGTAAATTTATGTTAAGATGTTAACACATTTTTTCGAAATATGTTCACAGGTGTTCTCAACATAAAAAGTAAGCAGCCTTAATAAATAAAGTTAAACTGCAAATATAATATGTAACTAACATAAAATAGTAACCTGTTAAAATTATGCATTAATGACAATGCTGTTACTATAACAATATTAAGATGTTAATATATTTATTTCGGTTATTTCTCAGCACGAATCAATCTCAGGAATGCGCCATCCGATTGAACTGAAATTTTCAGGATACATTATGTACATGCAAAATAGTGCCAAAGCTAATATATCTAATAATCTTTAACTCTTTGGTGCCGGCGGCCATTTTAGTGATATTTTAAATATACCTATTTTTCTGTCAACAAATAACTTTTGCAGATATAAAGTTTATAGAATGAACTTCGGACGTTTTCCAAATAAGAATCTGGTACCTTTTTTGAAATTTTTAACCCTATGTGTGCGCTAGGCGCCTAAAATGATGTTGGGGAAATTTGAAAATTTTTGAATTGCGGTAACTTTTGACACGATTATCGAATCATGATGAATTTTACAGGACATCTTGTCGTTACTTAGTTGTAGACTTGTGAAATTTTTTGTGAACGTGTTGGCAGCCCTGCAGCAATCGCTGGCATTGAAAGTGAAAACCTTCAACCCATCAACTCTCCTGAAAAGTGTTCATTATTTACAATCAAAAGCAACTCATGTAGAAATCTTATGCTTTTTCTATACAAGCAAAGTCAAACTTATAAAATTTCACATCGGACAAGAACGGTAACCCTCCTCCAATTAACCTATATTTTAAGCATAAAAAACTTCTGCTCACGAGAACTCACGATCCAATTATCAGATTCGAATGAGATTCACAGAATGTATTTGTATTGAGTGGGAATAGGTATGATAGAAGTGATTTGGAAATGCAATCAACCTGTGCCAGTGGTGCCATCTTCAAAAATTATGAACAAAAAAACTGCTTTTTGCCTTATGAATTTTGATTCAGTTACCAGATTTTCATGAAATTGAACTGAACCTTATTCTAGGCCGTGTTTGGTAGAAATTTGGTTGAAAAATTCAGTTGGTGCTGCCAGTTATGGTAATTTTGGTGTCTTTGGTTTTGAAAATTCACTCAGGAAAATAATGCTTTTTGCCCTATAGCTTCCATCGCAGTCATGATATCAAAATGAATTTCATATGATAAATGGATTTTATTATGGGCATTACTCGAAAAGAGTATAGTTAAAAACCATGATAGGGCTGCCAGCTATTGTTGCTTTTGTATTTATTTGCAATATCTTTATTAAGTAATTTTATCGTAAAATGTTTAAACTGTAATGATCTTGTAGTGACAATAAACAACAAATATTAAGTTTGCGAAAATTTGAAAACTTTTGCGACTGGTAGCTTTTAATTTCTTTGTACCCCTATAACTTCTAATGCAGCCATCGGAATTCGCAGAGTAGGTTGATTTCAATGTGAAGCAAGTGTGATATATTTTTGGCTTTGATGATAGCAAAGGGTTACCAGCACGAGGCGTTTTTTGAATTATCGTATCAATAAATGCTTACATTAAGTATTCATATTGCGAACATTAACGATGAAAATAAGTAACCAATGTTGAAATATTCCAAGTTCTAGAAATTTTTCGGTCCCAAACATCTTTCGTTTTTTGATCCCAAACATCTTTCTTTCCCTGTAGTTTTCGACGAAATCATCGGAAAAAATCGAGATCGATAGAGTTATTTGATTTTGACTTGAGTCAATTGTCGGAGACTTTTAGTTGCAGTGCTGGTAAAGTGTTGCAAGCACTGAAAATTTTCTTTGTTTATGTTGTGTTGCTTTCAATGTTTTGCAGTGTTTGGCTTTCCTAAGTCTTGAAATTCCTGAAATTTTTCCCACCTTATGAGTTTAAATGCATTGTTAAGATCAAAAAGATTTTGCACTCGAAACAGGTTGGAGCACGTGTTGTAGAGTATGCACTCTAGAGTATGCACTCTGCACGATTCTTCTACTGTTCATCGAACATTAGTATTTCTAGCGGTTCAGGTGCGCTAGAGTTTTTTATTTCAACCCGAAAATATACAGCAACAAATTGTATTTACTAAACGGTTTCATCTTGATGATTAAGCTTATAATAACTCGCTCACAATAAAGATGCTCTACTTCATCTTATTAACATACCTAAGCTTTAATGATATGAATTAATCAATGAATTAATTCGATGAAAATATGCTTCCGGAACAAATGGTTTAAATTTTTCAATATTCATCACAAAATGCTTAAATGAAATCACTTTGTGCGCATTACTCTGTTCATCACTCGTGCCAAACTTCAATTAAACTCTGTCTTTATGTCAAACAACCAAGTTTTATTTTTATCGCTCTCAAGAACATAAAAATACCGCTTGAGTTTCTTCCTACATCTACTAAACCCTAAGATATTTTCAAGGATTCTTGAGTTAAATGCAAAGTGCAAGGAACAAGTCTTTCTTATAGAATGGGGGACTCTCACTCTTTCCTAGATCTTAACTGAATCTATTCATTCATTTATCTTGGGCTTCTTCATTTATTCCGTCTTTCAATCAATCTTTTGTTTTACCTGAACGCCATCATTTCCAGGACACGACGAATGAGCTCAGTTCACCGGGGTGTACTTGTAAAGACTCTTCACTCTTTGTCTATCTATACGTTTTTCATTGCTCTTTTATCCTATCCGCTGAACATCATGGAACTTTTCAAATACCGTACCTTTTTCACTTCGATTGACTACGATGGAAAAAAACAACCCAACTGACTATGAGCTCATACACGAGGATCTTGAAGTTGAAGAAAACTTGAAAGTGAAAGGAGATCTGCATGAAAAAGTGAGCGAGTTGAATAGTGAAAATGTAAAAGATGAGATTTGGTTGTGAAATCAAGGGTTTCGTTCAGGTCACTAGTGAGATTTTCAAAACGGGTCAGGATAAGCCATTTATAAAAGGTGGATTTAAGAACTGCAAGCTGTGAATCAAATAGTGCAAAGAAGAAACCGGACAGACCATGGAGTTGAAACGATGAAAAGCTTAAGATTTTGAGAGATATTCATTTGTTCTTGACAGTACGGGAAATTGAAACTTTTATTCATTTGCCCGGGACCGGCAACTGAATTCGAAATTTTCCCGAACGGGCAAATGTTCTTATCGACACTGAAGAATTAAAAAGTTCCGAAAATATGTGGATAATTTGAATTTTGTATGAAATCAAGACAAACTTGCCAATAACTCTACTAGGAATACAAATTTCGTGTAAAAAAATAGTGACTGCATATCATAAATGAGACAACTTAAATGCCAACCTACCATCTCGGCTTGTGTCCGTATAACTGCCAGTCATCATAACGGTAGTCATTCCAACTACCAGACACACCATTAGATTCTTCAACTATAGCCCTCTCAGCCTGCTAGGAGTATCTAAGATCGGGCATGGCACGAGCTTTCCGAGCTCAGTGAAGTGAACCTAATTACGGATGATATTGATAGCAGTAATTGATTCAATTAAAATGTTTAAATCAATATTAGTATTATAGTAAATTTGCGAATGGTGAACGAACTGACTGCTATGCTAAGAGCAATTGACTAGCGAACGGAAGATATATTGATCCGGCTGCGGGCGAAATCGATTCGAATGAATTGGACGGAGGATGGGAGCATCGAAACTGATAACAAAAGCTTCAGGAATTGCTAAAATGCTTTTGATGTTGTTGAAATTTATTAATAATTCAATAGTGAAATTAAGTGGTACGGTAAAGGCAATTAGGACATGCAAGTCGTAAATAATTGATGTAAATTATATTATCGTTTCAATGTATTTGAGAATCGAATAGTGCTAGGATTCGATTATGTGCTGTTATATTAGAGACTAAGTGTGATATTTAACGTATTTTACAAAATGATGGATTTTCGGGAAATTGCTTTGAAATGAGAGGACCTTTCGCTCTTAAATTATTGAAAATGATGAGAAGATTCATCAAAAGACGAATGATCGCAATAGCAGAGTTCGTAGCAGAATCTGAATCTATGTTGTTATATCACAGCAAACAGAGAAGAAATTATATTTTATGGAAAATTTCAGAAGAAAACTAGGCAAGATATCAGTAACTTACAGAAGTTTATAATCGAAAATTCAAACAAAGGCTAATTGGACTCCGAAGTCAAATTCTTTACTCCATTTTTGAATTCAAGAAACGATTGCGGAAAAGATCAAAGCTTGAAAAAAATTGTGTGGTGGAGGAAAAGGAATAGAGTGCACTTCAGATGACCTCTCTACACGTGATTTTAAAAGCCCGCTGGTAACGAAAAGTAGTCAATGACAGAACTACCGATCCTCCTGATTTGGAGTTCGAACGATACACAGAGAATATAAGCTCTACAAAATTTGAATCTTCATTTGAATCTTCAGTTTAACTGTGCAGTTTGCCTGAGCACAAAACTGAGTAAAAAAAAAACTGTACAATTAACTGAACTAAAGGCTCAGAGCAGAGAGATTTAAGGAAATAAAATAAGCATAAACATAAACGGAATTTAGTCAAGCAATATTTCTACAAAGGTAAAATCTATAATTAGAACAAATCGAGAGAATTACTACCTCAAATATTCTCGTAGGTATCTCTGATACCTAAGATCTACGAACTTTTGTCTATAACGTGTCAAATTGCCCACTATCTCTATCGTACACATAACCAACTCTGTTCGCGGAGGAGAAATCTGCCAAATTTGCTCATGGTCCCATAGTTTTCCTTCACTACTACTAACGCTCAGATTCAGGCAAATTGTTTCATTTCTCACTGCTGTTTTCATTTTCTTAAATGTCTCTACTTTTAGACTTTCCCTGAATTTTTTCCCTCAGTTCTCTCAGTTTTTTTAATAAAAGGTCACTGTTGTATCCGAAACTGTGAATTGAGAAGAGAACTTTCCGCGAAATTGTGAAGCATAGATATAAAAGAAAATGAATTAGAAACTAAACGAGAGAAATGGTCCAATTTTCGACTTTCTGCTTTCTGTGAGAATGAGGTACGGGTGTGCGCCCTACACAGTTCATGCGGTAATGCCAATGTAAAAACCACGAGAGAACGTCATTTTGAAAGTCGTTTGACATTTCTTTTTCGGTAACCGGCGAGTGAAGGTTAAAATGTTTTTTGTAAAAGAAATTAACTATGATTCCACTCACCCAAAATACGACATCCTCTGCGAAGCACTTCTGTAGCTACTATTGCAGCCTAGAACGCGGCACTTCATTCTCACACTATATCAAAATTTTCGAACGCTAGTTTATTCGAGAAACTGACACTAATTATCGTGTACTCACGTAGATTAATGTTGCCACTGAAGAAAATTCTACAAAATGCTTCCCCCCACTGATAAGTTTTAGAATTTCTTTTTACGTGAAAGGGGTTTTCAACATACAAGAAGGCCAAATTTTTCGTGAAAAATAGCAATTTTCACTTCAAATGACCATCAAAAATTTGAAAATCAAAAATTAGAAATCAGAAAACGTTGGGGGGCGCATTTAATGATACTTTGACTAAATTTTAATGTTCTTTGATTGCCGATAATTTTCAGCAGAGATGCAATGAACACCGCAAATCGTATATTTCCAAAGACGTTCTTAAAAAACCTTTGTCACCAATCACACAATGTTATTGAAATGATAATTAATAATGTACAAAAGGTTTAAACAAATTTGCTCTATGCATATTTCTAAAAAAAAATCGTAAAAAAGTTTTTTTCCCGTTGAAACCCTTCCATCTCCTTTAAAGTCAATGTTTTGATTCACCGACACATATCAAATTTACATTGACATTTCTTTTCGTGTTGCCCGTTGCACGATTTTACACCGATCTGATTCCTCACATTTTTCCTAAATAAGAGGCAGCACTAGGGCCTTTTGGTTCTGAGTGCAGTAGAAAGGGGTGCATCGAGCTGAATTTTTGTGAGAGAGCAATGTTGTGCGTGTATTAAAAAAGACTAACTCACATATAGGTAAACGGATAGCCATTTCGTATCCATTTTCTTTTATATCTGTGCTGTGAAGCAATGGACCGAAAAAGAAAAGGAGCTGTATGCTGTATACTTGCTGCATGTGTTGAGCAAAATCAGAAGAGAAGGCGCTGTGAGCGCAGGAGCAAGGACTGGTTGCTGCAAAAAAATGTGCTGCCCAATGATCTCGATTTGCTGGACGAACTAAAAGGAGGGGAATTTGCAGACTTCACGAATTACCTACAAATAGACGACAACCTTTTTCAAATATTGTTGAGCAAAGTTCCATCCTTTATCACAAAAAAGGACACAGTCATAGGAGACACAATAACCAGTCAAAAACCACTGAATGATTACATTCGGATAAATTTTAAATTAATATCAATTTACAATTTTTTTTATCGAAATGACAAAATTTACACCCTTTACAATACATTATATAACATCAGCATCAAAATAGGAAAATCCTTCCAATAGATTTCCCGTGGTTTGAGGCTCTAAAGAAAAGTTAGATGGAGGTTGAATCTCCCATGAATGTGAACTTAAAGAGGGAGATGGTGATATAGTGGATGAAAACCCCGATAAGTAGCCCCTGTTTCTGGTCAACAGTCCCATTTGACCGTCAAACAATGTGTCCTTGACCACTTTATCAGCAAACATGAGCTGTTGTGGGGTAAGTTTCCTCAATTTAACTGCGTAAACCTTCGCTAATATCAGGAACTCATCACCTTCAGCTTCCAAATAACACCTGGCCTTCAAAAGAAGATCCTGTGAAGCAGATGCAGGATCAGTCTTTCTTTTTTAGAGTAAAATGATTCGTTCTTTGTTGTTCTCGTTGCTCCTTTAATATCTCAACTTGTGTCCATCTATTCACGTCGCTAGTACGTAGCATACTAGAATACTGCTCGCAATGATCTCTTCGTTTTGTGTACTGGTCAGATGCAGTCGAGTCTGTCCAATGTAAATTTACTCGTTGTCTTCAGTATAGTTTAATTTCTCCTGTTTTTAAAATGAACGCCTAAAATTTTTGAATCTTTTCCCGTTGGACGTCCGCAAATCGCTTCTTTATGAATGTTGCTTATACAAAATTTATGTTGGCCTTTGTTCTATCAATATTCCTGTTTTAGAATCTGTGCGGCTCTCTGACCGACCTTTCACCACCCCGTTGGAGCGTAATGTAGTATTTTCTCATTCATCATTACTGAGAATGCTAAGGAGTCATAATGAGCATCAGTTTGGCTCTTTTTCTGTACCCTTCCTTAGTTTTAAGAGACATGTTCCTCAAGCATTGTTATTGAGCCTGTTCGCTTATTATTTTAGCTATGTTTCAATTTTCTTTTCTTATTTGTTGTTATTATTTTTCATCGTCTCAATATAGGGATTACTTACTATTTATTCATTTTCACTTTTATTATTCTATTATTATTATTATTGTTCTGTTTCTATTTCTTAATCTATTTCATTGTAATATTTTCGTTGCTTATCGTATTTGGATTACTGAATTTTCATGCTTATCCCTTTTTTTTTGTTTTTATGTATAAATCTTTCTTTTCAATTTTATAATTGGATATACCTGTATATCTGTGAAATGGATTTTAAATGAATAAATAAAAATAGCAGCTATGGAGTTGAGTGATTTTTTTTAAGTTCTTTTGAACACTGAAGGTGAAGAGTGATCGTTCTTGTGGAACGCGGTATTTTAAAAATTTTAACTTTTCCACCCTGAGAAAATTTATCACTAGTTTGTTTCAACAAGCGATATTTTTTTACGGTGGCTGATGCTATGAAGACATTTTTCACGTGTCTGGCCACGTGGCCAACTATCGACCCCATTTCGTGTGGCCAACTATTCACACATACAAAATATTAAATCACATATATAGACCCAAAGTATTAAACACATACTTAAACATGAAAAATGCCTCTTTCTTCTTTGTGACGTTAATCCGGGGATAGTTCTCCAACTCTTTAATATTTAAATTAACTTTTATCTTCTCTATGCAAATACCCTAGGAAAATCAGATCTCTTTCGTTTGTTTTAAGCCTTGTCATATGCATATCTGCCACTAATATAAATTTGAGAAGAAACCCGGAATTTAAAATGTCTAATATTTATCAGAATCTTCATGTCAAAATTGTACACTTTCCGGAACTATTTACCTATGTAAAATTAGCCAAAAACTACGGACATCGATTTCAAAAGGATAAATCCCATTAAAAATTAAAATTGTAAATTTTATTCATCACAACCTTAGTTTCTTACTACCTTAACCTCAGTCACCATCAACAACACTGCTATTTAACTCAAAATATGAATAAATTCCAAAAGCGTTTGGGAAAATCCTGGAAATATATTTCAGTTCAGGTGATTCGTTGACTATCTAAAATTAATTCAGACCCGACACTTTTCGCATAAATAATTCAATATTTATCCCGAAATGGGAGAAAGGACACGAACAATGCTTGTTTGTGACTTCTATTGCTCGCAATTTTATGGAAAATGTTACGCTAGCAACAAAGGCTTAGATTTTAAATCAAACAGTGACGGAACAAATTTTAAAACAAGTTCAATAATTTAATAAACATTGGCAGATAAATTATTTCGAAAAATACAAGAAGAAATGCAGATTCTTGGTTCCGGCAAAACAGATTAAACAGGTGTGTGCAAGAATCAGCTTAAATTATTAGTTTTAGTATAATAAAGCTATAATTTTTTCGGAAATTTGTTTCAAGGAACTGGTGCAAAATAGAGGAAATTATGCAAAAGCGCGTAATTTACCAAGGATGCATGAACTATTCAAGAAAATTTATCCCACGAATTTGATTCCGATTATTCATTGAACGCTTTGTAATGGTACTTTTTCATTTATTTACAGTATAGGTCAATGTAATTCAGCCATCAGGCTGCGTCAAATTACAACGGTTACAGTGGGCTGGGCACGTGCAACGCATGAATGACGATCGCATGCCAAAACGTGTCATGAACGCAAGACGAGTCGACGGAGCGAGGCCAAGAGGAAGACCAAGAGCTCGTTGGGAGAGCTCAGTGTATGCGGACGCCGATCAACTGTTGGGGTTCCAAGATTGGAGGACGCGGTCACATGACCGAGACAATTGGAGGAGATCGATCCAGGCGGCCAAGGCTCAACGTCGGGCTGTTGTGCCACGTTGATGATGATGATAGGTCAGTAGCTCTGCTTGCTAAGGCGCAAGTCTAAAGCATCGATCTGCTGGCCACGGGTTCGAATCCCGATGCATGCTCATGTTTGTATTTGTTGCTACTGGGCATAATACCGGCGCTCTACTAATTAAATGTCTTATCGTAGGTTAAGCGGTGGCTGGGCATAGCACCAGCACTTCACAAGAATAAAGTGTGGCACTTAGAAGAATAGTGGTATTAATCGTAATCGACTTCTTCCATATGTGTCTCCCTACCGCCATAGCTAAGCATTCGCATCGCAGGGTAATCCCATAATCATAGGGGAAAAAACCATAGTTGGGTGGAACTTCATTCTTGTGCTTAGTTGTAATCAATTTATTTGTAATTAACCGTATTTATTTCTTGATTATTTAAATAACATATTTTCTTCTCTTATAAGCTTGATTATTCACTGACAGTCTATTGAATTTAATAGCTGTAAACTTTTCTCACGTATCAACCATGATACCTCCTAGTCCTTGAAAAATAGGGCACGTACAACGCTGGACTTCATCATGCTTAGAACAAGAGCACCCACGCTAGTCTAAAAATATCTGTTAAAGCTCCCAGGATCTAGGACGTGCTTTGACCTGACTTGCCTCTGTTACACTGTCTTTCGGCTATTCGTTGAGCAAAACCACTAAAACGAACTTTCTTTACGACCATTACCATACCTTCAGTCTCATCTAAAACATAATGTACTCAATTAATTACAGACCCGTTAATTGTCCCGTCTTGCATTCTGCAATAAAGTGTCGTAATGAGGCATGCATGACGGTGTGGCGGCACTATGTCACGTCAATGTCGTTCGGATAATTAACACTTCTTCATTTCCATCGGCGTCCAAAGAGTGATGCACTACATGTGCTCGCCGACTCACATGGTTCGGTCTCCAACGACGTGGCCACCTTGTACGCCCTGCAACAAGATCCACATTGGATAGAGAATAGAAGCAATAACGTACCGTTCCCCACGCTGCACTGAAAGATGCATTTCGTGACGTTTATGTCGCTCCTTTGCAGAAAAATTTATGACCTTCGGTAATTGATTGAGTTACCGAAGCGGAAAAAAATATTACTGCAGTTCAGAAACGTGAGCTGAGATGCTGTGGCAGACTAAACATCTCGACGAGTCTTGATGGACCGTATGGACCAATTTCAGTTCACGACGATATGGTGCAAGTTTTATTGACATTTCATTTTGCTGGTTATAATTGTGTCCAGCTACAACTTTATGCCAATTCGTGGGACATTCAGCCTGAGATGACACAGCCCTTGCCCTTTTTTACGTAAAAAAACCTATAAACCAGTGAGACAAACCACTCGTTTCTGCAACGCTCAAATAGCTACTGCATAGTCACACAGAGCATACCCACCAAAAATTCAGTTGAGGTCGAACCGAATTGAAGACGAAATCGAAATGAAAATTGGAAAATTTTCCAGATGCTTTCACATTTTCATTAGATTTCCGCCACGTGATAGAATCCAGCATTTCCGAAATACATGCACATAACTGTATGTTGAACGTGAATCTAGAAAATTTATGATGGTCGCGTTCCGTCGAAGGGTTAAGCTTGACTTCATGTTCGAATGGATGAGTGTGTATAGTTTATGAGATGGGATCATTATTTCAGACTATTTCAGACGATTATGTGAAAATGGTAGGCGATTAGTGTGCGAACGAGAAGATTGATTTTATGACGTGTCAAGTAAAAATAGACTAGATGTCTCTATCCCGAAAAGATTAGACGGTAGTTTGAAAGTTTTCAACTAATTGGACTTTAACATATTTTACTCGCAAAATTAATCAAGCTAAAATCTAGTAAATCCTGGAAAATAACAAGTTCGTTTCCACTAGTCACTTGAATCGTTTTTCGCAAGACTAAGTTGTCCTGTTGAAAGTCCTTCAAATCCACTTGGAATCCCGGTCGAGCCGAAACTCATTACGCGAAATTTCCTCGGGAACTACACCGTACCTTCAAATCGTATCATGTTTTTTTTTAGTTTCTAGACAGTGTCTCGTTTAAGAGTTCAGAACTTTGCTTATAATAACGGCAAGTTTTTTTATGCACTTCTAACATGAGGTCGTTATCGAAAGCTGAAAAGTTTTCGATGGAGCTCAAGAATAAAATTGCTGGGCATAGGGAAAAAGTACTTACTTCGGTATACCGCTCGATTGTGTTAGTTTGCTAACAACCTTTAAAGTTTCGATAGTTTTTCTAAAGATCTTTGACAAGGTGGTACATATTTTTTTCCTATTTTTTCGGTCATTTTTCGTTTGTTTTTAACGTGTTTTACATTTTAAGTGGGATATAATTGTAGTTTCAAGCTTTATATCAGTAAACGGAGGGATGCATGTCTTTTATTTGAAAAATGTATAAAAAATTGCGTTAAACCTATTTGTATCTTATTCTTTTTGTGAAAACTTTCAAAAGATTTCTTGCGAACGATGCAGAAATTTATGAAACCCTTACTCGCAAGAAAGACATCACTAGCTGGTCACGGAATCGTTACATCTTTTCCCGATGCTGAGCTATTCAAGAAGATTTCTCTCTTCAGAAAGTCGACTGCAATTACCTTTGGAATTTTTCAGATGCCGTTTGTAGCAATTTCAACGAATGGGAGCTACTTGGTAAGACGCCTCAACTAAACTGAAGTCCAGTGGATAGCCTGCCAAACAGCTCCCATTCTTTGAAATCGCTACAAACAGCGCCCAACGTGAAGCTCTAAAACTTATTTTGGGTGACCCCACTCAAGTCGAGAAAATAATTTATGAGCATAAGCTCATAGCTCGCAGGACTTAGCTTTCTATTTCTAACTCCATTCCCACTAACATGTCCTGGAATCGCCTCCCTTGCGGTTCTTAATTTTGCTGTTCAATAGAACAGTGCTGCTCTTGTTTGAACATGTTCTGTATAGCTCTCTCTCCCTTCAGCCGCAACAATATCCCCTCTCATCCTTTTACACTCATTCCCTTTCAGTTTACCACTGGGTAGCTTCCGCTGTGTTGTCGTCTTTGAGTTTTTTGGATCTGAGTGCAGCCTGGTGGCTGATTTTGGATTACTGAGTGTGGTAGTTTGCCGCCATTTTTAGTCCAAGTCATTCGAAGGGCCTCTATCCCTCTTTTTGTGGAAGCTACTTTATTATTTTAATTGTTTTTGTTCAGGGCGAGACAGTTTTCCGAGGTTTTTGGGCTCAAGCTGTTGTTGTATTGCGTGGGGTTTTGCGTGATGCTACCACCACGTCGATTCAGCTTGACCAAATGTCAGGAGAATTGTCAGGTCTTGAACAAACAACAACTTTGTTCATTTGGTCCCTTGCTTCTATTAGTTGCTTTGAATGGACAGACAGCGTTTCGCTTCTGAAAGCGACCCATCAAACTTTTTATGCTACCGAATTTAATTTGTATAATCAATCAGCCAGCCAGGCAGCGGATCTGATTTGAGGAAGTCCGAAACGGGACTGACCCCACTAAAAGGGTCAGATATTTTTGTCAAAAAAATAATATTTCTTCTTTTTTTTTGAAAATTTAACTGCATGAACTTATTCTCGGAAATATTGGTTTCTTTCTTGCGCGGATTCGACGCGATTATTATTCTTAGAAATTTATCTCGGATTCCTACTTGGGAATACCCTCTGTCTTTTTGAATTTGGAAAAGTTATTCATGCTCCAGTGCGTACAATTCGTAATATATCTACTTGCTAACAGGCTTAATTCTTAAGTAATCTCATTATAGTTTTAAGAGAAAATCAACGAGCACATTTAATTCTTCCAGTAGTTTATTTCTCAGATAAAAATTCAAAATAAAGAAGAAGAAAAGGGTGGGACTGCGGACAAGTCATTGGGTGGAGTGACCTCGCCAGTATCAGCGGTCACGACCTGAAGTAATTTGCTTTTCCTCAGGCCTGCTAAATGAAGGCATATTTACCCAATTTTACGTTTTTTCGTCCTGTTTTCAGCCCATTTTGCCGATCGCTAGCAACATGCTTTGACATGCCTCAGCTGCGTCTGGCCTTCAAGTCTATGCCTGAGAGCTACTTTTGCTTCTGTACGGACAAAAGCCTCTTCTTTTTTCGCTTGCTATTTATTGCGACTAGTATAATTTCATTGACGGATGAATTATATATAGCGTCCTTTATTTAATCTTGGATCGAATCTACATCTTTTTCTAATGAAGAATTAGAAAAAGAAACGGGGAAATTGTGCGAATTTTCACAGGAGTGGACGAAAGATCAAAAAAGCTTGTGTTGGTTAGAATGAATAGAGGATTTGATGCAACTGAAATAATCGCACATTGCTTGTTTGACAGCAGTTTTGGTGGCTGATCGACGCTTTGCCTATCTGCCAATCTGACTACCAAACTGAGTACGAGCTGCATCTTTTGCCTTGAGACCCCACGCCACATCAAGCCAAAACCAAGGGGCATCACTTGATTTTCAGGGACGACTGGGGGGAGTGAAACGGAAGGTGAGGCTGGAGGGGATATTATGAAATCGGAGCGTGAGTTCATCAAGTAGTACCAGTTAGTTGAGTTGATTTTATTCTCCATGTTAAGGAAAACTGCTTTATGGTAACTAACAAATGCAACAGAAATGTCTATAGAAAGTAGAGGATGGCGTAGGTCAAGTGGGAAGTAAGGCATTGTCATCAGCTTAGACAGAATGTATGAAAGAACAAAATCAAAAACTTTATTGCTGATATTAGAAAGAGTGTTAAATTGAGATAGTAAACATAAGAAAAGAAAGGAAGTGGTGATTAAGGAAATATTAATAGAGGAAAGTATGGAAGAAAAGTAATCACTCCACACTAGGTTTGAGAAGTTAAAGTGACCACATATTAAAAATGAAGCAAAAGAGAAATGATTGTTGAGAAAACTGGGGAACCGGAGAAAAAACCGGTCGTAAACACTAACAGAAGAGTTACATGGAACATTAACCGAAGAAATAATCAAAATTTTAGAGGGAGCAAGAGTGATAGGAACAATAATACATTCAACAGGAAGAGGAGCATAAAAGTCACAGCAGAGTGTTCCTTGAAAAGACTTATCGATAGCAACTAATGCCATATTTTTTCCTTGACGCGTACGATCACGGTCGCAACGAAAAACAGCATGAAAAAGGAAAATATCGTTATTATAAATATCCTGAGTTCGTCATGTTTTGGTAAAGTAAATAATTTGGTCGAAAACAAAGAAGAAGAGAGATTAAACATGCTAAGTTTGATCCTTAAACCACGAATATTCTGGTAATACACGTTAAGTTTGTTGATGAGTCTAGTTTCGAGAACTCCGCGATGTATTTGAGTAAAAGTTTTCCAAGGTCTTGTGATAAACACCTTTACTAAGGCGCCAAGAGACCAAAAATTGATTTGGAGAGCCTTTTCCGAGTCAGGAGGCAGTATGACTCGAAACAATTTCCTTTGTCAATTTCGTACACGTAACGAGCGAAAGAACGCGGCCCAGCCTAGCTGACAAATACGATTTAATGTACTCAGCCATTTGCAGTATACAAGCCACGATACAAATATTTGTAACGGTAGTTTCACAACCGTTAATAGAAGAACGGTATGAGGAAGATTCAAAGAGCTGGAAGCAGAGGATGATGGATTATAGTGATTAGGCCCAGTAAATTGCTGGATTGCAGGATGAGGAAACACTAGACTAGATTGTCGAAGAAGGTGCATATTGTCCTGGAAATTATCCTGATTAAGCTACTGTTGCTTTTGTTGAAGCGGCGATGGCAGCAGAAGGTTTTGCTGCGTTAAGTGGTTCAGTTGAAATTGTTGTTTCTAACGTTCTTGATTAGAACCGCTGCTGAGCACGATATCGTATTACAACTGGGGAGTTGATTGCAGAGTAAGTCGGAGATGCAATATTAATGATTGGAGAAGTAGAACGTGGAAAACGTTCCACCGAAGAAGTCGACAGTTGCTTGTGCTCCGAGATGTTCACGAGCTCCTATTCCACTATGTCCAACTTTTCACATAAGTTGGCAAACGAGTTCTTTAGTTTGCTGATGGTATCTGCGGCACAACAGAGGCGGCGGACAAACGATGACATCAACTGGTTTTTAAATGATTTGCAGAACCAGTATAATCCAGCATCCCTAGCTAATATAGCATCTGCAACAACATCTTTAAGGTCGGCAAATTTTGAGTGGACAGGTAAACCACAAAAACCGGAAGTCCACCAGCATATCTATCACTGTTTGGCTCTTACTCGTCGCCAGCAAAGGTACCGTCAAGCGACTGCAAGAACATTTTTCTGTCGGGCAATATGGTAACCAAGTGTTTGTTGGCTAGCGTCTTGCGAGCTTTGGCTTTTATCACTGTTCGTCCAACACCTTCCAGTTATTTGCCAGCACTGACAATGCTTTTGAGGTGAGGTTAATATAAAGTGTAGATTTGCTGAACCCTAAATAGGCGGTTGCCTCAATGATTCCCTGGTTATTTTTGCAAGCATAGGGGTCACCTAAAGATTGTTCAATGCTCTCATGGCCTACTCAGAACCAGATCAGCGCTAATTTAGAGATGGAAAGGCCTGCCGAGGCTTTAACTGAACTAACCCGTTTGAACTTTGATGTCATTCCGGTGGAATCGAGTTTAGAACACCACGACCACCAGCCCAAACGTGCCATTTCAAAACCGTATGCCGAAATCATTGCCCGTGTAAAGTATGCCAGATTATGTCATAACAGGTACAGGTTAACGATGATAAGGACAAAGAATGAGTAGAAACAGTTAGTAGTTTTTATGTTAGACATAAACGAAAAGGAAGTAAGGAGGGAAAAGTTCAAGAGAGAAGGAAGACTCTGGAGTAGGAAATTTAAACGATACATGAGTGTGCTTCGGTGGGAGATAGAGAAGACAGCGGGTAGTTTTTGCCCCTGGGCATATGGTTTACGGACTAAATTAGTTTACTTCAAAAGATAATGCTAGATATGCTATCAGGAAGCACAAAAGTATTGTGTTCGCAAGATGCAAAAGTCAGAGCAAATAGTACCAAATCGCAAATTATTTTTTGGGCTTAGTAATAATTCCAGAGACAGCTTCATAGTCTAGCACTGCAGAAAGTTATAAACGAGATCATTACCTGCAGCTCGATATCTGTCAGGTAGAGTCAATTTAGAATAGCGTAAATATGGAATGTGATGAAGTTTTTTGTCAACCAGGAAAATAAAACTTTAGAGTAAAAGAAATATTGCTGCTTTGTTTAGAAAGAGGCGTAAGATGGTTGGCTTTTCTAACATTTAACACTTTGACGGCAGCAGCAGTTCAGTGATTTTATCGTTATCAAAATTACGGAAAAGAAATATAGATACGAAAAACTCTTGAGCATAGGAACCGCTTGAACTATTGATTTTGGGAATATTTTAGACTTACGTGAAATTCTGACAATTTGTTCTGTTAGTTTTATTATTTTTTACAACTACAAATTACTTGTATTCATCTAAAAACAAGGGAATTTCGAATCAGTAGTCAAACTTATTGGTCTTAACTAATTCACTTTAAATCAGACAAAAATCTACATTAACCAAGAATAAGCAATCTATTCGCTTCTCATCTCATTACACAGTCTTTCAACGTTCATATAATAGGCGTTGGAATCTACTATCACTCGGTCTTCTGCCATTAAATTTTTAATAAGTGCTTCCGGGTTTCAATGGTAGACAATTCCTTTAACTGTCCAATAAGTGTCAATTACGAGAAGATTTAATGTTTCAAAAGGATTAAATCGATACTTACTTTCAAACGCAATACAGAACGACGGAATAGATAAAACTGATACGAAACAAAAAGATCCAGATTCGTGTGGAGATATACAGTGAGGTGGTGCAAGATTTCATTTGATACTAAACAGTTTGTGGTGTGAACTAGAATATAATGTGAAGACAATGCAATGATAATGGTATAATTGACTTGAGGAGAGAAACTGTAAAGGAAAAGTTGAAAATTTTTTAATTTATCTCCAGGAAAATTCAGACAGAGAACAGAGGAGTACGATGAACTATATTGTCAATACGTGCTTGAAGATGAATTGCAGTGTTTCAGTTCAACTCAATAGATAATTAAAATCGTGGAATTAAAAAACAATTTCAACTTCATTCTAGAGTAAACAACATTTTCCATGCAAAATAATAGTTTTAAGACTTTACTAACTAAAGCTAATAAATATAATTCCAAGGTAACATGTATTATCACTTTTGTATGCAAAATGAATAATTTTATATAATTATTGGTTCAACAGACTCAATAACCAATGATGATTCATCATCATCATCGGGGCACTACAGCCCGAATCGAGCCTTAGCCTCCTTAATATTTCGCCTCCATTCGTCTCGGTTCAGTGACCGCGTCCTCCAGTTCGGTGCTCCCAAAAGTGACCTACTGTCAGCATCTATAGAATCTTCCCAGCGCTTGCGTGGCTTACCGACTGGCCTGGCTCCGCTCGCTCGCCCCTTGAGACATCGTTTGGGGATTCGATTGTCGCTCATTCGTTCGACGTGGCCAGTCCATTGTAATTTTTGGAGTCGTATGACGGTAGAGACTTCCGGCTCGTCATATAAGGTATACAGCTCGTTGTTGTATCGGATTCGCCATCCATCTTCTTCCCGTATTGGACCGATGATCCTTCGCAATACCCTTCTCTCAAACGTATTCAAGGCCTTTTCAGATGCCTGGATCAGCATCCAGGTTTCGCTTCCGTAGCATAGCACAGGTCTAATAATTGTTTTATAGATGCGGAGCTTCGTATTCCTGTGTACGCATCGAGATTTTAAAGTTGGAAGCACCGAAAAAAATGTCTTATTGGCTAATGGAATCCGTCGTTTGATTTTGTCAAGCTCATTCCCATCCTTCGAGAGGTTCGTCCCTAGGTACACAAATTTGTCTACGTTTTCAAGGTTATAGTCCCCTATCGTTATGTTTTGTCTTATTGGCGTCCTTTTCCTTAATTGAGTCATAACTTTAGTTTTTTGTTCGTTAATTTGAAGACCAACTTCTTTGGCGGTTTCGTCTAGAGCTACAAATACTTCCTTGGCGCCGTTGAACGAACGTGGCATTATGTTGATGTCATCAGCGTAAGCTACTAGTTGTGTCGATTTAAATAATAGAGTTCTTCTCGTGTCAACGGGGATTTTTCTGATGACATACTCAAGCGCTAAGTTAAAGAGTACCGGAGCTAATCCATCCCCTTGTTTTAGCCCAGTATTCGTCAAAAACAAGTTGGTCATATTATTATGTTTTAGCACTTGTGATGTGGAGTCGGTCATGGTCATTTTCACCAGTCGTACAAACTTTGCTGGGATTCCGAACTGCAGCATGATGTTATATAATGCAGCTCGAATGATGATTACATACACTGAAATTTAAGCGCCCTATGTGGGATAAAAACGTTTCATGCTAATAATACAAATCAATGACTAAAATGACTTCAATATATTTTTTATTCAATTTATTAATTGAAGCTGACTGTTATAAAATGGATATAGTCTATATAGTCTGTATTAGGTGCGTTTTTTTTCAAGTGCATGCTAGGGTAAATTAAGGTAAGTTTAGGTAAGTGCATTGAATTAATCGCTGCGCGATTGTTGTTGTATTCAATGTACTTACCCTAACTTACCCTGCCCAAGAGTGCTAAAAACGCACCTATTGGTTCAAAGTTCATTTTTTCCAAAAAAGAATCGTCAAAATATTTGGTGGCTTTTCTAGAAATGCATGTACATTAAACCACTCCCATCTTCTGATTTTTATTAAATTATAGTCTTTCAATTAATACTTAATTGATTTTCACTCAATGTACATTTATAACGACCACTCCATTCCAAAACTCTAGCGGCACTCGAAAAAGCATCGTACACAAACACATTTCATGTCCTTTTACCGATACCTTAGCCGAACTTTTGCCAACGACCAAAGAACGTGTTTTCCTGTCAATTAGACCTCTCCGGAAACAATATTTACATCGATTTCTATCTCTTATGTGCGTAGGCACATAGACGAATGTTTATTTGGTCATTTTATTATAATAGACATGTTTCCTTCGAACTTATTGAATCAACTGACCTTATTATGATATTCGTAGATATATGTTGTGCGCACCGTGACCAAGCACATATGTTCGTACATTGGGAAACAGTTCTTACGGGCGATGTAGTATGTAGAAGTTGTTGTACAACATCACTTAGCACAGCTTGAGGCAGCCGAGTCCATTAAGTTTATTGGTTTTTGTCACAAGTGCCTCACAACTTGGCCAGCAAATAAATGGATGACGGCCTACCGAAATGAATTCCAGAATGGACGAACCATGACCATGTACCTTTCCATAGTGCCAAGGTAGACAAAGATAGAGCACTGTCACGGAACGAAATATCTTGATCTTAAGGACTTTTCTATGAATCTTCTTATAGTCGAAGTGCTTGTCCATTTCTATGTTTACATTGGGTCTTTGGTGGTTACATTAGAACTTTTGTGCTTCCATTACTGAACCAAAAAGCAAAACATCGTTCAATGGTCGATATCATAAATTATTTTCGATATAGTGGATCAATACATGAAACTTTTCAAGGAAAGTCTCAGATATGAGGAAATAAATGTGTTAATAAAATATGTGCGCTCTGAACCTTGCTGACCTTGTTCTATAGGTTTCTAAGAAACGTTCCTTCAAAATAATGAACTGTTGTGATAATTATGGGTGACACTGATTTGGAATTCGAATATTAGTGTACGCTTTGTCCATGAGTCCTCAATGGGTAAGGTGTGCTAGCAGCAATTATAGAAAAAAAATCTTTATGCTTACTCCATAATAAAACAGGGAGTATTTCCGTACAGCACACCCAGGAATAGGTAGCCCTTAAGTTGTATCTACAATACTTTAGCTAGCTTTCTTTAATTTATAGATTTTAATGCTACAAATTGCATAAGAAATCTAGAAGCTAATATGGCAAGTTGTAAAAACAAACAAGTTTAAACGAAGGTTAATTTCAACTACCATTACAGAATCTTCGATTTATTTGTAAATAAAAATGGAGCTTGCACTTTTTTAAAAAGAGATCCAAATTCTTCACCGTGAAAAAAACATACAAACTGGTTTCTGTAATTGACAATTTCACGCTTTCAAAGAAGGCTCCTGTGGAAAGAACCCTAGTCTGGAGTAGTAGGAGATTCTTGCTTTTATAAAGTCTAACTGATTAGGACATTATACTTGCTTGAGTAGGGTCTCTTGTGTGTGGGGTCCTTGGTTTGAATCCATATTCAGGCTAAGAACCGTGCATTGATCTTTGAGCTCACCTTGCTACGATGGGCACCTCAGTTAATCAGGGGTAAAGTAAGTCAATGAATCAATCACTCTACACTCGTATTTACATTGACTGTAAATTTTTAATGAAGCTCTCTACCAGTTTCAACCACTAGACTCAACTAAAGTTGTCGCGGGATTACTTTACTTGCTTGAAAGATTTTTTTTAACTTAATAATAACCTTTCAAAACAAAGAACTTAAATCGTTTATTGTGTAATATACTTGGAGCTGCTCAGAACAAACACTGAACAAGATTATGCAGTATACACCTCACTGACAATTGGGAAAATATTATTTCTGACTAGTTGAGCAAACTGAAATGATCGGTTCAGTACTTTGATAAACTGCTAAGCACCAAAAAAGGCGACCAGTATAAAACTCCGTGAATTGATAACCAGCATTTGAAGAAACCATCCGTCCGATCCAACGGCCCCTAAATAATAGGTCACCAGAAATCGATGAATTTTTTTACCCAAATAGTCATAAATGAAAGCAAATAGTCATAAATGAAAATATTGCTCAACAGTTGGTGTCTAAAGATATCAGGATAGTGAAGTTATATCCTTCTTTTGAAATGTTGACCTGATATGTCCTTAGGAGACATCAAAATGGGTTGCCACTATATGGATATCACGTTTCTGTATTTGCTCAAAGAGCTATTGCTCCATACTAACAATGTTTCGCTTTAGATAACTCAACAGCAGACTAAATATTTTCTTTTTGAAGAAGATTTCCCCTCGATTTGGGGGCACCCTCAAAAAGCAGAGCCAGGATTCAACTTTACACGTCCATGACAGATTCTGAGATCCAAACTGATAAGACTAGTATGACTGACCATTACAAATGCGTGAAGCTAGTTTTGAACCACTCAACAATAGTATATGCCAAAATGATACTCCCTATTGCATTTTCTTTAACCTGGTGCTACAAAAGTGCAGTTGATCCTTAAAAAATCAGTAAGCAGTTTTATTTTTTGTTAAAAAAGTTCAGGATAAAATTCCTTGAAAAGCTGTACTAGAGAAGTTGACGTTGGAAAATCAACGTTTTGATCAAATTTCTGGTGAATCAGGAGGAATTTTTTATGTCACCATTTTTTTTTATAAAGGAATAGATGAGTAAAACCATGACCCCGAAACTTCACTTATTAATGCTGATGGTAGTAGTTATTTTAATTATTCATGTACGATGACACAAATGTATGTTCGCACAAAACTTGACCTTCATCTATTACGAATACGTGGAAAATTTCACCGACTTGAATCCGGACTCAATCCACAAAAAAATCACATATAGACCAGATTGGATTGAAATGAGATGGGTTCGATCCGAATCAACTAATGAACTTGGGGCGAATCGAAATTTGTTATGGGAAAACAGGTCGAAAGATCAAAAAATCGAACGCATCGTTTTCTGAAGCTTGAAGAAATAAGAAGTAATTTTAAAATCTACTCTGGAGGAGTTGAACAAAGACTTTTCCGAGGAACGAAAAAGAACATTGATTTTGTATTAAAAAAATTTGAATAAAAAGATGCCCAAGTAGAGGAAAAATTTTCAGCAAAAGCAAAAGTGCTTTTGCTGAGAGCCCTGAATTCGTTTTTAAAAAGATTACGTGAAATATTTGCAGATGAAAATTACCACTCTGCAGCCAGATCCACTTCAGAATGCATTGCAACTGATGATGTCCTTGATAATATATATTTTTTGCGTTTACTCCAACTACACATAATAATTTCACATTTGACATTGCCTCCACACTTCACGCCCGTAGGGATAAAAAGAACTCTAGCGCATCAGAATCGCTAGAAAACTAATTTTAGAAGAAATTGTTCTTGAGTGACCATAAAATGTGGAAAGACAATACACTTCTTTGTAGTATCATAGCAATCATTTCTTACCCAAAGCAACAAAACCATTTTTCAACAACAGCTCCTATAACATAAATGATGAAAGTTTACCAACCTATCCTTTTAATTTCGATTTAAAGCGATTAAAAAGCGCTTAAAAAGTGTTTAAGGCTGACATTCGCAAAATTTTTAAATATCGGAAAATTTAAACATTGGCTCTTAATTTTTCTTGTAAATGCTTTCCATTAAAATGTATAATGGAAGTATATGTTGGCGCAATATTAAAGAAAATGTCTAGTGCTGCCAGCCCTGTGTTAGCAGCATAGCCAAAAATATACCAAACTTACTTCACTTTAAGTTAAATGCACCCTGAGAATTTCGTTTCGATTGAATGACTTGCTTGAAGTTATAAGGATGAAAATAATTTTAGAGTTACCATCGCAAATTTTTTTTTAAACCTCAATATTTGTTGTGAATTGAGATCGTTCATATTTGCAAATTTAATGACAAGATCGCTTAGTAAATATATGTAAAAAAAATACAAAAATCACCATAGCATCCCTTTCATGATTTCTCTACGAAATTTGGCTTACAACAAGGCTCATTCTTGGCAATTCTAGGATTAAGGTGACAAAAACTTCCATAGCTAGCAGCTCTATTCTAATTTTCCAACCAAAATTTCTACCAAATGTGGCTTAGACTAACGTTCAATTACTTTGTGAATTTCGTTAAAATTTGTTGGCTTGATCAAAAGTAATAGACCAAAAAACAGTTTTGAGATGGCACCACTGCCACAGGGTTGCTCACATTCCCAAATGACCAGACCTGGTCCTAGTCATTACCAATATGTTATGTAAATTTCATAATGATCAGATTATCCGGTCGTCAGTTCTCGTAAACAGAATTTTTGAGTGCTGTGTAACTCAGAATTCTTAAAGTTTCAAATCGACATGGTGGAAATATCAATAATTATAGTGTTTTGTCAAAAAGCAAAAAAAAATTACAGAAGAGTCACTGATTTGAAGGATTTTTTTTTCACGTGACTTCCGTAGCTACAGAGTTGCTTGCACAGTCTTCAAGGCCCATGTGTGTTAAGTTTTAGTCAAAATGAATATACTCTGCAAATTTCACGATGATCCAATATCTCTGTCAGAAGTTATGAAAAATCAAAATTTGAAAAAAATGCATGCCTATTTTTAGGCACAGGGCACACATGGCTCAAAATTTCATATTGTTTATCATAAACAAGCAGAAAACATTAACAGCGTTCATTCCCAAAACTTTTTTTGGACACAAATATACTCTGCATAGAAATATAGGAATACCTAAAAGTTCATTAAAATGCCCGCCACCGCCAGAGGCTTAAATGTATCCTAATTTTAACAAATCACGGACCTACTCAATATATACGTCTATGTCCTCCGAAACTTATAAATCAATCGGATCTGCCACTCCTGAAACTGTCTTAAGGGAAATTTTTGGACTTTCTGGACATTTTGCTGATATATATATATATATATATATATATATATATATATATATATATATATATATATATATATATATGTATATATATATATATATATATATATATGTATATATATATATATATATATATATATATATATATATATATATATATATATATATTTATGTAAAGAAATATGAATTTTCGGCGAAGCGTACTAATCAGTAATAAGGACTATAGGATATGCTACTTGTCATCTTAATCTTATATCAATCTTTCGATGTTTCGATCCGTTGTAGTCATAAAAGTGATTAAAAGTTCGACCTTTTTGATCTTTATACATTATATGATCAGTTTTCTTAGCAAATTTTGATCTGCTCGGGTGTGCAAAAAAACACACCTATTATTGTAAATAATTTAAATTTTGCAGCAAGCATAAAAAAATATATATAATAAAATAAAAAATAATAATAAAAAATATCAGACTAGCCAAAAAAATAAAAATAAAACATTTCTACAGTTTGGTTATGAAAACGTTTTGGAGGTCTCTCGATGCCTAAAACAAGGGTAAAAAAACTTGGCAAAATTTTGAGTTGTCATAACTTCTGACAAGATCATTAGATCATTACGAATTTGACAGGAAATATTTAAGCCGCGTTTCCAATGCAGGCTTGGAGTGAAATGTGTTTGCGTACACTTTTGCTCTCATGCACTTTCGCATATCTTCTTCTTTCTCTAATCAATCTCTAAAATCTGTAGGTGAACTCTAGAATAGGACCTATTTCAACTCCAGCGTGAAGCTTTTCGGACATTTTCGAATTTTTAAATTCACTACTTTCTAATAGAATGCGTTCTTGAAAGCTCTGTTTATAATGAAGTGTAAAGTGTTTTTTTTTTCGCGTTAAAAAAAGATAATGTCATAAAAAATTCAGTTGGATGAATGATTTTTGCATTGAAATCAATAGTGAAACAAATTCATAACCCATCTGTGATAAGAATAGTTATTAAAAATTAAATTCAAATATGTGTTACGACAGATGTCATTGTAGCTTCGAAATTCAAATTCGAATGATCTCATGAGTTGAAAGTTGTGAGGTTGGAGAAGGCATTACCGGAAAATGGACAAACCAAAGGCGTATGCCATTTCAATTTGCCTTTTTTCTCCTGGGGGTCAAGAAAAAAATGCGGTATTTAAAAAGGTTTAAATTTTACCTCATCAAAATTTCGAGTGAAATGTTATAATTAATACGTTCCATTAACGTTACCATAGTTTTTGATATTTTAAGGTGAAGCAAATGTAGCCCTTGATAAAAACAATAATACTGCTGAAAATTAAATTCTCGGAATAAATGAGAATAGTTTGCCTTTAATAAACACAATCAATAATACATCGATTGAAAAAAAATTGTTATACATGATTATTCTATATTAGAATTTTATATTACTTTCATATATCATAAAAATACATACCAAAAACATATATTATTACGTGCCTATCGAAGAAAGTCAAGTCTATCTGCTACAGACCTACTTAATGTTCAGCATCAATGATAATTTGAAAATCTGCTTAGTATTCCTTGCAAGGTTCAGCACATTAGACATATCTAGATGGAAAATGATTCGACCTTTCTTGGTTGAATTGTAATGAATTCCTTGGCCATGGTGTCATGTGCATCCCAGCCAAGTAATCTGGGCATGGCTTAATTTTTTTCATCCAAAGTAGTTCACATCATTTAAGCGCCATTGTCAGCTAAGTGTTGGATTCAAAGTGACGTAGTGTGCTTTTTGCTCAGCAAAAATACTGGAAATTAGTAAATGGCCAAGAATAATTTTCCATGACATTAATACGCTCGGCTCAGTTACCTCCAGCTGCACATTTAATTCCAAACTTACTTGTACCTTCACCCAAACCTGCCCCAAAATCATTGCTTCAAAATAATTAAGAATGGCAGCACCGATTACTGTCCACTCATTTTATTCCTACAGAAATTCCGGATACAAAATCTCGCAGAAGAAGTTCAGTCGATATCGAACGATCAACAAGTAACGAAATCTAAAAAGGGTAACTTTAGTTCATGACAGCTAATGCGTACGCAGATACATTACACTCCAAGCCAGCATTGGAAACGCGGCCTAGTTCTAAAAGTGAATTTATCGTATTTAAACTCCAAGCGAACAATCAAATTATTAATTTATATAACATCTAAATTTATTATTTATATAACATATGTATTACAAATTATTATATATATTATACAAATTACTAGCTAATTTGATCAATTTAATCGTTTGTTTACAAGAAATTCCGATTATATAAGTTTTTCATAAAATGCCATAAAATGCAAACTAGCAATGAGTGATGCAGCTTTGAGTTTTCAAAGCACAGAATATTATCACAATTTTCGAATTTCAAAAATCCTTCTTTGAGAACAGGCCAGCTCTAATCTGAGATTCGACGAAAGTTCACTCCAGCATTGGAAACGCGGCCTTAGCGTTTTTTATTTAGTTAGGCACTCGGCACACGGGTCGTTAGCCATGCGATACGTGAGAGATGCGTTTGACACTTGTGAAGCTCGCGAGAAAACGAGTGTCGTCATCCTCGTATCATGTCCACACACGGGTCGTCAAGAAAACGTCAGTATGCGTCGTAAAATCATACAATTCGAGGCATTTCCCATCTCCCCCACGAATTGTATGTTGCCGTCATCCATCGCGCTTGCAAAAACGACTAGTTATTCGACTTGAGGCCTGCAATGCACAACGCTTGAGACGCACTCAACGTGAACCGACTACGCTGCTCACTCTTCACGATAGGCTAACGCTCCGTTAGCGGTCACCCATTGATTTACATAGGTTATGACGACCAAGCGTAGAAATATCGCATCTACGACGATAGCTCAACGACCCGTGTGCGGATTGCCTTAATAAATATAAAGCTTTATTGCAGTTTTAAGTTTGAAGCTTTAAACTTTCTTTTGCTTCAATAGGTTTTTGAAATAATATCCTACATCTATAGAATAATAATATGATATTATACTCATTTCATAGATGACGCATAAACCAGTTGTGAATTTCGAAATCTTGCTGATCACTCACTAACTATTTGTATATAATTCAAATGAACAATTATTGAAAATAATTTAAATTTTGCGGTGAGTATAAAACAAATAAATTCCAAAAATAAAACAATAATAGAAATAAAAAAACCCTAGCGAATCAGAACCGCTAGAAACATTAATGTTCGAAGAACAGTAGAGGATTTGTGCAGATTTTGAGTGTGTATTCTACCACTAGCTAACTTTTCCTACTTAAAACTAATGCACCCTACGTAATAATAAAATCTAAGCTTATTTTAATTTCGGTGACTTCATCGAAAGTTACAGCGATGGAAAAGTGTTTGGGGTTGCCCACCGAAAAGTGTGCAGATCGTAGAAAATTTAAACATTGTTTATTTATTTTCATCGCAAATGTTCGCGATGTGAATACATAACGAAAATAACAAAAACGCCTCGTGCTAGCAGCCCTTTGCTAGCAATGAAAGCAAAAATATGTCACGCTTGCCTCACGTTGAAGTCAACCTGCCTTGCGAGTTTCGTATTGATCCGATAACGGCATTGGAAGTTATAGGGATACAAAATAATTTAGGGCTACCATTTGCAAAAGTTTTCAAATTTTCTAGATCTTAATATTTGGTGTTTATTTTGACTATAAGATAACTACGATTAGAAAATTCTATGATGAAATCGCTCACTAAAGGTTTGCCCAAAAATACAAAACCCTATCATTGTTTTGAAACTTAATTTCTACTGAATAGTGTCTATAATAAGTTTAATTTGCGATTTGAATTTTATTATGATTCCACGATTGTACTGGAAGCTATAGGGCAAAGAGCTTTATTTTCATCAGTGGATTTTAAAAATTTAACACACCAAAATTAGCAAAGCTGGCAGCTCCAACCGAATTTTTAAACCAAATTTCTACAAAACGTCGCTTAGAGTAAGGCTAAACTACTGTCTGAGCTTTGTCAAAATCCAATGACTGAATCAGAATTTATAGGGCTAAAAGCAGTTATTGTTTTTAGTGATTTTTTTAGATGGCACCACTGACGCAGAATTTCTCGCATTTCAATATCACTTCTATCAGACCTGGTCCTATTTAAGATCAATATATTCTGTAAATGTCAACTGTATCTGATTACCGCGTCGTGAGTTCCCGTGAACAGAATAATTTGATGCTAAAATTATAGGTAAGTTGGAGAAGGGTTCCCATTCTTGCCTGTAAAATTTCAAATGTTTTGCTTTGACTATATAGACAAAGCATAGGATTTATATATGCGTGTCTTTTTTACCAAAAAGCGACAATTTTTCAGGAGAGACGATGATTTGAAGGTTTAACCGCCTGTCCTTGCTACAGGGCAACCAACATGCTCATTAGAAGCAACACAAATTTACAATTTAATAATTCCAATGTGTCCGGAAAGCTCCATAATGATTTGATAGCTTTGTCAAAAGTTATCGCAATTTGAAAAAATTTCATATTTTCCCGATCTCTTGTTAGGCACCTAGCGCCCACATGGGGTTAAAAAAAAACTCCAAAACATTATCCGATTCACATTAAGAACACGTCCAAAACTTATTTCGTTAACTTAATTTTTGCAAAAATTATTTGTGGACGGAATAATAAGAATAGAAGATTCGAATATTAGTAAAAATAAAAATAATAATAGTAAAAATAAAACATTTTTACAGCTTGGTTATGATAACATTTTGGAGCCCCAGGCCGCTCAATGCCTAAAGAAAGGCAAAACAAAACTTCGTAACATTTCAATTTGTCATAACTTCTGGACAAAATCATCAGATCATTTCGAATTTTACACGAAACATTTATGTGTATAAGCTTTAAGCTTTTTTGGCTTGTATGAGGAGCTCTGTAGCTACGGCAGATACGTAAACAGAAATCTTTCAAGCCGAAAAAAGTGGGCACGAGCAAATTAAGAAGCTTATTAACCATGAAAAACAGAATGCTGAGTAGTTTCGGATTCAATTATTCATTCAACACTGCTACAAAGGTTTACTAAGGAAATCGATAAACGGTATACTATGGCTTAAAAGCATAATAGTATCAGTACTGGCATCAAGTTTTACAACTAGCCTCTTTTCAACATCTCACACGACAAGTGGTAGTTCCCTGAAGCTACCGTCATTGGGGTTAGCTTTCTTAGCTGCGACTCTCTAAACTTTTAAAGACTGCTACCACATCTCTATACCTTTTTTGCCACTATTTTGCCCCGTTGTGTCACGTTTTTGTTCAGGGGATCAGAAAAACCTCAAAAAATCCATACTGTTTACATTCATTTAAATTTAAATCTTCAAATTGGTGATTTTAACGCATTTTGTCATAGTTGGATGACACTAATTTCACAATTTTTTTTTTTTTTTTTTGCAAATTCCCCAGGTCTGTTCCAATTTTCCCTGGTATTTATGAAAACCATATAGTTTTTCTTGATTACTAAACTCGGGAGATTCTGTCCTGCTAGTTTCTTAATCAAAAATAACCAAAACCTCCTTGTCTCCTGAATTACAAATTTTCTTCTGGTATCGTTATATTTATGGACGCTTTTGAATTTCAAGTCCTCAGCAAAGAGCGTGAAGGTTATAGATTATAGAATGATAGAGATTACTATTGATACTATTTTCATAACCTGACTTTTTGGTGAAGTGAAACTCAATTAAGACTATTACGGTATTTGAAAAATGGCTGCAAATTTATTTTAAAAAGGAACGGAGGATCCCTAAAATAAAGGAATTTAAAATAAGGTTCCTGAAATCCAAGGTTAAAAGTTTATATCTTTTTGCATCATTTTCGTTTCATTAATATGTCCACGACTTAATGGTCATTATTAAGATAAGTATGCACAAATTTAATTGTTTTAATAATAGCGAATAATACGTTATCTCATTTTCACGCTTAATACCAGCAGTGTAATTGAAATGAACGAAATTAAAACAATCGTGAAAATTTTCAATATGAATTCATACAATGTGGTCGGGCTCGCATAATTGTCAGACAATGTCAGAAGTTGTGAAAGGCATGGAAACATTATACTCGTATGTATAAGCAGTGCCCGTATGAATTGAGCGGATGGACAAATTCTTGTTGAAAATTACATTTAACATTGGGCTTAATGCATTAAATGCCTACCTGTTTATACAACGAAGATATTATTCGGGAATGCGTTCACGGTCTGCTTATATGTTTTTAATTTTGCTTCACTTAATTGAAATATAATCGACAGCGGGAAAGTGTGACCAAATGTGGCCATCAGGATGTGGACACAATGAAAATGATACGAAATTATAGCCTGATCTCCCAGTAGTGGTAGGAGAGAGAGGATTGTGACATATGCTATTATTTAATTGACTTTTATGCCGGAATGAATTCAGTAACGTAAGCAAGTATTGACTTAGTGCCACTGAAACTGTTTATTCGCTTTCAATAAACTTTCATGACTATAAAGTAGTTTATTAAAGTGGGAATGCTATTTAAAGGTGCATTGAATTCACCGTTGAACATAATTTCAAAAACCAGCAGTTTGCAATCAAAAATGATACGTGGAAATGATTATACTGATGTTACTTATTTGCTCAGCGTATTATCCAACTCCTCCTCTGCAAAGGGTTTGCAAATCACGGGATCACCACGAAAAGCCTCAGGTGACGGATCAAGGAGAAAGTTCAAATCAATCACTTTCACACCGAAACAAACAATGTCAAGCCGGAATTACATGCTCGCCGAGTAATGCCAAATGAAGACAAGGTGAGTGTGTAAACGGTCTCCTTGTCTAGTCTCGGCTGTGTTTTTCATGGCAAGCACGCGTGTGTAAATGGTTTGCTCGTCGGCTCTTGTTTGTTTTACGAAGGGATAATGATCCTTTTACTGCTGTGCCTGAGTGTTTATGACCGTCTCGTCCGAGTTCGAAGCCGCTGGAAGCGAAGTCGGTTTTATGCATCAAGTCAAAGGGATTCGAGAGGGTAGCATGTGCGCATTTAAATTTTCGAATTTTTCGCCGGGACTTCAAACATGTGTTTGCGTGTCCCAGATTGAAATAACTCAACGCACACCAGGCAGTTGCAATAGCCACAGCCCGTACCTCAGTCATCGTTCACTGAACTGAACAAAACAGATCACAACTGTCGAAAGATGCAAAGTGCAATATCCTAAGTAAACAATTCACCCTATGAAAGGTGCATGGTGTATGGTCCGTGTTGTACGGTGCAATATCCTAAGTAAACAATACACCCTATGTCTTGTTGAGTCTCGTCCAATGTCTTGTTGAGTCTTGTTTACTCTTGTACCCGAGACGCTCGTTCCAATGTATAAATCGGGCATAACACATTTCCAGGTCTAGGTTACAACTGGGCTCTCAACAGCAGAAGTATGTATTCTAATCCATTCGCACTGTCACCCCAGCCGCTAACAAAAACAAAAACATTCACCGCGTGGATTGATGTTTCTCCAGCAACATCAATAATTCAAAGTGAAAATCATGTCATTACTCATTATTGACAGGAGCATGTGTAACGAACGGAAACATTCAAATGGGGTAATCATCCTCCCTCATCCAAAGCGCTTCGCCCTTCGTACTTCTTCCTGGAATTGTTGTGGCGAATATTTTCCATTTCGATTTCGATACAATTTCACTTCCGATTTCCTTTTTGGTACTATCAAAGCAATCCGAAGCTGAAGGTACCGCGTCGGGGAGGGAAAGTGAGCTGCGTAGAACACTAACAAAAATGTACACGGAACTGTTTTTATAGCAGGCTCCCAATGAGTTGTTGACGTGATAGGTTCTCACAGAGCGTTGCAGTCGTAACACTCAGTGACAAGGTAAGATTCCTTTTATCCTTATGCCGATGTACGTATCGGAAACATAATAAATTTGCGAACGTCGAAGCTATTTGATATTCAGTCGAATGATTGATACTTCATAAAGTGTAGCGAATGGAACGAAAGGGAACTCGATTGTTTGTTTGTTGAAAATGCAAATCGTAGGCATAGTGACGTATACGGTTGGTGAGGAAAGTTGTTTTGAGCCCAAAGAATTAAGAATAGCTGTCAAAAGCAGAGCACCAGCTATTTGTTCACTAAAAAATTCATATAATCTAGACCAGCTTTACTCAACCCGGTACCCGTAACTCCAAAGTGTGGCCCGAAACGTTAGTGACTTTCAGTTCAATTTTAACACTGCCTTCTGAATAATCTCTTATGCAGTAAAAGTGAAAGAAAATAGTAAAAGGTTCAAATTAACAGTAATATATTTAAAAAAAAAACTTAACAAAAGCAATTTAACCTGTTTATTTTTACTTTTTACTTTACTTTTATATTTTTTTAATTTGATTTTTTATATGTTTTGATTTTGTAAGTTTTTGGTGAATAAATATAAATTCAAAAACCTTTTGGAAGAGGTAAGCAGTAATTATGTTGATGTCATTTAGCATATGGTAGTGCGGTGGCTAAGCAGAGGAAAACGTCTCGGCAGATTTTTCTCATTACGAATGGAAATTATGTTGTTTTACAGCAAAACAACAAAGTTTCTAATGAACTTGAGAAGATGATAGATGGTGCAGTCTTGTAACATTTCTTTGTGACATCACGGGAAAATTAAATGATTTGAACCAATTGTTACAAGGTGAAAACATAATTATAACGTAGATGGCCCAAAAAGTATTTGCATTTGAAGATAAGCTGAGTATTTATTTCGAATACATAAAAAATCAAAAGCTCAATCATTTTCCCACACTTTCAATAGCTAATGAAAATGACAATATATCTATAAAGAATTGGCATGTAGTTTTATATTACTATCTATCTTACTATTATCTACTTACTATCTGCTGAAATCAAACGAAGATTTGTCGAAATCGGATTACTGATTTCTACTTAGATGATAGCTTGAGAATCGCATGTAGCAATTTTCAACCTGTTTTAACTAAAATTGTGAAAGCTTTGTCACAATGTCAGACATTGCACTAAATTTCTAATAAATGTAATTTTCACCATGATGTCTCTTGCTTATTTGTCTTGTTATTTGTCTTTGTTTTTGCAGCTATCACTAGCCTGCGGCTCACATAGCTTAATACTCATTTTTAAGTGGCCCTGAAATAAAGCCTCTTTGGCTTGTCGTACTCACCTTTCTCTTCTTTTTCTGGTGTTCCTCAAGGTTCCATTTTAGGACCACTTTTATTCAATCTATTTATCAATGACCTTCACACGGTTTTCAAGTCTTCATGTCTTCTACATGCAGATGATTTAAAAATCTTCCGAGTCATCAAAAATGCTGCTGACACTCTGCTTCTTCAGAATGATTCGTATGCTCTTTCAGGTTGGTGTAACTTGAACTGTTTGTCCCATAATGTTTCCAAGTGATTTTTTATGCCCTTTCCCTTTAACTTCACACTCATGTCTTTCCTTATTCAATTGATGGCACTATCCTCTCTTGTGTCGATCATTTCTCAGATCTAGGGGTCAAATTTGATCGCAAACTGAAATTCGACATTCATGTCCTTACTGTAATTAGCAAAACTTCTCGGATTGCTGGCTTTGTGGTTCGTTCCTGCCACAATTTATTTAGTATTTCTACTTGTGTCCACCTGTTTATTATCTAGTCCGTTTCAAATACCTCTCTCTACCCTACAGTGGACGTCTATCTCTTCTAAGCATTCCTCTCCTTGAGCAGCGCAGAGTTTACTTGGAGGAGAGTTTCCTGTTCAAAATCTGTCGCGGCTACCTAACTTCCTCATTAGCATTTTTCTTCATTGAGCCGGAATCCGTAAGGCTAATCAGGTCCTCCATTCTATTTGAAGTATCGTATGCTCGTACTGACGCTTTCTTCTACTCTTCCGTTTTACTACTCTTACGCACTCACAATAGTTTTCAACTTGGTCCTCTTTCACAATATTTTAAAATATGGTTCGCAGTAAAATTTTTGATTCTAATTAATTAATTTTATGTTCTATTCTTGTTAATAATGAATTCTTTCTATTCTTTTTTGCTCTACTTAATTTTACTTTATTATTTAATACTTTAAGATTTTTTTGTATTTTTTTTTTATTTTTTGTATACACTTATATATGTTTGCTCATCAACTTCTAATTTGATTTTGGGTTTTTCTTGTTTTTTTCTAATTAATTTTGTTTGCTATTCTTTTTAATGGGTTCTTTGTTATTTTTTGTTCTACTTGATTTTACTTTATTGAATATACCATTTTAATAATTTTTTATATACCTATATTTTTATTTACTCATTTATTTCTAACTATTTTTAACTTGTATCCTATCTGTTATTGGGCTGATTTTTTGTTGAATTGATTATTCGTGTTTGTAATGAATTTTGTTTTCCTATTTGCTTTAGTTAATTTTGCTTTATTTGAATCTAGCTTTAATTATTTTATATACATATATTTATATACTCTTATTTAATTCTTGTTATTTTATTTTTTTCATTGTATCTAATATTTAATAGGGCATTTTGTCTGTTGTATTGAATACGCACCAAAAAATAAATAAATAAATAAATAAATAAATAAAAAATGTTGATTATACTCTCATACATACTCAGGTCTAAGTTTTGACAAAACAGTTTTTATTCAGTGCGAAATAAGGCTCATTCTTTTAGCATTACTAACTGAGCACATTGCCAAAAGTTTTATTCATTTAATGTAAAATGAACTTATTTGTGTAATTTCAAATCTTCAAAAGCTTACGTTTAATCATTCGTCCTGCTTGAAGAGCAAATACCAGTTAAATGTTCTGGATTTGAAAATTCTATTGAATTTTCGATACACGTTCTCATGAATATCCAATCGACCCTTGTCACGTGTATTGTACTCGTATCAATAATCTTTCGTTTCTACACTCCATTGATTTCTTGCTGGGAGAGAGCTGTTCTATTTAAGATGCATTCTAGCCTTTCTCAGATTTACTTCCAAATGATGGAGAAAAGGGTTGGATTCCTGTCAATATTTATCATCGCTTTCGAACAACTCAACTAGATTTTGTTCCGGATGGTTCTTTTCATTCAAACCCCACTCTCAGTATTATTGAGGTCCTAATTTGCCTTCACGTCAAATACAGAATTTATTGATATTTCTTCAATAAAGATTCTTGGTCGTTTTCATACAGCCACCATCCCCACTGACTTTCGATGATTCGTAAGAATTCTCGATATAGTTTTCATTGAAAACTTACGACGCAGACTTAAAGAATTTCTGCAGTTTTCCACCGAGGCACAGACGAAATGAAAGCTTTGTTCCGATTAATAAACTATTGTGTTATTCTCTTGTTTCGCATTTACTTCACATCGCAGCAGAGTAGCGTCGCAAAAAGCAGCACCAGAAAATAGTTCAAATGCTGGGCTTTCTACCATCCTTAAAATCAAAGTCAACAGCTATCGGAATTGTTAACTGTTAGCCAAATGAATAAATCAGACAGCCCTGGAGGTTACTGCTTTGCAAATTCTCTCCACGTTCCGTAATAGGTCCTCGAGTTCAAGTCCATAGTATGCTGTGACTGCCTTTCTGTTCCTATATTTGCTAGGCCATTAGACCATCTCTCGACTTGAATGCCTCTCATAAAGCCATATGCCGGTCTCGGGCTATCGTGCGCTCTTTCGCTCGACGTTCGGTAGCTTGAGCTTTTCTTATCCCAGGATGAAATCTAAATTAGTAGAAGTAGTTGAACTTATGAATTTTTAACCAGCAAACTTTGCTTCAGGATATCTGTGCTATTCGAAAACACAATTGTGGACGGTCTATCGAGCAAAGGTAAACCTTGGAGATGTCCTAGAACGTGGTAAATGCTTGTGTGTTGCATGAAAAGTCTATGCTTTGTCGAGAGGTCGTTCAGGTGGTACATACGGTTATGCTGGATAGTATGGAGCTGCAAAGCAAAAAAATAACAAGATTCTTTGGAAAACTGTGAAATACGGAATTAATTTTGCTTTGCAGGTGCATATTTGATTAGTGAGAATAATCAAAATCAAATCAGTTCTTATTAAGTGAAATTTCATTACCGGCAATATTATTTTATATTTATTTTTCACCAAAATCATGAGATGTTTTGCACAGTAGAAAGAGATATAGGGTAATTTTTGTAGAAGGTCCCGATATCTAACTTGAATAAAACAAAAAATATCGGTTGGATCGCATTTTTAATTTTAAATACAACAACTGCTTTTCAACATTTAATTCTTAAACATGATCTTTATACAATTGACCACCGCGACTACCTTTCAAGAAACCGATTCTAGAGGTCCAATTTTCGATCACTTTTTGAAGCAACTGGGGCCTTTTATAGGTCAATGGGCCTTTTTACACTTGTATTCTTGATGCACTCCTGAAACTGGTTTTACAACAATCAACATTTCCACACTTGTATTCTTCAGTAACGGAACCGTTCATATACCGATTATGCATATGAATGTGGGCGTGTTGTTGTTTTCTCATTTCGACTTGAGTGTTTCATGAAAAATTCCTGACCCGTGAACTATGTTTATAGTTGTGTTATTGATTTGCATCAGTTTCAATCAGTTTCAAAAGTGATGAAAAATTCTCTCCCAGTGCATCACTTTTTGTAGAGGTTTCCCCTCGATTCTTCTGCCTCTTGCCCAGAAAACCGGTTATAGAACTGCGCCAAGAATACAAGTCTAAAAAGGCCCAATGATGTGAGTTATGTTGACTTTTAAATCGTCAATCGTCGTTGGTTTGTCAGCGCAGAGCAACAAGTTCTCGTATCCCTACAAGAAGTAGTCTAATGGAATCAAATCGTACGATCTCGGTTTCCAATCGACGGGTCCAATTACACCGGGCCACGATTGGCAATTTTCTCTGCCATTTCCGATGGCAACGACTGTCAAATTTATGGTATGCCATCTGTGCGTGGGCAATTTCATGGCATGCAATTTCATTTCGATAATGCCTCTGAGCGGGAAGGACATGCGCTGTATCTGAGTGTCAAATGCTCTTAAGGAGTTATTTGAAGTGCAGAGCGAAGAAATTCTGCTACTTATGAAAACTTCAAGTGTAGGATGAATTATTTTTTTGATAAGCGGGTGAAATTTCAGGCGAAAATGTAACTATTATATGGTTTTCTGGGGTGCGAAGGGGAATGCGATAAAAGTCATGTGAAAAATCCGCCAATCATCAACAGGGAGTCTCATATATTTACTCATCGTTCAAAATTGAAATTATTTCTCTGTTTTAGATAAAATAAATTTACATAATTTCACTATTCCGCATCAAAGTTTGATTTTTTTGCAATTTCCCACCAATTCATATTCTTTAGACTATTTTCATTGCTCAACGAGATCTAAGAATCCCTTTGAATTCAGAATCCCTACATTTTCTTATAAGAAATAAAGCATTCTCACGGTTCAGCGCCATTTTGAAATCAAGAACTGTCAAAATATTGCCAGGCAGAATGCCCAGCAAATGGCTTACCATATTGCCTACCATTTATGGCAGACCATACAATATGGCATACCACTAGCAATTTAAACTGTTATGCCATATGAAATTGCTAGTGGAGGCGGCCTGTTACCGAGATAATGCAATTTCCGAGATTTGATTTCAATAAGCTGGTGGTTGCGGTCGCTGTGTGGCACAAAGTGCCGTCTTGTCAAAATCATATCTCTCTCAGATTCATACGACGCATAATTGGGAACAAAAACTGGTTGTTCATCTCTCTGTTCCGGTCGATATTGATGGTAAGGTAACGCGCTTGCCGTGTTCACTAACATGCAGTGCGCACCAGACAGTGCATTTTTGTGGATGAATCAGTGTCTCTCTCCATGACATCTCGCTCCCGATGTGGTAATTTTGCTTATTGATGTAACCATCTAACCAGAAAAGAGCCTCGTCGCTGAGCTAAATTTTCTCGTATAACACAGGGTCAACTGTCAGTTGACTTTCGGCCCTTTTTCTAAACGTGCAACGGATTGGACGGTTGTCTGACTCTAACTCTTGCACCAATTGGATCTTTTAAGCATTTAGATCCAAACTCTTGGGCAAAATTCTCCACAAAGTGGACGGACAAATCGCAACTTTTTGCGCACACATGCGAATCCACAAATCTGGGTTGTCCCCAACACTGGCTTCCACGGCTGCGATCGTATTCTCTTCGGAACGCAGTGTTCTCAATCTTGTCGTTCACCTATCGTGAAAAACACGTACTGATGGATTATTTTGCGGTCCATAAAGCACATGAAGTGATTTTTGAGCTCGCACAACTGAATACGAATTTTGGAATTAAATGGTAATAATTTCTAGACGCTGCTGTGAATCTGCCCATGGTAATTTGTTAGACCTTACTGAATAGAAATGACAGTGGTATCGACAGCTGTCTTCAACTCATTTAACAGTGGTAAGTTTCAAAACGCGGCACCTATAAAAAACAGCCTTTACATACTACGAAATCCGCAAATAAGATGAGCCGATAAAACTATGAAAGACAGTAAAAATAGGTAAAAGTTGTTGCAAATACTCGTAATACTCGTTATTTCCAAGGCTTAACATATTACCAGTTTTTATTTTGCATGCTTGTTATTTCCGAAATTCCTCTTTGCATGGAAATAAGGGAGTATTTGAAAAATGAGTACAATGTCCACCACCTACAAACGGTTCAAAATATGAAAACAAGGCAACAGTGTTCTTTTAAATTGAGCAGCTAAAACACTCATCTCATTGGTCCGCGAACAATTATTTCAATCAACTTCGGGTTGTTATATCTCTTCTGATAAGCACTTTGCACAGATATCTCATTAACATCCTTCAATAAACATTTATTTTCTTGGCTTTTAAGAGAAACACTGGATGCAAAAAAGATTTTCAGACCCCTTTTTTACTTACCGCACTTGACCTTGACTTAACGTCTCCTTATATATAAAACACAAACTGGCACTGGGACTGGGAGCAGACATTTTATTGATTTTAAATTTAAACTGCAAGGAATACACCGACGACTCATTTAATGAAACACTGGGCAGAAGATAGCCAGGTAAGGACTGAGAGCTAAGAAGTTAGATGAAATGTAATGCGAAGAACCTGTTCTTGGTGTCAAGTTCAGAACAGAGAGATCTTAGGAAATGAAACAAGCGTATACATATACGAAATCTAGTGAAGCAATTTTACTGCAAAGGTAAAATCGAGAGAATTGCTACCTCAGATATTCCCCTTGGTTTCCCCGATACCTTAGTTCTACGAGCTTTTAGTTGTTACTGAGTTACTAACTGTCAAATTCGCGTACACATGGCCTACTATCTTTCTCAATCCATCTCTTTCTCTATCTCACTCTATCTTTCTGTTCGCGGAGTAAGTGAATGTCAAATTCCCTCACTACTACTAACGCTCAGCCTCAGGCAAATTGTTTCAATTCTCACTGCCATTTTCATTTCTTTATATCTCTCTCCTCTGAGATGTCAAGAGAGTAAGAGAGGAGTGGTTTGGTGGGAGAAAGGTTCCGTGGAGGGAGTGGGAGGGCCCGGTAGTGGTGCGTCATTCAATCGGCTGCAGCTCTCGCACCTGAACTTTATCTTCTCCTTACAAAAAAAACCCTTATTTTGTAATTTTTTCTGTGCATTCTTTTATAACAATATGTGTGCTTTATTCAATTTTCGTTAATAAAATTATTATTGCATATTATTTTTTGATAAATATTTAAAAATTAAAAAAACTCTATCGCACCTGAACCGCTAGAAACACTAATGTTCGAAGAACAGTAGAAGAATCGTGCAGGTTTTGAGTGCATATTCCACCACATGAGCTGCTTATTACGGCCAAACTGTTTCAAATGCCACGTTTTACTTTGGTCTCAAGAATGCATTATAACTCATATGGTAGAAGGTTTCAGATATTACCACTGGCATGGGTTTCAAAGTTTATGAAAGAAAAACACTTGTTAATTATATTCGTTATCAGTTGCTTATTTCACCAAACTTTGAAAGCAGCATCTCATATAACATCAATGAAGAAAATGCTCAGTGCCTGCAGCACTGTAACTGAAGTTGGTGTTTGGGGCTGCGATCCGAAAAATTTGCAGAACTTAGGGAATTGAAACACTGGTTATTTATTTTCATTGTAAATGTTTCCGGTATGAATACTAACTGTAAGCATTTATTGATACAAAAGTAACACAACCGACTCGTGCTGGCAACCTTTCGCCAGTATCAAAGCCAAGAATATATAAAATCTGCTTCACGTTGTTTAATTACATTCGAAGTTATAGGAGTATAAAGAAATTTAGGGTTACCTGCAGCGAGTTTTTTCAAATAATCGAAAGCTTAATATTTGCTGTTTATTGTCACTACAATATCATTACCAATTGAAAATTCTACGATAAAACTGCTCAATAAAGATATTGCAAACAAACACAAAACCAACAATAGCTGGCAACCCTATCGAGGCTTTTCAACCAAATTTGGCCTGAATAATGCTTATAATAGGTTCCATTAATTGTCTGAAATTCGTATTGATTTCATGACTGCACTGGAAGTTATAGGGCAAAAAGTTTTATTTTCCTGAGAGAATTTTCAAAACCAAAGACACAAAAATTACCATAGCTGGCAGCACCAATCGAATTTTTCAACGAAATTTCTATCAAACAGAGTTTAAAGTAAGGTGCAGCTACTGTGTCAATTTCATGAAAATCTGGTTACTAATTCACATTTCATAGGGCAAGAAGCCGTTTTTTTTCTTTGTAATTTTTCAAGATGGCACCACTGGCACAGAGTTGCCCACAATTCAAAATCGCTTCTATCAGACCTGGTTCTACTTAATTCCAATGCATTATGTAAATTTCAATGGTATCTGATTATTGGTTCGTGAATTCCCGTGAACAGAAGTTTTTGATGCTTAAAATATAGGTTAACTGGGAAAGGGTTACCGTTCTTGTCCGACATGAAATTTCCAAAGTTTTACTTTGAACGTGTAGATAAAGCATAAAATTTGTATACAGATTGGTTTTATTGTAAGAAACGGACATTTTTAGGATATTCGATGGTTTGAATATTTTCACTTCCAAATTTTTATTTTTTCAAATTTAATACACCAAAATTATCATAGCTGGCAGCTCCAACCGAATTTTTCAACCAAATTTGTACCAAACGTGATTTGGTTTGGTGGTCCAGCTACTGTGTGAATTTCGTCAAAACCGAACGATTGAATCAGAATTTATAGGGCTAAAAGCAGTTATCATTTTTAGTGATTTTTCAAGATGGCACTACTGGCACAGAACCGCCCGCATTTCAAAATCACTTCTGTCAGACCTGGTCCTATGTAAGACCAATTCATTCTGGAAATTTCAATTAATTCTGCTTGTTGGATCGTGAGTTTCCGTGAACAGAAGTTTTTGATGCTAAAAATATAGGTAAATTGGGCAAGGGTTACCAGGCGTGCCCGTTATACCATATCAACTTTTTTTTTTGGTCTATGTAAAAAAAACATGAAATTTACATATGAGTGGCTTTGTTTTGAAGAAGCGGCATTTTTTCAAAAGAGACAATAATTTGGAGGTTTTCACTTTCACTGCCTGCCCTAGCTTCAGAGTTGCCAGCACGCTCATCAAAAGCTACACGAATTTACAACTAAATAATACCAATATGTTCTGAAAATTTGATAATGATTGAATAGCTCTGTCAAAAGTTATCGCAATTTAAAAATTTTCAATTTTTCTCGTTCTCTTTTTAGGCACCCAGCGCACACATGGGGTTAAAAAATTCCAAAACATTATCCGATTCACATGTAAAACACGTTCGAAATTTATTTTGTCAACTTTATTTTTGTAAAACTTATTTGTGTGGGGAATAATAGGTATATTAAAAATATCACTAAAATAGCCGCCGGCGCCAAAGGGTTAAAGATTTTTAACTTTTTCTGAGACCTGGCACTATTCTGCATATACACCAATGTGTCCTAAAAGTTTCAGTTCAATCAGATGGCGCGTTCCTGAGATTTTTTCACTGAAATTTTTTGATGATATATATATATATATATATATATATATATATATATATATATATATATATATATATATATATATATATATATATATATATATATATATATATATATATATATATATATATATATATATATATATATATATATATATATATATATAGAAATATGAATTTTTGGCCAAAGTGATTTTAATACTAATGTTCTTCTTCGAACATTAGTAAAAAACGATGAATTTGAAAGGCTGTATTTTGGAAACTGTCAGCTCTACAAAGTCGGTTTTTGGTCTCAAATTGTAGCAAATTTAGTATAATTTAAATTTAAAAAAAAACAAGTAATTTTATGATATAAATTGACCAGAACGAAACACGTCGAAAATTTCTCGGTTTTTTTTTTTTTTTATTTTAACAAGCTCGAGGTCACAAATTGGGGTAATTCAATACGGCAATAGCATAAACTACTCACAACTATAGCATTTCACGCTATGTATCTTTATACTCTTAGACGACAAGGCTACTGGACTAGAATTACTGTGGAAAACTTTTTTGTTCATTTTTACATTGTTTCCTTTACAATTGCAGCATAAGCTTTTACTGGCCAAGTAGCTCTTAAAAAAATCCACGCGAACGTCCACCGAATATATTTAATTTTTGTTGAAGTTATTTGTCAGATGCACTCGTTCTGTTTTAAATTATTTTGGGTGTGGACCGTGAACCATCAATGTGCTCGATGATAGTAAATAAAATCTAGAAATCTTCGTTCTCTCTCAATTTGCTATTCTGAGTTTTAAGAAATAAAGTGAACAATTTTTGTGAATATTCCTGATTTTGTGACCAAAAATATATTCAATAAAATTTAAAGCAACATCGAAATAATCAATATGTTAACCAGTTTTTCGTCAAGCGCCTAAAACAATCACTTGAGCGCTTGACTCGACCTCGTACAAAATGTACAATCATATCTATATCATGTGGTACACAGCATAAGCTACATGATAATCATCAATTCCTATGGCATATATGACAGGAAATATAACATACTTAATAGACACCCAATACGTCGGTAAATTTATAGTTTGGAGGCTAAGTTATTACTGACGTGTGTTTTCAGTCTTGAATACTCTTCAAGTCTTAAGGAAACATACTCAGAGACCCCTGAAAAAATGAAGCATCTTTTCGCTAGTATTTCGTACCACCCATGCGATCCCAACCTCCAAAACATCGCGAATAAAAGATTGCTATTTGAGAGAAATAGAAATATATAATTCAAGACTAATAGACCACAAGTGTCATTTTTACAATAACATAAGGATACTATGCAAATTCTTCGGCAAAGATTCTAATATTTACATTATTCTTAACTTTTTCAACTTATTATTTTTCTATTTATGTTTTTGATGCTACAATACTTTCTATTAGAAAAATAATGGGCACCGTACAGCCTTGAAACATTGCTCTTTTAGTAGCTTTTAGCTTTGAAGTTTTCATCCAACTTTTTCGCCTGCCTCCTGTAAATCAACACACGCAATTAATCATGTTTACGACTGGCCTGTAAATCAAATCATTTTTTCCAATCAACTTCATCCTACACTCAGCTTAACTAAGGTCAATTAAAACTTCATATATTGATAAAGTTTTGTGTCGAACAATAAAAAATCTTTACTACTCGCAACTTCATCAAATTTTACAAGCAGCATGACCGTTTTCAGTAAGCATTCTTGTTCGAACCAATATGAAATGACATCTAGCCTAAAGCTAAACTTATAGCATGACCTCATTTCATTTCAGTCCTTTGCGCGCGACATCCATAGCGAATTGACTTTGGGGCTCGTTCGTTTGAGCGTCGCACACAAATCAAGAATAAATCCATTTATAGCCTGTAATAGATGGGAATCTTCCGATTTCGCCAAACTTTATGATATCCATCGAGCGGACTTTGGAATTTTCACAGTAATATTGACAATAATATTGACAAATTGTGATTGGGGGATTGCCTCTGTTGCGTATGAATGCTGTTATTCGTAAATGCAGGAACGCACTGGTGCTGGGTCGACGGCCAGGACGAAATTTAGCAGAAATGATGACGTGTCTGAATGTATTTTAGCGACAATGCTACTTTTTTCCCTATGATTGCAAGTCATATATCGGGATGAATACCGTTACTAGGATGGCTATGGTTTTTGATACAACAGTTGCTGCTCATCGCAAGGTGTCATAGTTACAGCAAAGCGTGGTCATCTTGATTTTGGTGCAGACGAAGAAAAATATGTTACAATACTTGCTGGAAAAAATTTCAAACGATAAAATTCGCCAGATCATCATTAGAGATTAAATCTAATAATTTGTATTAAGCTCTACCCATATTATACCCTAAATAATACATGTATTATTTATATTTTCTGCCTCTATTTCATTCCTTTTTATTTCCTCTCTTCGGCTATCCTCCTCTGCTTATTCGAAGCGAATACGAACATATTGAAGCTATAAAAAGATGGCCTCCAAATGATCTGAGATAATCCTCAGCCAATTTCTTGGCTTTATTGTTTGTTCCGTTTATGATAGCGTCTGTGAATGTTTTGTCGTTACATTTGTTTCATTTTATTTTGAAAGCCTATCAGAGATACCACTTTCCGGTAAACTAAACGCATTATTGTTATTTAAGTAGGATATGTCATCAAATAATTGCGAAATTTTGCTTGATATTAGTGCGTCGTTTTTGTAAAATAAAAAAAAAAAATGTTTCTACTTGAAAGAATTTGATTGATTTTGAATCAATGTAGATTTTCTTATTGCTAGCGTAAAAAAAAAAATTCGTTTTGAATTGCAGAAATCAAATTAAAGATATGCAAAAATCTTAACTAATAGTCCAAACATGGCATGCTTTAGCTCTACTACTCCTTTCCTTAACTCAGGCAGTGATGCATATTAATAGTGTGTGAGGAGCTGTATAACAACCGTTAAAAAATGGTGCACATTTTTGTCAAAAGTCAACGTAGAAGATGAGTCTTGATTTTTTAGATGAAATTATGAAGCTATGTAAGCATCAGTGTAGCCAGTAGAAGATAACTTAATCCGTCATGCCAAAATAATGGTCGCCAGAATTCGAATGCGAAGCAGACCATGGCGTGCTTCGTTTGACTTGGCTGACTTTTAATGAAATGTTTTGACCTAGTGGGAATCATGTCGCGAGCTCAAAACAAGTTCAATCCATCAACTAAAAGCAATATGTCTGCAGCAAAAAGATCCAAATCCGTAGAGAAATCATTGCATGCTTTGAAGTATCGAGGTCTCAACCCTTGAAAGTGTAATCTCAACCAAGTCTCAACCTTTGAAAAAGTAATCGACCATGGTAATTAAATGTTACGATGCGGGGAATATTATTTTAAAAACAGCTAGGAAAGGAGACAAAAATGCTCAAAACCAATAAGACGAACCTGGACGCAGTCATCATACAGACAAAACGCAAAATATTCTTGGTTGAGATTCTGCGAGAAAGTGATACTCTTGCGAAGGACGTATGGTTAAACGAAAACCGTGAATATCAGCACCTCGGAAGAAAACGAGAACCTTCTTCTTAAATCCCGGAGGATAAAGATAGGCTGCATGAATCGTCACATTCGTAAAAAAAGTAGCTTGCTAAAATAGTAAATAGCAGAAGGATGTCATGCTACCATATCCTTTTACTATCTAGCATTTTACCGAGCTACTTTTTTACAGTGAGAGAGAACCATGTGTGCTTGTGGAGAACAGGCAACAGAAGGATTTCCTTGAGACAAAGAAGATAGAGTGTATTGTCTTGGTCTTGGTCGAAACAACGCTGTCTCTAGCTCCGCTAATGCGTTAAGAAATACAAATTCAAGTTCAACAGCCATCTTATTAACATTTACCGAAATTAATTCTTTGCTTACAGAGTTACTTTCACAGTTGAGTTCCTGTAAAAATAAATCTGAGCAATTTAATGTCATTACTCACTTCGCGATTAAGTACTTGTATGCTGGTAAATAACCTCATTTCGCTGAAACTAATTACCTGGAATGCTAGAGGTGTTAAAGCTAAATTTATAGTTATTGAACCTGCTTGATTCTGAAAGCAAAGACATTGCACTCATTACAGAAGCATATCTGAAACCAGATTTAAGGTTGCCTGTTTCAAATTATCAATCCTACAGATGAGACCGGCTGGGCGATACAAAAGACGGAGGAGTATTAATCTTTATCAACAAAAAAAAATAGAACAAATTTTCTCCCAGTTTAAAGTGTATCGAGGCTGTAGCAGTAATAATTGAATCAAATCCTCACCCAATTACACTTTTTGCTGTTTATTTCCCTGGTGGAAATGGAACTTGGAAAAAAAAGCTGCGTTTCGTAACGACATCGGTAAACTTATTCGCAGCACTGAAAGCGATTTCATGCTGGGAGGGGACCTCAACGTAACGCACTGAAATTGGAATTGTCCAACGTGTAACTGCTGGGGCAATATCCTGTCTGACATTGTCACCTCCAACAACCGCTTTCACTTGCTTTACCCTTCAAAATACTAAAATGAGACTTTCAACTATCGATATGTTCATAGCTGACAGCTACCTAGTCGTTAATCCTATAACTCTAAATGCTTTAGGCTCTGACCATCTTCCAGTTATGGTTTCGTGTTCAGCTACACCTCATCTCGCAATTACTCTAGATCGGACTGGTCAAAATACAAAAAAATATCTTAACAAATATCTTAAGCTCACAGCATCTTCTTTCATCAATATTCAGTCTGCTGATGACATTGATCAGATGATCAAACTTTTTGTTTCCCATCTTCGCATAGCAGCAAACTCAGCTATCCCCCTTCGTGATAGCTCTGACCATCCACACAACTATCTCCCTTCAAAACTTCGTAACATTTGCAGAAGAAACTGGATTAGGTATCGACTGCCTTATTACAAGCGAGAATTAGGAGATCTCAACACTGAAATCAAGTATGAAATTAATAGCTTTCGAAACAAAAAGTGGAATCATCCTATATCTTCCTTTTTTAAGGCTTCTAAACTATTCTGGAAAGTGACTAAAATCATTAAAAAGAGAAATACCTCAATTCCGATCATGAAGCATCAAAACGGCATGTGTAGCACCCCTGAAGAAAAAACAAATGCTCTTGCTGATATCTTCTATGATAATCACATCCCATCTCAATGTTTTTCTAACCCAGAAACAGAAAAAATCGTTAAATCCTCCGCTGAGAAAGTCAGTGTATCCAATAATCAAAATATCCCATATGATCCTGTTTCTATTTCAAACCTCAGCAGTTTGATTGCTTCCGTTAAAAGTAAAAAAAAAACCCCTGAACCCGTCAACATTCACAACTTACTTATTAAAAATATGCCGAAAAAATCCCTGGAACTTTTATGCCACATCTATAACGTTTATCTAAAATACTTTTATTTCCCTAACGCTTGGAAAACGGCTAAAATAATGCCCATCCTTAAACCAGGTAAACCAAGTGATAGACCAGAAAGCTACCGACCAATTAGCCTTCGTAGTATCTTAGATAAATTACTTGAAAAAATTATTAAAACCAAACTAGATGCATTCATAAATTCAAATAATATTATTTCTAATGAACAATGTGATATCTGGGAGCAGCACTCTACGATGCATCAGATACTTAGGATAAAAAATAACATTCGCTCTAGTTTAAATAATAAACTTTCCACTGCTCTAGTTCTGCTTGCTATAGAAAAAGCATTCGATACTGTATGGCATGACGGTTTAACTTACAAGCTTATCAAGTTGAATATCTCTTTTTATGAATATCCCTATTCAGAGTTTCTTAAATGGTAGATCTAACACTGTTTATCTGGGTAAATCTATGTCATCTCCACGTAGCATACCTGCTGGCATACCGCAAAGATCTATTATTGGTCCCATCTTTTTCAATATTTATCCATCCGATTTCCCGTCTCTAGTCAGAAGTTGTCAGCTAGCAATGTTTGCAGACGACACTGCGTTGTTTGCCACAGGTGAAACTCCGAACGCAATCATTCTCGGCGAGCAAACATCCCTGAATGCTATCTCAAACTATTTTTATAAATAGATAATCAAAGTCAATGCTGGAAAGTCGCAGGCAGCTTACTTTACTCGGAAAAGAGCTTCCAAATACTTACCTGAAGCCAAACTGTCATTATCCAACATTGACATTGAATGGTCGACGTGTTGCAAGTATCTCGGAGTGTTTTTTGATCAGTTGACAAAATCAACTTACTTATTCGCGTTCTGTATCCGTTCATTAACAAACTGTCTGAGCTAAGCTATGGCAACAAAATGCTTATTTTCAAATCCATCTTTCAGCCTGTAATTCACTATGCTGCTCCTGTATGGGGTGACTGTGTCAAATGTCACATCGCGAAATTGCAAAAAGCTGAAAACAAAACTCTAAAACTTATCCTGAAAGTTCCGTGGCACTACATTATATATCTCAGCTTGAGACTGTTTCCATATCAGTGACAAAATTCAAAGAAAAATGTCAACCCCTAAATTACCAGCTTGGTTTGATTTGTGTCTGTAAATGAGTGCAATATAGGTTAAGATTTAGCCTTAGTCTTCCTAGCTATGTCTTTTGTACACGTGGATTTTTTATTTTAAGCTTTTTCCAATAATACCACATTTACTAATCTGAAGTCGTTGTCATTATATAACTATAACTATATCATAGTAGTAGAGACATATTTAAGCTCTAAACGCTAAAAGTACTGAAGTTGTATGCAATATTATTCTTGTAATTCCATGTTTGAAATTATGAATAAAGAGAATCTTGAATCTTGAATCTTACTAAAATGAAGACAGAGGATTTATGCTAAGCACGCCAGTATTGATTCTTACTAAAAGTATTCATTTTCTTGAAAAGAAAAATTCAGGGCATTACAAAACATTGGAAAATAGATCTTCGCAAACAAAGAGAATTAAAAACTCTTCCACCTAATTGGTGTTTAAATAAAAATTGAAATTCGAAACTGGTCCCTCCAATTACAGCAAACAAACAAGCGTTTCCTGTAACCAACGATTAGCTTGTTGTTTCCATCGAGACTACCAGGAACTATAACGTAACAAAAAATGTAATATTTTCTATGAATCAGACATCTAGAATATCCTTTATTCGACCGATGAAGAGAATTGTATTTTTTCCATGCTCCATCCACCACAAGCACGAATTACTTGAACAAATTCCTCGCATCGAAAGCCTTTTGTTCAGCTACTGAATCCTTTACTATATCTACCCACTTCCGGAGCGCAAATATGGGACAAAGAACAATAGTACTCGTCCGGATAGATTTTGAATGGAAATACTTTAGGATGGTGCTGGCTGTTGTATAGACGGTGCGGTTGAACAAGATTCGAACGGAGAAAGGAGACTGGTTGACTTTTAAATAGGACGTATCGGGAGCGTTCTTTAAGTTGTTTTCGAAAAAATAGTCGATTTTCAAAAGTCCTGATTTCACTTAACGAAACGCTACCGCTTTGTGTAACCAATGCGATGGTTTTTTATAGTTCGTTGAGCTATTGTCAGAAGACTAGATGGATAATAGAGCGTTACTTTTTTCTTCTTTTCATGGAAAATTGAATTGATTGTGGGTTTCGAAGAGTATGAGTAGAAATTTGTTGGCGTTGCAGGTGACTTATGAAAGGTTATATTTGAGGGAAAAAATCGCTTTTCAAGAACCAAACATTTTCACTTATTTACAAATATGATTTGAGTAAAGAAATATTTCAAGTTATATATTTAATCAACCAAGACTGTTTTTCAAACATAGAAAAACCATATTTTAAAATAAATTTTTTCAGAGAGTTTAAATTCAATACCAATTAAATTCAACAACCACGAGCACAATCTTAGCCTATAAAACCAGAAATTACATTTTCTGCTTTGAAAACATTCAACCATTTTCAAAAAATTGCATAATCTATGCAGACGTGATCTTTCATCCGGCGCCAGTATAAATTGCAAACTCAACACTATTCTAATCACAAACCATAGCAGAAGCATTAACAGCAGCATCATCAAACACTTCTCCACGATTTTAGTATCGCCAAATAAATTTCTCGTAGGACGAAAATGAGTTCGTCGCCACTCGGTCCCGTTTCTGACGTTGCCAAACTGAAATCGATGTCCTTCCTATCGCACACATATACATATTATTGCAATATTTTGCCAAAATAAAAATTCAGAAAAAATTATGTTATTTATAGCATGGCTAGCATAGTAAAATGTTTGGGGAAAATTATGGGTTTGGATGAAATTATGATAGGCTAGAGCTGTATGGGTGCGAAAAAAAATTATATTTTCGCTTGTTTATTGGAAAAAAGAGTTGCTATTGTGGCTTATTTGTCAAATATTATCATTGAGCTGCGAGTATACTCCCGAAAAATTGATTCGGAACCGAAAGAAGTTGACTTTAGCTCTCAAGCAATCCCTACAACTTTTGCAGGCTGCTATTGTGACCGTCGATATCTATTGTCGATTATCGATTTAATCGAAAAGTTTTGTCGATTACGATTTGCTTTGCGACGTTACATCGACAGGTAGTTGGATATATGCTAAATGTAAGTTATTTTCTTGGAATATTCAGTCGCTTATAAAATAATGGGTGAAAATAACAAAAGCCAAATAATTTGAACGTTTGGTATCTCTACTTGAGAATAACGAAGAGCTCGCAAGAGGATTCGTTAAAGCTGGTGGGCGAAATGGGGAAGTGAAAGATCGATGGAATAGTTTTGCAGAAGAGCTAAATAGCATGGGTTTACCAGTAAAAGATATAAGTGGCTGGCAGAAGGTTTGTTTTTAAGGTATCAAAATTCTTAAACTCATATGACCTCCTCAGATGTGAATCGATTTCAAATTTAAAATTTGCTAAAGGATCATAAGAAACAATAGTGAAAAACGCACAACTGGTGGTGGTCCGAACAAACAAGTTTATTTCTTCCCTCTTCAAGAGTGTGTAGTTGATTGACTTAATTTAAATGTTGGCTCTGGCGTGCGGAACTGGCATCGTCAAATTTAACTTGTTCCACAAGCTATCAAGCAACCTCAGTTGTAAGCGCTTTACCACCAACAGCCATCGATGCAACTTTTTCAACGGAAAAAACACCTGGAGAAAGTAAATCTTCCACCGCCAACCAACTGGAAAGTAGACTCCGATTACTAGAAAAGCAAACTTAACTGCAGGCAAACATTAATAAAAATGTCGCAGAAACCCTGCACTTGGACAAAAATATATTGCTTTCAAAAATACAAGTGAAAATTGCCGGAAAAGTCCTTACAAATAAAGCAAAAAAAACGCTGCAGATTTATGAAGAAGATGCTTGAGACAAAAAAGACTTTGTGCGCCAAAAATTCAAATTAAAAAAAACATTAGCGTATCAGAACCGCTAGAAACACTAATGTTCGAAGAACAGTATAGGATTTGTGCAGATTTTGAGTGTGTATTCTACCACTACTTATTTTTCCTACTTAAAACTAATACTCCCTAAAGCATAGTACTGAATTTGATTTCATGTGAAATTTTCATACAAAATTTCACGTGAAATCTGTTTCGGCGAAAATTTAGCTTGAAATTAAGCAAGAGTTGTACTCTGTTCTTAGCATGAAAAGTTGCTTTGAAGTTGCTATCGCGTTGAAAACGTAGATGGCACTGAAACATGTCTCCAATCATATCACGCCAATTTAGTTTGTGCAGTTCATTCTTTCGAGCGAAAAAGTGACATTTGGTGTTTCAATTTGAAAATGGAGCAGTGCAAATGTCTTTCCAATAAGAAAATCGATCGAAAAGTGAAATTCTTGACATTTTATCGGTCAGAAATGAGCAGTATCTCTGCTTTTCTCCATTGCCAAAATTTCCGCTCGAAAGAATGACCAGGGGGCCTATTATGAATCAAAATCCGAAAGCGGAATTCATACGATATCGTATTTTCGTATTATAATTTGCTATTTACACGGGAATCCGCCAACTTCGGATTGTAGATTCCGAAGGCGAGTCGTCTAATCCGACAGCTCATTTGTGGTCGGATTTTTTGTCGGATTCTGGCGGATTTTTAATTTTCAAATTTCTTTGTTTTTTCGGTTCGATTGATATGATAAAGTAAAACCTGGAATTCGGGTAGCTGATAGACACCGTGGGTTATAAATCGCAATTTTGCCACCAATTTTAAAATTTGTGATATTACATTTTTATAAGATTCTCCTTACCTACTGGACTTATTTCGACTTATTAAATTTTAATCCTTATTTTTTGTTATTTCCGACTGACCATACTTAGGCAAAGCAAAATAAATTGCCATAGAGTCAATATTAGCAAGATACATTGAAACTCCATCCCATTTTTTTAAATTTAAATATGTATTTTGACACTTGATTGGAAGTGTATTGGAAATCTGGAATCGATTTAACCCATTCAAGTGAAGCTGTCTGCAGCTTAAAATGGGAATTAAATTCCGATATCGGAATAGATCATAATACGAAATTCCGACCATTGGCGAGTCGGAAAATTTTACGAATTCCGATTTCGGAATTTGAATCATAATAGGGCCCCAGATAATGGAGACATGTCAAAATTTAGCTTCATGATTAACTCAGTACCAGCCTTAAGTAATAAAAGAATCTAAGCTAATTTTAATTTCGGTGACTTCATCGAAAGTTACTGCGGTAGAAAGGTGTTTGGGGTTGCCATCCGAAAAATATCCAGGGCTTAGAATATTTAAACAATGCTTACTTATTTTCATTGCAAATGTTTGCGATGAAAATACTTAATGCAAGCATTTATTGGAACGAAAATAACGAAAAGGCCTAGTGCTAGCAGCCCTTAACTAGCGCCGAAACCAAAAATATGTCGCATCTGCCTTACATTGAAGTCAACCTGCTCTGCGAATTTCGTATTGATCCGATGACTGCATGGGAAGTTATAGGGCTGCAAAGAAATTGAGGGTAACCATTCGCAAAAGTTTTCAAATTTTCTAGATCTTAATATTTGGTGTTTATTTTCACTATAAGATCACTACGATTTGAAAATTCTATGCTAAAACCACTTACTAAAGGTATGCCAAAAAAATACAAAAACAACTATAGCTGGCAACCCTATCATTGTATTGAACTAAAATTTTCAGCTGATCGAAATCGCCTGATTTAGAGTGTAGTGTGAACGGCATATTAATCAGGCGATTTCGATCAGCTGATCGCTTTAGAGCTAAATCAACTTAAATCTACCTGATTACCCATACATTTTTCTCGGCTTCTGACAGTCGAAAGCTACCTATTTAGAGTAGTTAATCAAGTACAAATCAGGTACTATTGTAAATTGCTATACCGGCTGAATTGTTCTCAGAGCGTGCTGAATTCCATCCTTGAGAGGTATAGTAGATTTGAATGAAATGTCATTCGAATTTCGTTCTAAAATAGCAAAAATTGAGCAAAAAAGGAAAATGTGAGTTGACAAAGTGAAAAGAAAATGTTCTTGCATCATTTTCAACAGTTTTCACGCAAAAAAATTGTACACATTAATTTGAATGACATTTCTCTCTCTAAATCTCCTCATTCTAAATCACTTCGGGTAGTGTGAACGCTTACCTGATCAACTTCTAAATCTACCTGGTTTAGAAGGTAGTGCGAACGGCATATTAAACATTTTCCTCGATTTCAATATGGTAGTACTTATAAGTAGTTTCGATCGACTCTCACAATACCAAAACGACCGACTCGACAACTTCGTCGACTATCGACTAGCAATCGACTTGACACAATACGGATGATTTTGAAATTGATTCGGAGCCGAAAGAAGTTTATTTTAGTTTTCAAGCACTCCTTACAGCTTTTGCCTGCTGTAAATTTGTTTAGTCTTGAAATAACTCCATTTATCAACGATTTATTTTTAGTACTTTTATCAGGAATATTGACAATGATATTTAGCACACCTCTTCTAGTAACAGATGGCGATTCAAATGCAATCTGATTGCAGAGTGGGCTTCGGCCACCTTGGGCATACTAAAATAAAACTAACAAATATTTGAGAGCGAAGTTTGCATTCAAGTCTCCATGCAAGTATCCATACAAGTATCTATTCCAAAGGACAAACCAACATTTAGTAAAAATCTTCGATAACTTTATTTACACTGAGCTTTTACTATACTTTTAATTTTAATATAGTGTCACCGCAAATTTATGCATTCAAAAACAAATTCATTAAAATAACCACCACTTCTGTAATCATTGAGAAGTCCTAGGCTCCATTAAGATTATTATATAGTTGCAAAAATCATCCCGAACATTCATTATTCTAAGTCAGCACACCGACACCATATGCACGGCAAAAAGCAAAGTTCACAATTTTCGCAGACTTCTTAAGTTCATTTCCTGGGTTGAACAGTCCCAACATGGTGCGGCCATGCACCCTGTTCACACTTATCCTGTTTGGGTTATTGTTTGAGCTATGCGACTTTATGAAATTCCGATACGGATCACGAACTATTCGCGAATCTTTCAAATCGTCATTGCTACCAATCGAGTTGTCCTGACTCGAGGAGTTCACCCGAAAGTCAAAATTCTCCAAGCATGTCAAATATTTCAGCAAAATGGACGACGCACTATTTTTGTTCGATTCTGATTTTTTAACGCAAGCCGTGGCATAGCCGTGCAAGCCTTGCAGGCATGTTTTGAAAATATTTGCATGGGCAAAAATCGACATCGCGACAAGACTTGTCACGAACACACGGACAAAACGTAACTTATCCGTCGCACAATCCACCGCTAGAGGCTATGGTGGCACTAAAAATTGCCTTATATTTAAGGGTAACTCGTTAAGATTGCTGCACTTTCAATCACAGAACCTGCAAAGAAAAATATTGAGAACATTAATGCTTCTTAATTTGGAGAAGACTGATTTTTTTTACCTAGGTCTAAAAAATATTTTAAAAAGTAATGATTATTGTACTTTAAAAATTATTTATTGAAAATTTATTATTTAGAACTTTTATTACATTAACTTAAAATTTAGAAGATGTAGCTGAATCAAAAGCTAATTATGATATGATTTTCTCTTGACATTTCAAATTCAGCATAATTCATAGGTCACTATGTCATTTATATGCGTAAAAATTTTTACACAGTGGATAAATTGAATAAAAATAAAGTGATATGATCATCAGTGATTTGAAGCGTAACCTCGCTTTTGATATTATATTGTTATCCTGGAACTTAAATTATAAACGGAAACTAGTTTCCGAGTCGCATTTTTCAAATTAGTCAGTCGAAAATCATCTGAAACAACCAGTGACTTGGAGAAATCAGAATAAATCTTTACCTTAGGCAACAAAAAAAAACAGCACAATCACTGTTCTGATAAATATTCAACCTTATGAAATCGCTGATGCTACGGTTCTAAGAACATATTTCATTGGATGGTAGACCCAGACGATGAACGACCGTGAAACTACTTAGTTTGTACCCTCAATAGGAAGCATCATTCAGGGTAGATGACATGTAATTATAACTGGTAGAACTGATAAAAATAAAAACAAAATTATCTTTTATCCGGAACCATATTTACCGAGCTGCCAGCCCTATCCTAATTATGCAACCAAAAGTTTACCAAATTTGGATCAACAATAACATCTGGCCATGGTGATATCACCAGTGTTGCAACACTATCTGCCTTATCGGTGAAGTCCGGTGAAGTCCGGTTAGCCTAACAGGAACGCCGTTGTTAAAGTCATTGGATGTTCAAAACTGGTTAAAGAACAGCAGTGAAAGAATATGAAAATTGATTCAATGGCAACGATCAAGATTTGCGCGTTCTTCTATGAAAAAAACCCGGTGATCATCGGTATCACAGTGAAGAATAAATGGCTTTGCACTCTGGGTATGCAAAGCATATTCTAGAATGTCTGCTTCATCAGTGTTTTTATATCAGCCTACAGCTGATGCAAAAGACATCTTTTTTGAAAGATTGGAGCGAATTCTTGGTGTTTGAATTTTACTGGATGATTTCAGCAACAAAATAGGGAAGGAGAACATATGATTACCATGATATGAGCTATGTAAGTGCTATGTAGCCTGCGGACCAGAAAGCGACTCAAGAATTGATTGTTGGGAGTACCTGGTTCGCAAGGAAAGATATCCTCGAAATCGGTTATCTCCCAACGGAACCGCTTTCAACCAAATAAACCATGTCGCTGCTTGAATAAGCCTGAATGTTTGAACATACCAGTGACCTTATATTGACTGGGACCAATATTTTTTGTCAGTGCAGTGAATCGAGTTCAAATACCTACGACCAGATGTAAAACAAACTGAAAACACAAAAAATCAACACCGAGAGCTTGAAAGATTTTGGCACTTCAAAAAGTTACCAATTAAATCTGCCTCACCTAGCAGAGGTAAGAATGTAAATATGATTTCTGACCAGCTACAAACACTGTTATCTGATTAACTGCAATCAGTTTAAGCCCTCGTTAGCTGATGGCGGACGAGAGGTCAGATGAACAACCATCGGAAAGACTGTCATTGCGGTCCAACGGCGCAAAAATGAAAAATAACTCTGAGTCCATTGAATACGCTCCTTTCTCAGGAATGCACTAAGTATATTAACTGAAAGTGATTGGGATCCAATTAAATCAGATAGACTGCCAAGTAGTCCGCAATATGCTCCTCTAAACTATGACAAACTTCCTACAAAGGTGTTACTTATGTTCAAAAGTCTGAATGGCCAAAACGGAGGGCTTTTTAGTGCGAAAAAGAACAGGTGTACATTTACAGCTATTACGTCTCTCCCAACTGGATTAATATCATCATCTTCGGAAGTTATCCTCAGAATGACTTAGCTACAGACCAAGTGTGTTTAAGACTTTGAGCGGTTTTCCAACTATATTCATGGATAGCCCCAATGTCGTAGAATGGAATAAAACCTATCAGATAAAACACTGGCTTATGATAAGCAATCCATGTGTTGTTTTCGGAGATACTCGCCGATAGAATGAACAATACTTGTACACTTTTATATGTATAGTTAATTCTCTAAATTAATAAATGAAATAATTCAATTTTACAGTATATGAAATGATAGATTTTTCCTTTACTTTGTATTTTGGCGTCGGCTCCTTTCCGTTCCAATGGCTTCTGTTTAAAAATGGCTTCTGTTTTAAAAATGGCTTCTGTTTTATAAATGGCTTCAATGCCCTGACGGTAGAGGCAAGCATTATTCGGTGCTGCCACATTGATGTGATCCGTAGGCATTTTGCATCATTAGTCGGTTTACAACATTCCCGCCTCCGTAAACTCGCTCAGGCGATTTACTTTCCGTTACAATGTCGAGTTTGGCTAGCTTCGAGGCCGGTCTTTTTAGGCTACCATTCGATGTCTTGACTTCCGCACTACGGACTTGTCCGTCTCTTCCAGGAAATACTGTAATAATACGACCTCTTTGCCAACGGCTTCTGGGCAGATCATTATCGCATATTAACACCAAGTCATCTTGTTTGAGTGGTTCAGCCTTTTCGTGCCACTTCGTCCTTCGCGTCAAATCGGGTAAATATTCGGTAATCCATCGGTTCCAAAAGTGGTTTTTGAGTTGTTGCGCGATACGCCACTGCTTCCTTAGGCAAATGATGCGATCGTCAGGTGATGCTGGGGTTTGAGTAGAATTAACCGACCCCAATAAGAAGTGGTTAGGTGTCAGCGGCTCTTCTTCTTCGCTTGTCACGGGTATGTGTGTTAACGGTCTGGAACTGACTATGTTCTCAGCCTCAGCTAACACGCTCATAAGAGTGTGTTCTTTCGGATATTTTTCACTGAGAGTGTATTGGAGGACTCTTTTAACACTTCTGATTAGTCGTTCCCAACAACCTCCTGAGCTTGGATCTGAAGGCGTGTTGAATACCCATTCAATTTTGAATTTCGATAGCTCAGCGTGTATTTTATCGTTATCTAAAAAGTTTAGTTCGTATTTTAATTCCTTGTTGACTCCGATAAAATTTGTTCCGTTATCGCTTCTTATCCGGATAGGAACACCCCTCCTATTTATGAAATTCCGAATACACAAAATACAAGCATCTGTTGACAAGTTTGCCTCCAAGTGGATCGCACGAATAGTCAAACAAGTGAATATGGCAACCCACCTTTTTTCATGACGTCTTCCAATGGACACTTGAATCGGTCCAAAATAATCCAGTCCTGTGTACGTGAACGGACGGACGAACGTGTCACTCTGTCGATCGGTACGGAGCCCATTAACGGTTGACTTGGTACAGCTGAATCGTTTTTGCATTTCTGACAATCAAGTTTAGCCCTTCTTACTATTACTCGAAGATGAGGTATCCAAAATCTTTGGCGCAACTCGCACACGATAGTTTCCTGATTCTGATGATGAAATTGTTTGTGATAATAATGAACAATTAACTTGGTTATATCGTGGGTTTTCGGCAGAATGATTGGATTTCGAGCGGCGAACGGTATCTCCGAACTAGCATTGATACGACCATTAACTTTTAAGAGTCCATCCGATCCTAAATGTGGCGTCAGTTTGTAGATGTCGCTAGACTTTGGTACGTTTTTTCCATTTTTGAGAAATCCAAGCTCGTCTTTATATGTTTCTTCCTGCACCGCACAAAATAGTATCCTTTCACCATGACTAATTTCACTTGCAAGTAGCTCGCCCCGTATCTTAGGCAGGTCTAACCCTTTTGCTCGACAATTTCTTATAAATCTCATAGCCCAAGAAATCGTTCTTACTAGTTTGAAATAATTCGAAAATTTTCGAACGTTGATCAGTCCACGAAGTGGTTTACAACTGACAGTTGTCAGTAAGATCGGATACTTCGCTCGAATTTCATCTTTAATATCATATTCCTTTAAGTCACAGTGTGTTTGTGGCCAGCCTTGACGATGTTCCAACAAAAATTGGGGCCCAGTTAACCACCGGCTGTTAGGATCAAATACAACTGGAGTTGTTGCTCTAATTGCGTCGTCGGCAACATTGCTCTTTGATGGTAACCAACACCAGTGCTCCGGGCTACTATTTTCGATTATTTCGGCAACTCTATGGGCGACAAACGGCTTATATTTCCGATGATCCGATTTGATCCAAAGTAACACCGTTCGGGAGTCGGTCCAAAAGAAACATTCATCCACTCTAATGTCATGACTTTTTATTATAGCGTTTTTAAGTCGTACCCCCAATACCGCTGCTTGTAGCTCGAGTCTCGGGATCAAAAGTATTTTCAGTGGAGCGCATTTGGTTTTCCCTGTGACGAAAGATACGGTGACATCGTTTCCTGACGACTCTATTCTCCAGTAACTTACTGCAGCAAAGGCGACTTCGCTGGCATCAACGAATGTATGTAGCTCTATTCTACTAGCACTGAGAAAATATGCTGAGTAGCATCTTGGAATGGCCAATAGTTTCACCCGTTGCAGGTCGTTCTGCCATTGAATCCAATGACCATATATGTGGGCTGGTATGTGCTCGTCCCAATCACAAACAACCTTCCAAATCTGCTGCAGCATTAACTTTGCGTGGATCACCAGGTTTGCCACGAATCCATAACGATCGAATATTGACATTACAATTCTCAATGCTTCACGTTTCGTTGGTGGTCTAACTAGTTCTAGTATCTCTTTGGATACCCTATGAAATCTAAGTTGAAATACGAAGTTGTCGTTGACTGTATCCCAGTACATTCCTAAGACCTTGTCTTCAGGATTTTCATTAGCTTTATTCATGTTGACCATACACTGCGCTGAATCATGCTGAATATAATTTTGTACCTCCTTATAATTGGATACAAAATGACGCAAATCAAACCCACCGTACTTATGAACGTTTCTGACGGCAGTAGTAATGCGGATGGCTTCTTCAGCATTTTTAAAACTAGCTACATAATCGTCGACGTAGTGTTTGTTATGGATTGCGTCAATAACTTCTGCTGAAGTGTTGGGGGCGTCGACGGCATTTCTATTTTTAATATACTGCGCAATACAAGGTGAACATGTAGCACCAAATATCATAGCCATCATGACGTACACATCAACTTCCCTCGTGCTATCATTTCCGCGCCACAGGAATCTTTGTGCATCTTGATCCTTTTGTCTTATATTAATTTGATGAAACATTTCGGCGATGTCAGCACAGACTCCTACGGCACCCTGACGAAATGCGAAGAGAATTTTCTGCAGGGGCTGATTCATATCCGGACCCTTCACTAAGGCTGAGTTCAAAGATACACCATCCACCTCCGCTGCAGCATCGAATACCAGCCTCAGTTTATTCGGCTTATTCGGATTTATTACACCGAAGTGGGGAAGGAACCACGTATTTGGCCTCTGCTGTGCTGCTTCAGATCTAGTCAGCTTTCTGGCGTATCCTTTAGCTATATATCCCGATATAACACTCTCATATTTGGCAGCAAATTCGGGATCGCTCTGCATTTTCCGTTCGATAGAATGCAATCTTCGCATAGCCATAGAAAAGCTACTGGGCAATTTGGTGTCTTCAGTTTTCCACAGAAGTCCAGTTTCATATCTATTTCCCACCCGTTTAGTTGTAGATTTTAGTATTTGCCTTGCTCGTGTATCTTCCATGCTTTCTATGTTGGTAGCATTACTTCTTGTTCCGAAGTTTTCTGTATCAAAGTAATCTGTGACTATTTTATGAATGTTGTCCCAAGGCTGAGCATTAATTTTATCTCGTATAGAAATATGAAGCACATTCATCGACCGAACCACTGTTCTTGAAGATAAAGGTCCGTATATAACCCATCCGAGCCTAGTTTTAGCAGCAATTGGTCCTGACTCTGAACATTCAACTGACTTCAATGAAACTCCAAGACTGGCATTGTCAATTCCGATCAGTACTTTTGGCACAGCGTTGGAGTAATTCGGCAACGGCAGACCCTTGAGCCGTGCATAATTACTTATATCGTTCGACGGCATACTCTGGCTCGGCAGGATAAGATTCGTTATCGTATGTACGTTTGATAACTTGAATTTCCTGCTATTTCGATTGACACCGCTTATTTGCATGCTCACTACTTTGCTAATTATCTCCGTTTTTACGTCTCCGAACCACTGCAACGTTAACGCTTCATCAGAGCCACTCAAACCCAAATCCTCTGCTAGACCTTCATCAACCATCGTTACTGAAGATCCTTCGTCTAGAATAGCAAATGTTTGAATCAGACGTTTCGGGCCATATAATTTCACTGGCAAGACTCTGAATAAAACAGGCCTATCGACTTCTGGGGCGCTACTGTTGAACGTGAGCACTGGTGCCGGTGCCTTTTGTCGACCACGCTCATCAATCGAGCTTGCATTCATTTTTCCACTTGTACGGGCCAAGTCTTCATGAAGTACAGCATTATGCATCTTTCTACAATTGTTAACACCACATGTCTTCCTTCTCTTGCAGTTGATCACACGATGCCCGCACTTTAAACAAGCAAAACATGCACCCATCTCTTTCACTTTCCTCCATCGTTCGGCACTACTAAATCCTTTGAATAGATTACAATCTTGTATCTGGTGACTACCATTACAGATTTGACATTTATCCATCGTCAACACGCCGGCTGTATGAAGCAACACATTACTTTTCGTGTATTTCTTATCACGCTTATTTGCTGGAACTTCCACTGATATCAAGGCCACCAATTTTGCTATTTGGCTCAGCCACTCACTAAAGTCTTTCACGTTTGCAGGATGGCCCAAAAACATTGTATGTTGTGCCCAATCAAGCCGTTTTGCAATTGTGAGCTTGCATACCAACTCTTCTAGCAGTACTGGGTTTGACAGATGACTGTAACCACCAGCTGATTCCAAAAAGGCAACAAGATTGTTTACTTTTGTTGAAAACGGTATTAATAAATCGATGCGACTTTCTTCTAATGGCTGTATGTTTGAAACTTGAGCCAGTTGACTTTTAATTAAGATTTCCGGGCGGCCGAATCGAAAATTGAGCTCCTCTATTACTCGTGGTGTATTTTCGGGGTGCATTAGCAGACTATTTACTGTTTCTTTGGCTTGCCCTTTCAAGCACTTCTGTAATCTAAAGCTATTGTCTAAATCAGAATAATTGTAGTATTGCGTTGACTGTCTAAATGCACTCAGAAATGTTGGCCAATTTTCGGGTGTTCCACTAAATTCCGGCAAATCAACTAGTTTGGGCCTGTACATGTACGGCATGGAATATGGAGCGTGCACACAGGCCGACGTGCTTGTTGCAGTGTTCGGGGCTATTGCCGGCATAGGCAGCGTCTGGCTCGACTCTGTTGTTGGCAGGTCCAATTTATTCTCCGCTGATGGCGGGTGGCTCGGAACAGTTGGCGGCTGGGATGACTGATTCCAGGCTGTTGGCAGGAAAGGCGGCTGCTTTGTAGCCATCAGCTGCGGCTTATATGGCTGCTGATTCCAGTTTGTCAGTGGTGAAGACGACAATTGGTTTGAGAATACTGGCAACGGCGATGGCTGATTTTCAATTGCCGTCGGCAAAGCTGACTGTGTTGCATCAGTGCTGGCGCTTTCACAAATATTGTCTCTCGTGGTGCTTTTTACGCTGCCGGAGGCACCTTGTGACTCGGCTGCTATGGCATCTATTTTCGAATTTATATCGGCAACACGAGACTGCACTGCTATAAATTGATCTTCTCGCAACTGCATAATATCTTTCATATTCGAAACTTCAACTTTTTGTTGCTCACTAGTTTCCGCCACTGACGTTTGGAGTGCATCCATCTTATTTGAGAGCTGCTCGAGACGTTTAAGCAAACATTCGGCAAAGTCTGGTGACAAAGCACTTGCTCCGACTTGCCCAGATGCTTTTGCGTTCAACTTCCCGGCGGCTGGACTTTTGTTCGAATCTCCTTTCGGCGGCATTTCGCCTGGCTGTTTGACACTAGATTTCTGTCCTCACGTGGCGGTGAGAATACGGAATTTTCCTTTGACTCGGCTGTCCTCACGTGGCGGTGAGAGTACGGAATTCTCTTAGGTCCAAGAAAAGAATAAAATTGTTGTTTTCGGCGATACTCGCCGATAGAATGAACAATACTTGTACACTTTTATATGTATAGTTAATTCTCTAAATTAATAAATGAAATAATTCAATTTTACAGTATATGAAATGATAGATTTTTCCTTTACTTTGTATTTTGGCGTCGGCTCCTTTCCGTTCCAATGGCTTCTGTTTAAAAATGGCTTCTGTTTTAAAAATGGCTTCTGTTTTATAAATGGCTTCAATGCCCTGACGGTAGAGGCAAGCATTATTCGGTGCTGCCACATTGATGTGATCCGTAGGCATTTTGCATCATTAGTCGGTTTACAACACCATGCATTAATAGAAGTCGCTGTATACACCCCAACAAGATCGTTAAATATCCACCAATTATTTAATTTTTGGAACACTGAGCAACGAAATTCGAAATGGCCAAACCACTTTTGGGCTATGTTGGGGATAACTAAGGACTGTTAGAAACCCATTTGCTGGGACTCCAAGAACGGATAGAAAACATTAGACAATTCATTGCCGAACTCGGTACAATCGGCTAATAACAGAATAGAGATCAAACAAAAACTGAATGCGGGAGGTGAAAAAAGGTTAACCAGAAAAAGAGTGGCATTTCCCAATCACCAATCCGCAGCTAGGCGAGTGTTCCTCGGAGAAAAAACGTGGTTTCGAACTTAACATTATGGCCAAAGAAATATCTGCTGATTTATTCAGTTCAATATTGAATACGGTTTCTTCCACGGATATGTGTACATACTTAATCATGAGGAAACCTACATTTGCTATTAAGAATAGGGCTGAGGTAATTGATATTACCTCGGCAGCCCCAAGTATAATGCCGTCGGTCTCAGACCACCAGTGGTTATGCTGGAATATCGGTAGTACTGGTATCTCACCCAAAAAGATCGGAACTTGAGAACAGCACAGTGGGAAGTTTGCTCAAGGAAAGCAAATCAACACCCCAGTGCACTAGATGTCTGAATCTGACGAGTCCAGGACTATTTAACGAGCTGATGGACCGATTAACAGGAATCTTAGTGTCAGATTTCAATAACGTGTGCTCGGAAAATCCCGTAAGGAAAAAAACTATCATATGGTGGAATGGTGAACTTACAGGGGCTACAGATTACACACGAAGAGCGTTTTACAACGAAAGACGACTCAAAGAGGGAATTCTGTGTGAACATTGAAAGAAGTTCAGGGGCTGCTAGAATCAGGAAGGACCTGAGCGTTACTCCCGTCGTACTTACGTTTCTGCAAAGAGAAAACGAGGATCGGGTGGAGGGTCTAAAAAAATATCTGGACATGCTACTGGAAACTCACTTCCCGGAATCAGCTTGTACGGGATCGCGTGGTGATGTATCTCTGACAACACACCGGCAGTCCAAGCAGCTGATCAAGGCAGTAGTAGATGAGATCAAGATTGAATGGGCCATAAGCATATTCCGATCTAACAAAGATACAGGGATTGATGAGATATCGCCTATTATGCTTCAAAAAACATACAGGACCATCATTCCTATCCTGCAACGTATTTTTGGTGCATGTCTCCGCCTCGGAATAGTACCTGACCAATGGACAAAAGCTAGGTTAATCTTGATTCCGAAACCTGGTAGGTTGAATCGTCATTACTTGAAGGACTTTAGGCTAATTACCTTAACATCCTTTCTGCTCAAAACACTAGAGAGGCTTGTTGATCTGCATATCAAGAGCGCGATTGATGTCGTGAGACTCTGGTTTGACCAACACGCGTATCTAACGAGCAGATCAGTAGAGACAGCAAAACACAAAATTTTCGGCACAACAGAAAAGTCCTTACAGCAAAAGAAATCCTTCTTAGACATTCAGCGGGCTTTCAACAATGTCACTACTACGAGTATCATCGATGTCTTGGTTCGATATGGAGTGGATAAGACTCTGGGGTATCAAACGACGGATTCAATTAGCCAATAAGACATTCTTTTCGGTGCTTCCCACTTTGAAATCTCGATGCGTACACAGGAATACGAAGCTTCGGATTTATACAACAATTATTAGACCTGTACTATGCTACGGAAGCGAAACCTGGACAATGACCCAGGAGTCTGAAAAAGCCTTGAACATGTTCGAGAGAGGGGTATTGCGAAGGATCCTCGGTCTAATACGGGAAGAAGATGGGTGGCAAATCCGATACAACAACGAGCTGTATACCATATATGACGAGCCGGAAGTCTCTACCGTCATACGACTACAAAAATTACAATGGGCTGGCCACGTCGAACGAATGAGCGACAATCGAATCCCCAAACGGTCTTTCAAGGGGCGAGCGAGCGGAGCCAGGCCAGTCGGCAAGCCACGCAAGCGCTGGGAGGATTCGATCGATGCCGACAGCAGGTCACTTCTGATAGCACCAAACTGGAGGACGCGGTCACTGAACCGAAGCAAATAGAGGCGACGTATTAAGGAGGCTATGGCTCGATTCGGGCTGAAGTGCCCCGATGATGATGAAGACTCTGGGGACTCGGGCATAGGACTTGCTCAAAAACAGGTGAATTGAAGTGACCTTTTTGGAAATCAAAGCGGAGAGAATAGTCGGATCCTGGCAGTCAACGAAATACTGAAGAATTTAAAGGCCAGTGGCTTTGAGGTGATGGCATTTGTCGATGACACTATGCAATCGGCACTGGACAGTATACAAACCTGGGCCAGAAAACCGGTCTTAGGGCAAACCCGAAAAAAAACCGAACTTGTATTTTTCACAAAAAAACACCAAATGCTGGCTACTGCAACACCTAGCCTCAACGGAATAGCATTGGAACTTATTGATAGTGTTAAATATTTAGGCTTTATACTAGACCAGAAACTGAACCGGGGGTCTGATGTGAAGCACCGTATAGGTAAAGCTTGAGCAGCAATTTCTCGTGCCGATCTGCCTTCTTAAATACCTGGGGTTTTAGACCTAGAGCAGGCAACTTTATATTCACTAGTGTAGTGAGCCCGATTTTGGTGCTAAGGAGCTAAGAAGATTTGCAAAGATTAGTTTACATGTGTATTACGGGGTTGGAAATGGTTTTTGAGCTTATGCTCCTGGATCAATTCATCTTTAGAGCTGTAAGCTTAGCGGCAATACGCGCTTAAAGTTCCGGCACTTGGAATGATTCAAATTAGAAGGGACACTGCGGTATTCTTACATAATGCCGCACATGATTTGGTCTTGTTGCGAAATACACGGACTAAATAAGCAAAATAATGCATCTTGGCAGGGATTTCCAGGTCAAGATTTCCACAAGAACAGACTGGAAGAAAAAGGGAGCTACAGCCAATGATGGTGTCTGGATTTACACGAACGGGTGAAAGACGGATACAGGAGTTGGTTTGGGCGTATTTTCTATGGATTTAAACCTTCGCCTGTTGTGTAGACTGTGTTCAGTCTGAATTATATGCTATATGCATCGCTGTTGAGTCCATTGACGGAACATTAACCAAATCAGTGACATCAGCGTTGACAACAGGGCAGCCATTCTCGATCTTGCTTCTTACAGATGTTCTCCAAACACTGTTAATGCTTGCAGAATTGCTCTTAATGAAAAGGCCAGGCATATTTCTTACTGGATATTGTGAGTGCCAGGGCATATTGGGGTCAAAGGCAACGAACAAGCCAATGAATAAGCGAGGAAAAGTTCAGGAGCTAGTAATAACCCCTGCCTCACTATACCACGGTCAGTTGCTGACACCACATGCAAACGAGATGGTTCCATGTGGGCCAAACTAACGTCCGAAGAGGAAAACAGGATGGACTGCAGGGTAGCCAAGACATTATGGCTATCAGCTGATGTAAACAAAAGCAGGAAACTGCTCAAGCTCAGCATAAACTGGTTGAGGGCAACGGTCATCTTGCTTACCGCGTCTCATGCGAAAAAAAATGAAACTGACATCCAGCAATTTATGTAAGAAATGCGAGATGGAAGAGGACACCATCGAGCACACTCTCTGCGATTTTCCGGCTTTTAATAAAAAACGCCTCAAGATGTTTGATTCTTACAACTTTCGAGAGTTAGCAGAGATGGCTATCATCGTTACGTTGTCACTTGTCAAGTGGTCACTTGGCAGCTCTAACAAGCTAGCGGAGGGTGGCTAATGAGCCCAAACTGGTGGCCTAATGGTAGCTGCGTAACCGGCAACCCTCTTAACAGCCCAACCTAACCTAACTATAAGGGCTCAACAACCTGTCCAAGCTACACTAGTCTAGGGGATGATTGTAGCAGGGATAGGTCCCGTGTTTCAGTTTAGCTATGCAAAGCATTGCAATATATTTGCCGCCAGGAGGAAATTGGAAACAAATGGTGCGTACTGCAACGTGCATAATGATTGAACTGACTGCAAGATGAACGAATTTGATACCAAATTATTACAATCCTTAAAAGGAAAGCACAGAATGCGAGTCACCTTAAGATTTCATGTTTCCGGTGGTCCCGAAATCATTAAATAGAAATTAGAAGTCTGCCAGGCAAATCATACATGCCCCCTAATACGGCCCAGAGAAATTTATGTAAATTTTTTACTCTAGGCTGATTATTTACCTTCATTACGTCTTTTAAGAAAGCTCGCAACTAGGTGATTGGACTTATTTCTATAAAACGTGACTTAAAAACAAAATAAATTTTTAAATTCAAAACTGAAAGCAAGAAAGATCAGTAAATCCTTTGCATTTAAAAAAAAATACTCTCAGAAATCCTGCCCAAGATCTCTAGATTCTATTCTGTTTCGAAAAATTCAACATATCTCACTAAAATACTCGACTTTCAGCTTTTACATGCAGCTTACGACCATCTGGCATTCTATTACTCTCCCTAATCGACAATTCTAAAGCAAATCGAAACATATTATTTTAGTTTTATGGAATTTCGAAATGACATCCTATTAAAACACTTTGCGTGTCACTTCAATGGGATGACTTCTCTCTGCCATTTCGTACTGCCGTAGTTACTGCTAAACCCCACTGCACCTAAAGCCATTATTTCAAAACGTCAATTGTATTTTAAAACCATTTGTAGTATTTCACATCGTTTGAATAATTAATGGCACTAATATCCTACTTGCGGAATAATTCAATCAATGATTGTAGGCTGTCATTTATGAAGTACATATTTTAGAATCATATGCACATATGTCTGGCTGTTTTTGTTGAAATTTATGGCCGTATATAAAATTGGCTGAGATAATTTTTCCTATAAAATGGTATATATGTACTTAATCGGATGGACGAGGCAGTTTTATGCTTACTAGAATAGAGGAGAAGAGTTAAAATAGTCGTTTTGTGATACACCATATGTGCGAAATTAAGAATTTAAATTTATTTACTTCAATTATACGACTCTTACACAAAAATCAAAATTTGTGTGTTACATTTCGATTAAATTGCTTACCTTTACAAATTAGGATGAGGGTAGTTTTATTAATATTTATTGCGTACAGTTTTTTAAAAAACCTGTCTTTTGACAGCAGCAAAAAATTTATTACATCGACTTTTAAACAAACTAATTAACACTTTTATAGTTTACTCGCAAAATAACATTCAGTGGAAAATTTAAAAGCTCCGAAAAAAAATTACGATAATGTTTGAAATAAAAAGCTCGAGATTTTCATCTCCTTTCTTTACACCACAATTTGACAAGTGCTTGACATCGGGTCGGGACTATTGGCTACTTAAATCGATTTGAATGCATTGATAATGTATAGTTCTGTCGGTACTCGGAAAGTGTTTCTTATTTGAAAACAATGATAATCGCGTGATTTGTAAAACAAAAAATAAAGTAAGTTTTTAAATCAATGAGAGGCATTCATAATTTATTTTGTTTCTATTTTCAAATTTCAAATTTATTTATTTAACCAAACAAGGTAACAAAACAATAAAAAATTTAAACTGTTTCCCTTAAACTAAATTACAATAACATTTCTGGTTGTTTATTCAATATGGAAGCTATGAGGAAAGTGAAATAATTTGGATTAGGAATTCAAAGCAATATATAATTTATTTTTGAATGAAGGTTTAGAGATAGAAGAGAAATAGTAGTTCGAAACATTGTTAAATATTTTGCAGCACATATTTATCGGCTCCTTGTCTCCATAGATAATGTGATGTTGATGCTCATTGAGGACACTTACAGGATTATTAAAAATGATTTTATTTCGAAGATATTCTACGTTAACCAAATCCCCAATGACATCGAAGACGAAGCATGAGGATAATACCGCTCTCCTTGAAGAAAGTGTCGCCAGATTAAAGAGATTAAGTCTGTAACTGTAAGTTGGAAGACTTTCGAAATCATATGGATTATACAGATCTCTCAAGGCAAAAAGCACGAAAAGCACAGATTCCAGTTTATTGCTATGAATATCGAAAAAAGGATTCCAGACAATGCAAGCGTATTCGACTAGAGGGCGAACTAAAGACATAAACAGAGACCGTGTATCCTATACCTTCATCAATTTTTTCGTACGTCTTTTAATGAATTCTAGCTGCTTGCTAGCTCTTGCAAGAACTCTGTCATACTGAAGATTGAAACGCAGCTTTTTATCCAGTACGACATCAACATTTTTTAGGAGCTGATTATTCAGGTGATATTCGAAATTAAGAGTAGAGGTCTTGCGGGAAAAACTTATGGCATGGCATTTTTCAACGTTAAGAGTAAGTTTATTCTTCTCACACCATTGCACCTGTGACTGAAGTTTCAGTTGAAGAAAATTTGCATCTGATTCCGACTGAATAGGGTGATACATTTTCAAATCATCTGCAGAATGTCGGGTAACACCTCCGAGAGATCAGAAACAAAATCATTGAACAGAAGCGGCCCTAGATGGCTGCCTTGATGAACCCCAGATCAGATCGTAATTTTTTTGGAAAAACGGCTTTGGAATTTAGCATGTTGCGTTCGCTCTCGAAGGTAACAATTCAACCAGTTTAGAAGGCCTCGTGATATGCCAAATTTTTGGAGTTTATGTTTCAAAATGCCGGGGTCAAAGCGGTCAAAGGCTATACTGAAGTCAGTGTATATAGTATTAATTTGATGCCCTTTTTCTATATTACAAAGTACATTTGAGACTATTGTCATTAGGTTGGAGGTAGTAGACCGGCCTTTTCTGAAGCCATGTTGTTGCTCGTTTAGGAGAGGATCAATAACGATTGTTAGTTTGTCACAAACAATTTTTTCTAACAGCTTAGGTATAGCTGAAAAAATGGCGGTGTTTCTATAATGCGCTTATCACCACTTTTAAGAATGTGATATGGGCTGATTTCCAGAAACGCGGAAATGTACCGCATGACAGCGATTTATTGAAAATTATATACAGGGGTGATATGATCATATCTGCACACTTAACTAGGAAGCTTGGAGGTACTAGGTCATATACAGGGCCCTTTTTCATATCAAGTTCTCTCATGGCCCTTGAAATGCCTTCTCTGGTTAAATAAAGTTTATCAGCGATGGGCAACTGGCAGATTTCAGAAAGTGACGATGTAGTAGATGATCCTCTGACCGAAGAAAAAACTTCTCGAAAATGAAACGTATCGCATATTTTTTTGTGGATAAGAAGAAACTAGTACATGGACGTGGAATAACCAGAAGATTTTCGCTTGGTGTTCATGAAGTCGAAAAATTTTTTGGGGTCATGAATTATATTTTAGCCGACTATATTAACATATGTAGCTTTCATAAGCTTGGTGAGACTGCTTTTGAAATTTTTGAGCTATATCATTATATTTTTCCTTGATATCATTGCTGAAATTGATATCGATTTTTATTATCCTGTAAAGCTTGTTTCTCTGATTTCGTAAACACCTCAGATCTCTATCCAGCCATGGCTCAGACAGTTTGTCTTTTTTCTTTATCTTTGGCACGTGCATCTCAGCCGCATCGAAAACCAACTGTTAGAACAAACTAACAGCATCGTTCAATTCTAACGTTAAAAGAGTACTATTCCAGTCAATATTATTTAGATGGTGGTTAATGCTCTCATAATCAGTATTTCAAAAATCATATACAACGGAATTGCTGTATGGTTGGGAAATTGTCAAATCAGATATAAGTAGCTCGACCATAAACGCAGAGTGGTGAAGAGTGTTGGAGAAAAAATGCTCTGCATCAGCGGTTGCATCAACATCGTCGTAACTATTAGTAAAAATAAGATCCAACCAATTACCATTTCGGTTAGAAGTCGGAGCGATTTGCTGCAAATCATTGCTATAAAATGTACTTACAAGATTTAGATCGAATGTGTTAAATATATTAACCGGAAGGAGGATATTGTCATTTTCATCAGCCGTGAACTTTAAATTTGGGCGATTATAATCTCAAATTATTCTAATATTGTCATCATTTTTGAGCGATGATACTATGTAAGAAATGGTTTCATATATATCATTGTACACGGAGTCGTCTGAACTAGGTGGAATCTAGAGCTCCTATAAAAAGAAAATCTTTGGACCAAGAAATTCTGACAATTTTGTGCTCAAATTGACCATGTGGTTCAGTTTCAACTATTTCACTTGGCAGGAAGTTGTGAGTAGCAATGAGCACACCGCCACCTCTTTTCTGTCCAGTTTACAGATAGTTACGGTTATTTCTATATATGATCCAGCAACCATCAAGAATTTCTTGATTATTATGGGAATCATTCAGAAAGTTAAAAGTAAGTACATTGAATTGGCAAGATTTGGTGTCAAGGAAGAGTTTGTTCAGTTTGCCTTTCATACCACCAACGTTATGGTAAAAAAGTTTGCGGCCATCTGTTGAAAATTTTCTGTTAGGATTGATACCTGTTAAAACCTTCCCTTGCTCTCTGAAGGTGGGAAATGTATTTAGAAGAAACGTGTGGGGATTTTAATTTGAATATTGATGACATTGACGATGCTTAAAGTGTAGGACTCTAGACTATCAATGAGCTTAATCGTTCAAAATTACCATTTATTTTATATATTATGTTAGAGTAAGTAGAAAAAATACTTGAAAAATTCGAAAAGCCTTGAAAAGTACTCTTCATGGCCATTGAAAAATCTTTGATACTAAGAATAATATGCTATTTATCAACTTTCTGCTTAGTATCCCAAAACTAATTTTCTAACCATTACTATTTTTCACTAAGTTACTACAGGTACTCTTAAGTGATTTCATAAAATATTAATTTTTTTTTTACCAGGAGCACAGAACTATTTCCGCAAAGTTTGACTGACTTTATTCGTAATACGAAGAATGCTAGATTGCCTGAATATTTGATATGAAAAGTGTAGAGTGTCGAAGAGAAAAACATGTCAAACCACATTAAATTTTCCACGGTAGTGCGCTAGAAAGAGTTTTGAGAGATAAATGGAAAAAAAAGTTTCTCTATTATTGAATTTCAACAATTAAAAACACGGTTACTTTTTTAAGAGCAAAGTTTAACTGTCAAAATGAGTAATGGTAGAAAGAGCAACAGAGATGAAAACTTATTTTATTTTCAGATGAAAACTTATTTTCAGCTCATTGTGGTGTTAGATGATTTACGGCTTCTATAAACTAAATAAACTGGCTAGGAAAAAAAGTTCGTACTCCAAAGGAAAATACATATAATTGCAGAAAAACACTTGTTATTGAGCCTATAATAAATAAAAATTATTAAATTTTCACTATTTGTTTTTCGAGTCATTATTACCCATAATATCAACATACAAAAAGAGTTAATAAAATAATTAATTTACCATATAAGATTTTGATCACAAATACGGTAGGATAAAAGCGTTCCTACTATGGAAAAAATGGAAATGTATTGTTATGTTATTCTTGAAGCACAGTTCGTGGGCTCGTACTTTCTGAGATTCATACACGCTGAAAAATTATTGTTCTACCCTTAATATATTTTGCAGCTAATATATTTATATTAAAAACATTTCTTAACATTATTATATTGACCTAGCAATAATATTATATTGCCAGCACAGAGCATTCTTAAAATTTTATATATTGACATGCGTATGGTGAATTTGCCTATTATAATATTATATTAGTAGGCCAATATTAAATAGCAAAATGGCAATAAGTTATATTAGCATCTTACAATACTATTGGTATACCAATAATTAATATTAACACGCCGTCGATACGATTTTTTCATAGTCCCAAGAGGTCCCCCATCTAAGTACTAACTGCGCCCAACACTGCTTAACTTTGATGTTCGAACAAGATCAGGTTATTCCAGTGTGCTATTGCCGTATTTAATATTAACATCCTAACTAACAATACAAGCAATGTACTTTGTTGTATGACCAACAATTTCACCACCCTTGGTTAATACATTTATATTGGCATAGTAATATATCAGGTCAGTCCATAAGTCCCCGCGTTTTTTTAAGGTACTTTTAATTACATAAAAAACACAATTAATTTTAATGTCAATCGATTATATATTTTCCTCCATTATCTACAATCTCTTCCCACCTTTGTGGTAATTGTTGAATTCCATCGGAATAAAATTTCTTATCTTTTGAATTAAAAAATGTAGTTAGGCTGATTTGGACATCATCTTTGTTTTGAAATACTTTTCCACCTAAAAATGACTGCAGGCTTCTAAACAAATGAAAATCGCTTGGAGCAATGTCTGGAGAATATGCTGGATGAGGCATAATTTCCCAGTCAAATTCCTTCAATTTTTCCAGGGTGACTTTTGCAGTATGCGGTCGGGCATTATCGTGATGAAAAAGAACCTTCCTCCTGTTCACTAAAGAAGGGCGTTTTTTAATCAATTCTGCATTCAAACTACTGAGTTGACGACAATACACATCCGCTGTGATAGTTTCATTAGGATGCAGCAATTCAAAATAGACAACTCCTGACATATCCCACCAAACAGATAGAAGAATCTTTTGTGGGTGCAGTCCTGTTTTGGCAGTTGGTTCTGGTGTCTGATTTGCATCCACCCATTGTCTTTTCCGCACGACGTTGTTATAGACTATCCACTTTTCGTCCCCTGTTACAATACGATTGAGAAAAGGTTCCGTTTCATTGTGACGTAACAGATGGGAACAAATGTTCACTCTTTGCTGGAGATTTGATGTTGATAACTGATGTGGGACCCATTTTCCAAGCTTAGATACTTTTTGTATCTGCACCAAATGCCGATGAATGGTTCCATGCGAAGACTTTAACCTATCTGCAATCATATCCACGGTTAAAGTTGGTTCTGCCTCCACCAGGCTTTTTAACACCGTGTCGTCAAATTCAGTGGGACGTCCTGAGCGAGGTGCATCTTCTGCTGTAGTGCATTAGGCTTGCGCAAAACAGTTCAGTTAAGTGAAACGTTTCACCTGATCTCGTTCACTTTAGTGAAATGTTTCTCTTTAACAGTTCACTAGTTCACTAGTTCATTAGTTCAATGCCAAATCAAACAGTTCATTAGATTCAGTTCAATCACCATATCTCGTTCACTTTTGAGAACAGATTTAGTTCACTAGTTCAGTGCTTCTCAATATCAATCTATTTCACAGGTATTTCCGCGTTATGAATATATTGTTGTCTTGTGATTAAAGATAAGTAAAAGTATTAACTTTTTTTCAAGATTTCAAAAGCTTGGTTGGTTGCGCTGGTAGTTTTGCTAAAACCATTAAGTCTGATCAAAGTGTATGTTCAAATATTATGTAGAGTAGTGTTTTGTCGCCCTTTCAAGTATGTTAATATAAAATCTGCTTTTAGATAGTGCAGTTTGAAAGCATATCAAGTATCGAATATTTTCGTACTTGCGAGTATTTCATTCAAATATTCAAAAAGTTTTTAGGGCAAAAGTAGCTTAAATCGGCGAATTTTGAGTTAGAGTGCTTTCGGACTTAACGGGCCAAGACCTATTGCTGTAATACAAACATTTCGGTTTTATAGGGGAGTAAGGGTTTTTTTGGCCATAGTTTGGCAGAAACTGCCTTTACTGCACTTTCGATGGTTGAAAGTGATCGGGGAGTACAATGGTGATATTTTAAGGACGTTGCAAACCACACTATCTAAAAGCAGATTTTATTTTAACATACTTGAAAGCATGACAAAACTCAACTTTATATAATATTTGATCATACACTTTTATCTAGGCTTGAGTCGTTCATGAACGAACGAACTAAAATGGTGAACTGTTAGAATAGGAAATAATGATATAGTTCGTTCGGAAACATTTCTTTTAGTTCGTTCGTTCATGAACTACTCAATGAGTAGTTCGTTCGTTCATGAACTACTCAATGAGTAGTTCATGAACGAACGAACTAAAAGAAATGTTCAGACGATGAAACGTTGAGACTAGGCTTGAGTCGTTCATGAACGAAAGAACTAAAATGGTGAACTGTTAGAATAGGAAATAATGATATAGTTCGTTCAGTTCAGTGAACGGAAACATTTCTTTTAGTTCGTTCGTTCATGAACGACACAAGCCTATAGTGCATCCATCCCGAAATTTTCTAAACCACTCCTGTGCAGTTCTTACACTAATAGTGTTTTCACCATGAACCGTATTTATCTCTGCTGCAGCTACTGTAGCATTTTTACCACTTTTAAAAAAAAAGTATAAAATGTGCCTTTTGTACTCGTTAGTATTTTCCATTTTTTTCACTATCACTTAACATCCGATCTGTTATTTATAAAACTGATTATAAAATGACTAACTCTACCTGCATATAGTTTCAGGGAAAAAAAAGGTAGTTTACCTACCTCTTTTCGAACAAATATGACTCATACAAATGACTAAGGGAAAATACGCGGGGACTTATGGACTGACCTGATATTTATGTTAAGATGTTAAAACATTTATAATTGCAGATGCTCTTAACACACAAAGCTAACAGCTTAATATATGATGTTAAACTGCAAATATAATATTGTTACTTCCTAATATAAAATATTGAGCTGTTAAAATTACGTATTAGGGGCAATGCTGTTACTATAACAATATTAAGATGTTAATATATTGAGTTCGGTCATTTCTCAGCGTGTACAGTTTGTTAAATAAACTAAACACGCATTTTTTTCTTTTCTTTACTTATTAATTATTTTTACTGGCCGGACACCAATTATCAAAGTAGAACAAATCAAAAAGCAAGATTGATCAAAAAGGCAAAAGGAATAAAAATAATAGTAAAAACAAGAGCAAGTATGGCAATAAAAATACTAACATTAAAAAAAAATAAACTTCACAGGATCTGTGCATAGCTGGCGCAGAAAAGCTTTATGTTGTAATTTTAAACATAGTCGTATGTTTATCATACTATTATGAATTATCTTTGTAATGAATTATGGGATAGTATTGAACGTACTCATAATAATAAATAATTGCAGTTCAGTGTCATATATATTGTACGTATAAATAGAAATAAAATAACAGTGAATCCTCCTTCTTCATCGGGCTGTAACCAAGTGAGTAACAAAATAAAGTTTATTGCCGCTAAACTGGTCTTATTTTCTTCTCGGAAACAAAATATAACACTTTAGTCAATAATTAATGGAATAGTCATAAAAAGCTAGGAATTACATATGATTTTATTAATTTGTTGTTTAACTTGGTAGAGCATATATGAGAGAGGACTATGTTGGAACTTTTCGTATTTCCAACAAATGAACTGAATATTAACGGTGACCTATCAAAGTGTGCAAATTTTCGAAACAGCAACTTATAGCCGAGGTTGAACAGCGTAGAGAAAAGGGAAAATTTAAGCAACAAACTCGCATCAACGAACTATTTTCGGGATTTCAAGGACGGAGTATGCAACACGGATAAATTATTGCTATACTAAAAACAACGGATGTAGAAATTTAACAACATAGAGCAGGTCAATCCACGTTGCACATGTTAGATAAGAGATAGATTAATCAGATAAATATAATCTCTTCTTATTTGTCCAAAGAAACTGAACCTTACGTCGATCATCAGCCTTAAATATTTTACCGCTAGTTTACTTTCGATGAACCGTTTGTTGACACGCACAAGGGTAATATTCTCGATCCTCCATTTTACCTCCATTTAAGTCCATATTCTGTCATCCACCTGCAGACCATCTACATTACTTGATTCAACTTGAGCTGTACCTGTGGAGCGATTTGCAAATTAAGACGATGCTTGGCAAGGCACCTCAACTGAAGTTCAGTTGAGAGCCTGCCAAGCGTCCTCTTAATTTAAAACCCATTGTAAATAGCACCCAGCATAGAACCCTTAAACTGGTTTTGGGTGACCCCACGCAAGAGGGAAAGTAGTTTATGACCATTAGCTCATGACTCCTACGACTTTACGTCTGAATCCCATTCCATTCCTACTAACATACCCTTGATTCGCCTCCCTTGCAGTTCTTACTTTTATTGTTCAACAGAACAGCTAGCTCTCGTTCGGACATGTTCTTTATAGATTTATCTCTTTCTAGCCGCAAACCTATCCCCTTCCATCCTTTCAAACTCAATTTCTTGTAGTTTACCACTGAGTAGCTTCCGCTGTGTCGTCCTCTTTGAGTTTTTTGGCTCTGGGTGCAACCTGGAGGCTGACTTTAAATTTCTAGGTTCGGTGTTTTACTCTCATTCTTAGTCCAAGCCATCCGAAGGGCCTCTGTCCCTCTTTGTGTGGAAGCTACGCCATTGTCTTAACTGTTTTTGTTCAGGGCCAGAAAATGTTTCCGGGATTTGGCTCAAGCTGTTGTCGGATTACCTGGGTTTGCGCAGTGCTATTACAACGTCTCTTCAGCTTGACCCAATTTTCAGGGAGATTCTAAGGTCCGGAAGAGACAATAGCCTTGTGCTTTGCTCCCTTGCTTCCATTTACTAGTAGGCTTGTGAGAGGTGGATAGCATCATAATTTATTTTTAATTTCTTTCTAATTCCTTTTTGCCTTTTGATTTCCTTCAGTTTACTTTCTCTGTAGTTCGATTGCCTTATACATATTCTTTCATTCATTTCTTTTCTTTCATTTGCATGATCTGGTGTAAGGATTGAATTCTATTATTGTAAGTAGCATGTTTTTTGTTCCTATTTTTCGTTGATTTTTTTCTCTTTTTCTTTTCATTCTTATATTTTGTCCGTACCACTGGGGGCATACAGAGGCGCCAGTTAAGTTGCCCTTCTGTATATCCTCATGGATAAACAAATAGCTCACACTTAATTCTTGAACTCAGCTACTTCGATTGAACCTGTAATAGTAATCAATCAGCCAGCCAGCCAGCGGAACTGATTAAGAGAAGTCCGAACGAAAGTGATTTCAATAAGAGGGCCAGTTTTGAAAATTATATATATATTCAATAAATTATATATATATTCAACTATCTTTTACTTTTCACATTTTTTTGGTAATTTAACAGACGAAAAAAACAAATAAAAGTACAATAATAATGAATTTATAAAGTCTAAACAGTTGGTCTTCTTATAGGACTTTTTTTCAGTGTGCGATGGCCTGGCTAGACTTTGATTGATGGTTTTGTTTGGTTTTTTCAAAGGGAAAGACTTTGTCCACTACTAATTTTTGTAAGCCAAAGTCAGTGGATGGAATGAAACCGCATCATCTGGGGTCATTGTCTCAATTACATCAGGGACCTGAGACTATCAGTCTCTCCCCAGGCCTGCGAAATCGAAGCATATTTCCCCATTTTCAATTTTCTTGTTCATTTTCAGTCCCCTTTCAGATGCTAGCATACATGCTTCAACACGTTTTGGAGGATCTGGTTTGCGAGCCCATACTTGAGAGTTACTTCTGGTTTATTACGGACTAAAGCCACTTTCGCTTGTTTTGTAAAAATTGTATATAATTGTGCTAAAATTTCATTGATGGAGGAATTATACGAAGCATCCTACCTTTTCTGGAAGCGAATCCACCCCAAATCAATGACTTACCCCAGCCACGTAAAACCATCAAAACAGCAAACCAGCATTCGTCGGGGTTGGCCTAAAGGGTACTCCGCTACTGAGGATGAGGGGCCTTCAAGGCTATTTCCAGGGTACCCTGCTCCCGAGACACTTTTTTTTATTGACTTGCCTTTTTGATGGTTCGCCAATATCAACCCTGCTTTACAGGCTCGAAACTGATCAGGCACCTCAAGTTAGTTGCAGAGTTAAACAAATTCCTCACATCAATTGTCACTGAGAGAAATACCCGCCGTTCGAAGTGATTATGATCTTTAGCCCCATTGACAGCCCCAGTAGCTCAAAAACTGCATCTTTTTCCAATAAACTCGATTTATATTCGTATTTTCTAGCTGAAAGGTTTCCAACGCCTCGGTTTGCTAACATGAGTCTCGACTTTTCCTGTCATATCTAGCATATACAACGGGCTTATAAAGCAAGTCGATTCCTTCATAATTAACCATTTAAGCGCAAATGTAGTTGTGAAGTTATAGGCAATGACTGGGAGATTCAATTACTCAGAACACTTTCAAATCATCAGCATAAAGAAGATAAGATGAATGATTAACAAGGGAAAATTGTAGGTAAAAACGAGGAATAATAAAGGTCCGAGAATCGAACTTTGCGGAACACCAAAACGAGGACAGAATATGGAATATCAGGAGAAATGGACTTTCATAGTGTCTATTTTCAGCCTGTTTCTGTTGATACAAAGCAGAAATAACCAAACCAGAGGAGTTTATAGGCTAAAATATGGATGATCTGCTCTTGAAAAATTCATACTGTCCAGGAGCAAAAATCAAATTCAACTAATGTTGGTAATAACGGACCAAAAATCTATGATGAAGTAATATCCCAAACAAGACTGGGCTAATTAAAAACATCAAATTTATGAAAGGAGGCACAAAATAAATGATTAATGAGGCAGTTGAAAACTTCTCCTTTAATTGATTGTAGGTGGAAACAGAAGAGTTAAATGGAACATATATTGAAGAGACAATCAGAGTTTTATATGCTACCAGAGTAACGCAAAATACAATACAATCAATCGGCGGAGAAGGACGAAAACTGCGACAGAGCGTATCTTGAAAAGTATTGTGAGTTGGAACTAAAACAACCATCATTTTTAAATGCTGTAAACCGATCAAGGCCACAACAAAAAACAGCGTGAAATGAAAAATAATCATTATATTAAAAATCCGAAGTAACCCCAGTTCCAGTCAGGCAAATGATGTAATCTGATGTCAAAGATGAAGAGAGATAAATAGTATTCCTTTCGTCATCAGGCCACAAATATTTACACAAAATTTTCAAAAGATCTTGGAGTGAGCTCCATTACTAAAGCTCTAGAGGGTAGAATGTTGTTTTTATCCATTTTAGAAGAGATGAAACAAAACTATGATTTGATTGTACAGATTATTTGTCACAACGTAAAAAAATAACCCTATTTTGGCAATGCATATAATTTCATAGTATCCACCAACATACATATTATAAATAAGGTGTGATAAAAAGTCTGTAGCAGTGGCCTTATTTTCAATAATGAAGGATCGTTGTCTTTTATATGTAAAATGCTAGGTAAAACAAATGTGGTACAGTAAAGATTCAATGTAGCTTGGACAGCAAAGCTGTGGGATCATCAGACCATTGGTAGGCATAAAATTATCTACAACTGGAATAGATTTTGAAGTTTATTGCTCTGGAATTAGCTATGCGATGAGAATAAGACCCTCAATCTGGTTGATTTTGTCGAAGCTGCTAAAATCGTCGTTGCTTTTGATAACTTCTAGATGCAACTGATGAGTTGTTTGAAAGACAAAGAGGAGAAATAATGGCATATAGAGAAGATAGTATCCATTTTTGCGAAGATGTTGAAGGCTGTTCAATATCAGAGACAAAAAGAAGCTCACACACTTTTTTATTAGTAAGATTTTTTTCAATTAAAGTTAAAAATGCACACATTAATTTTCTGACAGTATCGGCAGCACTTTCGAAGTGTGGCGAGTTTAAGTCTAGTTTCACTGGAGTCTCATCGCTTCCTGCGGGCGTCAACGCCTCCCCAGAAAACATCCGTGACAAAGAGTCCAGCATTAACTAGAGCTCTTCACAGCCAGAAAATATTGAATGCATCGGTTAGTAGCAAAAGCCACAGTAGATTAAAAATGGAGCAATATCTTACTTGTCAATGCAATTCAAATCAGTAAACAAAGAAATGATGACGAAGCAAATCAATAAATTTCACGAATCACAAACACTTTGATAGCGGCAAAACACACAGTTTCGAAAAGATAGTGAAAGAAACACCCACAGTCAGATTAAGACTGCAGCAAAGGCGAAGCTATGTTTACGTCAAAATACGGTGAATAAAATGGCGAGGATTCAAAGAAAACCAAGCGATACTCGATGCGAATAACAACAGGTACCTAAGGCTTCAAGTAAGACGTCAAAAAGGTAAGTAACTGAAGATAATTTGAATGTAGATTTTTCCAATCCTTCTTGACACTGTAAAGTTTCAAAAATCAGTAATTGAAAAATAAAACAACAATTTTTTTTTTGTGGCGCGCGATTCTATTTCGTCATTTTTTCTTCCGCTATGCTAAGTTATAGTTAGCCTCTGCATTAATAAAATATTACAAAAATTCCTTAAAAAAACTTACTCCCAAAGTGTTAGCCAAAGAAATATGAATAAGGACACAAAACCGACACAAAAGGAGCTAAAAACTGAACCAAAACTAAACTAGACTTCTATGTAATTGATTGCATTTTTCAGACAAAAGTAAAATTTGTGTATCGAAGAAAAAACCTTAATATGCTTCACTTAAAAGTTGTCAAACGCTCAAATGAAAGATCTACTCCCAGATATTAGAAATGTGACGATAACTATTGATCTACTATTAGTTTGCGCAACAAAATGTGCTCTCAATGGGACTCAGCGACATGAAACCACTGCTTATATTTAATTCTGGGCTTGAGAATACTTACAAATGATTGACTTTAAAACAATGTTTGAAGTTATTCAAAAAATAGTTATTTAGAGCCAAACATTACCACTATTATCACAATTGAAACATTGCGCCCAGTGTGGGCATGAATCAAAGTAAAAATTCGTTCATATTGGTTATTTTGTACAAATCAAATATATTTCCTTCAAATGTTGTTTTTAATAGAAATTCAAAGTTCATTTTTGTACACTAGTGTGCAATACACTTTCAACAGAGAAACTAGCACATTCTTTTAAACTATCACGGCAATCCGAAACCACAGAACATTCAAAATAAAACACTCAAAACGTTTTGACGCCAGCTCAATATCACATAAATTTAATGCTCCAAAGTAATTTTTTGAACATCGGATCTCACGAGGACCCCCAAACACTAAGGTGTTTAGTGAAATCATGTGATTTAAGTTTTTTCTTGTTCACTTCTGAATTAGTGACCTGTATTTTTTGCATATCTTTTTATTTGTAAGTAACTTTTCAAAAAATAGCCATCGCGTACGTACAACTTAAAATAAATATAAATTGACTAAAACGACATTTTAAACAATATAAAATTATAACAACTAGAATCCAAACGAGAAATCGGATGATTCACTGAATGTTTATACAAAATTACTTCTCATAAAATCTTCCAATGAAATTATTGTTGAATAACTTTAAAGCCTGATCCCTATTTTGCTGTTGCAATATCTTTAACTTAAATCAAACGTTTCATCTTGAGAAATGAAGCAATAATAAAAAGTTATGATAATAATTTTATTTGCTTCCTTATTCTCAAGCCTTTAACTTTTTAAGACCGTACCTATAAACATAGACCATCAAAAATGTATTCATTCTATGCTCGCTGAAAAGGATTTTCGCTAAACGTGGTAAGAGAAACGAAATACAATTGTTTGGTTCTATTGTCGTCTATGAACATCAATTTTATTTTTGCTAGTCGTTTTCTTCAGACCTGCGGGTAAAACATTTAAGTTAATTGACTTAAAAGCCGAAAGCTAGAGTTTTTCAGGATTGAGTCATACTGCTGGTATCTTGATTCTCTCTCTCTCAAAGTTTTCTAAACCTCCTCTGCAAGCAGCCGAGCCGCCTTTATTTCATCATAAAAGCCTGCAAAAAATCATCAACCCAAAATTCACCGAAAGCAATCTTTTCACTTTTGTAAACAAATAGGCAAAGAAACAAGAAGACAAGTTTACGCAATACGCAAACGGTTGTGGGAAGCAAGGACACTTTCCATTTGTACAAACTACGCATTTTGTCTACAGGGCGATTGTAAGTGGGCCGATTTCGACGACAGCTTCCTACGTATTCAAACACCCGCTCATCCGTCCACACAAAGTTTAATGTTTAAGAGTAAATAGAAGGCACAGTGGGACCATATAAAATCCTATACTGCCACGATGACGGCTCTACGGCAATTGACTTAACCGAAACCAGGAATCCAACAGTCAACCGACCTACCATCCAGCCCGAGATTCAACCATTCTTTCAACCGCTATATCAATTGAAAGAGTATCCTTTGGGGAAAGTTTTGTATTTACGGACAGGACTTGATATTGCCTCTTCATTTCTGACTCCCTGGGAAAATGTTCGTGTATGTCGGAAGCTCTGTCCGGTGCAATGAGTGTTGAAGGATTTTGAAACGGAATTATCTGTCAGCGTTAGAGTTGTGAACAAATAGAGCATTTTATGGATTTAACGAATACAGGAGCTGATTAAGCAATGCTAAAGGTGGAATGGAAATAAAAGTTTTTGAACTGTTCAATAAGAAAGCTAATAAGTCCTTTACCTTTTCGGTGCTTTAGTTACAGATTGACATGTATTTCCCAGATTCATTTTGATTACAAAAAGGATGAGAGCTGATTTAGTCAAAAAAACCGAGAGAGAAAACATTCAATCAAAAAATTCAAAAAACTATCCAATCAACTATCAACTAAGAGCATTTTTCCTGCAACAAATGTTTACCGTTGTTTTTTAATTAGAAATATCGGATTTCACACAGCTGGTCAAGTAACGTATCTAAAAGGAAATTCTGCTTGCTTGTGCCAGTGCCCGGTGAATCAACAGCAGCCAGCATGTAGCCAAAAGAATCAAAAGAAATTGTGAAATTGCTAACGTTCACAGCACCTGTTTCATGGAACATCTTAAACAGTTTGTATACTGCTGAAAAGAAAAACATTAAATCCTTTATCTCGCTTCTTATACGATAAAACTGTACTGTGTACACGTAGTATCCTACTTAGTGTACACAACACAGTTGTTGTTTTGCTTTCATCACTCATATCGTCATGGTAAACTATCATCAGTAGAATCTAAGGCTCATTGTTTTTGAATTTGCTTCATGACAAGCGTAATGTAAGATGAATGGCGCTTGTAAGGTAAATAAACAGGGGTCCGTTACAAACAGAATATAACAAGCACGATATTTCTATCTGGCATGAAATTCAAGGATCAATCAAACCCAAAATAACTATAATGATAAGTTTGTTTACATGCGCCTCTTAAACATAGAAAAACAAACTCACAAACATTCCAAGTCGTAATCAAAATCGGATAATATCAACATGCCGTTGAGAAACAGGAGGCTGTTAGTAGCAAATATTTAGATCATTCCCCTTGATTCTTTCGTCTCTTGCCCAGAAAACCGGTTTGAGGAGTGCATCAAGAATACAAGTGTGGAAAGGCCCATTGGATGCCACTAGGGATGCCAAGTAAATATGATGACAGCCACAACGGTTATTATTCAGGAAACCTGATGTGTGTGGGAGCTGTGAAAAAGAAAACCGAAATGAGAATGGGAATGCTGAAGGAAGCTGATCCTACTCCACGAATCCACTGCTGTTGTAACGACTCGTGGGCAGCTCGCGCCGTCAAACACATGCCTACACTGAAAAAACACATAGCGCCAGACGCCATAATTTATAGACTTCTGGCGCCATGTACATAGTCGATTTGGGGATTGTGATAAAATATAGCGCCACACGCCATAGTACATGACGAAAGGTACATAGGAGCAGGCGCTATGCTTATAGCCCTCCACGCCATGTACTATAGTCCTCCACGCCATGTAATATAGTCCTCCACGCCATTACATGGCATGAAGGTCTATAGCACATGGCGTGGAGGACTATAGTACATGACGTGGAGGACTGTAGTGCATGGCGTGGAGAACTATAGTGGATGGCGTGGAGAACTATGGTACATGGCATAGAGGACTATAGTACATGGCGTCTGGCGCTATGTGTTTCTTCAGTGCAGAGTTAATTTTCTTCAAGAAATTGTATGCACGGTATTTTTATAGTTTGATTATTTAGTTAGTTCGATTATTCAGGTGGTTCGATGTGTCCCGACTAAAAGTTTTACTGTATAGCCCAAATAGAGTTTTCAACAACAAAGTAGAGTCCAAATATAGTTTTTCAAAACAATATTCAGGCCAAATAGAGTTTTTCAAAACAATATACACTCCAAATATAGTTTTTCATAAACAATATATAGCCCAACTTCAGTTTTTCAAATACGTTATATAGCCCTAAATCCACCAACCCGCGAAATCAAAAATCTTCTCCCGCCAATTGTGCTATCTAAAAGTTATCCAAATTTGGCCACAGTGCTTCTATCGTTGATACTCACATTTATCCGTCCCCTCACACAGTATGGCTGCGAGTTATAATTGGAGTTATCTTCTTCAACTGAAGCCATATTACATTGCTCATAGCATTATGTAATATAGCGTGTGGGGCTACAATTTCTTCGCCATGTAATTATGGCACTGGGAGCCATACCGCATAGCTCAGGGCACTATAAACATAGCGCGTGGTACCATGAATGCTGCGCCATGTTACATAGGACCACGCGCTATGTAGATTCTGACATTATGGCGCTGAGAACCATATTGCATAGCTCAGAGTACTATATACATAGCGTATGAGGCCATAAATAATGCGCTATGTTGCATGGCTCTGACCGCCATGTGGATTTTTTTCGGTGTAGTTTCTGGCCCACCCTCATGTATGAAATAGTGACGTGAAGTCAGGTGAGGAGTGGGCACTAGAAGATTAAATTAGCTAAAACCAACTAATTGACTGCCTATTGGGATTAGCTCGGGTGGAGCATGATTGAATGAATGTGCCCATCATATGGAACAAATTAATGCTGGTATGCCCATAATGCATTTTCGTCCCCTACCATCTATACGGGGACACTTCAGTGGGCTTGGAGGGTAGTTGGCAACACAACTGTGCCCCATCCTCAAAACATGCCCGATTTGGTTGACAAGTAAGTACCGCGTGAATGGATTTTCACAGAAAAAAATTTATTTTTATTTTTATTTTATTAATTAATATTAAAATTAACAGTAATAATAATGATGAAGATGATGATAAGAATAATAAGATTTTAGGATTGGACGAGTAGATCAGGCAAAAGTATGAAAGAGAATGTGATCATTGAATACGTTTTTTGGAAAATCTTCAAAACCTTAAAACCCTCTGACAATATTTTTGGAATTTTATTATTTATTTATAAAATAAAGCAAAGATTCTTAAAACTACCCAACAACCACTAGAAACCTTCAAAAACCCCAAAAACCTTCAAAAATTTTAAAAATTACAAATATAATGCTACACTGAAAGAAAAATCTTGGTATAATCAACCATTTTCCTTAGTTGTTTTTGCGTCAACTACGGGCTGTGGTTAAAACAACCATAAAAAATAGTTGATTACTTTTATGCACCATGACGCGTGGTTGATAAACAACGTCCGTGGTGCAAAAAAGTACTGGTTCAGGCGGTAACGATGTATTGGTATATTTATCTCTAAATGCTTGTATCATTAGAGGAGCATTGATAAGCCATAAACCATAGCAACATAATCCATCCAAGCCTTAAATAGAAACAGGACGTGAGACGTGAAATTGAGTTCATATGCATAACTGCAAGCTGCAGCATCTATGAAAACAATTGAAACTGCTAAACAATTTCTGGCATTGGGACAATCGTATTCGTTTTCGGGACTCCCTGTTTTATAACAGTGATCTGCAAACAGAAGACTTATATTTTGTGAATAGAAGAAGGGAAATATAAAGGCTTCACAGCATAACATGAATATGAATTATATCGAACAGCAAACCGAACACAATTTTGCCATGTAGCATATGAAACTTCTATGAGAGAATAGGAGTATGAGTATGACGAGTATGAAAAATCAACAGTTTGCCTTAGTTGTTTTTGCATAAACTAAGGCTATAGTTAAAACAACCATAAGAAAATTGCTGATTACTTTTATGCACCATGACGCGTGGTTGATAAACAATTTCATTCGGAGCATGAAAAACATCCAAATGTTGAAACCATTCTACTTTGCGTAGAGTAATTTCAAAGACGTTGCTCATTGAATTACGTTTGTTGAAATCAACTATTGCGAAGTAGTTTAAGTACCATAAAAACAGTTGATAATTCGAAACGTTGAAGTTTTGAGTGAATTGATGAAAATTTTTCTATTTATCAACTAATTTTCGTGGTTATGAAACAATTAAAACAGTTGATTTCATGAACGTTGCCATATTTTTTTGTACAACCAGAACCAACTACTTTTATATCGTTAAATTAACTATATTAACATACTAAAAATAACTATTTTCCGTAGTTCGTTTAACGATTTTGAATGAATCGTTGCAATACTATTCAAAATAGTTGAACCAACCAAGAGTTTTTCTTTCAGTGTGTAAAACAACCCCTTTCTTTGTTAGAAATAAAATCAAACTCGCGATCAAAATCAAAATAAAATTGCATTCGTAGCACCATTCGCATCTTTCATTGTAAATTGAAATCAAAATCAAAATTTAATCAACTTAAATTCCAGTTCGGATCATAAATCCGATTCAAATTAGAGCCCGAATTTAAAATTTACTCTATATTCGTAGTGAACCATCCACCGTCGTGTGCCACCCTCAAACAGTAACTAATTTTGTAAATTTATGTATCTTATATTATTTTGACTTTTATTTTAATTTTAATACATACGGATTGTATAGATAATAAATTAATTAGCTATGGATAATTTCGATTTAAAGTTCATATGATAACTCACATGTCGCCTATATGACGAATCCGTTTGAATATTCAGCGCCTTGCCCACACTCATTGTCACTGACTTGTTTGATTTTCAGTTTTTTGTTTTTGTTTTGTTTTGTTTTTGACTTTTCTTTACTTTATTTGAGACTAATGTCCCGCTGATCACGTAAAACTTTTGAAATTCAAATACTAAGCGTCTACGCTACAAATTCAAATTGTAAGACAGGAGTTTAACGTACTTTTTAGACTTTCGAAGTCTTGCGGCGTTTCACATTGAATGAGGAATGTGGGCAATAGTGCCATCGGGACACCTACAGATAAAAACTTTTACCTAAAAAATGTTTTTTTATATGTATATATATGCAACCCCTTATACATGAAACTCTCAGCAGGATAGCGTTGAGAAATGCGGCAAGTCGTCGGCAAGGGAGTATTTGTGAGCTGTTTTTGCAATGGGCGAAACGACGGGTTTGAAACTGCAGAACCTTGGGGGAAGGGTTCAACGCCATGCCATTTTTTTAATATAGATGCCATAACCGAATTGTGAGGAAATTTCTAAATTTAATGAAATAGAACCTCACGGAGATCTCCTAAAATTCCTAAAAAAAAAACCCCCTGATGCGAGTTTACAAATCTTGTGGAAATCCCTAAAGACTAGGTGGAAACCAGATCTACATATGAGATATGGGGTTCAAAATTCAAAGTACTCCAGAAGGATCATACGTGCTCCCTTTTGAATTGAAAAACAAAGCAACCAGGAATAGAGGATTGATTGAAGATAAGGGTAGTTTTTAGGGCACATGCTGCAGCAATCACTATAAGCAAGTAAAATACAGCATCAATTTTCGTGTTGGATATAAGCCACAACGAAAAATATAAAAAGTTTATTCTCAAAGAAAAACAACAAACCATCTCAAAACAAACGAAATTTCTTTCAAAAAAAGCTATCATTGATAGAAAATATCGAAAATCTACAGCTTTTACACTTTCAGTTCGAACATTTCTTTTTGTACGAATAATAAGTCTCCCGAAAATCCTCGAGTGCAGAAAATCTTTGCTGCATAAATACTACTAAACAGTGAATTTACTCCTTTAATTCTCTTCTAGTCACTTCCATCCACCAACATAAACTCCTCTAATCCCGCATACAAAATTTCTACCAAAAATGTCATCCTTATTGATCCGATCGAAAGCGACATGTTCATTTACATAAGTCAATTTCTATTAGCAGTAGGAAACAAATAGAGGGTCGGGTGCACACAACACGAATTTCACAAATGTTATCACTTGTATTTTTCGAAAATTCACTGAAGCTTTCAGTATCATTACAATCAGATGGGGGAGCGTGTTGTTAACAACAAAAGCTGTACTGGTTTATTGTGTGCTATCCAATCATCCGAGTTTTTGTTTGTTCACGACCGATACGATTATGTGTGATTTGATGGTAATCGGTAGCAGCTGTTTATTTGCATTGAGGTTGAGATGAAGTGTTGTTCGTTATTGTTTACGTGTAGATTCAAAGAGGCGGATTAAGTTGATTGAATAGAATCTTTTAAATCCTATGTCTGCACCACAAGTAAAGTAAATTTGTTTGTAAAAATTAAGTAATAGATCCAACCAAATTGGATATGAATAGTACTTTATCCGTGGCTATTGCCTGACTGTTAGTTTTTTGATTGCCCTGATGGTTTTTATTTTGTCTCACAGTTTTTATAAGCTGCGTTTTAAAATTAGACCTTTCCAATTTCAAAGTCATGCAAAGTCGCACTATCCAACCGAATAGTGATGAAATTCCGAGAGCTTGAAAAAAAAAGAACATTTCCATGTTTCCAAGTATTTTTCAAATTTTCTACCATATTTATACTCACCCAAAGCCTAGCTTAACATTGTCATCCAAGTATTCATTTATTTAAAGAGCAGCTTAGCTGTGCATGGCTACACGATGCAAATAAGATTGTGCGAACTTCAGTTTAATTGCATTCAGCTACAGAGAAGGCTACCCTGCGAAACTAATAATTATGGACTAAGAGCTGTTTTTACGCCTGCATTTTTTACTGTTTATTGTTAAGAAGTAAAAATGGTAATGTTTTAGATTCTAGTGGTGCAATTAGTAGACTGCGGATGTTTATGCGATTGCGTATGCAAAATATATACAAAATACAGTGGTCCTTCAATAATCCGGACACTCGTTGATTCGGACCACGCAGCAATATGGACACCTCTTCATTTTATACTGCGGACACTGTAATTCGGACATTTTCAAATCTTGTAAAATTCTCGGTAATCCGGACTAGCAAACTAAAGAATTAGGATGCATTTCTCGATTCATACTTCAATGCATTCAGTGAGTTCCTGGGTTCAGTCATTTTTTGTCATTTTGTGTTGACGTGTATATCAGTGCATTGTTGCTTTTTACATTTCATGTGATTATTAAAGTGAATTATAGTTCGAGTAAACAAGAATTCAACGCAGTATTTCCTTTATTTATAAGGAAAAAATAGAAAGGTAGAAATATTAAAACTGCAAATATTTTCTTGTGATAAAACATCTTCCTTTTCAGTTATGCAGTCAGAACTTAGAGTAGCCGATGTTCCAGGAAAACTATGAAATCCGCCAAGTACGATTTGATGGAGAAGAAACTTTTTTCCTGGTTTCAGAGAAAACGGCTGCAACACATTCCGATCTCCGAAATCCTTGTTTGTGCAAAGGCGAAAGAATTTTTCGACGAAATTTATTGAGGCACACGTACGTTTTTTGCTAGTAAAGGTTTGCTTCATAATTTCAAAAAACGCTTTGGTGTCAAATCTCTAAAGATTTCCGGGAAGAAAATAAGCAATGACTGCAATGTTGTGCAACCATTTAAAATTAAATTTTAGGAAAGAGTAAAAGAGATGAATTCGCAGCTATGTCAAACTTATAATGCAGATGAAATCGCCCTCTTCTGGAGGAAATTTTCGGAAAAGACTCTAGCGTTGCGTGCAGAAAAATGTAATGCAGGTAGAACAATTGGAAAAGAACGAGTGACGCTTTTAGTTTGTTCCAATGCCACTGGAAAGCATCGACTGAAACTCTTGATGATAGGCAAATTCAAAAGCGCAAGAGCCCTGAAAGGACAGCCTTTACCTGTGGAGTACGTCAGTAGCAAAAATGCTTGGATGACGGAAGTTTTGTTCAAAGAATGGTTTCATTTGTCAAGCAAGTTAGACGTTATTTAAAAAGTGAAGGATTGCCAGAAAGAGCATTACTGTTATTGGATAATGTGACTTGAGATAAGAAGCAATGATGGCAAAATCTGTGTTATGTTTTTCCCTCCCAATTGTACTGCACTCATACAACTCATGGATCAAAACGCCATTCGAATTCTTAAACTACGTTACTGCAAGAGTTTTCTTTGCCAAATTTTTGCTATCCTAGATGACGATTTTATGAAGTGCATCAAACAATTCAATCTCAAAGATGTTGCAATGATTGTCGGTAACACATGGAACTCTGTCACAGAAAGCACTTTGCGAAAATGTTGGAATAAACTTTTAGGAATCGATGAATGGGAATCTGAAGATGAATTGCCCATTTCCACATTGAGAGAACATTTAACTGCTAGGTCTGAAGAGAATGCAATTATCGACTTGCTCAATGATATTTCTCCTGACGTTTACCAATTTTCAGAAGTTAACGAAAGAATTACAGATGACGCGATTCAAAAACTAAGTAGTGAAGGTGAAGACGATGAAAATCAAATCGATAAACCACTTGTCGAAAACACGAAGGTTTCCCATACTGAAGCTGTGTCTGAACTTAACAAATGCATTAAATATGCAGAGCAAGAAGAGTGCAATATAAATGGAATATTGTGCCTTCAAAAATTAAGAGAAAAAGCCATGCTAGATCTCAAACGGGTTCGTGCTCGTCAAGCAGAGATTACAAATTTTTCAAATAACTACTGCTCGATTGATTTTATTCCTGGAACAGTTTGTTGATTTATATTCTAACTTTATAATTATGAATTTTAGCAAATAAAAATTTTATACATTTAAATAAAACGATTTGGTTATATGCATAAGGTACTTAAAATAATAGTTTATGAATATTCTTGGTCATCCGGCCGATTTGGTAATTCGTACAAGCCATAGAACGTAACTGTCAGAATTATCAAAGGACCACTGTATATGCAATATGCAAATAAATAATGCATTTTTAAAATCGTCTAATTATAAAACAAATCATATTACAGTTCCAGGACTGATTAAAAATATGCATATGCATAAACATCCGCAGTCTAGCAATAAATGATTTTTCAATAAACAAAAACATTTGCAAGTAAATTTAATTGAACATTTTCAAGAGTACCTAGGTGGCTTGCGTACTTATTAATGTAATTGATTTTTTATATTGCATAGATTCATTTTCTTTCAATTTATACAACACACAAGTAGAAAATTCTAAAAAAGTAAAGTGGTGGTTTTACATATTAATTAGACGTTATAAATAGCCTTGTTTCTGCTATGTGGCTAAGAGCAAGAATTTGTAATATCAAAACTTTACCATTCCCTAGAATAAAAAACTTTATTCCACCAAAATTCTCCAGAGCTGTAGCCACGTGCGAACATAGTGTGTGTAAACCAAATCTCTGATAGTGCAACGTTTACACAAACCACACTTTTAGAGCCCGTCCGCACTACACATACTTTGGTATGCGCATACATAAGAATGTGCAAACACACAAGCCCGTCCAGACTGCACATACAATTGTATGCGCAAACATCTGCATATACAAGAGTGAAGTGGAAGCCTATGAGGGAAAACTTTTGTATGATACAATTCGATAAACTCTGTAAGGAATTATCTTGAATATTTTCGAAGGTCTCCCATTCAAAAAATGCTGTTTGCTATAACTCGATGACAACAATTATGGAAATGAGCAAATTTGCCAATATTTCGCTGTTTCAATTAATGTTCTGGTGTGCAGCAGGAGAAACAAGATGGAACATTCTTTAGTGTATAGTAAAATATTTTACCAGAAGACTTAGTATGTAATTAGGATTACAAAAAAAAAAACAAATTTCAATTATACAACAGCCTAATTTTACTTCTTTTTGGGTTTTATTAGAGGTATGACCATATATGAGTTGCATGCCCCGGTTGACTGGGATATGCACAGATATTACATGCACCCAAAAATGTATCAACCAATAATCAATAATCAATAGCACTGGTGGCTGATCTATATCGTACCCTGCAGTGTATATTGTACCTATATCATATATTATTTTGTAAGTATCATCACCTACGTATAAAATGTGGTTTTGTATTTCAATTAATTTCTATATAATTTCTAAACGTAAGCTATTCCCCTTCCGTAGTTAAATCTCTGGAATTATTTACTCTGCATGCATAAGGACCATTGTGTGGAAAGTTTTCTACCCTCGAAAGTATATTTTATAGAAATATTATTGAAAATTGGTAATGTGCGAAGAATATAACCGTTTTTAAGCAGTTTTCCAGTATCCGGACAAGTGAGTCCGAATACTTAAGAAAACAGTTAAATATGCTCTTGCACATATTGGTTACTTGACAAGATTAACATCAGCTCTTATAAACTCTGTAAGCAAATTATACTGGCATGCTAGCTATCTACACCCTTTAAAATATAATATACGACCTGTACGAACACTAAAACTATAGATTTTTATGTTTGGATAATGTCAATTTTCTATGTACGTGCAACGAAAGAGCCTTAAAAGAGATTTCATTGCATTGCAGTAAAATGGAGAAACCGCTATTTTAGTTAGCAATTAGAGCTTCATTTCATTTTAGAGCCTAATTTTTGAGTTAAGTTTCGAAAACTACAAACTCAATTACATATTTCTACAAAATATGAATTTTTTGTGGAAGTATGTTAAAATCAATGGTGAAAAAAGCCTATACCATATACATATCTGCATACAGCGGAAAAACACAAATCATTGAATATCTCAGAAGTTACTAAAATATAGATAGAGAGTTTATGGTTTTGAGCAAAATATGTCTCAGAATCATTCATCGCTCAATGATAAGTCTGCACATATATTTTCCAACAGCGCATACAATTGTGTGCACATACACAAATATTTGTATGTGCATATGTATGCGCATACAAAAGTATGTGCTAATTTCAAGTGTGGACCATTGTTTGCACATATTATGTATGCGCATAAAATTGTATGCGCTATTGCTCGAAAATGTATGTGCAAATATATCATTAGCATATACTTTTCCTTACTTTGATGCCTACTCTGTGGCAAAGGTAAAATGTATGCACCGATATCGTTGCAGTGTGGACCATCGTTTGCACATATTTTATGTATGTGCATACGTATGGGCGTACAAAAGTATATGTAATCTGAACGGGCTATTAGGCTTGCACATGGTACCGTTTTTCTGGTCATACTCACGAACTTCCCAAAGCAAACCATTTTGCACAAGTAAACGCATCGTTTTACTTGCACTTGTAGTGGTCCTTTTAGGCATATAACATTGAGCAGATATGCGAAACTATAACGTATCTCACGCCGTTAAGCTCTAAGATATAATCTAATATTTAATACTATTAAATACCTTAACGAATATATATTTCCGAGATATTAGCTGATGCGGTTTTCTGAATATATTGTATGAGCAAAAATATTACCTAATACGGTATTATTGAAAATATCCGATTAGTCAAAATTCACATTTATGCAAATTTAATTACAATTCAATACAATTTCAATACAAAATTTTCTTAAAATATTGTTTTCTTTTCACTTGAAAACACACTTTGTGGGTTTGAAATTCTCTGCGTTTGCGAAATAAAACAGTTTATTTGCCACTCATAAACTTTGATTCGAAACAATGATTATCACAACTAAATCACTTTACTTTACGCTCTGCAATTCACTTTACTCGCGTATATACTTAAATTATCGCATTGATTTCAGCATCATTCACGTTGAAATCAGCCTGCCAAGAAACGCAGTCAATTTGTTTTTCAAACGACTTATTTCTCAACTACTCACACTGAAGACATTTATATTATCTTGTGCATTTCCAGAATGGTCGATTCCTAAGGTCACAGTTCAAACTTCTAACCCTAGTGTCAAATTTCTCCTCTAAAAAGTCTTCCGGAGTAGGTAACATATCAACTTTTATCTTAAAAAGGCTTTCTATTTGCGTTTTTGAGGATCTCTCTATTCTATTCAACTCCTACTTAAATATACATATACTATTTTCCCATTCTTTGGAAGCGTGCGAAAGTAGTTTCCACTCCAAAAGCGTCAGGATTCTGCGATGTACTCAACACGTATCCGATTTCCCTCCTCTCAAACGTGGGAATGTTACTTCAAAGGGTTATGCAGAAACACCTAAATTACACCAAAATATACTGAACACTTATTCAACAGCTTGATGAAGCAAAGTAATGAGCATTATATGTACGTCATGCATCATTAATAGCACGAGCAAGAAAATCGTAGCTTTTTGTTATTCAACTTGGTAAAAAAATTGGTGCAACAAGCATCAAAATAAATCATGTCATCAGCATCGGCGTAACAATCGGTTTGCAGTCCTAGCTTTTGCTAACAAATTTTTTCATTGAACCTAGACATGATCTGATGTCAACCATAAGACGCCTCTAAGCTCTTACGATCCAGGCTAACACCATCATTCCAACACAAGTAAAAAAGTAAAACACAGAGCTGCATTAGTTTTGGTAGTTATGGTGAAATGAAAAAGCAATGAATTTTCAAAATCTAAAAAATATATTTCAAATGCTAAGATTCCAAAATCAAGAATATACTGAAACTATTCTGAACTCTATAAAATGATCAATTCAAATAAGATCATCAACCTTATTGTCAGAATATTATCCAAACGATCTTACCTAATATATTTTCTTCATTCAAACAACAGTATATATTAAATTTATATCAAAATTTTATGAGTGTTATTTGACCTACTTAATTTCCACCCAAAACGCTAATAACATCAGATGAATATTATTATATACAAAGCTTCCTCTGTTTTCATCCAGATCTTTACATTCAAAATTTTATCAATTCTTTGACAGTTAATGTGATGAACTCTGCGCCAAAACCTACAAAACAGAACAAAATTTAAAGGAAACTCTCATCTCTTCGCAAAGATAAAAGATAAAAGACATGGTCGAAGCGAATTATTCCCCGCGGTGGCAACGCTAACATCTTAATGCACCTGAATACTTTTGCAAGTAAGAACTTCTCGAAAAAGAGAACTTTCAAAGTGTATTTTCACGGAAATGAATACTTAAGTTAATGCTTCTGCTGGATTATACGAGGTCGTTTGCTGGCTGGTGTCCAGGTCGCAGTAGCGGCGCCAACGGCCTCATACACTTGTACCATCTCGACGGCACCGTTTAGTAATAATTTGAAATTATGTAAAATATTAAGCTAAAGGTGAAATGTGCGTTTTCGGGAAAGATGGTCGGCTGGCAAGCCAAGAAGGAAAAGTTTTCTTGTTTCGACGTGTAAACGCATTCGATGATGGTAGTGGTGATTTCATTAGAAATTAAATGAGCATTTCATGACTGGTCATTAATGTGTTGATGTCAAGGCTAGGTTTAAAGAGGATTTTCAAGTGGATTTAAGGAGATTATATCAATTTTATATAAATTTAATTTTAAAAGGATTAAAGCCTATATGAAATGAAAATTTAATGATTGACAGAGTAAAACAGCTTGATTTAATCGGATTAAAAGCGATGCTAAATTTTGCAGGAAAAATAATAAATTTCTCTCATATTTTTTGGTGAAATCAGGACCGGTTCTGGCCATATTTCCGCCCGGCGCAGAACGACATTTGGCGCCCTCTATATTATGATTTTTATTTTTTTGACCCCTTCTTTCATGATTGCGAATTCTTAGCAAGTTTTTACTAGTTCTTGGGAGTATTTACCTGAGCATTGCTCAATATGTAATTTTCATGAAAAAACTAGATATTTGCTCATTCGAGCAATGCAGCAAAACACTTTTTCTCAAAATGTTTTTGTTTCAAGTTTTCGATACGCAGAAATATTTTTCTTCTCCGATTTTTTGGCTCTGTAATACTGTTGACCGGATAGTAACCAATTGTTTGAGCCTAATTATGTACAGAACTATAATTTTCGTTAACAGTTCTTTTCCAAATGATCTACCGCTGTGAGAAAGAGCCTCAGATACGTTTATTGACAGAGATTTCCCCCTGTAATTCTAATTATCGATAGCCATGCACATGCATAAGTGTAGAAACATTACAATAAATAGAGAAAATTCTAATATTTATAAGAAAATCACATTATTCGTTCATTCAAACTAACAAAAATAAGCTTAAAATATATGTTAAAGACATAAATTATAAAGAAAATTCTGATTTTTATGCGGCAATGACAAGAGTTTGCTGTGCTTATCCACTCTGAAACGCTTTAATACACAAAAATTCTACATTTTGTGGAAAGAAACTTTAGTTTTCTGATAAGTCTTTTTTTATCTAGTTAAAAGCATAGCACAGCAAGCTTTAATTTTCGCAATGTCTTCAACTAAACAACCATTATTTTATTCGAAGACAAGACCATTTTCTATGGATCTAATTGCCAAATTTACTAATCTTTCTTGCGTCATCGTAGATCTAAAATAATTCTTTAAAATTTTTAATTTTGAAAAAGATCGTTCTCCCGATGTAACTTTAAAGAGAAAAGTCAACACTATTTTCAAAGATCTTCAATATTTCTACTGAAAATGAATTCAAGGATATCATTGAGCGAGTTATGTTACTTAATTAATAAGGATCCTCAAGCTCTGATTCAATTGAAAAAGTGCACACCTCTCTTGCCATTGAAACGGAATAACACGGACTAGAATTATTTGAAAGTCTAGCATCCCGGTCCGTAGAAAGGTTTTTTTTTCTCTTAATTCCAGAAGAGAAAGGAAACGTTCATCTAGCACAGGATTCCGCACGTTTGCATCATTATTTTGCAATAAATATACGAATTTGGTAGTTGATGAAGTGGTTGCCACAAATTTAGTTAGTCATAAAGTGCTTTCGTTTTTTAAACACTTACTCTTTTTCCGTTATGCACTACCAGACTACTTTTTTTTAAAAAGTTGAACTCATAATAGAGTCAAAATTGACAAACGAACGCAAAAACTATTTTTACAAAACAATTTAAGCGCAAAACCGATCAAATTCAAGTCAAACAGCTTTAAAATATAACTAAAATTCGATACTAAAACAATCCGTATCAAACGTACTTCAGTTAAATTTTAAAACTGAAAGTTCCACAATCTATTTTGATCCTTGAACTGAAAGTATATTATTAGAAAATTCTTTCCCTAATAAAAAGAAAATATAGACCGGAAGATTGGTTATGACTTGTACCACTAGCGTATACATTTATGCTATCATATGTGCATATAAACACGGCCTACCTACTCGCATGAGTATGTTCATGCTAACGGACAAGTGCACCCAAAGTGAAAACCGAGGAAAAATCATACTTCGCTATGTTATTTTTCACTGGTGCAGAAATTATTTCCGCGCCGGTATTGCTGATATCAACCTTCTTTATCAACCTGCATACTCAACAGCAGCTCAGCATAAATTAGAATGTGAAATCAACAGAGAATGAGGGAATACGGACTTAGGGGAGTGAAGTAAACGTTGATACCGCTGGCACAAGAATTCATCCCGCACCAAAATCATACACGAAAACGCATAAAGCGAGTAGTGATAGTTTTGCTTTCTTCATAAGAAATGAAGTGGTGAATGGAGCAATATAGATTTTCGCACCAGGACAATTGCTCTTGTGGATTTTTGTCCTGAATTGTTCGAAGGTGTGGAAAAAACACAAATGGAGGAGAATGCAGCATAGAAGGAAGTAAAGTAATGAGAATGAAGTAATCTAATTTCATTCATAAACATTAATGTTGTGAAGTGCCTAATGTGCTCCAAGCAGCGATCGTGTTTGTAAATTTTGCTCCTGCAACGCAAGTGAATTTTAAATTAAAATAGGGCTGCTTTGAAACTTAAAACGCATGTAACGATCTGTGTGAACAAAGTTTACATTGTAGAAAAAATAAAATAAACAAGAATATAGACTGCCAATTGAATAGGATGAACTTTGAATATTTGTGTATTTCGATATTTTTGTTATTATCAACTAAAGATTTTATGAGCTTTGAACAACGAAAGATGTTATGAACTTTTTGTTATTATGAACTTTGCGCCCTTTCTCATGTGCGCCCGGCGCAGCTGCTCCATTCGCTCCAGAGGGAGATCCGGCCCTGGGTGAAATTATATCTGCAAATCATTTCGGGCACGATCTAATTTAGAAAAAGTAAATAGCTGATTTTTTGCCCAATACTAAAGCACCATTTTTGCGTTCGTCAAAACATCCAGCAAATGCTAAAACCTCAAGCCAGTCGTGAATTTGTAAAAAATCTGCTAAAATTTTAGTCGAACATCAAACATTTTCAATGAAAAACGATTAATTAAAACCAAACTCTATGAAGACAATAAATACTTTACAAATCTCATGCCTTTAAAAACAAACGAACATTGAGCGTCCATTAATCTCTGAAAACATTTCATCTTACCAACTAACGTTTCAATGCAACTCCAACTTTCCCAATTTCTCAAAAAAGGCAACTTTATACAAATGAAAACTTCCACGAATCTAATACAGTCGCGCACAATTCATTAAGAAATAACACGAAAAATGAATTAGAATTGCGAAAAGAAGGATTTTTCACTTTGTATTCGTTTCAAGCGTTCGCATCGAACCAAACTGGAAACTTTTCAATTATTGAAATGTCCTTTCACCACAAAGTTTTCTAATTACCTATTTTCGCCATAAATTATTGAAAATAAGACGTGATGGAGCAACGGCGGTAGAGAAATTGAAAAACGATGGTGAAGAATTATCGAGCATAGATCTTAAGAGGATGTTAGTACTTTTTTAGTGGGTTTTGTGGTAACGGTTAACATAAGTTGAAGAGTCCCTGGATGGATTTCATTTATTTGACTTTTGTGTTATTTGATCGATTGAAAGGAATTGATGAAGAAAGTTTTCAATCAATTGGTTACGCTTCAGATGTGTTTTATTTTAGGAATTTTCGGTAACACACTGTGCTTAGTACTTTTAGCGAATATACGCCTCCAATTCAAATATCAGCAAAAATTGTGTTTATAATAATATTGAAATCATACAATTGTGTTTTGAATGTATTTTAACATCATATAACTAACTCTGTACAAAATTCACCAATTGAAAGATTGACAGCTGTCCAAAACTTTGTTGCTTTTCATCTGGATGTATTAAATGTAAATAAGGGTAAATTAGAAAGGTTTATATTGACTTTGTTCAACTTATCAGTTGGGGAGACCGAGGAGGGTTTTGACAGAGAGTTGTGACATACTCGATTTCTCGGAGCCTATAACAGCTAGAGAGCTAGCAACACTGCACAGTTATTGCTTTTTCGACGCGTGATTGCATGTTAGTTCGCGCCAGCCTGCATTGCAGGCGGTAGTGTCAACACGAAATCGTTGTAAAAATAAACATCAAAAGTAAGTTTTTGGTCAATAATTCAGTGTTCTATTATTTGATATACGTGTGACTATAGTGTTGTTGTGATATTTTTACTGATATGCAGTGTCAATTCTAGTTTCATACCTTGATATTGATTTTCTGGTATGTCTCATGTTTTTTATGTGCCATTATTCTGATCGACGCATGTTTTTTTGCTCCTAGGAGAGTTGTGACAGCTTGTCACAACCAGTGCTACCATTTTAGCATTTTGAATCCTAGATCTAGCATTATTTTTTTCAAAACGGCATTAGAAATTTAAAGTTAGCATCTAGCATTATTTCTAGCATTTAAATTTAGATTTCGAAATAATCTAGTACTCATCTATTTACAATCTTGCCCATCAAATTTTTCTCAATAATAGCTTTGTTCGTGTACTTTCAGTCGCGTTCATGAACTGAAACTTCCGGATTCAATTGGAAGGGGGAAATTCATGAAAAATACAAGAACGCTCTCATGGAATTTCCTTGCAATTAGAAGTGACAGTTGTGTGATTTTGAAACATTGATAATGATTATAAAGTCATTTTAAGCAGTAATAAAGTATCTCTTCAAAAATATTCGACCGTCATAATAACATTCCGGGAAAAATATTTTCCTTGCTGCGCATATTTGAAAATATGTATTCGCGCCACACCGTTTGACACTTTTCAGGATCTCGCACTAACTCAGATTCAACTCAAATCTCAAGCTCTCTCATGAAAGAGGGAAGGTTTTCAGTGTTCAGTCAAAGAGCGTATAAAAACGACTTCATGGTAATGCTTAAAGTACGCGAACATACCTTATATTTGAAAACATTATGTAATGCTGCCTCATTTCAACAAATATGCGCTTAAAGCTAAAGTATTCTGAAAATTTCAACTGTAAACCTACCCCCAGCGAACAAAACCGCTGTCGATCGATCAATCCCTGCTGTGCTGGCTGCCAATAAATTCGCAGACCGATTGTAGCCAAAAGTACATTAGAACTAGTACTACACCTTTGTGCTTTCAACAGGAGAAATGATATACAGTCGATCTTCTATTCTTTGTCTACGATTAACGGAATATCCCAGTGCTAGTGACAAGTATTATTAACGTTGCAGAGAAAGCGAAATATTAAGTGAAATAAAATGAAAAGGTAGACATCCTAATATTAAGGTAATTTTGGATTGCATTAAATACGGTAAATTTAGGTTTCTCGTTCCAGTAAATCGTAATGATGCTAAAAATTAGTGATGTGGTCCCATCCACTTAAGACTCCTTGGAGCCTCGAGCATGCATAAGTTCAAGTTTGCGAAAGTATGTGCATTTTAGTTATATATTTTTTTCCCGAATAATGTGAATCAATTGTTTTGTTAGGACTTCGAATGCAAGTAATCGCACGGATAACAGAAAAAAATATACATTTCTTCACTTAGAAATAAATAAATGGTGCTGTTTTCATTGTGTGATTCCCCAAAATGATGTTTTGAAAAATATTGGTAGAAAAGAGCTTTACACAAGAGAAGAAGATTGAAATGTAACTGACATGTCTGATATATAATCATCTTGAGATGTAAATTTTAAGCATCTAATTTGTTTTTATTATATATATATACATATATATATATATATATATATATATATATATATATATATATATATATATATATATATATATATATATATATATATATATATATATATATATTATTTTCATATCGAATCATGTTTATTTTAATCAAATAAGTAAGCATTATTTAGCATTTTAATTTAACTGGATCTGGCATTATTTAGCATTAAATAAAATTGAATCTAGCATTATTCCAAAAAACAAAAAAACAAATGGCAGCACTGGTCACAGCTATCCTAATTTGAACCAGCTTTCCTACTATCAGCAATATGTGTTGTGTGAAGAAGTGAATATGCTTTACCCACCTATTTTAATTTTTATTTATTGTTTCAGAATGCCAAATAAATATACAAGAAAAACTAATAGAGCTATGTCTAGTATCAAAACATATGAACTAGCTTATGAGGAGGTGACATTACCTGGAAATGCTGCCTCTTCTTATGGTTTGAACTACATGTCGCTTCAAAGGTATATTAAGAAGAAACAAACTTACGAGGCTAATGAAACGGGAAAACCACCATCTATTGGGTATGCTAGTTCAACGGTCTCCACCAAAGATGAGGAAAATATACTATGCGAAAATGGAAAATATACTATATTTGCATTGCACTTAAAAGGGCAAATTATTTCATATGCCGATGACACTGTACTGCCAATAGAGGATACTACATGGAATAATGTAAAAGTTAGAGCAGAATGTTGTTTAATTATTTTGAAAGAATGGTTAAACCTTAGCTCTCTCTCATTAAATGTTGATAAGCCAAAATTTATGACATTTAGCATTACTCAACGCGGAATACCGGCAAATTTAAAAGTCACCATTTACACAAGCAAATGTAATTCGTGTTGTGATTGTGAACCAATGCAGCAAGTAACAGAAATCAAATATCTAGGTATCATAACTGATCGACATTTAAAGTGGGATAAACAAATAAACCATACAATAGCAAAAACAAGAAAAATTATTCCAATTTGCTTCGAAGTGCGATCATTCTTACAAAGGGAAAACATAAGAACTTTTTATTTTGCTCTAATATATCCGATAATTCAACATGGCATATTCGCATGGGGCAGCGCAACAAAAAACGCACCCAAGCCGTTGTTTCTCATGCAAAAATTGGTTCTAAAAATGTTATACCAAAAACCTAGACTTTTTACCACCGACCAGCTCTTAAGAACTTGCAATATGCTCTCAATTGAGCAAATATTCTATATGATCTCAGCATTTCAAGTTTTTAAGGAATACAAACAAGGAAAACGAAGAGTAATTTCAAATTCAACAAGAGGTGGTGCTGACGTAACTATTATACTCCCTCGTAGACATACACAAATAGAGCAGGATCATTATTTGTACACAGCCATTAAAGTATATAATGTTTTACCACTAGAATTAAAACGAGCATATAATTTGGATGTGTTTAAAAAAAAGTTAAAAGATATTTATTATTCTCGATAAAAGCAACACTCTTTAACATTACTTTCTGATATTGAATTGTTTGTTTTAATTATTATTGTACGTGTATTAAATATTATTTATAAACAGTACTATTTAGGCATAAGTGCAAAATGTTTTTCACTTAAATATTTTTATTGTTTTCTTTATATGTATTTTCTTAAATTTTTCTTAATCTAATTTTTATATTTTACCTAAAATTGTTGGATAGTTTTAAGTTTAATTTTCTTTTTATTTATTCCCCTTATACAAACTCGATTGATATGTGAACTAAGAGTTTTTTTTTTATGTAAATGAAAATGAATTTTTAAAGGTAGTATCTGCACTAGATTGCATATATATTAAATATCACAAGGCCACTTTTCACCCTGACTCAAGGTGCATTCTACCTCAAATGGAGGAGTGGTGCATTGTAAATTTTTTTTGAATTTAGAATTGTCAAATAATGTAAGCACTATTTTAAATAAAATAAAAATTGTTGATTGTGTGGCTTCAAATTATGATCTTACTACAAAAAAAAAAGAAAAGCTTGGCGTACGAATCAACGCGTAAGCATAATAAGAAGTTTCCGGTGTCTTGGAAAGAGAAAAAAATGGCTGGAGAGGTATGGCTTAAGATATTTATGGAACGGCATCCAAATTTATCACTAAGATTGCCTCAAACAAGAAGTATAGATCGGGCAACCAGCTTCAATCAAACAAATGTGGCGACAATTTTCGCCAATTATACATGTGTCTTAGGCAAACATAAACTTTCCGCAAAAGATATTTGGAATGTTGATGAGACACTCATAACGACCGTCCAAAAACCTCATAGAATTATTGCGCGACGCGGAGAAAAACAAGTAAGTGCTATGACATCTGCGGAAAGCGGGACTTTCGTGACGCTGGCCTTAGCTGGGAACGCCTTAGGAAACTACATACCACCTACGTTTATCTTCCCTCGCAAAAGATATCAAGATCATTTTGTTCGAGATGGCCCAACTGGATCTATAGGAACAGCTAATGGCTCAGGGTGGATGCAAGAGGATGATTTTACACTTTTCTGCAGCACTTCAAGAACCATGGCAGACCGTCAAAAGAGCAAAAAATTTTCTTATTACTAGATAACCATTCGTCAAATATGGTATTAAAAAATACCGAGCTTTACAGAGAAAATTGCATAATCTTACTCATGTTTCTCCCGAACTGTACTCACAAACTACAGCCAATGGATCATGCTATTTTCGGTCCTCTGAAAAAGGCTATTAATACTGCAAGTGACAATTGGATGCGCTCAAATCCTGGAAAAGTTATGTCCATCTATGATATCTGCATTTGACATAGCGATCACGGCAAGAAACGTCTTTGTTGGTTTTGCAGCCACAGGAACTTGGCCTGTTAATACAAATATTTTTTCCGAAGCTGATTTCCTACCAAGTCAAGTTACTGATCGAGTTTTGATCGATCCAATATCAGGCCGAGAATTGAGTGCATATCAGGAAGGAAGAACAGTTACTCCAAACGTAATTGTTGATGCAGAAGAACAATTCACGACTCCTTCTGGCAGTCTGTCCATACTGTTGAATGATGTTATTGAATCTGAAAACACAAATCCTGTTGCCTCTGCATTCAGGAACCGCAGTCTTCTGCACGAAAACTTTGAACCAGTTGCTTTCACATCGAAAGAACCACAGCACGTAAACGCAGACTCTTTTGTCTCCAAATTTCTCGTCTGTAATGTGCAGCCTCCAGAAATAGAACCTGCTGCCCCCACATCCGAAGCCTATAATGTACCGCCAAGAAACTTGGAACCAATTGCCTCCACAAATAAATCTTGTTATCTAAGCAACCTTAAACCTAATTTATTTTCACCGGAAACGCTCACGCCATTGCCAAAAGCACCTCCAAGAAAAGGCAACCAACTAAACAGACTTAAGATCAAATCCGCTGTTCTCACAGACTCGCCCATCAAAAACGAAATTGCTGCCATAGAAGCCAGAATTAAAGTAAAAAGTGCAAAAAAACGCGTTTTAACTGAGGATAAGAAAACTAAGAGCAAGGAAATAAAAGAAAAGAAAACACAGACAAATAATAAGCAAAGTAAAAATGATGCCAAAGAGGAGGGAGAAGTTTTTGTTTGTGTTGCTTAGAGCCCTTTGCCAACAGTAGATCAAAAGAAAATGGGTTCAGTGCATACAATGCAAAGAATGGTCTCATGAAGCATGCACTGAAGGAGAACTTCGATATGTTTGTCATAATTGCATGTAGGACGAGACTACTCCGACAGCTGAACTTGACGCCTTACTTAGAAGCATTTTAGATCATGATTTGAATTTGATTGATCTCAATACGAATTTCATATTGGGTCTCTGAAAGTTAGTAAAATAAGTGTTTGTTAATTATAAGCACATATTAAAGTTCCTTTCCTTAAAAAACATAGTGTTTCATTTAAATCAATGATTTAGAAAAATAGGTGTCACAACTTACTTCGAACCCTGTCACAACTTACCTTGGTACTATGAGGGCTGTGACACTGAGGACTTCTTTATTTAATGTCAATTTTTTCGTAGATCTTACTATTATTGTTTCCTTTTATGTTAAATTTAGGTAGTGTATTAAATTAACTTTCTCCCATAAAAGAGCTCATAGAGGTACGGCTAATATTAGATGACTTACGTTAGTTAACGTGAAAATTGTCACAACCCTCCTCGGTCTCCACTTTAAATTTAACACCTTAATTGTATACATGTAACAATAAGTACCATACGTCTAGATATAATGATCTTCAAACAACAAGCAGAGCGCTTAAAAAGTTACTTGTCAAGATGACTAGCATCACCTCGGTGTAGCATCGTTTGTTACAACACAATGGAATTCTTATCGTGAATCAGGGAATTAAAGAATATTCTAGTTAAGCACGTATTTACCTATTTGCCTAAGGGATTTTTGGGATTATCCTGGCTATTGCCTGGTACTTGTTTCGTTACTCTCACTAACGCTCTGAGAAATGTGGTACAATGCTTTGATACGTGACCTATTTTTCACACCCAGAATATTCATTATTTTAACATTCCGACGTGACTAAATCCTGAAGTGATGTAATTAAATTTCTTTTTTTCTCGCGTAATCAGTCTAACAGAAGCCATGGGACACGGTGGAAAATGGTGGAAACGGTTCAAGGACATGAGATGCAAATTAAATAGAGAGTGTGTTTAACAGCGAAGAGGTTTTGAAGCTGTTTTTCCTTTACATACACATGTAAATGCCCTAGATTTCAAAGTGAAAAAGTTTTTATAAATAATGTGGCCGTTATTAATATGATAAGATTAAAGTCAACATCTAGTGAAGCTGTGGAAAAATGCATTTATGTATTTAATAATTTCAATGATTTATTCAATGGTTTTTGTGATTGAACGTGCTGTGAATAGAAATTTTATAAAATTTTCAAGAAAACCTACCAATTAGTACAGTCCTCAAAATATAACAATCGACTTTGTCCGTTTAAATACACAACCGTAAATATTCTGAAGAAACGCGAGTGATTTTCACAGGAAATTCGAGAGATATTTATATATATAGATATATATTTATATTTGGTGTACAAAAAAGGACACTTAGATTGTAAAACTAATTTTAAAAGATTAAAATTTAAATATTTGAATAAAAATAAGAGTGTATTTTACTATTTGGTGAACTTTATATTAGTGCTAATTTATTCGGTTAAAAAATATAAAAAAAATCCTCTCTTACCATAATTGCTAAAACCTATAGAAAGGATTCCAATTTGATATATTTAAGAACCTATCTCTACATATTTAAGTCCTTAAAAAGGAGTTTTAAATTAGTATTCGATACTTAAATACATATTTTTATATTTCAATTAGCTAAATTCGTTTCATCCGTTGCGTGAGTTTATTTATTTATTTGTTGTGAAATCAATTCAATAAGCAAACTGCCCAGTTACAATAAAAAAATACAAATAATAAGGAGAAAATAAGTAAATATATATAAGTATATAAAATAATTAAAGTAAGAATCAAATAAAGTGAAATTAAGTAAAGCATAAAAGAGCAAATTAAGTTTAGTAACTAGGCAAAAAAGGTGATATGCATTATAATAATGAAAAAAATAAGAATAATAATAAAAAAAATCTATTACAAATACAAACAGAAAATAAAAATTACTAGAAACAATAATTTTACAACAAACCTTATTTTTAAAGATGGCAATAAAATGTGAAAGAGGACCAAGTTGAAGACTGTTATGAATGCTTTGGAGTCGCAAAACAGGAGAGTGAAAGAAAGTATCAGACGCTTCTTTAAATATAACGGAGGACGTGATCAGTCTTACGGGCTGCCGCGCAACGAACAAAGATGCTAAAGACAGATTTCGAAGACAAAACTCTCATCCAAGTAAACTCTGTCCTGCTCAATGAAGGGAATGTTTAGAATCACAAATACGGAAGACTATATTTAAAAGTATGGTGCGTGCAAACCTCCGCTGAACTGATTCAACGGCATCGGAGAGGTAGTTGCAACGAGGACACCACACTTGACTACAATATTCAAGTAAAGAACGGAATAGGGTAATAAAGAGGTGGAAACAAGTTGAAATACTAAATGGATTGTAGCAGGAATGAACGACGAAGCCAGTAATCCAAGAAGCTCTTTTAGTGATAGTTAGGACATGAATATCGAATTTCAGTTTGCGATCGAAGGTGACACCAAGATCAGATCAGAGAAATGTTCGGCAGATGAGAGGATAGTACTATCAATAACATAAAGAAAGACATGAGTGAGAAACTTTAAGAAAAAGGACATAGAAAAACACTAGGAAATATTAAGGGACGAACAATTGAAATTACACCAACCAAAGAGAACATTCAAATCTTCTTGAAGAAGTAAAGAGTCAGCAGTATTTTTTATCACCCGAAAGATTTTCAAATCATCGGCAAAGAGAAGACAAGATGACTTAAAAGCCCTAGGAAGATCATTGATAAACAGATTGAACGAAACCGGCCCTAACATCAAACCTTGAGGTACACCAAAACAAGGAGAGAAAGGAACGGACGTCAAACCAACGAGGAACATTAGTTAAAAATGTGTGGATCCAGGAAATCCTGCAATCGCACGTACTCGTTCGCAGATTCATATTAGCTGCGTTTTATTTTCATCCAGAGTGTAGTAGGTATCCTGCATGAATAATAAAACGATCCAGAGTAGCACGCGAGTTTTTTTCTGTCAGACAGCTGTCATTTCAAAATTTGAACTGTCATATAACCAACGCCGTTTTCAAATGTATGACTATTTATCCTGGTTGCGAGGGTGATATGAAAATTTTTGAAAATTCCAACTATTCCAGTTGATATGACTTTTCGAAATACGCTCCACAGAGAGCACGAGTACGAACTCTACTGAATTCACAAGTGTTTGTACTGTGGATGTTGTTGTTGTTTCGTGTGCAAATCGATATCCTGCACTACTCTGGATGTATAATAAAACGCACTTATTATAGCTAAAACGTCAAAGCATGTCCCTCAACACACGACCTGTAATCATCAAAAGCTGCTAAGCTCGTTGATACCTGCAATTTCATCTTTACCTGCTACCCAGACTTTGCAAACTGCACTGTCTTCACTGCAGGATTGCACTTCAACGAATCAGCATCTTTCCGTTTCTGCTGCTGCTTTGCTTACGCTTGCGGACACAAAGGTTGTAGCTCCTCTAATAAAAGTTTTTGTTTCTCGGTTGGCGTATCGTACTGTAGCCAAAACAACCAAAAAGTACGTAGCAGCTAAACTTGGATACCCGCCACCTTTTTTACTATGCAAAAAATTGACTCCGGATAATCTTCAGGTTCAAACTAATGCTTCTTTCTGCATCACCGTTTTGTCTGGCATCAATGACCTACTAAAGTGTGAATTCTGGCCAGCTGGAGTTTTTATAAAGGAGTTCAACAAACTTCTGCGTAAATTTGTTCGATCCAGAATAGCAAAGAAGACTCAAACTTAAACCGTTTCTTAAAACTGTACAATCAAAATGTCTGTGGCTTGAGGACCAAGTCTTATAAAATTATTCTTTCTTATGCTCTAGCTCAATAATATTTTCTGTATAACGGAAACCTGGTTGAGCGGTGATATTTTTGATAGTGAGATTTCACCACACTGTTTTCCATAAGGACCGTAACCGATCAATCTCTAGTAAGTCTGACGGTATAGGTGTTCTCATTGACATCCACGAATCTCTCTTTAACTCAGTTTGCAGTGACTTAACTACTGCATTCTCAATGGAATGTATTTTAATTCGAGTTTTTCTACCTCCTATTTCATTGTTACTTATTGCCCCAATCTACATCACTTGTAATAGTCCCTCTTCAATTTACAAACTTTTCTTTTCAAAGCTCTTATCCCATCTCCTGTGTCATCTTCCTCCCGCTCACTTAATGCGATGTGGTGATTTTAATATGCTTTCAATCGAGTGAAATACCTTTTTTTCAACTATCACTTCTAGTAACAGAGTTTCTCTTACTTTATTGTATTTCATTTTTCTATGTTATCTTTCTCAATTGAACTCGGTACCTAACACCAATGGCAAAATACTGGAACTATATTTTATTAATATTCCAGTGTTTTCTGTTTATTTGGATTCCGCTGCTTTACCTTATGTCTCAAGATCCTCACGACCCTCCTATTCTTTTAAAACTTTCTCTCAACCTTCCTCTTAGATCCAAAGTCAACTTCTATAAATTCAACTTCGCCAGAATGGCGAACGAAATCAATCGTGTAACTGGGATTCATTTCTTCGCTGTTCTGACGTTGACGAGGCTCTTCATAGCCTTTACGTCTTCCTCTCAAATCTGAGCCCTCGCTTCACTCCCACATGTCGCCCCAGAAGCCTTAATGATGCTCCCTGATTTATCTCTGAGCTTGCTGCTGACTTTTGGACAAAGGACATTGCTCGTGGCAGATTCAAGCGCTCTGCCGCATGATGACTTACTTGACTTTAAAAAGCTAAAAGAAGCCATGCGTGCCTACGTTGCCAGAGTTGAGGCTTCCATCCAAGAGACCATTGAGGTCTTTTCTCGTCATTTTCTTCAACTTCAACTTTATTTCCTACTGCTAAAAAATACAAAGTTATTTGCAATCGTCCAGATTTGCCACTTTGATTGCAAATTGGCTCTCGGCTCTTGCAGTGCATGAGGCCTCACTTCTTTATATATTTTTTCCGCAACTTTTCATTTACTTAATTTAAAAAAAAACAATCATAGGCTGAAAATCATCGAGACTTCTAATACAGCTGCTTACCAATATGCATTTGTATGCATATCCATGACTATTTAAACAGCAGCATTCATTCAAACCATAAATGATATATTATTATTCCTTACAGATTTTCACTATATTCTCCACTTTTCGAAAATGCGCAAACTGCAATAAAACCGACGTCGAATACTGCAATTTTAGACGATTCTCAAAACGTGATATAAATTTCAAAATAATCTCCTTCGAATGCCAGAAATTTCGTCGGAATTTCTTGGCGAAGAACGAACGGCATATGACAAAAGTTATGATGATGCACAATGTCGTCGCAATTTCATGCAATGTGTTACTGGCCGTTAATGTATGAATAGTGCAGGTTGCATGTGCTACGTGTACAAAAATTTGTATGCGTGCATACACGTTCATGTGCCGCGTTACATGCAAGGGAAGTTTGAGATATTTTTCGGGAATATTTGTGAGTCTTTCCTCGTTCTGAGGACGATGAAACGGAAATCAGACATCGTTTTAGTTGCTTTATTCGAGTTAGTTATGATGTTGATTCGAGTGAGTATTATATTCGTGTTGATTTTTTTGAAGAAAACAAAAAGTATTGAATGATAATTACAGGTGGTGGTGAATTCTCTTGGTGTCTTGACAATTTTCGTTAAATCAAAACGATTATATGAACAGCGCCCAACGTGGGCAAAATCAAACTACTATTTTTGTTCTATAATTTGCACTGAGTCTCACTCCGGGTTCCTTTCTTTAATTAACTTTGCATTTTAAATGATTGCTTCTACAAAGCAAAGCTATAATACAATCAAAGCATATTCTAAGGTTGTGCAGGTGAGTTAGTTTTGCATTAGTACAGCTTGTGTGGTCCGAATCCAACCACGGGCTGATTTTGTAGTTGGGCTTAGTAAAATGTCTGTGACAATGTACCAGGTTCAAAGCGCGATCAAATTAAGTAAAAAAAAGTACTAATTCATGATTCGATATACATTATGTACGAATGAAATCTCCACCGTGCTCAGCCATCAGACAAGTAACAAGATCAAAAGTGTTCAATCAACTTGTTTGTTATAATCTTAGAACTATTTTTTTTATTTGTTCGGCCATGTAATTTCTGGATCACTTAGTAAACTTTAAGGGAGCCCAGTAGCTCTGCTCACTAAGGCATCAGGCCGAAAAGCGGCGTACCATGGCTTCAAGTGTGAATTCGTGTGATTGTCTATGAGGGTGGGAAATGGGCCCAAACTGGTGGCCTAATGCTGGCCACGTTCCCGGCAGCCCTCTTCACTAACCTAACCTAGTAAACTTTAAATTATACACTTATTTCTTATAGCCCGTCCAGACTACAGCTACTTAAGTATCCGGATACATAAGTATTGTCCACACTGCAGCGACATCTGCAGATACATTTTACCCTTGCCATGAAAATCAATGATAAGTATCGCTGCAGTGTGGACAATACTTATGTATCCGGATACTTAAGTAGCTGTAGTCTGGACGGGCTATTAGATTGCAAACCCTATTTAATACACATGTTCACCCATGCGTAATTTACTATTCAAACAAACCATGCTTTTACGCGTTCATTCAACTATTTTCAACAAAAAATACCGACTTTCAATTATTTTCAAGTGTTCCTTTTCAGAAAAACTAAATTTTCAATCCATGAAAAAACTCTCACACACACACACACCCATCTGACTTTTATGCAATTATTAATTTAGCCTGTTTACCATCGCAGCGTTTACTTTTCAACAATACAAAGCCTGGCGTAGAGAGCTTTTGAAAGTCAGTTGAACGAAGTGACTCTGCTAACTACGAGTGTAATGAAGACTAACAGGAAAATTGGGAGTGCATTGTTTCTTGGAAAGTTCTGAGTTTGACTGAATACTTCAACTTTGTGCTCGAAGCATCTTCATTATTCATCAAACAATGTTGCAAACTAGCTTAACTATGATGCTCAGAACATTCCGAACGCGAAACGGTGAGAAATCCAGATGGTGAAAATTGTTGATGAATATTAAATTGAAGTAAGCATTAAATATTTATCACATTTGTTCTAAGAGGTAAGGTTTATTGTTCAATTGATATTTGTTTTTGAATTATTGACTATCGTTACATTATTTACATATGAAATTGGCTTCAAACTATTTCACAGAACACTATCCACACTTTAGTGTTTAATAAACAATACTTTAAAAGGATACTACGAATTTTAGAGCTTTTCGAAGTTATCCGTTGTTGCATATTCGGATGATGGTTAATCCACTTTTCTCTCCATCTGTGTCACCACATAATATCTTACTTTCTTTCTATCAGTGAGTATGCTAACCATTCAACTAAAAATTGAGACTTGACAAACAAGCGCAGTTATTATGAATGTCAACGACTAGAAAACCAAATGTTCCTTCTCGGAACCCTTTGGGTATGGAAATAATTTTCTGTGAACTGCAGCACAAAATACGTTCAAAATTTTCTGGTTTGTACATACGCTTCGTCCTGCAACGGACTCATCCTTGAAAGTTTATGACTGACATCTATTCAAGGAACAGAACTAAGCCTAAGACAAAACAAAGCGATTCATCCATTTTTTCTATGATTCTGGCTGGTTTTTAGTCGGATGTGGCATGTCAACTCGTAGAAACTGGGATTTGTGAGTTTCCGATTGACAACCGAAGTATCATAATGATTCTGACTGAATATTGCCTTTGTTTTGTAACAGACTGCCTCCACTAGCCATTTCACTTGATATGGCATTTGGCTTGCCATGGAAATGGCTAGTGGAGGTGGCTTATGTCATGCCATTTTTGATGGCATGCCATAAATGGCAGGCCATATAGTATGCCATTTGCTTGGCCATCAGCCTGGCCATATTTTGACAGTTCTTGATATTCGAAATGGCGTTGAACAGTGGTCATGTTTCGTTTCTTATAAGATTATGTTGGAATTCTGCATTAACAGGGATTTTGAGTAATCAAAATTGTTAGTAGCATATGGAATGGTGGGAAATTGCGAAAAAATTGAATTATAATGCGGAAATTTTGAATAATAAAATTGAATACTTGTTTCTTTTTTTTTGAATGAGAAATAATGGGAATTTTGAAGGAAGATTAACTTAATGGAACTGCTTAATGATGATCGGCGGATTTTTTTGAAAGACTTTTTCTCCATTCCCCTTCGTACCCCAGAAAATCATATAATAGTTTCACCTTCACCTGAAATTTCACACTCTTATAAAAAAAAACCAATTTATCCTACAGGCTGAGCTTTCACCAACACCAGGAATCCTTTGCTCTCCACATCAAATAACTTTTTATGAGCATTCACCGTTGATATGAAGCACACGTCCTCATCGTTCAAAGACGTTTTCAAAATGGTATGGCATGCCATGGAATTGCCCAGACATCAGATGGCATGCCATAAATTAACAGTCATTGCCAACGAATATGGCAGGGAAAATGGCTAGTCAAGTGCCGGTGTGAGGATTTAAAATCAAAAGTGCATTTTCCATGAAACACTTACTGTGGATTTTGAAATACAAACTGGTGAAATACAAAGGTTGATCCAAAAGTAATGATTAAACTCAAAAACCATATTTTTTTTCAATATAGTCTCCAAACAAGTTAATACATTTAGTCCACCTTTTTTCCAAACCCAAGATACTCTTAGAAACAATTATTTGTCTCTACTCTCCCAAAACGCCTGAACAGCGGCCATCACTTTGCTATCATCTTGAAATTTCTTGCCTCGAAGGTGCTTCTTGAGCCCAAGAAAGAGGTAGAAGTCACTGAGTGCTAGATCTGGCGAATAGGGTGGTTGTTGAAGCAGTTCGAATGCTATTTCTAGAACTGCAGCCATCGCAACTGCAGCCTTGTGAGGCGGTGCTTTGTTTTGATGAAACAGTACTCCAGCTCGCAGCTTACCGCGTCTTTTTTCCTTAATAACTTCTTGAAATCTTATCATTTGGTCTGCGTAGTAAAAGTCTGATATAATGGCTCCCTTTTCCAAATATTCCACCATAATAATTTCTTCAGCGTCCCAAAAACTGATGCCATTCTTCGGCGTTGGTGAAGAGGGTCCCTTCCGAGTCATCGATTCCAGTTTGGTTTCTGAATCAAAATGGTGGATTCAGATCTCGTCCATGATCACGAAAAGTGACGAAAAATTCTCCTGATCTGCCTCGAACTTTTCGAGATTCACCTTCAAAATGTCGACTTGTTTCTTCTTTCGCTTGTCGGTTAACATTCTTGGCCCCAACGTGCAGATACTTTCTTCATATGTAATTCGTGGGCAACGATTCTTTGGACACTACTATTATACGAGATCAATGTGACCTCAGCTATATGCCTGATGGTCACTCGTCGATCTGCCAACACGACTCTTCGACTTTTTTCACGTTGTCTTCAGTGAGGGACTTGGATGGACGTCCTTCGCGGTGTTCATCTTCAATGAATGTTCTTTCTAGCTCAAACTCCTTGGCTCAGCGTGCAACAGTAGAATATGGAAGAGCAGAGTCCGTTTATGTTATCACTAAGTCGCTGTGTATGTCTTTGGTAGACATTTTTTTTCAAACACAAGTACTTAATGACAACCCTAATTTCGTTTTTCTCCATTTTGATGTTCTCTTTTCAACGGTTCGTATTTATATGAATGATCCTCTTTGGAATTGGGGCCTATTTATATGTTTTTTTTATGCTGACTTAATGGGTATATGAGGGAGTAAAAAAAATGTTTTTTTTAAATTTTACGCAAACTGGAAATAGCCGATTATCACTACGTTTGGATCAACCCTCGTATCTCTTGTATAACTGCATATAAGAAAAGTAGCATACACTCTTCCAAGCCTATTAAAATTTAAAAAAAAAACAAATAACTCATTTCTATCTCTACCAATTGACCGACTTTCAAACAAAAACACATCATTTGCAGTGTTACAATTAACACGTTTCTTTGTTTTCACAAGCGATAAAGCCACAGCCAAACCGAAACTCGAACGAAATATACAATTCAATTAAAACAATATAATCAACATGAAAAACACTTTCGCGGCACTCAGTGCTCCAGTTAAAGAACGAGTATCTGCCAGAGTCTAATTGTTGTTTAAGTAGTTGAAGTGAATAATGACAGTCGGCAGTGAAATGGACAGATTGACTGGCAAATTTAATTACTATTGCTTGCCGAGCGAACGAGCGAGTAAATGAACAAGTTCGGCTAGAAATGGTAATTTCGATTCAGATAGAAGTTTGAAGTTGCATGTCATGAATTTGTTTTTTTTTGTCTTCATCAAGATGGGGACGGTGGATAAAAGTTTGAAAAATATTTTATTAAAGATTACTTGACATAAAAGTACTTATGACGTATGAATATCAAGCTAAGAGGTTTGTGTGAAAGTTGGCAGTCAAGTTCGGTTTTTTGTAATATATGGTCTTGATTAAGTAGTATAATGATGAATTTGGGGAGAGAGCGAAAAATATATCTTAGCGCTAAAAACAATAAAACTATATAGCTCTTCAAAACAATCAACCTACACTGCATCAGGTTCCTCTTATAGTATATACATCGCCCTGATGGACCTTAATTACACCTTAGCTTCGATTTGATACCCAGAAATGACGTCTAGTACCATTAAATCCTCACTATTTCAAGCCATTTGATTGCACTTAGAATCACTTCACATCTCAAGTCTGTTCTATTTATGCTTGCTTGTATATTTGTGTGCTTGATTTAATGTCGAATAGACGTTACATCATGTGCTCCTTCGGGGCTAAACCCATCTGCATAGATACACTCGTACATATGATTTTATCCTTAGAAAACTGTGGAAACAGCAATAAACTATTCAAAACAGTTGATTGAAAATCACATGGACAAAACTATTAGTCCTCAAAAGGAGATAGATGCAAAATGATCGAATCGAGTTTTCGAAATCGGTGTAATTAATAGTTTTGAGATTTCTCAGATCATCGCAAATGACTTTAATTAAGAATGCTTAGCTTTAAATAAGAGCTCTGATTTGTACAGACTGAGTAATACTGTAAGCGAGTAAGTACTTAAAGGAACTTTAGTGGAAACCAACTCAGTACCCGGTACCAAGAAGAAGGCAAGTCCTTAGCATCACAACATATCCAACACTGCCATCAAATATATATACTAGAGATTTGAATTTGAAGTTAAGGCCATTCGCTGCTTTTTATATATGCCACAGAGTGACGAGGAAACAACTATTCTTTTGGAAAGAATAATATCTCATATCGTGCCACAAAGATAATAGACTCACTGAATTGAGAGGATAGCCAAGCAGCGTTGCCAGATATTTTAGAGGTCAAAGACGCCAAATGAAGGATCTGAGATTGCCGAAATCGCCAAAATGATCGAAAAGAAGAATAATTTAACAATTTTGATCCTGAATCATTAGTGTATTAATCGCTTTACTTAAATAACACTACCTGAAGCTATAAACCTTACAATTTTTAACAACATAAAAAAAAATACTTATATTTCACCAATAATATCAACAAACCATAATTAAACACTTGGTTTATATTTTCATCGTTTTCTTACAAACAGAGATTTCATTGCTTATTTTAAATTCAAAGATTTGCATGAAAAAAAAAATATTTTGGAACAAAACTATTTAACATATTCAACTTTTCTGTCGTTAAAAACAGTATTAAAAGCGCAAAATAACTTTCAAATTTCTTTCAATTAAAAGACTTTTTCTTGCACTAATTTAATAATAAACCCAATCTATCTTCTAATTCTTCGGAATCATTCCTATCACTGGTGTCTTTTTTATACAGACTCGAATCGAAGTAAACAGTTCCAATATGCGCTATAAATGCTCAACATTTTTATAACATATATTTAGACACTGAAAAAGAGGGCAGATTACCCTCGGAATATCCATATCAGTAAAAAAATACAAATATATATATAGCTTCAAAAGGAAAAAATAGGTTTTAATTTAATATGTTATATATTTGTGTTATGCTCAAATATTTTTACTCTAAGAGCAGCCTCTAAGGAATAAGTTTCATTTTATTTCTGTATTTTTTCTTTATGTGGTGCATCACAGAAAATACACCTGCAATGTTCAAATTTTCGAGTAAGCTGTATAAATTTTGTGCAATAACGAAAAATATCGTTTTCATGATTGAAGTAGCCAAATACGTAGCCAATCGCCAGGGCGTAAATATCAACGCCAAATGACTAATTCAAGTAGCCAAAATGGCGATAAATCGAAAAATCTGCCAACGCTGCAGCCAAGAGGACAAATTGTGAAGCTTTTCTATTTGCAATGTAAAGCTTTTCAATATGCAAAATAAAAGGAGGTTGAAAAGTTTCGTATTCCAGTTTGTTTTAGAAAGATGGTCTTTTGCAATCCTCCACCAGCAAATTCACGAGCATTGTGTTTAGAAGTAAAACATTTCGCAGTACTACAACTGCGAAAATTTTAACATACAGCTCTACATCTTAAGGTAGGTATCCATATGTTGCATTTCTTGCGTATCGTATCCCTGTTGCGTATCATTCACTAAACGAATACGGTATCCACACTACTCAATATTCCATGTATCATCAATACGATCCGTTGCAAAACCCTCGATACGCGGCTGCAATATTTTTATTCACTAGTCGATGCTGTGCAACGCAACTTGTCCAAATATGGCTCCACTTCATATCGTATCATTCCTTTGATGAGACGGCAAGAAACCGCCAGATGACCGATCGAGTTCGTTGCGTTTCTTTGTATCATATTTTGATACGGAACGAAGATACGTTTGCCGTATCCACTGATACGCAACGGCAATGCGATACGCGAAAATGCAACATATGGATACCTACATTTAGGTTTGAAACACGTTATGTCAAGTGAAACAATATTGACGTCAACAAAGAATATGATTTGCCAGATGATTCTAACATAATATTAATCAATTGTGAACTCATCAATTCAATCAGCTACAGACTCTCTCTCTCTTGAGACCAAAAACCATAACGAGAAAAGAAACGCTGTAAAACTAGAAAGGGCCCGAAAAAAAAGTAAAAGCAGCAATTAATAGCACTATTCGGCGTAATGTATGTATCTCCTCTGTATTACCACCTACTATGCAACAATAATTCCGAGAAGAATATTTGCACCCCCTGCAAAACGCTTCATGGAAATAGCTCAGCTGTCAAAATATATTGTTTATCAACCTCCTCATTTTTGTTAACCAGACCAAAGAACTAGTCGAAACTTTTGAAAAGTTCAGTTCCATAATCGAACAACTAGATGTATTCAGCTCGCAACATAGATCTCAGACTACCCAGAAATAAGTTCACTCAAGGTTGACGCTCCTCACATTGTCACTTTCGTTTCGATGCATACTTAACATGAATTGAATTTCGACGTATTTCCTACCTTTCTTCTCTTCAGATTTTCGATACTTTGAGAATTACGATTATTTAACCGTAAACATCAAACACGATTTCCCAGCAAGTCACTCTACATCAACGCTTCAGAAACGCAATATAAATCACATGCAATCCACCCGGACTTCTTGAAAGCATTTGATCATGCGGATCACAACATGCTTTTTTGCAACCTTAGCCAACTTGGCTTTTCATCGTTCATCATCAGATCGCTTGAAACATATATGTTTGATAGTTCTTCTTATATACGCTACAGATCCTGTTTATTAACTACTTTCAAACTCAAAACTGATTTTCCGCAAGACTTTAGGATCGCTCCTATGCTCATCTTGTTCTATATAACCGATTTTTCTTCTCTCTTGTCTTTTAAGTATCTTCTGTTTCGTAAGAGACCTAAAACTATTTGTACAAATAGGATCTTCTAAATATAATACCCTACTTTAATCTATCTTTTCTGTTCTTGTAAACTGGTGCCAGTTGAATAAGGAAATTCTTAAGACCAAAATATGTTATTCGGTCTATCTTCCAATAAAATGAATCCAGCAATTTTCGATTATTCTTTGGATATCAATCTTCTTTCTTCCTCTAGCTATATTAAGGATCTTGATGTCACGTTTCCTTCCTCCATCGTATAGGTCCGTCTTCGGCGGGGCATATACACTAGGAGTTCTCTCAAATATGCGAATATATACATCCTAAATATGTGGAGATATATTCCATCCATATGTCACATCTCATTACATAATATTTTTCGTTCGTCTTAAGATTACTTATCTTATTATTTGAAAATTTGTTCGAATTCAAATTCAACTCAACCGAGGCTCTTTTCTACTTTTTGCACTTGTATTGTTTGAAAATACTCTCACAATATTTCTCTTTAAATACAAAGTGACTCGCTTTTCTTTCATTCTGCAACTAATTTTTTTTTCTCAGGATCTGCGATCTGCTTTGGCACAGTTAAATTACTTTTTCCTTTGACTGCGATTTGAGGCCAATTAGCACTCTTTGTTAATATTGGTAAAAAGGTTCACAGTGCCATAAAATTCAACGATGTGTCTAAATAATGTTTTGGCTGGCTATGCAGTGATTTGTGCAGTTCGTTGATTTTGATCAGCACTGACAGTTGATCGGAACGTTGTCCGTCAAAAACTATGAACAAACAATATAAAGCTTCAAAATATTGGTTGATATGGTTGTACCGTAACGTGTCATGATCATCTGACCTCGCACAACGGTAGAAACGCGGCGGGAAAAAAAGTATAAAACAGATTGCTTTGGGATGGTTTAGAAGCGTACTGAGCTTCTTTGACGTCAAAAAAAGTCGACATAATAATTTCTTATCTTATCTTTTTTCTCTGCGTCAAAATGTTTTTTTGTGCTTACAAGTGTTTCGATTCTTATACCGAAAGAAAAATCTTGGCAAAATCAATAGTTTTCCTTAGTTGTTTTTGCGTCAACTGCGGGCTATATTTATTTATTTGTTTATTTAAATCCATTTTAACAGGCTTCAGCCCAATTACAAAAATAAAAATATGACATAAACCCAAAAGAAAATAATAGAAAAAATTAACAAATAAATGAAAATATTAGAAACATGCATATTAGAACTTCAACAATTTAAAGCAATACACAATTTAACTTTGAAGAAAGCACAAAAATGGTAACAATTAAGAAAAATTAAAAAGAAAGTCAAACATTATAAGAAGCATTAAGAATTATATCTTTAATTTGCGACTTAAATTGACAGAACGTTAGCGGAAAAGGCCCAAGTTGAAGACCGTTATGCTTCCTGGGCATACGCACTAGCGGCGAGTTAAAATAAACTTCAGAACGCGCAAAGGGAAGAGAGAACATTAATTGGGATCTATCCGACCGATTGACGTTACGTAGACACAGCATTTAACTAAGATCGGAGAGCATAGGGCAATGGAGTAGCTTGAAAAGTAAGCACTCGTCAAGGAACACTCGTCGGTACTCTAATGAAGGAATTTGGAATAAAGAAATACGATCACTATAACCACAGTAAGGGATGTTGACTTGAACGTGTTCCACTGCATCACTGAGATATTTATGACGGGGAGACCATACTTGACAACAATACTCTCGGATGCTACGAACAAATGAAAAAAACAGATGGAAAGAGGTAGCGATGCTAGTAAACAAAGAAGAGCATCTAAGAATGAAACCGGACAGACGAGAGGCCTTGGCAGTTATGTAGCCAATGTGTAGGTCAAATTTGAGCTTTGGATCAAAGTTCACACCAAGATCCTTAAAATTATCCGCAGCCGTAATGGAAGAGCCGTACAGAGTATAGGAATATATTAAGGGTGACATTTTAAACTTATAGGACATCTGATGACATTTGGATATGTTCAAAGTAAGTGAATTTTTCGAGCACCAGTCGCACAAAACAGCTATAAGAAAATTATTGATTACTTTTATGTACCATGGCGTGAGCCAACAAATTATTTTTATGAACCAACAAATTATTTTAAATTAAAGGCGTGGTTGATAAACAATGTCCGTGGTGCAAAAAAAGTAAGAAACCACAAACAATGGTAGTCGAACAATATACATAGTACCAAATAGTAAATGACCATAGTCTGTGGTGTGGAATTATGTTTGTTGAATTTAACAATTGTAGAGTGGTTCGCTTACTAAATGAATTGATGCTTATTTTCCTGTAGATCAACTATTAACAGTAATTGTGAATTCGAAGATTCAACTGTGTTAATCCTAGAAGGTTTTCATATTTTTTGTATCAGCATAGTCAACTATTTTTGTATGATCAAATGGACTATTTAAGCAGAGTAGAAAGAACCATTTTCCGTAGTTCATTCGACAATTTTGAATGAATTGTTGCATTACTATCAATAATAGTTCAAAAAAAACCATGACTTTTTCTTTCAGTGTAGGATATTTTTACTATGATTGACAGTGCGAAATTCGCAGGAGCCTCAATTCTGTGTGATTAGTTTCGAGCAAGTTTGACCACCTGTGGGTACACAAACTTTCCTAAAATGCGTTTCTAATTTCTGTTTCGAAGATTGTGGACTTTTTGCTGTCATCGTCGCTTCTCTTTTTGCAAGAATTTACCTGAAATGTTTGTCGAAAGCGGTTAAGTTGTTCAAATCGCTTATTTAGCTCACTTTGTTTGTGTGACGATGAGTGAAAACGAGGCATCAATTTTCACCTTTCTTTATGTGAAAAAAGCAATTTATTCTTTCCTTCTTTCCTTGTAAATAATTTATATTTAAATGATTATTTACGAATTTTGATATGTTCCAACTGACGTATTTTCCGTTTCGAGTTTTTAAACTCTTTAATTCTTTAACTTTGATTTTCAGAAAATTTTGCAGGAAAAGTATTGGCTACTTAATTTATAAGCGTCAATGAACGTTTTTGATTTAACTTAAGCATAAACTTTGCCGATTCGTAACTGATCACTTGCGGTATAATTTTTAAAGACTCTGAAACACCTCGTTTTAGACTACGTACCACTAGAAAATTCTCCAGAAAATAACTCTTCTCCACATTCGAACATTTACAAATTTGGCATCATTTTGATGAAATTTAATGTTCAGCTTTGGGCGTAATGGCCCAGTTATTTTAGCATAAAAAAGGGGTCAACCTCGGAATTGGAGATAATAAGCTGAATTTTTGTATATAACTTCATTTTGGGGTCCTCAAAGTTGCCTCAAAAGTCTCATAACATCTTGTGTCTGCGTCGAAAGTTATTCAAGGTCAAAGGTGAGAAAAAACAGTTTTTTTGCGATTTTCTTGGTTTCTATTGCTCCAAAAATATTAACATATTGCAGAGCATAAAATTTGCGACATATTTTATTTGAAACATTTTTTCATGCACTCAACCGTTTTTCCGATACAGGGCGGTAAGCGCGCAGCACTCAGCCATATGTACTATACCGCAAGGTCAACCGTGAATACCTGTGAATACTACCTTAATTGAAGTATTTAGAAACACATTATGCATCAAAAACTGTTGTTGTATTTGACGGATACTCAGACTACACTATAAGGGGGACCCTACACGATCAATAAGGATCGTGATATTTGGATCGTGATACTCAAGTAAATATTGATGGAATAACACAAATGTCTACACGTTCAATCGGATCACACGTCAGTACGCCTGATAATCTCGTTTGGTGTAGACGTTTGCGAATGAATGTTTGCAAAATGAGTGATATAAAGCAAAAACAATGGATGAAAGAGTGGCTTCAAAATCGTAAAAAATATTTTCATTTAAATTTGTTGGACGAGATACGCCTATAAAGGGAAACTAAAGACTTCAAAAACTACTTTAGAATGCCTATTATTTTTACACATGTTTTAATTTAATTCAAATGGTTTTTATTAAATTGCGGAGTTTTCTTACAAATAATTAGCTGAGAAGGAAAACCGGTAATAGGCAAAGAGTCCGGCCAACAATCAGTATGTGACCTGTTGGGAATCGATGATGATATTGTGGCGCTTAAAATATCTTCCTACATTGCCAATTAACTGAATACTAGCGAAAATTTATTGACCGGTTGTCTACACATTCAATATTTATCGTAATCCACCTATATTGATTGATGGATTTCAAAATATCCGGATATTTTCGCGATTCGTATCGTGATCCATCAATACGGTACCCTACACGATCAATACTTTGTATCGCGATCCAAATATCACAATCCAAATTGATCGTGTAGGGTCCCTCTAAGAACATAAAAGCAATGGAACAACATGGAAGAAATGCTGCTTTTTGGAAATCTTATGAAGTTTGTTTCGACAAAACAATGATTGTGCCAATTAGCCAAGAAATTTTTTTATCAAATCGATGTGATAAAAAGAAACTTATTGGTATGCTCATTGGAAAGTTTCAGAGTGTAAATATCACAACAAAACAAGCGAGAGATGATGCTTATGTTCTAATTATAGAAACAGCTATCGAAGAATCCAAACATGAAAGGACTGCCATCATTATAGGAGAAGACATTGATTTACTAGTTATTTTAGTTGGACGCACCCAATTACATGAAGAAGACATTTTCTTTAAAAAAGTTGGGAAAGGCAGTGTCAAAATACAAATATATTCTTCAACAAGTTTTGACAAATATCCCATTTCTAAAAAACATGTTTTTTTTTACATGCATTCAGTGGATGTGCTACAACTTCTGCGTTGTTTAAAAAAGGAAAAAAAAACTTTCATAAAAGCACTAGAACAACTTGTCAATTTCGACGAACTAGCTCAAGTTTTTCTAGAAGAAAACTGTCCTGTCCAACAATTATACGATAATGGCATTCGGATCTTACTAGCGATATACAATGCTCCAAAATCTGAGAATAGTATCGAACATCTTCGATATACTCAGTTCATTAAATCTACAAAACTGAATAAACCTGTCCAATTATCTAATCTTCCACCGACAAATGCAGCGGCCCATCAGCATGTAAACCGTGTCTATTACCAAGTTCAAAAATGGTTAAGGGATGATTTAGAGCCCCAGGAATGGGATTGGGTGCTCCAAAATGAGTTCCTGGAACCAATGACAACAATATTACCACCAGCTTCTGATGAATTACTGAATACTCTATTTTGTAATTATAAGAATGGATGTGGTGTATGGTGCCGATGTAGAAAATCGGGGCTGCAATGCACTTTAGCTTGTGGCCAGTGTAATGGGTAAGCTTACCTCAATGCTGCTTCATTGCAAAGTGACTGTGAGCAAGAGAGTGCTTTTGACCATGAAATTCAGGAACGTCTGGAAACACCAATTCAAGGCAACGAAGATGATGACAATGATACAGATATTCCCGAACGTCCAGAAGGTGACGATGAAGAAGAAGAGAAGTAATACTTTTGTTATTTAAATTATTAAAGATTGATAGATTGAAAATATGTAAAATATATATATTAAAATATATTAAATATATGTAAAATGTTATTAAATACAATGTATTTACTGAAAAATAATACAAATAATTCAAAACTGAAGGTTTCACGGTTGACCTTGCATTAAAGTACACATGGCTGAGTGCTGCGCGCTTACCGCCCTCTATCGGAAAAACGGTTGAGCGCATGAAAAAATGTTCCAAATAAAATATTTTGCAAATTTTATGCTCTACAATTTCGATCCCATTTGTTAACATTATTGGAGCAATAGAAACCAAGATAATCGCAAAAAACTATTTTTTCTCACCTTTGACCTTGAATAACTCTTGACGCAGACACGAGATCTTATGAGACTTTTGAGGCAACTTTGAGGACCCCAAACTGAAGGTATATATAAAAATTCAGCTTATTATCTCTCATTCCGAAGTTGATTGCTAAAATGACTGGGCTATAAAGCAAAGCACTTTTTTACTTTGAACACCACAAGAAATCCCACTTCACAATTCCTGATCAGATTCTCTTCCACACAGATTAAATTTTAAAAAGATATTTCTATCTGACTTGCGACAACCTGATCAACTTTGAATCTTGCGAATGGTTATGGAAAAATAACAGAACGAAATGAACTACGATTCAAAATCGAAATATCCACTCAAAATTATTCGCTGGCAGATAGTACTAAACATTTTTTTTCCATTCTAAATAAATCAAACCAAAGAAACTGAATTTAATACATAATAATTCTTAACAAATTATTTTAAATTAAAGGCCCGACTCCGGGCTGTTGTGTCACGATGATGAACAAAAATTAAAATTTGGCTGAAATACATTCCACAACACTCATACCACAATGCTAGAAGTTACTTTGACTATGAATTTTGATCAATTATTTACAGATCCATTTGCGAAACTTTTTGCAGCTGAAATATTATTCACTGTATTGAAAAAGTAGAATCGATTCGATTAAAACTTTTAATAAGCGGATTACAGAACAAAAAACAGTAAATATTTCGAGACCTAGAAAACTTTCTTTGATTTTTTTTCGGATGCATGATATTATTTTTCACTATCTTTCACAAACTTGACAGCTGTTTTTTGCCTAAGCAGCTTATACTAAGCAAAAAATATGGCAACTAACAAGATGTAACTTTCTATCCGATCAGAATTTACTGTTGCATTTTTTTGAAGTTTCGATTGGATGAAAGTTACGTAGGTATTATACTTTCTTTTGTTTCAGAGTTGTTATGAATTCAAGGGCAAGAAGGACAAACAATTAGCTTTCACAAAACAATGACTTTAGGATGATAAGATGTTTTTTGTTCAGCCAGATATGTTTGATTCTAGGTCTTTAAATAGAGTAGTTTTTTAGAAGAATCTTCATTTTCAAAGAGAATTATATTCACGGAAAATTCATTGAATTGATTATTTAAACAATTTTTTTTTTAAAGTGAAACTTATAAAATTACTGCCTATCAAATTGAAATACAACCTGCTTCAATAAATTCATCATAGCGAAAGCTCGTATTATCCAATAAAGGAAATAATTCTCCCTTCCTACTAACAAACACGATAATTCGCTTTCTAATTGTTCGACTCACCTTCCAATTATTCACATGCTATCGTTAATTATGGACGTGATTGTGTTGAAAGGAAAAAATTTCCTCGTTAACAAATCCAACAACAGGTGTTTGACATCCGGCCCAGCTTTATACCATTCACACACGCATCGCTCCTTGCATGTACGAAACCTTGTCCTACTCCAAGGTCCCGACCACAAGTAAGTACAAGGTAAACCAGTCACTCACTTTTCATTAGCATTTCGCATGCAATATGCAATAGATCTTGCACTTTTATGACTCATTTACACAATAAATGAAAGTCGCGAGACCTCTTCAAAGCAGGAAGAGAAGCAAGAACGTCCTGAGTGTTGTTTCAAACGGAACATTTTTCGCCCTGTAGAAAGCCAAGGACGGTAGAATCACAGTCCTAGCACTGCTAACATAATAATACATATATCCACAATATCTTCACATAATCGGCCTGTCACTTTCAGTGAGATTTAGGGTGAAAGTGTAAAGCCAGCCACGGTTCTCGTCGGCAAGTGATAAGTACATACTTTGTGGAGGAAGTGAAGAAACTTCTGAAGAAGACATGAAAGTTTTCCGCGAACGAAAGAACGAAAAAAAAACAATAATTTAGCCTTTGCCGAAGAACTCTTCGTTCCGCTTTTGTTTCACGACAAAATGTGTTTCCTTTGTTCTGCCGGGATTCATTGCACTTGTATTTTTTTCTATTCACTTTTCCTTCGTTTTTCAAAAGATTTCATGGAAAAGAGCCCGGTTCGCTTTTGTTTCACGCTACACCCATTCTCTACTCGGGCTGTTGAATTTATGCGCTTTTATACGCAGCAAACAAAACTATTCACTTTCTTGATCTGAGCGGAAGGAATGAATTTTATTATGATTATCGTAGTAAGTTTGGATTGTGTGAGAAATAATTTTACATCTTCTTTCATTTGACACAAAGGATTAATGAATGTATGATTTTCGGAACGAGATGGCCTACGAAGAAAGACAATGGTGTGATTGCTCTTGGCTTATCGGGACGATTGCGCTGAGTTTAAAATTTTCAGGAATAATTGGTCTAGGTAAGGATTAAATCAATATTTATTTATTTATTTCAACCAACCAAACAAGGCGTACAAAAAAAAACACTTACAATTAATATTTAACAATTTATATAAATTTGTACAATAAACAATAATGAACGAATTTTAAAAATATAACCATCTTTGGTAGGGTAGGGTATTCATGATGTGAGCACCTTAATCAGAGCAGTTTTAAACCTAGGTCGGAAAATGGTCGGGTGTTTTGAGAAGCTATTGAATATTTTGCAACATCTATTGATTGGCTCATTGCTGGCGTAAACTGTGTGGTGTCGATATTCATTGAGTAAACGTGTGTGCCTCGTCTGCCTTACTGATTCTTTGAAGGTGATCTGATTGGACAGGGACACAACATTGATCAAGCCTCTAATAACATCAAAAGTAAAGAAGGAGCATTTGACTATTCTCCGCGAAGATAGGCTTGATAGATTTAAGAGATTTAGCCTGTAACTGTATGAAGGTAGATTATCAAATTCGTAGGGATTATACAGATCTCTCAATGCAAATAACAAGAACTGCTTCTGCACCAATTCGGGCCTATCGCTATGGATATCAAAGGTAGGGTGCCAGACAATACATGCATATTCGAGCAATGGCCGAACTAGAGCTATGTATAAAGACTTCGTGACCCATAGGGTTTTGAATTCCTTCGCACGTCTTTTGATGAATCCAAGCTGCTTATTAGCCTTGCTTAAGACTTTGTCTTAGTGTAAATTAAAACGCAGCTTTTTATCCAAAGTAACCCCGAGGTCGATGACATTATCAACATTATTGATTGCAACATTATTGAGGCGGTAATCAAAATTTATATCACTGGTTTTGCGGGAAAAACTAATGACTTGACATTTACTGACATTAATGTCGAGATTATTTTGTTTGCACCACTGCTCAAGAGAAAGCAGTTTCGATTGAAGGAAAATTGAGTAAGATTTTGATGTAATTGTGTGGTACATTTTTAGATCATCTGCATAAAAAAGGTGAGGGATGTCTGCTAAAACTTCAGAAAGATCCGATACTAAAATATTGAATAGAAGAGGCCCCAAGTGACTACCTTGTGGTACACCTGATAAAACTTCAATTTTTTGGATAGGATACCCTGAAACTTAACGTACTGTGTCCTATTTCGAAGATAAGAGTCTAACCAGTTTAATAAGAGACCCGAGATACCAAATTTATGTAGCTTGATTCGAAAAATATCATGATCAACACGATCAAAGGCCTTGCTGAAGTCTGTGTAGATGGTATCAATTTGATGCCCTTTTTCCATGCCACAGAGAACATCTGAGACGAGAATCACGAGGTTGGTAGAAGTTGACCTGCCTTTTCTAAAACCATGTTGTTTTTCATTTAGAAGAGGTTCTATTAGAGTAGTGAGCTTATCACAGACAATTTTTTCAAATAGTTTAAGCAACGCTGATAGTATTGCAATACCTCTGTAATTATCAATTGACCGCCTATCACCACATTTAAAAATCGGGGTCAGATGGGATGATTTCCAGAAGGAGGGGAAAACCCCCCAAGAAAGTGATTTGTTGAAAATTAAATACACGGTTAAGATAAGTGACTCCATGCATTCGAGTATGAAACTAGAAGGTAGTAAGTCAGGCCCAGGACCCTTGTTGACATTAAGATCTTTGATGGCCTTTGCAATCTCGTCTCTAGTTAAATACACTTCACAGATGATATTTGGCGGGTTTGTTTGAGGTAGAAGAATGTTAAACATGGTTGTACATGAACAAAATACTTCCTGGAAATGCTCAGCGAACAGGTCACAAACTTCGTGAGGGCATGACAAACAAAAGTTGTTTTTGTACATCGAAGTAGGGTAGCCCGAAGTTTTCTGTTTGGTGTTCACGAAATCAAAAATCTTTTTAGGATCATTAATTATATGTTCGCCATGATATTAACATAGCGCTCATACGCTTCACGGGATTTCTTCAGGAATTCTTGAGCTAATTCATTATGTTTATCCTTGATATCATCTCTGACATCAGTGCTGGTTGTAATTACTTAGTAAAGTTTATTTCTTTGATTCCGCAAATACCTTAGATTGCTAACAAGCCATGGTTCAGATATTTTGTCTTTTCTCTTGATCTTTGGGGTGAACTTTTCAACGGCGTCAAAAACCAACTCATAGGATAATGATACAGCGTCATCTTATTATAGCGTTGAAAAATCACTAGCCCAGTCGACTCTGAGAAGACAATCTGTAATGCTCTTATAATCAGCATTGCGAAAGTCATATACAATAGAGTTATTGTACGATAGGGAAGTGAACATATCAGATGTAGATAACAACTCAACTGTGAAGGCAGAGTGGTGAAGGGTGTTGCCAAAAAAGTGTTCTGCATCAACAGTTGAGTTAGCCACTACATCGTAGTAGCTATTAGTAAATATGAGGTCTAACCAATTTCCATTTTGGTTAGGTGTCAGAGCTATTTGCTGCAAATCATTGCCATAAAATGAACTAACTAGATTGAAATCGCTGAAGTCAAGAAGATTAAAAGGAATGAGATTATTATCAGTTTCATCAGCCGTAAGTTTTAAATTTGGGCGATTGAAATCACCGAGAATTATAATTTGATCTTCCTCATCAAGAGATGAAACTAGGGTAGAAATCACTACGCATATATCATTATAAACGGCTTCGTCTGAACCGGGTGGGATGTAGAATATTCCGATGTAAATGAAACCTTTGGACCAGGAAATGCGAATAATCTTATGATCGAAGGGATTATGTGAACTGCTTTCGACTAGTTGGCTTGATAGCGAGTTACGAACTGCTACTAAAACACCACCACCTCGAGTCTGACCAGTTTGCCTCTCATACCACCACAGTTGTGGTAAAAAGTTTGAGGCTGTTTAACGAAAACTTCTTGCTAGGAATGATAGTTTTTAAAATCATTCCTTGATTTTTGAAGGGAGAAAATATACTTAGCTGAGACTTGTGAGGCAAAGGTGCTTAGCTCTTTTTTCACTTGGTTAGCTGTTGTGCCAAGTTGCTCATGATACCGAACAAAAACAGAATGAAGAGCCTGAAAATCTATGGGAAGACCTTCCTGTTGAATCATGACTTTCAGATGAGTCGTCGTTTTACCCTCAAAACAAGCAGAGTCAGTGGCTTTGACCATGTATGCAAGGTAAAGGCGAACGTTTTCATAGATTTTCTTATCCCTGAGCCGAGAAAGCAGATACCTACTTTTGAGATCAGCACTGGAGTTGATTGTGGCTTTAACTAAAGGAGGCACTAGTGGGTCAAGGAACTTAGGCGCAGTTGTCACTGGTTCACACGAAGGATTGGCAGTAACTATTATACCAGGGGTAATGGAGGAGGTTTGAACTTCGCCACGCACAAAATTAGGGTATTGCATGGGTTTAGAGACGGTGTTAACGAGATCAGATGATTTTTTGGCAACAGCATTCGGAAAGCAATCGAGATTTCTAGTGTTTGGTAGTTTAAGAGGGACTTTTTGCTTTGGTGAAATTTTTCTTTTAATTCTCTGAATGAAATTCTTGTACGGGGATGAAACTGCTTTGGAGCTGATGTTAGGGGATTAGAATTAAATTTTTTTTAACTATTTGGCGGTAGCGGGCATTGGAATGAATTTACAGGTACGTCTATAATCCTATGTATCGAAGAAAAAACAAGCACGTAAAATGCAAGTATATTATGTTTGATGCTTGACTATGATAGCCCTTTGGAAGCTTTTAACGCTTTATGGGTGCTGAGTGCGCAAAGTGAAGAAAAAGTATCTTTTTTAGATTTTAATTTGTGATAGCTTCTGACCGTAACGTCAGATCGATATGGAATTCATAGGGCATATTAGAGTTTTTAAAAACATTTTTGTGCTATTCGTGATGAATGAAAATAATTATTTTAATCAAAAAGCCTCCTGAAAACTTTCAACTTTCTTTCCCAAAAGAACGTTAACCATTCTTCCAATGACTTATTTTTTGAACAATAAAAATTTATGTTCAAATTTCAATCATTCACACATTATGATATATTTTGTAATAACGTCCAAAAAAAACAGACAAACTTCATTAAATTCAATCAATTAAAACGAAGTTCATACTGTAGGTTGGTCTTAGGTAGTTTGAAGTGGCTCTCGACCAACAGATTTTGATGTAAACCAGTTTTGAAAATTTTTTGGCTGCAAAATTATAATCGAGCTTTGATGATTTTGGTCACATATTTGCTAAACGATGCTACCAATAATTTTTTAAGTTGCAATCGAACTGCCAGAAACAACCAAGATATATTATTATTAAATATTCATTTTATAAATCTTTCTATCTGTTTAGCTTTCGATGTAGCCAACGTGACGAAATATTGACCATTTGAGCACTGAAATATTCTATTATTTAATATTTGTATACTAAATAGCTAGTGTGATGACACGATCATGAGTGGAAAACATTGGTTTAGCAAACCTTTCAACCATAACTCAAGTGAAGCAAAAGCCTACACATTTCCTCCAAAAATCAGTCTCACTAGTAGCTTCTTGGCACTAAAGTATTTTTATTATAAAATTTACATAATGCGTACTGCAAAATCAGTAGGAAAGAAGTAATGCATTTTTACTTAAACGAAAATACCGTGTGGAAATAAAAAAAAATAAAATGTTCATGCTAGATCACGAAGAAAAGTGCAATATTAGGAAGAAGTGAGGTAAATGGCTATGAAAAGAGTCTTAGAACATCAAATTAAGAAAGAATACCAAGCCAATAAACTTTTTTTTTCACCCATGACTTAAAAAAAACCGAAAGCTTCCAAGTATTACTTGTCAGAATGATAGCGCCCAACGTGGTTTAACAGCACCTAAACCGAAACATCTGTTAATTTGAAAAATATTAGAACTTAAATAACTTTCTGTTACTTTAATATTAATTACAATTGCTTAATGATGTGTAAAAATCATGGCATTAGAGGATGAAAACTGCAAATGCAATCTCCTAATGTATTTAAAACTTACAACTATAGAAAACGTAGGTTATATCTTAACCTATATTGCACTCCTTACAATCGCCCATAGTAACAAGCTCTTAAGTAAGGGATTGTCGGCCCATTCAAAGTCGATGTTAGGCACTGATAGCTTAGCCTCGGGTATGTATTTGGAACCTCTTTTCCAAGTTTAATATACAATACTGCTCATAAATATTCCAACGATTGAAATTTTTGCAATTATGGATGAATTTTTTTTTTCAAATGAAATAGTGTAGTTGAGTCCTGCCACAGCTTTGTATTTTTTAAGCTATATTGAATTGAAAATAGAATAATAAACCTAAATAATCCATAAAACAACATAATTATATATTTTCTTCTATACTATATATCCACCTTATGCCTTTATGACTGCCTCACAAATACTCGGCATTCTCTCTAGCGAAGTCTCTAGTGTGTTGTCGCTCCAACACTAAAGAAGTTATTCCCAGTTTTTCTCGTTACTTCTAGGGTGTAGAACTTTATTCTTTCTATCAAGCTCATCCCACAAAATTTCGATATGAGATCCGGTAATTGTGGTGGCCATACCATCTGTTTTAGTACATTGTTCCTTTTCAGTTCGTCCAAAAATGATTTGCATACGTGTAATGAGGGCTTCGGATCGTTTTCCTCTTGAAAAATGAATTCTTCACCTAAAAGTCTAATTCCTGATGGCACAACATGATCCTCCAATATCTTTTTGTATCCTTCCCCTGTTAACCTTTCGTTAATTCTCATAAAGCTACCAGTGGATCCTCCACGGAATAATCCCCAAACGATTACGTTTCCTCCTTCGTGTTAAACTGTTGGTACGATACAGCTATCCAACATTCGCTCTCTGGTACCTCGACGAACAATGACGGCTGTTGGATCCATAGATCTAAAATTTGGACTCATCAGTCCACTGATTTTTTTTGCGTCTTCACCCAATTCAAACGTTTTCCCTTATTTCCAGCCCGAAGCAAATGCTTCCTTGTTGCTTCTCTTTCTGACAAACGGTTTTAGACGTCTTTTGACAGTTGAAGCAGATATGTTCCTGTTCATCTCATTTTTCGGCTTTTCACCGCACCCTCGTACATCAATATTTTTCGTGTTGACTAGTTAGTAAAATTTATGAAGTTACAATTTTTCTTCATATATCCACGTTCAATTGCAGAAATAAATTAGGTTAGGCTAGTGAAAAGGGCTGCCGGGAATGGGGCCAGAGCCAGATATGCCGCCAGCAGGGCTAAGTTCTTTCGGTATTTGATAGCACAATATGTGACAAGTTTCCAGGTGAAAATTCCGGTCGATTGCTGTTTTAGTATTTGTTTGGTAGCCTACTGATTAAGTCGTGTATAGTGCTTACATGAAAATGGAGAAATCGGAAAAACGTTCCGTTATTAAATATTTTCATTTGTAAGGCCTAACACCACTTCAAATCAAAGAAACATTGGACTCAACACTAGGAGACTCTTCTCCATCGTATTCAACTGTGAAACGGTGGGTTTCTCAGAATTTAAAAAAGTTCACTCGAGCACTGATGACGCACTACGTTCAGGATGCCCCGTTGAGGTCACAACTTCCGAAATGATCGAAAAAATTCATAAAATCGTGATAAAGGACCGCAGTTTGAAAGTAAGCGAGATATTTGAGACTACTGGAAATTCAGCTGAACGTGTGCGCAATATTTTGCCTGAGCATTTGGGCATGAACAAGTTCTGTGCAAGGTGGGTGCCACATTTGCTAACGCTCGAACAAAAATTGAACCGGAAAACTGTTTCGACCACGAATTTGGCACTCTACAAGCGAAATCCCAGCGAGTGTTTGCAAAAATGTATAACTGGGGATGAGACTTGGGCTCACCATTACACGCCCAAGACGAAGCAATAATCCAAACAATGGACTGAAGTGAGTGAACTGACCCCAAAAAAGGCAAAAACCACTTTTTTGGCGAACAAGATTATGGCGATTGTTTTTTGGGATGCAAAAGGAATCATCTTCATTGATTACCTTCAAAAGGGGAAAATCATCACTGGAGAATCATTACTGCAGGGCCGTTGCAGCGTTTAAAGGATGTGAAAAAAACCAAACGACCCCATTTGGTGCGGGGGAAAAATGTTGTTTCACTTCGACAACGCACCCGCCCATACTTCGGCCGTTACAATGGCTAAAATAAACCAACTGAAGTTGACATTGTTACCTCATCCTGCATATTAGCCAGATTTATATCTATCATCTGTTTCCCAATCTTAAAAATTGGCTCGGAGGCAAAAAAAAATGTCCATCAATGATGTTAATGCTAATTTTGAGGGGCTCGACGAATCGAACTTTAAAAACGATATTACTACTTTAGAGCACCGATATGAAAAATGTATTAGTCTTGATGGAGATTATGCAGAAAAATAACTCATAAAAAATTGTTTTTCTTTACCAGGCCCGAAACTATCCACCCTATCGTCGTAGACTATTACTGACTTAATACTAATAACACCAATAATCAAAACCGCATGGAACATTTAAATTATAGATTGTACTGCCAGTTTAGTTTAAAACTTTTATTTTAAGCGTTTTAATTGCATCGACATGACACGGTGCTCTCACAACTTTCAAACTACACATACTAATCAAGCGATACGGCTATAATTAATTAGAATCCTTCACGACTATCATCAAGTTTAATTGAAACGTGCACTTCCTGGAGAATGAAATCAATAAACCGCTATCCATAGCCACAAAACCTTTTAGCAAATATTCCATCCATCATTAGTGTCAACAGTATGGCTCTCATCGGCGAAATTATCATGCCGCCATTCGAATCACATGCTTCTCTCACTTAACATTGCACCAACATCACAAATGGCTGCAAAGCACTTAGGCATCTTTTGAAAGCATTGCACGCTATCGCTTCGATTCATATTCAATCGACCGAGACTAATTACAGACATCTTGATCAAACATTTTGGCAGTCCTGTGAAAATGACTAAAGTTCATTATGAACCACGTTGCGAATCGATTTGATCGAAGAAAAAGTTAATTTAGTTTTAATTTAATTAATTCATGTTAATTTTTTCAAAGATAATTTAGTTATTATTTAAGGGCGGGCTAAATAGTAGGGGGATGTATTTTCGAAAGACTGGTTTTCGTTTGAAAAGCTTTTGTTTCTGCAAGGGAGACTTTTGAGCGATAGATAAAATACAGAAATTCTGTGTGCAAGAAACTTGAGACACACTCAAGAAATATATTGAAGCATAACACGCAAGACAGGTTACCTGTGATAGCATAATCCTTTTTTTTTCTATGATAATGCCAAAGCTCAGGGGATTGTCCTTTGAAGATGGCGGTAGGGAGACACATATGGGAGAAGCCGATATCAATTATTCCATTATTCTTTTAAGTGCCACATTTATTTCTTATTTTCCAGAGCGCTAGTGTTATGCTTAGTCGCTACTAAAGCTTTAATGTGGCTCTTAATTAATGGAGCGCTGGTATTATGCCCAGTCGCCGATTGTTAAGACAACACAAGACGGCGGGATTCGAACCCGCGGGCAGTAGATCGCTGCTTCGGACTGACGCGTTAGCGAGCTTAGCTACTGGCCCCCAATCTGAACCATCCTACTTACTTACTTACACTTACTGACCCATCCTACTTAAAAGCTACAAAATAACTTTGCACCTACTTACTGCAGCTATTCTAGACGATGTTATTTTTTCGCATATTCCGACTTGTACTGAATACCGTTTTACTTCTCATGTGTGCTTAAATAGATAATTTCCTACAGATGTTTCAAAAACAAATACCGAAATATTTTCATACCAGCCAAGAAACACTATCGCTTTTTACATCTATTGTGCATATATTCCACAATATCCTCAGGAAAAAATATTGAACGATATTTGATATTTCTTTCAAACTGTCAGCCAGCTTTAAGTTTCAGTCTCTCTTTCTGTCTCTCGTATACATAAACCAACCAAATGGCTCTTCATCATTCCGGATTCGATTTCATCTACAACCATTTTTCGAAAATATAACCCATAATAGCGTTTACAGAACGACCAAGACGACATCCAGAACGGCTATGACTCCTTCGAGTATAGTCGCATAAAAGTATACAGCCATATTCAGTCATATTCGTAATAAAAAATGGCAGAACAAGAAGAAGAAAAAAATCAAGCAAAATAGATAGTTTCGGGATGAATGTTTTTGCCAGCGTTGAGTGTCTTGGCTCTGTCGGCTGGCAGTAGATCGGTCAACTAAATGGAGCGAATATGAAAAAGGGTCAAGCGTATTCCTCAAGGCACATTCTCTTTGACTTTGTTCGATGTTACAGCAATTTTCTTTTAGTGTATCTACTTATGGATGTATCTGCAATGGCAGATTTTTATTTTTGCCTTTTGGATAGAACCGAAATAAAGTTAAGTATGGAAAGAAGGAGAATTATTATGTTTATGGACGTTGTTTTGAATCCTTGAATTCGTAAAATAAAAGATTCGTTCAAGGACAATAGCTATTTGATTTGATTTTTTGTGCGGATGTTTGCTATGAAAATATGATTGTAAAATTTTTAGATAATAATAATAAATTGCATATTAAAGAGTTTTATTCAATCGAGATTTCCGAGAAATTTTTCGTAATACAGGATTAACTCTATTATGCCATGGAAATCATTTTGCATTAGGATTTACCCCAGCCTTGGCCAAAATCAGAAACTTTTGCGAAAAAGAGTCAATTTTACATTTATTGCTGGCTATTTTTGTTATTAGAAAAAGCGATTAAATAACGAATTACTTAGCTAGTCTCAAAGTATTGCTGAAAAACTTCACAGCTTATAATTTGATCTCTACTAAAAATAGTATCTTTTAGATGGTAATCTTTTTGAAGCTATTTCGTTTCTCCTGAAACTCTGTGTCCGACTTTTTGGACGATGCCATTGTGGCAATGTCGAGAGTACTGGGTAAGATGATTTTTTGCTAGACCAAAGACTGTCGACAACAAAGATTTTGTAAACAGAGATATGCTGAATGTTAAAAATGAACTTAAGTTGACGAGCTGTGGCCTCTTCTGGCTTTTGATTGAATGCAAAAGCCAGTGGTTTGGGGACTAGAGTATATTATAGAGCTCTGGATTTCCAAAAAGGAGAGGAAAGAGCGAATGCCCTGATAAGCCGCAAATAGTTTGCAGACGTATGCACTGTACTTTTGTTGTGTGTCGCTTAGTTTAGCCGAGCAAAAAACAAGAGGTTATCAAAAGCCTTGACATTTTTGCTCAGCAGCAGCCCCAATTGTTTTAATTTTAAACATAGTCGTATGTTTATCATGTTATTATACATTATCTGTGTAATGAATTATGAGATAGTATTAAAGGTACCCACGATAATAAATATTTTCAGTTCAGTGTCATTGATACTGTACGTATATATTGGAATAAAATAACAGTGAAGCACTCTCTCTCTCTCTCTCTCTCTATCTGGATGCAACCAAGTGAGTAGAAAATAAAAATTATTGCCGATAATCTGATTTTATTTTCTCGATGGGAACAAACATAACACCAATAAAGATGCTCAAAATGTTCACAAATAGACCAAGCTTCTCTTGAAAAGACGTTAGAGTGACTTCTGCTAAAACATACTTCACGTAATTGAAATTTTTGCAGGCTTCAAGTGACAAATAGTTAGTTTTAGCGCGCCATATTTTTTATAGTCGCAAAAATAGGGGTTGAGGGGCTGCTGCATCTCGCCTGTGTGAGAAAGCACAACAGTAAATGTTGATCATCCCTTTAGGTCTTCAATCGAATTGCGGAGTTTAACTTTGGAAATTGCCTAAAGTCAACGTGGAAGGAAATGACATTTCTGTCATGATCTGCGAACCGTGCGAATATTTGCTCTAGGTTAACTATGTGCTCATTTTTGAAAGTCGAAGGTAGATAAACCAGAATTTTAGTCCATATAGGAATCACTGGAATGATTGTGCCGCATCGCAAAGCCCGAAAGTCATTCTCCTGAATTCAAAGAGTCCAAAGGGTTGGCAAATGTTGGCTTTAGAAATATCGTTTGGGTCGACTTGAATTTGATGGTAGGCCTTAGTCAAATCTGTGGTGGAGAAAATTGATTTGCCATCTAGTTCATGGCTGGTGTTTTGTATGACGGGGATCGAATATTCATTTTCACAGGCCTCGAATATTCATGTGCAGTGAAGACGGCTAGTTAATGTTTGATGGGTGGCATATACCCTGCTGTAGCAGGAAATTAAATTATTTTTAGCCACTGTAAGATTATCAGGCGCTATTTGGCTTGGTCTTGACACTATTGGAGAGGCTGTGGTCAAGATATGGATTTCTAAAGTCGGGAGTTTAGTAGCTCGTACGCCTGGCTAGGACTTTGAAAGGACCGTATTACAATGACGAGATTTTCGGAGAAGCATAATTGGCTCTAAAAAAAGACGTGAGAGAAAAATTTGAGTTATCTGAAGTTTTTTTCTAGTATCTTTGTTAACTGTTACCTTCGTACAAGAAGCTTCAGTTAGTTTCAGAATCTTTGATACTAAAACAAATGATGTGCACTCTTCACAGTTGAGAGAGCAAAGTCAAGATAAGCTTTCAAGTAATACACCATACATTAGTTTTCTAGAGTTACAAGAAGTTTCTAAAGAAAGTGACTAAACAAAGTTTGCACTACGTTGAAGATGGAAGATATAATGGGTCAATTTTTAGAATTTACGATAGGCTAATATTCTTTTTGCAATATATTTTCCACTGCGGTTCTAGAATAGCGTTACGGAAGTACCACTTAGTAAGCACAAGTAAGCACTTTATAGTCGAGAGAAAGTTTTGACATGCTATTGAGCATACATTTGAAATTGTTGAAATTGAGCTTCAATTGTTGATTTTTGGTTCCAGGTGACCCTCCTGTTAAGATGCACTCCGAGAAACTTCATTTCGTTGCTTTGAGGTACTCGTTTGTGGTTTAGATAAACTTGAAGATAGGTTAATTTCAGCAATTTGAACGTAACGTGGTCGCATTTGGTTCCGTTTATTTTGATTCCCCATTTTGCTAGCTTTTCTTTTAGAAGTGAGATCTGGGCTGGCAGTATTCGGGATACTATCACAGGATTCAAATCAGTGCAAAGAACGGCGACATCATTCGCAACGGTAGCTATAATTGTTTTGTCGCTTATTAAGACATCTGAAGAGAAGATTGTGTAGAGTACAGGATCCAAAACACTTCCTTGAGGTACACCAGCATGCGTTCGATATCTTGTTGTAGTATATCTTCTGGAATGTATGGTTGGTTAGGTAGGAGGAGAGTATTTCATAGAACCTTTTTGGAATCGTTGATTTGATTTTGAAGATCAAACTTTCATGCCAGACTTTATCGAAAGCATGAGTTACGTCTAAAGAGAACAAGAAGTATTGTTCAGTAGCATTGTGAGACGTAGCTCAAGCTTTCGGTTAAGTCTGGCATTATAGTTTGATATTCAAAATCATATCAATGTTTCCGAAAAGTAGAATGCTTTTTTGATATCTGGCGCAATTTCGTGGACCTGTTGGATGGTGCTGTGATGTCTTCGAAACCCGAGTTGGTGTTATGGAATTTTCCTGGCGTCTGTATGTATTAAAATTATATTTCTCTGCAGAACTCTCTCGATAACTTTGGAGACGCAGGACAAAAGACTAATAGATCTGTACACCTTCACTTGGATAGACTCTTTACCAGGCTTAGGGATCATAATGATTTCGCCTGTTTTTCAAGCTTCCCGGAAATATCCAATTCAAAAAATATCGTTACAGAGACTAGACAGCCAAGAGAATATGATCAGTGGCAATTGTTTGAGCATAGCGTTAGTGATCAGAACAATACTCGAAAATTACAACTAGCTTGAAAGAAACATATGACAACCTAAAATTCCTGTTAGACAAAGTTGAATACACCAAGTACGGTTGGGCTATATGCTGTGATTCAAAAGTTGTTGCGTTATTAATGGGTTTACAACTAGGCTCCACTAAGTTTTGCGGTTTTTTGTATGAGTGGGACAGCATAAACAAAGAAAATCATTATGTCAGAAAGGTATGGAAAAAGCGTGCAGGACTTTTTTGTTTTGTTTTTGTTTTGTAAGTGACCTATTACAATCATACAAAGCTATGTGATGCAATATGTCCCTAAAAATTCATTTCTTACATTCGCACCATGATTTTTTCCAGGACAATCTTGGCGCCGTCAGTGACGAGCACGATGAACGCTTCCACCAGCAAATTTTGCTCATAGAAAACAGGTACCAGCGGCAGTGGAATACAACATTGCAAAAATGCAGATTACTGTTGGACGTTAAAAAGCGATGTCCCTGATGCCAAACACAAAAGAAAGACAACAAGTGCCACATTCTGGATAAGCTTAATAGCACCATTCGTGCATTGAAATTCATACTTTACTTTCATAGTTTTCTTAAATGTAAAAAAAAACTGGAGGGTGATGGAGAAAATATTTATACATATGTGAATTCAGCGTGAAAATATCTATCATCACATTTTTTGCTTCTTGTACCAAAAAAAAAGTTTAATTTTGTTGCTTAGTGTAATAGGTGGAAAGTCGTATGTTGCCATGGTCAAAGGTGTGGAAACCTGTTTTAGGTTGTTTTCTCTGTGTCACTTCTGGTCCATTGTCCGTTGGCAATTCTTAGTGGGACTTCCTGATGGTAGGCTTATTAATTTTCTTGACAGCTTTCTACAGCAAATAGTCGACATTTTTAGTAGGAGCTAAGTCCTCCCAAAACGAGTGAAACTTTAACTTTTTATCCTTCGCAAGTGCCAGCCTGAGCTTCCTAGAAGCTCTGTTAAGTCGTGCTTTAAAAGCTGTGCAGCTACCAATTTCTTCGTGCCTGTCTCTTTTCCTGTACTAGAATTCTGATTGGTGAAGAGTTAGTGTTTTGCCAAGCTAAGGAGTGCAAATTAATTTTAGGTGTTGCTCCGTCGAATGCCTCCAAGACATGCTCGTTAAAAAAGATAACCGCAGAATTGGCTTCTTCCGGTGATTTGAGTGGTACTCTTACAAATAATGAGTTGGTGAGGTATCGTCTGAATGTATTCCAGTTGGTTTTATTTGAATATCTAAGCTGTTGTGTCTAGTTGATCATCTGTTCCGCATGCGAAGTGGGGTGTCATGTCGAGAGTTATGATGACAGGAGAGTGAGCTAACAACAGATTGAAAACTGCTTCTGATTTTGCGGAATTGTATGGTATTGCCTTCAAGATTGTGAAGTCAATAAGGTCCAAAATTTTGTTGATCTCCGACGGCCAACACGTTAACTGGCCAGCTGAAATATGTATCAAGCCATTGGTTTATAGTGCTTCGAAAAGTGTTTTGCTCCTAAGAGTAATGAATGGAGACCTCCAAAACGTATGTTTTGCGTTGCAGTTGCCAGCCACGGTGAACATATTTCCCAGCAATAAGAAAAAGCTTTCCAATATTACTTTTGAAATGTTGTGCCTCGGAGGGCAGTAGATGGACGAAATTACAATCTCACTCGACTGCTCGCGTAGACAAATCAATTTTGCATGGATATAGTTTTTGCTAAGTTTTGCTAAACAATGACGGAGTAGAAGTTTTTTAATAAGTATTGCAGACCCGCCTATTTCCGGATGCCAAAATTGTTATTTTTTTCTGTGAGGTGGGTTTCCAATAGAAGGAACACATCAATGTCGTGAGATGATTGGAAGTCCTGAAATGTTTGATGGTAAGAATTTGTCACATTCAGCCAGAGAGCTGGTGTTTGTTGCACGATAATGCACCAAGTCGCATAACGTTAATTGTGTGACAATTTTTGACCCGAAATCAAGTCTGCCCGATCAACCACCCACCGTATTCACCAGATTTAGCGCCATGTGATATTTTCTTGCTCCCAAAATAAAACTGAAGCTCAAAGGATGTTATTTCGATGACATAGACGACTTTCAATAGGCTTCTACACGAGCACAAGGGGCTATACCGTATGGTGAGCTAAACCACGCATTTGACTCATTTCTGAATTGATGCAACAAGTGTGATGCTATTTTGAATAATTAATTCGAAAAAATTCCAGGTACTTTGTTTTAATCACGTATTCGGACATAAGTAAAGTTAAGTAAAATAATCCCATGGCAAACTTTTTGTCAGATGGAAGGGTTAAAGCTGGTAGTGAACTTCATTCACAAATTTACAATCAATGGGAATACGAGTGTGGAGTGATTAGTACCACTACTTACTTTACCTTGATTTACCTTGATTTACCTTTATTTATGATACAAGTACCTAATCTGAGCTGAGTGAACTCAAACCTTGGAATGCGACCTCTCGCCCAAACCTGGATTTGAACCAGGGACCTCACAAGAACAAGCCAGTCCTCTACCCACTAGACTACTCAAGCTGCTTTTCCAGACCAGTACTGAAACTTAATTGCTGCACTGTGTCAATTTTTCCTCAGCAAGCTAAAATAGAATTGCCGCTAAATATACGATTTATTAAGTTAATTATGTTAATTTCCTTTAATAATTATTTAAAAAAATAATATTATCACAGATGTTTTGAAAACAAAATCCGCTATCAATCAACTAGGAAAAAGTATTTCCGTCACATTGTCAGTTATGTTATCTGAGGTCCTATTCTTCCGATAAAAATTAATCACTATTGCATTAACAGGATTTAATCTCTATTTGTGAAGGTTAAAACTGATATGTAATAGTTTTTTCTGCTTCTTACGAGCAAATACTATTATTATTACTAATAATACTTCTGGTATTGATCCACTTCTTCAGTTTTTTTCAATCAACGTTTAAAGAAAAACGATATATCGCAAAATTACAATGACTCAAAATAACAGACATTCATATTTCAACAAATGAATTGCATTACATACCAAGCGTGACCCACATTGGGCGCTTGTTTATTTATTCTAGTACTATAACTACATTGAATTTATTCTAGTACTATAACTACATCGTGAAAAATATTTACAAATCTCTGATTTTAAGATGAATTTATGTTTTTTCATAAAAAAAACTTATCGAATGTTGTGGCATATTAGCCTAAAAATAATGTGTCTGAAAAATAAATTGGAATCATATGTTTAAAGCATAGCATTTTATTTAGAACGTCATTACTGAATTGAAAAAAAAAACTATTGCCCTCCACCACTTAATTTTTCTAGTCGCATACACCTTAAAAAAACTTTCAAGCCAGACAAATTACACACAATTAAATCTTTTCGGTAATCGTCACATAATCCGCCCATAAACCGCAATCAATCTTAATCTGTCATTCTAATTTCCTTGCTACACAGCTTTCTATATCTCCAACATGCCATAGTTTTCCTCTAGTTATATTCTAAATGGATACAAACTTCTTATCTGTGTGCATATCTGCCGCAACTGACTATTCATATCTGTCTAATGTATGAATATTAATTAATTAGCTTGGGTTCATTAGAGGCGATGAAACGTGAGCTTGCCTAATGCAATAATCAATTTATTTTGAACTTTGTAGCACTCGAATTCATTGTACTCGTTGTAGGTACTTGTGAAATATTTGAAGCCATTTCAATCTGTACTACGTCGTGGAAAATTACTCTTATAATTAATTTGTAAAGTTTCGTCCGCAAACTGTGTTGTAAGACGAATAACTTGAAAGTTTTCGAAAATATTTTAGTTTGAGTGGACCGGAGATGGTGTGTGTGTCTTGTACGAAAATATTATGAATTTGTTTTCGTGGCACAAGTTTATGGGAGTGTTTGAATGGATACAAAAAAGCTTAAAAAATTAAAAACGACTGTCACAAAAATTTATAATATTTGAGAAAGGATTTGAAAGAGTTGATGAATTAAAGGTAACAAAAACGAATTAGTGACGTGTCACTGCAGTAGAGTCCAATCTTCATATGATTTGATTTCGGACATTCTCCAATCGGTTTTTGCCTAATTTTATCCATCAGCTAACGTTCGGTAAATATATCTATGCATTTCCATGTCAAATTATTATTTATGCTGATAATACAGGTTTTGTTAATATTTAGTTGGTTAGTCTCTGCTTTTAATCGCGCCTTTAAGGTGGTGCGGCATCGATTCTACAAGTTTTTAACACGATGGCGGCAGCGTAATGGTATGGGGCTTTATGGCTGCCACCGGAGTTGGAAACTTACAAATAATTGAAGGAATAATGAATCATCGGGCATATATTGAAACTTTCAAGAGAAATTTGGACCCAAGTGCTGAAAAATTGCGTGTATCAAAGGATTTTTATTTTCAACAAGATAATGATCCTAAGCACATGGCTCATAATACTAGGATGTTCTTGGCGTAAAAAACTCAGCACTTGCTTAAAACACCACCGCAAAGTCCTGACCTTAATCCCATTGAGCAGATGTAGAACATGCTGGAAAAAAGGATCAGGACTCATGATATTAGCTCGAAACCTAAGTTGAAACAGGCTCTTCAACAGGAATGAGCGAAAATAGAGCCAAGTTATGCAAAAAACTTGTAGAATCGATGCCACACCACCTTAAAGCCGTGATCAAAGCAAAGGCTACCCAACTAAATATTAACAAAAAACCTGTATCTATAGCTTGTAAGATTTTTCATAAACTGTTTCGTAAGTGTACGAAGACTTTATTGGAGGCAACTTGTCGACTTCGTTTTATTTTTAGCTAATAACTTTGTAATGGATAATGGATTAGTTTTTGTTTCCAAATTAAATAAAACTGTTTAGTGAATAAATCTGCATCAAAACTTTTTCAAATTTCTTCCAATAATTCATTCTTTTTTAACACTTAAGTTTCAAATAGCTGCTGTACGAAGACATTAGTGGTAGACTATATAAACATTGCGATTCAAAAATAACTAAAGTAAAAAACATGACTTTCTTCAGAAGAAGGGTGGACCTCACTGGGAAACAGGTGCTACAATTATTCTCCACCCTGAAATCCCACGTAGTCATGGCTCAACCAATCATTTTAACTCAATCCCTTGCCGAGCTGACTCTTTTGCCAATAGGTGCTATTCTAGACACAATGCAGAACATTTAGACCGAGAGGATGACCGTACTACTGCCAGACTTGTGGAATACTAGCTCCCAAACCTAACAAAAAAAAACGCAAAAGAACTATAATTCAAGCCTTGAGTATGCGACTTTTCAACTGGCTATTCCAGTAAGCTAAATTTCAGGAATACCTAAAGAAATATTTGTTGTGACAGTCTATTTATTTTATATTTTAAATATTCTTCATTGCCTGCTTCGCAAAAAATAATTCAACACGATGCTTACCTTGCGAAAATATCGAACTGATAATTAAATTACGTTACATAAATTTATCTAAACTTTTACTTATTTGTATGAATTGCTGTCTGCGAGCAGCTTCAATCGCACATTTACTGCATAGATAACACACTTTGAGTCAGTAAACAATAACATTCAACGAAAAGTTTGTTGAGTAATTAGTAGTGAGCGAAATGACGTTGAAGAACGTCAGACATACGATGCAGCTCAGCGCGTTTGAACTAAGCTTATGTCCTGGATATGAACGAACTAAAAGTACATATTATCCGTTATGCAACAAACAAATATTGGCTTCTCTTCGTAAATTTGTGCAAAACGTCTGTGCCCGATATTGTCGATAGCTGGGTTGATATCAGATGTATTCAAGTCATATTTACTTTAAAACTGAAAGTTGACTGTGTTGAGATCTTGTTTCGCCCGTACTATCAGGTCGTCCTAGTTATCTTGTTGAATGAGGGGTCGGATTTGATGAAAAGTTAAAAGTTTCCGACTATATTGGATTGGGTGTTAGTTAATGGCAAGCTAGTGAACTTCTGCGAAGTAAGTTTTGTTCAAGTGTTTGTCTGTTATGTTCATTATAAATGGTTAAGGGTGAGAATGATTTTTAGTAGAAAAGAAATTTTGGCATTTATAATGAGATGTTTTTTATCTTCAATTAATTTGAACTCAAATTTACAAATTAACATGATAAAATTCCATAAATGATAGAGCTCCATATATGATAAAACATGATAAAATACCATCAGTAACAACAAATTTTACCTAACATCAACAAAACAATAAACCCTCAAATCAAAAAGCTTTCACCAATGTAGACAACAAGAATTAAACTTCTCAATTATTTGATCATGCAATTTTTACTGATTTTCGAGGAAAATTGGTAAAAGAATCTAGTGAGATTACTTCTGGAATTCGTAATCCGATTTAGCTGAATTTTTCGAAACACATGGATATGTTTGAGGAAAAGATCCATGCAGTGCATTTTCTTGTAATTCTGTATTTCTATGCAAAAAATTTGTTATGCAAAAAGCAAGATTGGAAAATCTGGTTTCATAAATTCTTCTACATATTTACGATAAAGTTTTGAAAAGTTTAACTCTATGTGGACGTTGAGTGCCTAAAAGTAGACATAATTATTTTTGAAATTTATATTTGATATAATTTGTAACCAAAACATTGAATCAACTCGAAATTTGCAGGACAAATTTATGTTGATTAAAACCATAAATCTATGGGTTTCTATGAGAGGGCGGGTCCATGAAAAAAGATTTTGGAAATTATGAACCGTATATAGGACCTTCGATTTATCATATCTTTTGACAAAAAGATTGGATCATCGTGAAATTTGCAGAGCATATTAATGTTGACTAAAACTATACACACATATACTTCTAAGACTGCGCGGGAAACTCTGTAGCTTTGGCAGGCATGTGAAAAAATCTTGTGCAAATCATCAACCTACAAATTCCTTCCCTTGAGTTACGTAGAGTGTTCCTCGACGAGTGCCGCCTCTTTAAACTCTTTAACGACAATATATTGGTGGACCCAGCATTCACCTTTCTATTAGAGATTCGGGCCGTCCTAATAGTTTGGTGCCGGTATTTGCCCGTACCGGCACCTATTTCTTTTCTCCCCTTTTGCGTTTGCCTCGTCAGCATAATAACCTTAACCTTGGTTCTCTGCCTCGAACGTTAGCTGTGTTTAAAAATATTTTATTAAATAACGTTCTCTCAGGTACATGAAATATGTCATAGTTTAGTCTTTTGTTTGTAAATTTTTTCGGTCGAATTTGCTTTTGATTACTTTTCCTTTCTGAATTTCATTTAATTTTCATTTTCTTTTTTATTTAATTTATTTTTTCTTTATTAACTCTCGTGTAGTTGTGCCTTTTTTCCTTATATAAATATATATATATATATATATATATATGTTTTCTACTTTTGTTATGTCTACTGTATAATTGGATTTGTTCTGTTGATTTGGACATTAATAAATAAATAAACCCTGTTAAAAAAAATTTTACTTTTTGAAAAGAAACTCCCATTATTGATCAATTTTATTCTTTGTCCATGTCAAGTCAACATTTTAAAAATTTCGCGTTGCATAAGAACGGCAACCCATCACCAAATTGCCTATATTTACTGCACTCGTAATTTCTGTTCACGAGACCTGACGACCGGATAATCCGATCAATATGAAATTTACAGGACATGATGGTGCTAACTAGGACCAGGTCTAATAGAAATAATGTGGGCAACCTTGTGGCAGTGGTGCCAACTTGAAAAAACACTGAGGAAAAAAATTGCTTTTTGAACTATAACTTCCGATTCAGACACACCAAATTTAACGAAATTTACAAAGCACCTGAACCTTACTCTAAGCCATATTTTGTAGAAATTTAGTTTAAAAATTAGGTAGAGCGTCCAGCTATGATAGTTTTTGTCACCCACATCTTGAAAATTTGCTCAGCAAAATAAAGGTTTTTTCCCTATATCTTCCGATCCAGTCATAAAATCAAAACGTAATTCATATAGTAAATAGACCTGATTGTAAACCAAATTTCGTAGAAAAATCATGAAAGAGCTGCCAGCTACGATAATATTGGTAATTTTTAACATTTCTTTACTGAGAGATGTTCAAATGCTGTAATGTAATGTAATCTTGCAAGGTTTCGAAAATTTGAAAAGTGTTGAGTAACGCTAAAATTCTTTTCACCTCTATAACTATAACTTCCAGCGCAGTCATTCAAGCGAAACGAAACGAAATTCACAGGGTGGGTTTAACTTAATGTGAAGCAGGTTTAATATATTTTTGGCTATGCTGTTAGCACAGGGTTGCCAGCACCAGACATTTTCGTAAATATTGCACCAACAGATGCTTCAAATTACGTACTCATATGCAAAGCATTTACAATAAAAATAAGGAACAAATGTTTAAATTTTCCGAGTTTTGGAAATTTTTCTGATTCCAGCCTCAAACAAAGTTTAATCGCTGAAACTTTCCATGAGATCCTCAGATGAAAATGAAACGGTTGATTTTAGTATGAGCTTGCTATGGTAGACTTATTGCTGCTTCGTTGGAAAAGTGTTGCCAATATTGAACATTTTCATCATTTAATGTATAGTTGAGAAATGTTTTTTGTTGCTTTGGGTAAGAAATGGTCGATATGATACCACAAAAAAGTGCATTGCTTCCTACCTGTGTGTTAAAATTTTGGTATATGTTGAAGTGTAAAGTGTTTGTGGGAAGTTGTTTATTGTATGTGAAAAGGTGTGTATTTCTATAAGTGTATCCACAATGCGCGAGAGACTTTCTTCGCCAGACCTTTGCTCGGAGTCCAAGGCAGGAATGATGTGTTTAGTGTTTTATGTGTATGGTGATAGTTCTCAAGAGGTTTGTCGACAGGTTCCGTAGAAAATAACATGTAACAGGGATTGAGCCTGTTGTAGTGTACACTAAAACGTAAACACACAAAATGTCATAGCATGTTAAAAATATACACTTTGCGATTTTAGCGACATCCCAAGAAAGTGGTGAGCACTAAAGTTAGCAGTAGAATTGACTTAGCAAAGACAAGAACAAATATACTTATTATTAAAAACAACAATAAAAACCAAATCCATACATTTTAGTAAATTTTTCATTGGCTAAAAATTTTACTATTTCAGACTGGTATATGAGTGAATAATGTTAGTCTGTTTAGGGATGCCAAATCACTCGGCAACCAATCAGACAAGTTCAAAATTAAACAAATTAGTTTTATTTTGAAAAGTCACTAATATATCGTGATCTTGCTAAGAGGCGGTTAAATTTGCCATGCAAGTATCACTTGCATAGTGCCCAGTTAGAGAAGCAAACCTATTTCATAATATTACACTGTTTATGGAAACATCGACGGATTTGATTCTGATTTCGAGTGCGAAATAGTTTTTGTGTCTGCTTAAGACTGCTAAAGGACTGTCATACAGTGAAAGAACTGGTAGACGAACAGAATCGGCTCTAAAAAAGACGTGAGAGCAAAAGTCGAGTTGCCTAGAGATGAATATTTTCGGTGTTGGGGGATGTTTATTTAGTTGCCGAAAGTTCGGCGGCAAAGTCGGTTTGGCTAATCTTCTTAGGATTTTCATGAAGAAAATCACAAAGAAGACGTGAATTCTCTTCGTATAGAAGTTGTGCCGTTGACGCTGTGAACTTTTCTCGGATTAGAGATCATAGTCCAAGAAGAATTAGGGGGAGTGTTCTGGCCCAGGACGCATCGTTGTGAGAGTATGAGAAGTATGTTACAATCGATACTGAAAAATGCACTCTTCACATATGTATCTACAAACCAAAACAAAAATCATTGAATATCTCGAAAGTATTAAAATGTAGATAGAACGTTTATGCTTAGTAGGGCAGAACAGCTATCAAAAATGGGGATCAGTTTCAGACCACCATCAACTTTTTCACACTTAAAGGCTGATGGCATGGAACGCCGCTCACTGATTGTTCCAATAGCGTGGTTTAAAACCCGAGACCATAATAATTTGAATAAACAGTATTAACTCACGTTCTGTGCAGCTCAAAAATGAATTGCACAAATAAGAAGCTAAGAGGGCTTTAAACATCCAAATTACTAGTGACATGATAGCGTTTCACTGTATAGTGCCACTGGTCAGGATAGGACCACTTTCTCTTACCTACAAAAAATAATAGTATTAGATAGAAGAATTATTAGCTTAGAGGCATCACATTCGCAATTTTTAACTCCCATTTCCATTAAAGATTAAATAGTCAGCTCCTAGCCCCAACAATATTTATTCACTGTTTATTATTTTTATCATGACTGCACATAAACCTAAGTTTTAATTAGAAGCACTAGACGTGAGCAATTAATGAGCCTATGAGAATTTGCATAACTCATCAATACAGATTACTTCTAATAACTAACAAATATCAGCATACACAAGAGCTTGTGTTCTATCACATGCCTAAGTATCATTTGTACTTATAGTCTGGACTCTCTGAGTATCGTGCACCTTTTCAACAGATATACTATATATATACAAACATATTGTTTCTATATCACTTACACAGCGATTTTGTATTCAAATTCACAATCTATTTTCATTATAAATGTAATTTATTCGCTACTTGCAGGAATAATGCGATCTATTGGATGCGTTTGTTGTATCTCATAATTAAATAGATTGAGGGAATCAATTGTAGATGCATTGTACTGAAGTGTATTATTTGTAAATCAAATTAAATTTGTATATTGTTTGCAGTCACGTGGGACTTGAAGGGGGTGAGAGAGGGTATAAGTAAATCGTATTATTGATTTGAGGAATTCATTATTGTGTATGGAGTGGAATTGATATGCATAGTTCATTGAAATTTTACAGGAAATGCGGCTTGAAAGACTCGTCTCAGCCGAAATGTGGACTGCCTCTAAAGTTCTGATAGAGTTAATTAATGTGCGTCAAATTAAATAGCATAAAAGAACAATTATGTTGTAAAAAAATCTTTGACTTGGAAACGAAAGGCCAGTTATATTTAAGCATAAAAAAAATTATAATTTTTACTGATTTTCCAAGAAAATTAGTATTAAACTCGTTATATATATATATATATATATATATATATATATATATATATATATATATATATATATATATATATATATATATATATATATATATATATATATATGTATATCAACAACATGATTGGCCGATCCGATTGAGGTGAAATTTTCGGAGTACATAGATGTATATAGCGGGTAGGTACATGACTTGCTAAAATTCAGATATCTTTAACCCTTTGTCGGCAGTGGGCATTTTAGTGAATTTTCAGCTACTCGTATATTACCAAGCAGTGAAATTTTTTGTGAAAAAAAGTATTGAAAATAAAAACCTATTATGTTTTAAGCTTGCCTATGATAAAGAATTGAAAATTTTGAGCCTTGTGTAGGCGCTGAGTGCCTAAAAGTAGGCAAGGATTTTTTTTCGAATTTCGATTTGTCGTAACTATTCAGAAAAACAATGGATCATCGTGAAATTTGCAGAGCGTATTGATGTTGACTAAGATTTAACATCCATGGACTTCTAAAACTGTGCAGGCAACTCTGTAGCTACAGCAGGCTCCTGAAAAAAATCCTTCAAATCATCGACCTTCCTGAATTTTTTTTTGATTTTTGAAAATTAATTCAAATTATTGATAAATTTTGACTTTTGTCCACCAAGTCAAATCAACATTTTCAAAATTCCGCGGCAAACAAGAACGGCAACCCGTGATCAAATTACCTCTATTTTCAGCACTCAAAACTTCTGTTCACGAGAACTGACGACCGGACAATGCGATCAGTATGAAATTCACAGAACATGCTGGAGCTAGCTAAGACCTAGTGTTAAATACGGGCAATACTGTGGCAATGGTGCCATTTTCCAATTTAGCCACCAAATCTTAACCAAATTCACACAGTAGCAGATTACAAAGAAATTTGGTTCAAAAATTAATATAGGGTTGCCAGCTATGGCAATTTTTTTCTTCTAAATATTGTAAATTTGCTCAGAAAAATAAAGGATTCTTCCCTATAACTTCCGATGCAGTATCATGTGATAAGTGGATATTGCTGCATTTCTAATTCTGTAGGAATTTCGTTGAAAAATCATAAAAGGGTTGTTAGCTATGATGAATTTCGTAATTTATTGACATTGACAGTTAACAACAAATATTTAGGTTTCGAAAATTTGAAAAGTATTAAGGATAGTTACCATACAATTATATTCATTGCTATAACTTCCAGCGTAGCCATTCAATCGAAATAAAATTCACAGGGTGGATTTCACTCAACGTGAAGCAGCTATGGTGTCAGCACATGATTGCCAGCACCAGACAATTTCGTAAATATTGCACCAACAGATGCTTCCATTTTCTATTCATAAGCAAAGCATTTACAATAAAATAAGCAACCGATTTCCGAGTTTTGGAAATTTTTCGGATGGCAGCCCCAGACATAGTTTAATCGCTGAAGCTTTCGATGATATCCTTAGATGAAAACGAAATTCAAAAGATAGGTTGATTAAGCACGAGCATTTTATGGCAGATTTATTGCTGCAACTGGACAAAGTTGCCAGCACTGAACATTTTCATCATTTGTGTTATAGGAAATGCTGTCAGAAAATGATGTTCGTTCCTTTGTGAAAGAAATGGTTGATATGATACTACAAAGAAGTGTATTACGGCTTCATACATTTTTAAGTCCCTCAAATATAATTTCTTCAAAAATTAGTTTTCTAGCGGTTCTGATGCCCTAGCGTTTTTTTATTTCTTATTACTCATTCTAAATTCAACTTATAGCATAGAACTCAACACACAGAGCCAAAAAGGTTGAAATATCTCCAAATTTTACGTTCCGTGGAGCCTTGCTGACTCAGATGCCACAATTAATCATGCACAGACATTTCGGTCAATAAAGATACTAAAACAACCCTGATTCTTACATTCTACGTGAAGAGCTCTAGCGTTGAGTTAAAAGAATCATCATTCACTTCTTCGTGAATTTAAAAATATTTTTGAACTCCTGTTTCGAGCCTCAGCCCTACGGTATATAAGAGAAACATTTTCCTTTTTTTAAATTGCATACAGAGTCACTGCACTATCGTGCAGCCTGCCACATTTCTCTAAAGGACTTTTCAATAATCATTATTTTCTTCTTCGTTTATCTCATCACCACTTAAAGTCACCTATACTCTTTAAAACTATTCGCATAATCACAACCAACCGGGTTTTGTGTAAACAATCTTGATTATCTTTGCTATCAATCAATCAATCATCATTTTAGTTTCCTCCCACCGAAACATAGTAAGCTCTTGCCAATATTCAAGGATTATAGATTCTAGCGTCGGAACGTAGAAGACATTTGATGATAGGGATATTTACGTCACTAATTTGGCATTGAGATTCAGTCACGCTTCAATTAAGCAAATCGATTTTGCAGCAGTGACCGAACATTGTATTGTCTCGGCAATTGAATTATTTCACACAGGCTATATACGAGTATGCGGTCGAGTCCAGAAGCTTCTTATATGAACAGTTGATATCGGCTATCACGTTTCAAGTCAATCGTAAACTAATACTGTTATTGTGCTCGAATTAAATTGTATTGTTCGACTGTCAAGTGTTTGAAAATGGTTTGAAGGGAAGCTATAAATTACGTGGTTTTGAATCTATTGTAAGTTATATTAATAAGGATACTGATAAAAGCTCTGGAATTTTGAACTCCGAAAAAAATTAACCTATCAACCTAATCTTCGATATTTGCCTTCAGAAGCTAAAATTTCTCTCATAAAACATTCAGGAGCGAATAAAAATAATCAAAGTTAATCATGTATGTGACTAAATTTCATATGATCGTTGAAACATTTCCTGGATAAAAACTTCGATATATTTATGGTTAAATTGCATGTGAAACGCGAACATGTTAGCATTGGATAATTCAAGGAAAAGTTAACCATTTTCGTTTTGTAGCTCGAGCATGAGAAAAGAATCATGCTCAAGGTATTTTAGCTAGCCAATATGTTTTCTTTCTTAACCAATGTAGGCAAAGCACTTACACACATACAGGGGTGAAATACGCGAGGAAAGACTTTATCCACACAGAAAGATAGACATACACTACAGGCAAAAATTTTAAGAACACATCGCAGAAATGAAGCACACTTAGATTTATAAAACTGCAAGTACCTTTATTTTACAGTAATTCCCTGTTTTAAGGAAGGTTAATATGAAGGGATGGGAAATGGAAAATGTACATGGGATTTCCAAATTCTCAGCCAGGGTAACAAAACACGTTGGGTTTTTCCCACTTTAAAGACTGTAGGTGTCGACAATTTGTTCAAGTAATTAAAATAAACCTTTGAAATTTCTGGAAATATGGATTTGAAATATTTTGAAATTCCTATAAGGTACCTTAGCCTCAAAATATTTCATTTGTGAGTTTTTGTGCTGACAAGTAATACGGATTGTTTTTCAGCAAATTTTATTCCGTGCACTTGTGATATTTAGTTATTGGTATTTTTAGCAAAGTATTGACATAATTTCTGCTCAAAGTGGGAAAAGCGCGCAGTAATAAGCCTGAAGTTAGAAGTGTGATTGTGGCGCTTCATAAACAAGGAAAATCAGAAAGAGAGATCAGTAATGAAGTAAAAATTTCAAAGACTGCTGTACATAATGCTATCGTTAAATTCAAGGACAGCGGAAGTTATTGTGATGCTGTAAGGAGCGGACGACCCAGAGTGACAACAGAAGCAGAGGATAAGATTCTAGTGATTATGAGCAAAAGGGATCGAAAGTTAACTGCACCGGAAATTCGAGCAGAGTTCAACGCGGGACATTCAAAGTCCATAAGCTTGTCAACTGTAAAAAACTGTCTAAGGGAAGCTGGACTCGTGGGGCGTGTAGCAGCCAGAAAACCTCTGCTTCGAAAAGGTAACAGACAAAAGCGGTTAGAGTGGGCACGAACTCATAGCCAGTGGTTAATTGAAGATTGGTCACAGTTGCCTTCGACAGATGAAAAAAAAGTTTGAAGTTTTTGGCTCCAAATGGAAGGTTTATGTCAGGCAATCTGCTGGAGAAAGAATGGCCGCGAACTGTGCAGTACCAACAGTAAAGCATGGAGGTGGTTCTGTTATGGTTTGGAGGTGCTTTTTGCTTGCTGGAGTGGGTGAATAAGTTCGAATTGATGGCACGTTAACTGAAGAACGTTACAAGGAAATCTTGCAAAACACGGCCATACCATCAGGTTTGCGGTTGATTGGGCAAAATTTCACCCTTGAACAGGATAATGACCCCAAAACCAGGTCTAAACTATGTAGAGGATATTTAGCTGAAATGGAGAATGATGGAATACTGTTGAATATGACCTGGCCATCACAATCATCTGATTGTAACCCAATTGAATTGCTATGGGAGGAATTAGATAGAAAGGTACGTGAACGCTGTGCAACCTCAAAGTAACACTTGCGGGAGCTTCTCAAGAAGGGTGGAACAATATCTCCCAAGATACTGTAAGGAAATTAGTTGAAAGAATGCCAATGATTACTAAAGCAGTAAAAAATGCCAAAGGAGGATATTTTGATGAATGTAGAATTTAAAGTAGAAAAAGATTCTCTTTGTTTATTATAAACTTTGACTTGTAACCTAGAAAAACAATAAGCTGATATTTGGCAATTACATAAAAAGTAATCAATTATATTTTATCTAGAAATAAATAAATTCTAATTGCCATGAAAACTTTGTTTATTTTCTCGATTCCTAAGTGGTCTTCAACTTTTTGCCTGTAGTGTATGTATGGAGGTGTCAGAGACTAGTTACGTTTTCTGCGCACACACATTACTCGAGCTACTCCTTTAGATATTTCTAACAAATGGATTCATGCGGATTGTAATTATAAATTCTTGTTAAAGATTTAGTTTTCTAGCTGAACCAAAAGTAGATACTTGATTTATTTTTAGATTTCAAGTAGATGCTGAACAATTTGAGAGCTGAAAGAACATTATTTTTTTGGGGATTAATATGAAAATTAATTTGATAATCATACCCATGTTACATAGTACCGTGTATCATAGTATCTTTTGATTCTGGAAACACTCAAATTTACAATACTTTCAACCAAAAATGATCATTTAGTTCCACTTTGACTGTGTGAAAACCTCTTTCAAAGTAGACTTTGAGTAGCTCACCATTCAGAGTTTGGACTTTGATGGGATCAACCTGCCTTTAGAAAATGTTCGCTACATCAAATTTTATGGTTCAATATGAACTATGTCTAAGCTTAAAGGTGAATCTCGTTGTCTTTAACGAGCAAAGACTGCTGTCAGTAAACGAGCAAGAACCTTGAAACACTCAAAATAATTGGCAAAAACCAATTAATCCATAAACCAAATACTCCAGTCCAATACAATACCTATGTCCAATATTTTCCAATATCTTTCGATTCTAGCTTCATCAGCCAGATGCAAGAGGCATCTTTCATCTTATCTATAATTTAATCCATCTAATTCAATCGCAATTGACTTCTTCTGCATCTTCACTCGAAAATGTAATTCAATACACCCGATAGCTTTACGATATCATCTATAAAGTACATAACTCGTTCAGACAGCAATCGTAAAGTAAAAACAGAAATTTTGTTTATGACATTCGCAACAATAAACCTGTTACGCGAAATAGGCCATATGTTACCGACAAATATACATACTAACATGCACACCAACATTCAATCGTACATATAGAAACATTCCAATACCGGGAAATCTCTTCTTCTCTGGCACAACAAAGGGTAAGATTTTACTTCAGATTCAGATAAGTCAGTCGATTGTTGTTGTTCCCGTTCGCATTCCTACCGCAATATTTTCCGTTCTCGTTCAGCTGTGCTCCCGTTCGTTTTGTATGATATGTGCAATTTAATTAAATATGGAAATCGATTTTACAAGTTATCGTTACAATTTCATCTTGACAACGAAGCAAGTTGTCGGAAATATAGCAGATGGAAAGGATTTCGCGTTTAGATTTCTATTGAATAAGGTGAGGGAATCAAACTGGGGTAGTTATGATGGAGTTTTCGTGAAATCTAACTAGCTTTTTTACTGGGGAGGGAAAGAATGAGAATGTTTCCATAAAATAAAGTTTAACGAAGAAAATTTTTGAAATTTTAGACTAGTGTGCTTATAATATTTATGTTATATTAAATTAGAGGAATATATGCAGCTGAAGGATTCATCTCTTGTCAGTTTAAAAAAAGCTAACATTTCACATCGACAGCTATCAACTGTGTGCTTCCAAAGTTCTGGGAATTTTGTTGTCGAGAGAGAACAGGATTTCTATACGCTATTGATTTTTGAATGAAAAGTTAATAGCATTAAAACACGTGTACAAATCTAACCATACATTAGAGTAGGTACAAGTAAACATTCCACTCTCAAGTTTACATTGAAAGCAAATACATACAGACATACCTAGGAAAACCTAAATATGTATGTACATCGGTAGCTTTAGCCAAACATCAACATTTCACTTGAGCTGAGCTAAGTGATTACTAATTGAATCAAATGTATCATCATTCTCAAAATTCACGTTTCCCATCTCTCTGCCACAGACTTGAAAAGCAAGAATTCCAGCATACTTAGACCCACGTCTTAGAAATACATACTTCATTTTCAGGACCTAGATTCGCTCAGTTGCCGCGCAAAACATTTGCAATTTAATTGAAATGTGCACTTCTTCGGTCTGTTGACTTTTAGCTCGTACTCATCGTATGTGAGTTGATAACGAGCACTAGAGCTGAAGAGACGAAAAAAATAACAAAAATCTAAAACTGAACAACACATTGTAAGATGAGCTTGATTTCTGACTTTTGGCTATGTTCCGACATGTAGTTAGTAGATTCGAGTCTGTGTTGTCCTGGCAAAGTGTGTTTTCCTAAAATGTTTGTACAGAGTGTTGGAAGTATTCGTTTCATCCTTGATTAGATGTTGCCCTAGAAAAAGAGGAAGCCCTTCAAAGTTTGAAGTCTAAATTTGTTGATGGTGGTTTTACCGAAACCCCCCTCCAAAATATAAGTTTCCAAATAGAGAGGTTCAAAAATAGCGCATGTGATATATTAGGTCAGAGTTTCGAAATGCTCGAAAGGACCTGAAAGTTAGAGCGAGAATAGAGAGTGAATCCTTTAGAGAAACGCACCAGGGATGGTGAACAGTCAGAAGGCTTATCAAAAAAATGAAGCTCAAATCAAACAACGGAACAGTTTTGGACGCAGTCAGAATATTCTCAATTTGAGCGTCATGGACAAATATAGTAATTTGGTGATTTAGCGATTTATTGAGGTGCCTCCATTGCCAAGAAACCTCAAAATTTTTCACCGCAGCAGCCTATTTAAATTTTCGGTAAGTTTTTTTTTGATTTACATATCTAGAGAATCCCCAAAAATCTTTCGCATTTTAGATGTGTTTAAATTAATAATTATAATTTAATATGACCAGGCAGGAAAAAAGCTAATGTGAGCGTCAAAAGTGAGTGCACACCTTTCAAATTTGTTTTTGAGCTTCAATAAAAAAAAAAATACCGATTGAAAAATATTTCTGATTGTGTAATATCAAACCTTTATTTGTTAATAAAGGAAGAATAGTATTATAGCTAGGTATGGCTGTGATACATGTTACGAAAATAGAATGGAGCTGCATAGATGATCACATTAAGCCGCCGTGCTTTTTGATTTTGACGAGATATGCAGTTTCAGAAGCGGCAGCTCTGATTTGAGCTACGTTTCACGCTAACCATGAATGCACTTTCCGATCATGTGTAGGACTGAGGGAGAGAAATATTGTCAGAAAAATTTCAGAAAGGTTTCTGGAAATGTTTGGGAAACGTTGTTACGGATTAAATATTTGGTTAATGTTTTTAAATGGTAAATATAGAGGAGAGTCACTTTTGGTCCGATTCCAGATTTAGTTTGCTCTAGTTCACCAACGGTTTGTTTGAAAGCTAAAAATAAATGTTCATTAATAATGTTGTTGCCCAAATTCATATTAATACTGTGATGTTTGTATAGATTTTTAATTGAGTAAGCTAAAAAAAAAGACAGTTGTTGAAAAATTGAATTTAAAAAAAAAAATGTAGTTTTTGAGGAGTTGAATTAGAGAATTCGAGTCGGCAAGTAACCGTAGAGGAGGGTAGTCGTCGTTGGGACTACACATTTATTTATTTTATTTTATTTTATTCATACACCAAAACAAGGTACAAAATCACATATTAAAAAAAGGACATCAAATTAAATTAAAATAAAAAAAAATAAAAAATTGAAAAAGTAAAGTAAAGTAAAGGAAAAAGTAAAAACAAACAAGTTAAATAAGTAAAAAACAAACAAATTAAAAAAAGAGTAACAAATAAACTAATAAATAGCAATCAATAAATAAACATTCACATAAAAGCTATAGCTTAAAGTTAAGGGTACGGATGGCATGGAAAAGAGAGGACTTGAAGGATGATTTGGAAATCGTAGGGGAATATAAATTGCTTATTCTGTTGAATTCTCTGCAGCATCTACTTACTGGCTCATTAGCTCCATATGTGGTCGAGTGAGAATATTCTTTTAGGAAACGATTGGACCTGGTGTTCCTCACAGGGATATTTATCAAAATTTTATTATTCAGGAATTCTACATTAATAGCGCCTCTAATGACGTCGAATGTGAAGCAGGCCGATATCACCATTCTTCTGGAGGCTAGTGTCGATAGGTTTAAATGACCCAGTCGAAACTCATAAGGGGGTAGGCTATTAAAGTCATAAGGGTTGTATAGCTCTCGCAAGGCGAAAAGTAAAAATTGCTTTTGTATTGACTCGAGTCTGTCACTGTGGGTTTCAAAAGCAGGATTCCAGCTAATGCAAGCGTATTCGAGAATAGGACGTACGAGTGAAGTGTATAAAGATCTTGTGACCCACAGACTACGAAATTCCTTGGCTCGTCTTTTGATGAAGCCAAGTTGTTTGTTTGCACGAGAAAGTATTTTATCGTAGTGTAAAGTGAAGCGGAGTTTTTCATCTAAGATAACACCGAGGTCAGCAATGTTATCAGCTCGAGTTAGCACATTATTACCGAGGAAGTACGTATTGTGTGTGACCGTGCATTTTCTGGAAAAACTAATAACCTGGCATTTATTAATGTTGAGAGAGAGAGCTTGTTTACATTGCACCAATGATCAAGGGAATCAAGTTTGGATTGGAGAAAGAGGGCATCCGATTTGGATTCAATGGTCAGATAAAGTTTGAGGTCGTCTGCATAGAGTAAATGAGGTATGCCTGCTAGGACGTCAGATAGGTCGGAAATAAATATATTGAAGAGAAGTGGACCAAGATGGCTACCTTGGGGTACACCAGAGGTAGCACTAACGTTTTTAGATAAAAATCCTTGAAATTTTACACATTGCGTTCGATCGCAAAGGTATGAAGTCAGCCAGCTGAGTAAAGACCCGGTAATACCGAATTTCTGTAGCTTAAAAATTAAGGTAGAATGGTCAACTCTGTCAAATGCCTTACTGAAGTCTGTGTAGACTGCGTCAATTTGGTAACCTTTTTCCATTTTGCATAGGACGTCTGAGATTAGGATTGTCAAATTCGTGGTAGTTGAGCGACCTTTTCTAAAGCCATGTTGTTGCTCGTTCAGGCGGGAATCAACTAGCGGAGACAATTTGTCGTATACTATCTTTTCGAAAAGTTTCGGAATCGAAGACAAAATGGCAATGCCCCCATAATTTTCAATACAGCGTCGATCACCATTCTTGAATATGGGTGTGACATAAGAAAGCTTCCAACTGGATGGAAAAACTCCTGACGAAAGTGATCTATTAAAAAAAATATGCAAAGGAGTTATAAGCTGCTCTACACATTTGCATAAAAAGATCGGAGGAAGAAGATCGGGCCCAGGACCTTTGTTGCAGTTGAGTTCCAAAATAGTTTTAATAAAAAATAAATGGTTGACAGAAGCCGTTGGAGTTGAATTGGAGGAAGAAAGGTGTGAGTTTGTTAGGTCTGGTGCACTAAAAACTTTTTGGAAATTATCTGCGAGTAGGTCACATATCTCTTTAGGGGAAGAAGACGTTGTATCATATTATTCAGAAACATTGACGATGGATAGCCAGTAGTTTTTCGCTTCACATTAACAAAATCGAAGAATTTTTTCGGGTCACGGACTATATTTTCGCCGGTTGACCTAATGTAAGTATCATAAGCCTCACGAGACTTTGTTGAAAATTGCTTAGCGACTTGATTATACTCTTCCTGAATAGCAGAACTAACGTCAGTATTTTCTCTAATCCGCTTATATAGTTTGTTTCTACGATTTCGCAAATGCCTAAGGTCTCTATCAAGCCATGGCTCAGACAATTTATTTTTTTTTTTATCTTTGGTACATATCTTTCAACGGCGTCAAAAATTTTATTGTAAAAGAGGAAATGGCTGTCTCAAGAACCTGAGTTGAAAGAATATTCGTCCAATCAATAGTATCAAGAACGTGTTTAATGCTTTCATAATCAGCATTACGGAAGTCAAATACAATTGAATTATTGTAAGTTTTTAAGTAGGTGGAATTAGAAGTGGAAAGTTCTACTGACAGTGCTGTATGGTGTATACTGTTGCAAAAAAGATGCTCAGCGTCATTAGTTGGACTAACCACTACTTCGTCATAAGCATTCGTGAAGACTAGATCTAACCAATTTCCATTTTGGTTGGGGATGTGGGAAACCTGCTGTAAATCATTACCATAAAAGGCACTCGCAAGATTGAAATCGTTGGTGTCTACCAGGTTTACGGGGAGAAGGTAAGAGTCATTTTCATCTGGAACAAAGCAAATATTCGGACGATTGAAATCACCCAAAACTATTATTTTATCTTTTTCGCTAAGTGATGTCGCTAATGAAGATATTGTGTCACAAAAATTGCTGTAGATGGATTCTTCAGATCTAAGGGGGATGTAGACAACAGCGATGTAAATTGAGTTGTTATTAGAGGAGATCCGAACAATTATACATTGGAAAAAAGCATTTGGGGTGGTATCAACGAGCTCACTTGAAAATGTGTTGCTAACAGCAAGTAAGACACCACCTCCTCGCGACTGACCCGTAGAACAATAATCACGGTCGCTTCTGTAAATGGTCCAAGTACTATCAAGAATCTCCTCATTTTTATGAGAGACATTAAGCCAAGTTTCCGTGATGGCGAGTAAATTAAAATGGCATGATTTGGCGTCAAGGTATAATTTACTTAGCTTGCCTCTCATACCACCACAGTTGTGGTAAAAAAGTTTGAGGCTTGTCTGAGTTTGGTTAGGAAAAATGCCTAACAGGGTTGACTGATCTTCGAAGAGATTCAGATGTCATATTACTACCTATGCCTATGTTTGCGGCAGCCTGATTGGAAACCTTGGAGCATATTTTATTAGCTACGCTAGCATACCTGCTTGAGTGAGAAGATGACGCGTTAAATGCTGGGGGTATAGATGCATAATTATTATTACGAGTAGATGCATTACGAGTAAAAGCATCAGTTAATGAAGAATTATCTATTGTCACTAGAGACTGAGACAGAAAAGGTGATGAGAAAGTCTTATGAGCGGAAGGAAGTTGGGCAAAGGAGTGGCTAGGGATGCAATTTTTTTTTACAATTTTTTGTTTCTTATTCCTAGTTTTGCCGGTAATGTTTCTCCAAGGGCTGAATGTCATTCCCTTCCAGTTGATGTCGCCGTTGTTTCCACTCCAGCACGTAAAAAGCCACGCATATTTTGATGGAACAAAAACTTTACACCGTCTGGAGGATTTATGTTTAGACTGGGATAATAATTTCACTTCGTAATCTTTTATGTGAAAATCAGCTTCGAGAATCGTTCCCAACCATTTGTCGTCAGCAGAAAAAGGAATCCCTTTCACGAAGAATGCACTTTTGGTTGATGAAGTTGTTAATTTTGTGGTCGTGTGTTTATTGGGAAGAATTTCGTTGGTTTTTTTTTATTTTTTGTAAACGATTCTGCCAATCATTATGGGACCAAAAAGTACCGAATTTGTAAATTGGAGGTTCACAGTCAAGATTTGAAAGTTTTTCTAGGGTAGATGGAATTGTGCTACCAGCTAGAATCCTAATAGGTGATGTTGCTTTGTCCTTCGTTCTCATATTGCTGACCGTTGTTTTGCTATTAATCTCTAACGTTGCGTTGAGGAGCTCTTGATGGAGTGTTATATCGTTCATTAATAAGTTTTCGTCTGCATCATTTGTTGAAGCATCGCAATGACGGTCTAAATTTTCCAATTTTCTGCTGATATCAGCTAACTTTAGTTGTTGCTCGGACAAAGCGTCTGTGAGTCTGTCGGTTTGGATTTTGAACGTTCGTGATAAATTTTCAAACTTTTCAAGCGTGTCTTTGGTGTTTGATTGGCAAGCATAATTACTATTATTATTATAAGTGGACAAATTCGAAGAAAAGGAATCCACTTTATCAGTAAGAGTATCCATTCTCTTCCCAAGAGTGTCAAAATACTTTTCGTGGCTCCTAAAGTTCGATTTCGAAAAGGAGGACGCCAGACCATCGAAATGATTTGATATTTGAGAGCAATTGCAGTAAACGAAAAGAACAATAGTCTTGGGGTCGGCGCTGAAGAAAAAGTCATAAACGGAAAGACAGATTCGAAACCATCCCAAGTGGAAACGCTCAATCAAATAGGAAGGTTGCGAAAAACGATTTTTAAGCATATTTTTCAAAGTGCACCGCGAACAGCTTGAAATCAGATTCAGATATTTTTTGTAAAATAGTGTGCCTACATTTGCGAAATAAGCTAAGTCTCGTGCGTTTGATTACTCCGAATTCAGTGGAAGCCAGCCGTTCCGAAGTGCGAGTTGCAGGTAGACATCTTAATTTCTATCAAGTTCCGTTACGAACGGGTTTTGGAGAAAACCAAAGAAGATTAGCAGTAGTGAAAAGTGTGGAATAGTTGTGAGCGAAAAAGAATTCAGGAGGAATACGTTCGAAGAGTACGAATTTGGTGCTGTTGCAGCGGTGTATGTAGAAAATCGTACGAAACGTTACGTGTGTCCCGCTTTCGCACGAAGTGCTGTAAAATCGATTCACTAGTGTATTAACCTTTAAGAATTTTCAAGTTTAATCAACTGAGAAGACTGTCTGCATCCAGAGGGGGCCCCCACAGGTAGTTATTTGTTTCTATTGATATTATATTGTTGCGAGGTTGATCTTTCTTATTAATAATATTGTGTATGTAAACAAACGAATCGTTGGTGACTTTATTTGATTGCGGGACAAAAAGAAAAGTGACTCTCGAGAAAGAAAAAAAAGTGACTCTCCCTAGAGTAGAGTATTTGGTTCTCGTATGTAAACAAAAAAAATATATAGATACAGTTTTCCCTCATTATCCGTGAAGCTACGTCTCGTTCCGTAGCCGAGGGAACGCATAGAAATTGAACGAGTGGCGCTGTTTTTTACCACGACCGTCTTCGGCTGTGGTCGGGCAAATCTTCGAGCGTTCCCCGCGGTATTGCGTGACAACGTTTCTGAAAATATTTCTGGTCATGTGGTCGACGGGGGTAAGACGCAGTGAAGCGGTTAACATTCTCAAATTTTCCTCTGATTGCGTCAGCACCTCTTTCCATGGGAGTTTTGGCTAGCTCTTCATTGAAAATTCACTTTGACAAAATGAATTTTGATCGTGTCAGCTCGCCTTATGAAACGAAATTTTAAGATTTTAACAGTTTATTACACACTTATATGTAGTAAGCATTTACAGCCATTCTACATGATTACCGTACAAGTAAAAGTCTAAAAAAACATGGATTAGAATATATAATACGCATACATATATACTTGTTAGCGCCTGCCTTGTACGAGGTACCTTCTGTTTCTAATTTTCTTTTCACCATAACGAGTATCTTTTGATGAAAAAAAAGGTATTTACATCATAACATTTAGTTTATAATGGCAAACCTTGAAAAATGGCATCAACAAACATTTCGAACTTCGATGATGTTTCCTGCAAAATCATGTTTTTTCTTCATTTATGTACCTTTTTCTCAGAAATGGTTTGAAAATGGTGATGATTTTTTTCTATGTTCTTAAATAAATGAACCAAAATTCCACCATTCTTTCAACAACAAAAAAATGAGCAGTGGTATGATTAGTGACAAATATAGAACACTTATGCATCATCCTCAACACTTCTTGACACATGCTATTCAAAGTTCACTCATTCAAAATCTTCCATTTGCCTTCATTAATTTACTTCAAAAACTTTAAATGCACATTTTGAATAATTAATCACCAACAACTTGGTAGCTCTAACTCGAACTGCAACGCTCTGGTAGTCGAAACAATCGAAAGAGAAACACCGACACTCGAAACTCGTCTACTCTACTGCAACTACGTTCCACAACGTATTTCACGAAAATTAGTCAGTCCGCAAAACAGCCATTATGAATATTTGATATTATGACGGCGATATCAGTGTCGCATCACAACGCTGGAAAATATCAAAGCTCATCCTCGCATGGATTTCAATTCATGCTTCACTGCTTTGAATGGGGAAGTACAGGTAAAGAGTTTCCATTTTTGTGCTAGTTGAAGACTAGTTGCTGAAAATATCATTTTGATAATGTCAAAGTTTTAATCCTGTTTTCATGGTTGGCCATATTATTATTCTTGTTCCTGGTCGACACATAGTGAAAGATTTGCCTTCGTTTCACTTTAAAGTTATTAACTGTTTACTCATTTTAGATTAAAACATAATTTCACCCATATCTGTCGCTCATTTTCATGTCATTAGAATGCGTATTTTCATAACAATGAAAGCTTTTAAGGCTTCAAAACCTCATCTCATACAACATCATCACCTATTTTAAACATGTCCACAACGTCTGACCCTATTCGGTTCTAGGGCAGAGCGAAAAAAAATTTCAAGCATAACTTTCATCATTTTTAAAAGTGTTGTCATCAAAGAACATTCCTTTCGAAAAAGGATATGGGTTATGTGGTCAGATATCTTGTCCTATCTTTCACATGAATTCAGATCTCGAAGCAAATAAGACAAAGTGTTGAATATCATCATCAAAACTTGAAAGTACTCCCTTGTTGCACGGCCTAGGGACAAGTTTGCGTTCTGTGCTGTTATCATCCTCGTAGCTATGTTGTCATAATATCAGAAAGTAAATTTCAAATTGCCCAACAATTTCACGGAATCAAACCGAAAACTATGCAAAAGTCCTCCGAAGCAGCAAAATCAAATTATCCGTGGGTTGAGTAGCCGACCATTTTGCATTGCTGTGGCGGTTATATGAACAACAGGACGACACTGGACGATCGACGAAAAAATATGTTCTAGAAGTTTTGCTCGTGAGCTCCGAAAAATTGGGAAGGAAGGCAGCAAGCTGGCTATTTCACACCACATCATCTGCCTTGTTAGCGACCTTTTGCAGCATTCGCATGCTATACGGCGACAGATCCTTTCTTGCGCTCTGACTAGAGTATGCAAATTATATTTGTCTTTTGGGGAATGAGAGAGCTGGCTGTTTTCACCCCGGGCAGTGCCACTTTGGTGAAGTACCGAAATTTCCATGTTTTGTTTGTCGTCGGCTGCAATGTCATGGGGAATGGATAAACCATGAATGGACAATGACGACCCATGACTACAACTGACTTAGAACGTGTATTTTGTAGGGAAGATTTTCTGTTAGTCCTGGATGGATCTCTTCCAATTTCCGCTACCAGAACCCGTGAAAAGTGTGTTAGAACAACTATATTTATTCATTTAATATTAAAACAGTAACAAATGAAAGGCAGCTAAATTTATCTCTCTTTAACCATGCACAAAGTTAAAGAAACACTGCTTACTTTTCTGCATAAGAAAACCTACCCCTAATTTATATTCCCATCCAATTTACATCCACTTGAACTACATTCATCATTTAATACACTCAGTAATTTTCTATCCTAGCTTATCAGCATATCATACTGACAATTTGCATATTCATCTCTTCCACCATCGCACTCAATCAATTCCCATCCGTGTTCTCATCTAGCCTCATCTCTACATCTGACTATGGAAATGGTCATTCCACATTCACGCAGATGAAAACGTTCATCCCAAATATTGATGTGTAATTATATGAAGTGAATGCCAATTAACTTTCACCTTTTACGACACATGCTGCGTACAGAGTCTGTTTACAGGGTAGGTGGGTAAAAGGACAAAGATGTAACATTAAAATTCATTGGGCTTCACTTTGCCCGGTCGTGCTGGTTTTACTGTTCCAGTAAGCCTTCGTAACGTTCAGTATAAACGAATAGATTACCGCAGAACATAAAGAAAGATTAACTTGGGTAATTTAAAATAAATTGTCTAACGAGAACTGTCTAGGCCAACTGGATTCATAGAAAAATGAATGAATGTGTGCGAGAACAGGAGGGAGGCGAGAAGGAAGAGAAATATATACGTGGGTGATGAAAAGTTCATTATTCAGAAAAACAGGAAACCAGGTTCACTGAGGTAAAACATATACAGCATTTTATGACAGCAGTAACTAAATTGCGAAGTGAAACTAGAATATCAGTTTTCCCCACACGTAGAGCAGTGAAATGGTAAATTCAAAAAACTATGTTATCTAACTGATTGTGTTCAATTAACATACACATTTAATTATCATGTACAATTTAACTACTCTTTAAATTGGTTAACCATAATTACATATGTAAACACAAATATTTAAATCCTGAAACTGTCGTTTAAATATCCTATCGATTATAACCAAATATATACGATTCAACTTAAACCTGTAATGAGATCCGGGCTAGAGCATGACCTCCGTATGTTAATAAAATCAAAATTTTACGTTGAAATATGTATTCTTCCATTTAAAGAGATTGCAATTTAATATATAATATTTTATCTGCTTCACTAATAACAGTTTAATGACGAATTTCGGAGTTACGATTTTCAAAGAATATTACAGTTTGTCTGCGTTCAAAGTGTCTTCGAACTTACTACGTTTCACTGGTAGGCCAAAACTAAAGTTAAAATTTAAAAATTCTTTATGGTAAACCAGTCTACTGAGAATAAGCATCTTAAAGTCAATGTAGTGTTGGTATCATTGAAAACGGTATGTGAATATTGTTAGCAATTGCCCACACTGGGCGCTATTATATTAGTTGTGAATATCTCTTATGTTAGTGATTGGCGAAGGTTTCTTCAAACAACTGTTTTTTTCTTTAATTTTAAAAGCGCCTAAGCAAACATAAATTAAAGTTAATATATTAGTAATTAAATTAGAATTGTTTTTGCGGGATGATTAAAATTGAAAAAAATTTTATTTAACAAAGTGTTTCCGAAAGTATGCACTGATTCTCATCAGACACCAGCACACAGTGCATATTTGATTGATGTGACCACTTGCAGTTGGAAATCATTAATTTTTATTTATGTTAGTTGCGACAAATTTTAACATCTCCGACTTATATCCATCGAAATAATTTACTCACAAAGGTTATTGTTTGTGATCATGGTTCCCTTCTTGTCTATAAATCAGCATTGACAACATATATATCCTAAAAAAATGCAAAGTTTATAATTTCGTGTAATATATATGGTAAACATCTAAAAACAGTCAATAAAAAGTATGATGGTAAACGGATTAAGACGCATAAATAAAGAAAATTAATAATAATAATAGTCTTTATTTCATGTGCATAATATTTCAACTATAATAAATTCAAATATAAATTCAAATAAATCCTCTGAACTTAAATTACGTTTATACTTAACACCAAGTAATAGAAAATTTAAAGGAAGAAAATAAAATAAAACAGATATACAACTAACTCGATATTTTATCTTTGAAATGGTGCTGAAGAAGATGCAGATGAAATACGAAGCATTCAGTTGCTTTACCCAAGAGTCGAATGCCCGTTATTAAGATAGAAAAAACATGAATTTTCAATTTATGTTGGGGGACTCATAAATTTAACTAAGATATAAAAGACCATAGATTTATTTAAAAGAAAACAATAAAAAAATACTGTTTACTATACAAAATAAAAAAGAAAATAGCTTTTCTTGGTCCAATTTTTCGATACCACCACTACGATTATTAAAAGATAGCTTCTTAAGGCACCAAAATAAAGATTAAAGAGAATTTAATTTAAAAGAAGACATTTCGCAAACCTGCATTTTTAATTAAAAAAAAATACATTTATTGCAAAAAGCGGTGGTTAAGGTTTATTATTTTCATACAAGAAATACAGTAAATACAAGTAACAGCGACTGTTGTCAGAACATTCATATTGAAAGAATGCTAACTTGTTGCTTTTCTGAACTTCGAAAACACTTTGACTCATTAAAATTGAATTATATATGAATCGATTTTTTATTTTGACACAGCTAATACCAGTTGCTGATAATCAAAGTTGTGAAAGAAGATTTAAAAATATATTTAACGGTAAAATTGACTTGAAATAGCACAAACTCGACAAAAGGGTATTTCATTTCATTCGAAGCTAACTAATAATAGTCGAATAAGAATTGGATGGGTGTACTCATATGATAGAGCAAAGAGGTAAACCAAAATTATGCACTGCTATAAGTGCATGGGCTAAGACCATACGAACTAGGACTGTAAAGGACCAGATTAGATATGCTAGAAATGCGGTCAAAGTGGTCACCTCGCAAAAAGATATACTGAATCATTCTGCCTATTTTGCATTGACAAGGTAAAAATAGAAGAAGTTAGCCATGCTAAGATATCAGAACGGTGCAAAATTTTTAGTGTTTGAAGTTTAGAAAAATAATTTTCATAGATGATGATCTTTCAAGAAAATGCACGGAAGTTTCGCACTGGGGAAGATTTGCTCACGCAGCTAGTTTGTGAACTCAGAGCTGAATGAAATGATTAACGAACCAAAAAAAAGGACAAATATCCAGAGAATATACAGAATTTTCGGGGTATGCAGTATTATAGGCTACAGATGCTGAAACGGTTCAATTCGATATGTTTGGATTGCAAACCGAGTCATTAACTTTGTTAGCTGCTATTTATTACCAAACGACCCAATCAGTGAATTTCTTAGAATAACGGAAGTACTAGGAGATACTCTCTGAGATCCTCCAGGTACTTCAAAAATGGCTGGAGACTTTAACGCGAAATAGTAGTAGAACTTTGGAATGGGGAATGCCAACACTGAACGCTCGAGGAAAGTAGTGACACACGTGAGTAAAGAAAACGCTCTCATACTCCTTGAGGAAGATATTCTGTTGTTTACTCAAGAAGAACTTCACAGAGCGATGGTCGAAATAAAAAACCGAAAGACCCCTGGCTCCAATAGCATCCCAACCCAAACCTCTCTCTCGATCAAAACTCGTTCCACGAATTATGAAACATCATATCTAATCTTGTCAAGTTCATGCCTGCTACAAGGCTCATTCTCTCACAATTATTTTCTCGTGAGACCAAAACTAAAACGCTTGCTAATTACTTCCAGACGGCTCATACGATCCCCAATTTGACACAAAATCCAACAACATAGCAAGTTGTATCCCATACCATCCTCAATATAAATCAAGTTCCTTTGAATTTTACTCCTTATGAATAATTCTTTAGTCATCCCATTCCATCTACTCAGCAATTTAGCTATGATTGCGGAAGTCTTCCTTTCACTACTCCAAAGATAATCTCCTTCATCATCCATTCGCGCAATAATAGAAAGTCCACCGGTCCCGACATGATCCCAAACGTTGTGCTGAAGAAATGTAAACATTCCATTTCTAGTTTACTATCCATACTCTTTAACCATTACATTATCAATGGGCATTTTCCCAGTAGTTGGAAAAATGCCAACATTATTCCAATTCTTAAAATAAATAAGAACCCAACTTTACCCGAAAGCTACAGACCCATATTCCTCCTATCTGCTACCAGTAAAATATTTGAATGTGTCATCAAGGAACAGTCTTTCCGCAATTCCAATTTGCCAACCACCCCAAACACAGTCAATCATTCCCTCCTTATCCTAAAAACTGACCTGGTAGTCCACCTAAGCAACCGCACTCCCATTATAGCTTGTCTCCTTGACATCCAAAAAGTCTTCGACACCGTTTAACAAGAAAGGCTTATACACAAAATTTTCGCCTTCTTCCACTTTCATCCGCACTTGTGTAAAATTATTTACAATTTCCTATCTGATAGATCCTCGTTAGTGAAAATAAACAATATCTTATCAAATTTCTACGCCAGCACAGCCGGTATCCTTCAAGTTTCTATCCTTTCTCCTATCCTCTTTGCCATTGAGAGGCTGAGAGCATAGAAGCGGAAAATACTGCGGCATTGTCTCAATCTTCACCGCAAACCACACTCTTACAAATTCCGTAGCAATCTCACCCTTTATAACACAGCAAAAATTGCAAGAATAGATCTGTTCCTTACAAATCTATCTTTGAACTTCCTTGGCAAACGTCCTGACCATCCCTGCAATCTAGTGCGAAACGTACTAAGCCTTCCACAATACTATGATCCGTTCACTCACAAGCATGTTAGCCCAACTCACATACTTTCCTTGAATGATTCGAACTGACTACTTACACCACAAGGTAGGTTGCTGCTATATAATAGGCCGTATTTGAGATGCAGTACCGGTACGGCCCTCGGCGGTACGGCTACTCAGCGACCCAATATATTCCAACGGCCTGACAAAATTGGACGTAATCTTTCCTCCACAGACGTACGAAAGTAACTGTAACCTTACTTTCTCTCCTTGTCATCACATCCCTATCCCAAATTTTCTTCACTCTTCTTTACTAAATCGATCCTAGTGTTGCTCAAAAAATAAAGTTTTTGAGGGATTTTATTGGGCTTTTCACTCTATATTATAAGTTAGGCTAAAAAATTCAAATTCATAACAAATTAACATAAACATTAGGCTAAGATATTGGTATAGTTTCAAAACTGTGAGACCTAAGACACATTAAGTTAGTACATTATGTATAAGTCAAATTTATAATTTAATTTAAGCCCAATAAAATGTTTGTTTTGTAAAAAAAATGTCTGTTTGCATGACGTTCTGTAATTAAGCAGTGATAACCGTCTTTTTGCGGTTTGCAGTACTGCAGACACTACCAATTGTTGAGTATTCAGTGGGTAAGAATAATCAACGCAAATCTATTATTTCCTATGTGAATAGAAGAGTAAAACAGGGCATAAATTTAGGTAAAAAAAAACCCCTAGCGCATAAGAACCGCAAGAAACACTAATGTTTGAAGAACAGTAGAGGATTTGTGCAGATTTTGAGTGTGTATTCTACTATTCTAGCTACTTAAGGCCTAAGTAATAATAGACCCTAAACCAATTTAATTTCGATGACTTCATCGAAAGTTACAGCGATAGAAAGGTGTCCAAAAAATGTCCAGACCTTAGAAAATGTAAACATCGTTTACTTATTTTCATTGCAAATGTTCACGAAGTGCATACTTAATGTAAGTATTTATTGGTACGGAAATAACCAAAACGCCTCGTGCTGGCAGATCTTTGCTAGCATCGAAGTAAAAAATATGTCACATCTGCTTCACGTTGAAGTCAACCTACAACGAAATTTAGGGCTATCACTTGCAAAAATTTACAAATTTTCTAGATCGTAGTATTTGTTGTTTATTTTCACAAGTTCACTATAATTTGAAAAATTTTTGATCAAATTACTTACCAAAGATATGCAAAAAAATACAAAACCAACCATAGCTGGTAGCTCTAACATTGTTTTTCCATTTGAATTTCTGGTGAGAATTGTCTAAAATAAATTTAATTTACCATATGACTGCATTGAAATCTATAGGCCAAAGAACTTTATTTTCCTGAGCGAATTTTCAAAATTTGAGACAGCAAAATTACCACAGCTGGCAGCTCCAACCTAATTTTTCAACCAAATTTCTACCAAACGTGGCTTAAATTAAGGTTCAGCTATTGTGTGAATTTTGTCAAAATCTGGTGACTAAATCAAAATTTATAGTATATTTATAGTTATTTTTCTTTGAGATTTCTCCAGATGGCACCACTGACACAGAGTTGGCCAAATTTCAAAATCGCTTCTGTCAGACTTGGTCCTATTTCAGACTAATACATTTTGCTAATTTCAACTGTATCTGATTATTGGGTCGGGAGTTCCCGTGAACAGAAGTTATTGATGCAAAAAATATAGGTGAATAGGAGAAGGATTTCAGTTCTTGTCCAACATGAAGTTTTAAAAGTTTTGCTTTGACTTTTTAGGCAAGCGTAAGATTTGTATATGAGTTACTTTTTTTCTTGAAAGAGCAAATATTTCACGAGAGTCGATGGTTTGAAGGTTTCCACTTTCAGCGCCTGCTGTAGCTACAGGGCTGCCAGAACGTTCATACGAAAAAATGAGTGAGTATACAACTTAATAACATTAATATGTTCTGTAAGTTTTGTAATGGTTCAATAGTTCTGTCAAAAGCTATGGCAATTCCAAAAATTTTTAATTTTCCCGATTTCATTTTAGGTACCTAGCGTACACAAAGGGTTAAACATTTCCAAAACCAAATCAAATTTTGGGAACACCTAATACACAACATAAATACACATCCACAATCCAGAAACACTTGACACTTCAAACAAACACCAAAATTAACAAACACCAAGTAGGCTAAGATAGTTTTCATTTTTGACGTTCGTAGCATGTAAGTTTAGTAAGTATTTTATAAATCTATTTTTTACATACAAAGAATTATTTTCATTTATAGGGAAACACTCGGTTCCTCTAAATTTTTTGACCCCGATGTGATTTGAACACGCAATCTTCTGATTAAGGCACCGGATCTTCTTCGCAATTTACTCCTATCAGTTCGCCAGGAGCTCGATGAATCACATGATGGATAAGGAAGCAAATCATTCCCTCGATCATCCTGTAGCATTCTACATGACCGCGGAACACATATTCCGCCAACATACAAGACACGTGGGACATGTATTCCTCCAATGCGTCCGTCATCGGACGAAGATACGTAACCTCCAAGTGCTCAAATGGTCAATCAATGAAAATGGCAACAATCGCCCTTCGATCTATATGCATCAAAAGCGGATGAATAGCAATGATAAAAGCCAATCATCAATCAATTACTCGACTGGTAGTTAGGTAAACACCGCAAATTGTAATTTAAAAATTTAATTTTGATCAGACCTTACTCCTAAAAGTTTATACAAGAACTGTAATAAAAAGAAAAGCAAACATGGGGAACAGCCCCAATTTAATATTTTATTTAGACAACACATCAGAAATTTATATGAAAACTCTATCTAAATTAGTAACACATAAAAAAATAAAAAACACATGGGGAACAGTCCCAATATTTTTTAATACACAAACATCACGTATCCGCCATCTGTAGTGGTAGCCATCAGCCCCAAAACCTGGCCATCGACCATCTCGGTGGCGCTGCTGGTGACTGCCTCAGCCCCGAGAGCTGGCCATCATCCATCTCGGCATACAATTAATACGGGCTCCGGGAGCTGGCCATTGACCATCTCGGTCTCGTACAGGCAGTCGCCATGGCCATTTAAACAACCGCGATCGATGGCTACAGCCACTAGCCCCGAGATCTGGTCATCGACCATCTCGACCACACTGCTGGCGACTGCCTCAGCCTTGTAAGCACGCTGTTTACGGCCCCCGAGAGCTGGCCTTCATCCATCTCGGTACGGCTCGTATAGGCAGTCGCTAAGGCTAACAAGCCACGCTACTCAGCCTCCTTGACCTCAGCGTCATCCTGACACTTGGAGGGGAGTAGTGTAGGAACACCTAATACACAACATAAATACTAGTGTCCGACCGAAGCTTCGGCTACGGCTTCGACCACAAAAAATGCCTTCGGCTTCGGATTCAGCTTCGGCGAATACAGGCCGAAGATTAGGCCGAAGAAATCAAATGTAGGGTCTAATTGGACATTGTGAATTTTTCAAAAATGCACGTGGAAAACAGAATTGCGTAGCGCTATGGAGCCCGCTTCAGGGCATCACAGTGGCCAACAAACTAGCAGCTCCTGCTCTAATGATAATTTCCACGAATTACACCAAGCATGAACATTTTGAGTTTGTGGATGTACATATAAATATGTATATGTGAGCAACGATTTAACCAGAACCATATTCGTGACTTGAAGTAGTGTGCAAGTAGTTTTACAAATCAAATAGTGCGCAGTTAGTGTAGGCAACGCAAAAAAATGTCGCAAAATTGAAGGACATTTCAATAAGAGTGATGGAGCCACTCGATATTTAAATAAATTTCAAGATTCATATGGATTGCCAAAGGATGTTTTAATCCAAGACATTGAAACACGTTGGAACAGTACCTATTCAATGGTAGAACGCGCAGAGTAGAAGTTCCAACTGCAACTGAATGGAAACTAATGGGGAATTTAGCAAACGTCTTAAATTGTTTTGACCAAGAGACGATTGATGTTTCTGCAGATTCTTCGTCTGTGTCCCTAATTATAAATTTTATTTCTATGATCTACACAAAACTCGCCCTGAAAGATAACGACTCTGAATATATTGTTCAGCAGAAAAAACAAGATGTAAGCAAATCACATCAGCTGCTACTTTGATCAATTCTCAATTCAAAACTAGCATTTTGAGTTTGTTTTGAATTCACTTTATCTTCGGCTTCGGCAGGTAACACTAACAACCGAGCTTCGGCTCTGGCTTCAGGCGTAAAACCGACTTCGGTAGAACACTAATAAATTAGTGATGGGCGTTTCTGTTGTTTTCAGAAAACGAAAGCTATTTGGAAAAAAACAGTTTGAAAAAAACTGTTTTTTTCCAACTGTTTTTTTCAAACTGCTTTTTTCCAAATAGTTTTCGTTTTCTGAAAACAACCGAAACGCCCATCACTAATGGTAACACCCAGTATCAATCTGCTGCTGGTCGAGTGAAAAAAGTTTTCAAAAAGTTTCAAAAAACAGTTGTTTTTGGAAAAAAACAGTTCGTTTTCGTTTACTGAAAACAACAGAAACGCCCATCACTATAATAAATACACATCCACAACCCACAAACACTTGACACTTCAAACAAACATCAAGTAGGCTAAGATAGTTTTCACTTTTGATGTTCGTAGCATGTAAGTTTATTAAGTATTTTACTCTTGCACATTAAACGATAAATCTATTTTTTACATACAAACAATTATTTTCATTTAAAGGGACAGACTCGGTTCCCCTAAACAATCTTTTTTTTTAAATACCTTCAAAATTCATTTCGCAAACTCAGTTTTTTTGAAAACTATTTATTGATAGAGTAATAGGCATACATATCTAACATATCACTAAAATAGCCGCCGGCGCGAAAGGGTTAAAGAAAATTAACATTTGGACCTATTCAGCATATACACAAACGTATCCTGAAAGTTTTAGCTTAATCGGATGGCGCGTTCTCGAGAAATAGTCACTGCATTTTTTTGATTACATATATATATATATATATATATATATATATATATATATATATATTATATATATATATATAAATGAAATATATATATAAACGAAAAATATATATAAACGAAAAACTCAGAAGTTTATCATATCCTCTCAAAATGTCACTTGATACATGGCATAAATTAATGCAAAGTATTAATAATTATATAATCTGAATACATTTTTTAGAATCTAAAATTCTTTTGACAAATAGTTTCTCATCACTATAAGAACTCTACGAAATCCCTAATTATACACTATTAATCACATTTTAATAATTTAATTATATACACTATTAATCATATTGCCTACATTTTGCGTTTATTAAATTAACTCGACCGAAATTAATAGCACACGATTTAAGTGTTTAAATATCAATGTAAAACAATTCATATTTCGAAAAACCCACAAGTGCTCAAACATCCCTTCATTTCCAATCCTGTTGAGCTCGGCCAAAAACCAACCTGAAAATGTCATAAAACCATAGTTTTCGGTTCCTGGGGGCTGGTGGCGGTGATAAAATCGTTCGGTTACAAAACGCATGTTAATGGGTAATTGAGGTCGGTTCCCATTAGACCACCTCCAATTTCAATGCGTGTTTTAATACACCTGTTTAACGTTATCTTTAGCAAAAGCAATCCTTCCAGCAACACGAGAGAAACTACTACATAGTGTAAACTAGTGGTATTTCCGCTATTTATCACGACACGAACCGGGAACGGGTCACACTACAAGGGTTTTTGTTTTGCGGTCGAGCTGTTGGTGCGTACATATTGCAGTGTTTCCGATCTAATTTCGAAATACTCTTAATAATCATGAACAGTTTGGTTTTTGCCAAATGGAATTCATGATGATAATGTTCATTGAAAATGTTGTAATATTGCACATAAGTATGTGGAACTGACATTTGAGGCTTTGCATTGGACAGAAAATGAAAAGCTATTTTTCAATGAAGCAGAAATATTAAACCTTAATAAATTAGTTGACTACTAACTCATTTAAATTAAAACTGCGGTGTTTAATTGCCCCCAAAAAAATTAATTGTTTTAATTTCAGTAGGGTTTACATGCATTAAAGCATTTTTTGATGTAACTATCGAATTAGTCACTTTACTTTTACTCAACTATTTTCCTCACCTGTGTAACTGTACACGCTGTAAGACTCTCAAGCAATCAATCACGTACGTGACAAGGACTAATTTATTTGAGCCTTTTACCACCATATTTCGATACGAGATAGCAACGATAGAAATCAAATTAATTTCAATAACGATAGCTATTAATCATAGCTCAAGAACTTTTTTTACGGCCGTCAAAGCTATCTTAGTAATAATAATATTCATGCAATCTTCCCAACGATACTGGTGCAAGCTCAAGGATCTATGAATCCGAAATTATATTTGTCATAAACTTCAAATGCGTATTGATAAATCATTTCACTTCAGATGATTTTGCCATCAGCATATTATCATCATCTACCTTGTGCAGCTACTTTGCTCTCTCAAACACTCTTCACAGAAGATATTTATATCCTGAAAATAGCATTCTTCGATTATCTCAACGGACCGTTTCTGATGCAAACACTCTATCGCCGGAACTTCGCGATAAACTTCCGCTTTTCACCGCGGCAATCCAAATTAAATGAGGCATAAATCGCATGGCATTATCCTATGAGGAGTTTCTTTCGCTTAAAAGCATTCTGTGGTTAAGATGATTTGCACATCCTTGCCAAGTAAAGTGCTTGGTCTTATTCGTTTCCGCTATTTGAATTGGTTTTATTTTAAGTCGATATTTGAATGTAAGTGAGTTTTCATGAATAGTGACTGAGTCCAAAAGCTTCAAAAATTTTCACTCGACTAGTCTTCGAAATCTACAACAATGATAACTTAAGAACTCCAAATTGAGCTGATGCCAAGCATCAAAGATTAGTGATAAGGAAGCTTAAGAAGTTCCATATCGTCAGATGACCACACAAGCTAACATACCGCTACCTTTTCAAGCTTTCAAGTCACATAAACATGCATGACATCAATTTACTGATATCCTGAGGCCACATCGCTGTAAGAAGTATCTTGGAGTTGCATCTGAAACCAGAAAATATTAAGTGCCTGCAAAATTGCAACCGTTTACAGTCACATTACCTGAATATTTTCACTCAGAGGCAAACACATAAATCTTAGCAAGCGAACCGCTACCAGTCTGTTGTAATTTTCACTAGACGTGCACGGAATTTCGCCGTAGGTGTTGAATGAAGGTTCAGCACGGTAGTAATTATTTTTCAATGGTGTTTTGTTGCAGCGTGTCAGTTTAAACTACCATTTATCTTCTTCGCGTAAAATCTTAATGCTCGCCGGAGAGATAATTTGAGAATATCCAACGACTTTACTTGCATGTGTGCAGTGTGTTACTTATATATGTTTAATATATATATATATATATATATATTAACATTCGGTTGAATGCAATGAAAACTATTTCAAAAATTTAAAAATTATTTCACATATGCATATGAAATGATGTAATTTACACTTGAATTTTAAATCAGTCCATAATCCTTGAAAATTTGAATAATTCCAAACTCGCAATCACCTAATTCAATTGTATTAGGTAAGTCTTTAGTTTTAGTTATGATTCTTCTCTGTGGAGGTTGAGAGAGAACGATAATTTCATTCTTATTTTCGTCTAATTTGAAATTACGTTGGAAACAAAAATAGTCTTCATGATGTATGCTCATCATAATTTATGTTCAAAAGTTTAGGCACAAGTATCAGATCCCTTTAATGTTCTGTCAAGCATATTTGTTCAAGGACTATCTTAAATCGTGTTTGGACGTACGGTGTGAGCCTTCGTCTCTTCCCGGAGCTAATCAAATCTTTTCAGATGACCTAGAGTTGCATTACAATGTTCTCACATTTTCTTGAAGCATCTTTATAATATATGAAAATTTCACATTTCATTGATTAGTTTCAAAAATATCCTACAATTACTGAAGGGCTCTCTGATAAAAACTAATTTTGAGCCTGTAAATGTGAACATCAAAAACAGCAAACTATAATCAAGAAACGTCCACATTATCAGAAGAATTATTATATGGCCTACAAGTAATTAAATAATTAAATAATTATTTATTTATTTATTTACTATCCATTGCCCTACAGTTATACTTCATCATAACGCCAACAATGAAAATGAAACATAATGAAAAAAGATACATAAGAAAGAATTAAGTAATTTAAAGCTAGCTGCAAAAGTTAAAACTAAGGTTTTATTGCATTTCAAGATAACATTTTTAATATATTCTTGAGTTCTAAAAAAGATTGCTGAAAAAGACCAAGTTAAGAGCATTGTCCATTCTAGGAAGACGCAACAAAGGTGAATAAAAATAGATTTCTGTACCTGCAAACGGAATAAAAAAAGCCTCTAATGATCAACTAGGACGACTAGATTCACACCTGGTTATGACAAAAAAAAAAGCTTTGGAAAATTTTTAAAAGATAACACTCATCGATGAACTACCTACGCGATTTCAACGAGGACATATGCGAATGAAAACACGAGAGTAGTAAAAAGAATAGGGTATGCTGAATTAAAAAAACAACGAACGAGTGATCCTATGTTCAATTGATTCAATGGTGTCAAATAAATACTTAAAGCGACGCGAAAATAAAATGAAGAAAATTAGAAAATGCTGTGGACTAAGGAGACAAATAAATGAATACAGGTGGAAATGTCGGTAAACAAATAGAAAAAGCGCAAGACGAAGCCAGCAACCTTCGAAGCCCTTGCCGTGATATTCATGGCATGAAAATCAAATTTCAATTAAGAATGAAACACAACGAAAAGGTCTTTAAAATGTTGGTCCTAATAGGAAAACAACAGACAAGAAATAGAAAACACATGTGGATCATTTTTCATCAACATCTGGTGACACTTCAAAATGTTTCTTGGTAAGAATTTGTTTTGACACCAGTAATTAAGAGCAGACTTGATTGGCCTGTATAATTTTAAATCGTCCAAATATAAAAGACAGGAGGTTTTGATAACAGAAGGAAGGTCATTGACAAATAAGATAAAAAGTAAGGGACCTAGGATAGATGCTGATGTGGGAAACATAAGAGAAGAAATGGAGCCGGTTAAAGTAAATCTGCAAAGACGACCATGAAGATAGGTGGAAAACCAGGAGAGGAGGGGACGAAAAATACCCAACTCATTAAGTTTATTAAGCAGCAGGTTATGGTCCACAGAATCAAAAGCCTTCGAAAAGTCGGTATAAATTACTTAAACTTGACGTTGAAAATTGAAGGCAGAAATGGCAAAATTAGTGAATACCATTAGATTGGTCATAGTAGAGCGGCCCTTGACGAAACCATGCTCTGAGGCTCGCAAATTTACCTCAAACGTAAAGAATGTATCATAATTGGCACTACAACTGGAATTTAATCTTACCGGCTTGAATTGAACCAAATTCTGAGCACCTTTAAGTCCTGAACGCCCTGATCAACACTGTTTCTTCAGTGCAAGTAAAACTGAATCTGGCAGGAAATAATAGGTAGATTGGTAGTTTGAATTGGCTACCGATCTACAGAGGCCTGACAACCAACACACAAAAGTACAAAAGAGGCCCGTTGTTATGCCAAAGTAATTAGTGACTCTCTCCTACTCACTGAAACCAGGAAACCAGCTGCTTCCTTTGACAAACCGGACTATCTCCTTTAAACTGACCAGGGACAATTCGGTCAGGTTTGAGAGAAAGGGTGAACTAAGTGCCACCAACCTTCTCTTCCAAAGCCGGGCCCTGGCACATGAGATGGAGGACACATTCTTCTTCGTCCTCAGAGCAACAGCTCCGACAAAAATCGTTAAACTATACGCCCAATTACTGCGCATGCCGCCCACAGTGCAACGCAGAGCACTTCGAGTTAAGCGCAAAAGCTGCCTGGTGCGATGCGCATCCATGGATTCCTAGGACTGCCTTGTTATCGCACAGGATGATTCATCTGCCTGGACTTCCTACACTGAACGAAAAGAATTCGAAATTTTAACTAATTGCAAATAGATGACTTTGATTTGGTAGAAAAGTCTAAAAGTATGATTTATTCTTCAAAACACTTTAATTAATAAGGAAATCTAGATTAGTTGATATTACTAATCTTCTTTAGTTGAAAAAGGATCAACTGTTTGTAGAGTTTCTTACTATTGAAATAGAAAATTTTGCCAATATAATTTGCATGAATGTCTGCATTATAGAAAGTTTAGTTATTTTTATTGTAAAAATGTCTAAAGACAGTAAAAGAAATGATTAATATTATACGGAGATAATTAACGATTCATGATTTGCGGAAACAACAAATTGAATTAGTAGGCTGAAAATCAACCATTTTCTTTAGTAAATTATGACTATTTCTTTATATGAAATACCAAATGATTTTTTTCAGTGTAGTGTCCTCAACATATTTTTGCCTTATGGACAATTTGACCAACGTCATCGGTATACCTATTGAGAAGGAGGAAGAGACCTCCGGTAGCAAGGTTCCCAGGTCTCACAGTTGCCCTGAAAATCCTTATGTCCAGGTACCGAAACCAATTGAACAACCGAATGTTTCAATTTCTCCTTAAGAGATAAACGGCATTCAGCAACGATCATGGATACTGTACAAGGACCAGCAAGGGATTTAATAGCCGCTTGGCTATCCCTGAAAATACCAATATTGACCCCAAATATTTGATTTCACAGAAACCAGTCGATTGCCTGATAAATAGTCACAACCTCCACCCGAAAGTCACTACAGTGGTCTGGTAGACGGAGGAACAGCTTGAGATTCAGCTCATCTGAGTATACACCACTCCCGACTCTATTGTTTAGCTTTAAGCCGTCAGTTTATACATGGACAAGCCTACTTTCGAGGGTGACATTATCACACCATTCATCCCTACTTGAAATGCAAGCTGTGAATTCCAAATCCAGTAGGCATTGGGGAGCGGTGTAGTCAGTAGCCTTCCATGACCAAATTCTGTTCTATTTCATGCTGAGATACAATTCAGTCTCACAGCAGCAAGATTGGCTAGCAGATCAGAAGATTGGTTGGCAGCCAATGTAGCAGCACAAAAAGTGCCTTAGTAGTAGTGGAACGGAGTGTTTCAGTTACCCGTAGTGCAGCCATGCTCCGCACTTTTTCAAGCTGCTCTTTGCAGGTAGCCTTAAGAGCAACCTGCCACCAGAAAGCCACTGTGAACAACAGAATTGGCTCAACCACAGCAGTATAAAGCCAAGCAACAATACGAAGTTGCATTCCCCAACTCGCTCCTATGGTTCTTTTACAGCAGTAAACTGCGTTGAAAGCCTAAAAGGCAAAAAATATATGGCACAAAAACTTGCTGATTTTGAATCTTCCTTTCAACAGAGAACTTTTCCAGCAGTCCCGAAAGAGGCGGATGCTAGCAAACCGAAAACTGTTCGAACCATGGTCTGGAAAATTTTCATAAAGAACGTAACATTCATTCACAAATTTTTGCTCATACAATAAAGTTTGCTTTGTATCACAAAACTCACAAATAAAATACTCTGGACGGGTTAAGAAACATAAAACGAAGATGCACATGCGTATATGTCCGTACTCAACTTCAAATCGTCAACAAATCTGTTTATCTAAACTCAAGTCATTCAAATAATTTATACAAAAAATATACAGCAGAAATACACAGCTACCAATATATTATTAGCCTTGCAATAGCTAGACAGGAAGAATGCAATAGTCAAAAAACAGATTCCGTAAAAAAATAGTATAAGCTAATTGATTGTTTAATAGACTGCTGAAAAAATCAAGAAAATCAATAAGAAACTTCATGGATTGCTAGCATCTCCTATAAAAGCTGCAGTGAAATGTGAGTGGACGAGTTAATCGAAAAGCGTAAGTCACGATTGGATAATGAGCGTTTAAGAGCAGTGAACGTTCAAAGTCTTACATACGATAATGTACTTAAATCAGATTAATTTTGTCAAGAGAATACTGCAAATTATAGAAGTGTAAAAGAAAATTAAAGTAAAATAAAGTGTAAAATTTAAGACGCATAGCAATGAAATTACATTTGAGACTAGACCGAATAGCGGCAGAAAGCAAAATGATCAATTTTCAACTATTAAGATGATTTTTGTCTTGAAGTCAGCTTTGCCGTATGTTTAGTGCTAAATATTTTCGCTACTGGTTTTTCGATTTGATCTAGTTTCGGGGCTACAAAAGAAGCTATAAATCACCTAAGGTCACTGGTGTCTCACATCGTCCCACTGTTGCGTTTCGATCTACATATTATAAAAAATGCCTTTATTGATTCACCAACCTGAGGATTGATTTGTTTCCCCTTCTAATCAATAGAATACGTTTATATTTATTTTTGAGATATTGACTTATGGGGAGCAAATGTGTTATAGGGAATAATTAGATTATAGAGAAGAAAAGCGAAATGAATCTGTTGCTGGAAAATGATCATATTAGCAGACTATTATTTTCAGCCTTTTGCATTTTCCAAGAAATTATTCTGTATAGTTAATGTGAGATTTTATTTACTGTATTTGCCATTTACACTTCATTTTTTATATTTCCAATCAGCAGTCGAACCTAACATACTCGAAAACCTACTTCATTGATTTTCCGAAAATATTCAATCGATTCATATTCAAATCCATTCCACCATTTACCACATTGAACATCAACCAACATGTCACATGGAAAAATCCATCGAGAGACCGGATCTGGCATTAACAACATGCTTAGGTAAGTGATAGAGGTTGACATTTATTGAGAACAGAGTTCAAGTGACTCTGCCAGTGTTTCAACTTATTGTCACTTGATGGAAGAGGGTTGTTGTTTCTGATAGCCGAAACAAGCGTAGATTGGTTTATAAGTACGTCTGGTAACTGACATCGAAAACTGAATAAATTTTCATATCGGACTTTCGAAGCTTAAGTTTATTGTTATGTTAGTACTCAATGCAATATTGTACTGTGAGTATTTAATGGTGTAAATGACAAATCAATTTTGAGTCACAGGAATTGAAATAGTGCAGAACAATGTAAAATGAATAGAATCTTGACGTATATACCATTCACGTATTTTTTTTGAAATAGCGTAATTGAAGTTCAGGTATTTTTTGAAATTATGGTTCGAAATCAATATCAAGTATGTGTATTGAAGTTGAATATATTATTTGTGAAATTCCTTTGCATAAAATAACTGTAAAGCAAAACTATTTATTTATTTAATTTTTTTTTTTTTTCAAAAAACTAATTTTTCTCACCACGAAGCATATTGCAGTATAAGGTGATGATATAACTGCCTTGAGAGATAGACGTGCGTCGTGGCCGCTCCTAATTAAACCCGGACCAATATCATTATCTCGTTCACAATCAAGTTTCATGTGCCGGGTTCCCTGTTGTTTCGCGAAGTGCAACGCCACGGTGAGTTTGTTCTGTGACTCCCTTTTCCACCTTGAATTTAATGCTTTTGCATTACAATTGCATTTATTTGTTTTTTATTATAGGTTTATTTTATTACAGGTTGCATTTCTATTGAACTTGGTCGAAATAAAGACAACGCTTGGTCAGATCCGTCCCGTACATTGCCGCCTGGTCTTGTTAGTAAATGATCGTTACCTATACCTATACGTATCGTTTTTGCTTTTCATTTGTGTGCGTTGTAATTGTGCGATAATGCAAGAATTTTTAATAAACTTCTGCAACTTTCGTGTTTCGAGGACAAATGGCTTTTCGGTGTGCTGTCACCTCAATTAATATCAACCGGCAATTCTCCCGCTAAGCGAAAAAATGGTCGTATTTGATGCTGAAGTGAATCAGTATCATGACCCTGGCTATAGCTTACTGCCTCTTTTCTCTCTTCAAAGAAGAATGATGTTGCTTTCCAATTATTCTTCTTCTAACAGAGAGCTTAATTATAGTTGGATTAGATTTAACTTTCTGAAACATATCATATTCTTTTGTTTCCTATATTGCAGCCTCAATATCTCTGACGCCGATCTGAATGCTTCTCCATAAGGGATTGCAATAAAGATATTGGGAATAAAGAAGCGGCATTCCGTGCATATTCACGATGTCGTTCCGAAGAATTGTTGCAGATATACAAAACTGCGTCTAACACCTGTAAATTCATTATTCAAAAAGCAAAATATCAGCTTACCCAAAGCAACAGGCGGAAAATTTTTGCAAACCAAAAAAATGAGCAGCTTTCGGTCACTTTTTAAAGCCGTGAAGAATAATTTCACCTTTTCTTCTATGCCGCCACTTTTTCATCGAGACCAAATTTATAAAGAATCACTGGACAAAGGTTATCTCTTTGCTGAATTATTTGCTGCAAAATATTATTTGCCTTCATCTACGCAAAGTCCAAATTCGACCCCTAAGTAGCAAATCAAAGGCCTTTACATTTTCGCATTAGGCAAGTTTCGAAAGCGCTTCTACGCAAATTATTTCACTTATCCCTTAAAAATGAGGTTATCGATCAAAATGGAAACTTGCTCATGTTCAGCGCATCGCCAAAAAAGGAAAGGCTTGTGATTCCTCCAACTATCTACCAATTGGTCTTACTTCGATTATGTCGAAGGTTTTTGAAACACTTATCAATTCTAAAATTATGAGCTATCTAAATTTCCATAGGCTAATCAATGACAAACAGTACGGCTTTCGTTCTGGTGGCTCCACTGGGCATTTCTTACTGAGAAGCGGAATTGATGTCTCCATAATTTTGGTGAAGCCAAAGCTATTGCTTTATATATTTCAAAAGCTTTTGATATAGTCTGGCATGCCGCCCTCTAGCCAAACTCTATGCTTCCGGTCTTGATTCCATTTTCTTAAAATATATTGAATGTTTTCTTAACAACCGCTTACTTCAAGTCGTCCTTGATAGAACATTACATTTATGCAGGGGTTCCTCAAATCACTGTCATTTCTTCAACAATGTTTCTTTTATTTATCAACGATCTGCTATCTAAAACCTTCAATCCAATCCATAGTTTTGCTGATGACAGTACCCTTAATTTTACGTACTCCTTGGGTTTGCTGACAGTCAAGGAAATGCTACCGCCATCAATCGAGAACGTATGTTAGAATCATCAAACAGTGACATTTCAACAATAGTCGCTTAGTGATAAACGAACCCTGCCACATTTAATGTTTGCAAAACTCAATGTTGTCTTCTATCCAATAAAGTTTGTGCTTCTTCCACTTCTTAAGCAATTTTGGTTGATGGAGTAAGTTTTCCTAACTCATCCACGCTAAATATATTGGGTATCATCATCTCCAGTAAACTGAACTGGGTCAACCATATTTTTGCTGTTGGGGAAAATGCAACCAAATGATTGGGCTACTTGAAAAGATGTATGAAATACTTTACTCCCCTGATCTTACGCGTATCTGCAAATCCCATTTTTCACCGAGACTTGAGTATAATTCCCATATTGGGCAGGAGCAGGTCACACTCTACACTGAAAAAAAAATATTGTCCATTTAAATAAAAACGTGGTTTACGCTAACCATTTTCGCGCTTGAAATGGCGCCAACAGTGCAAATTTTCAAATTGACAACCCACACCTGTTTGATATGAACGCGCTATTTATACAATAAATATTTGTTCACAGGGAATATTGCAGCGTTTGGTAGAAAAACTTTGTATTTTTCTTCCAAATATAACAAACTTTTGTTAGAAACGAATTCGCGTTCAAAATAAATGCTTGGAGCTGTTAATCGAAACACTTTGTTTTTTATTCTAAATGTTCAGCTTGAATGCTCGCATGTTAGCTATAAAATACTTATCGCTTAAATAGTATTACAGTGGTATCAAATCTTTTTATTGGTTGTGCACGCTGCTTATTTTCTCAGAACAGTTTTGGAAGTGCAAAATCAAACTTCAAATAACATTCAATATGAATTGCTATGCGTGGAAAAGTTGTATGGTAAAAAATGAACTACTTTCTACTTTGATCACCTTGGTTTTCGCTTAAGAAGGGAATAAAACAATCGTGGTTATATCTAGTAAGAATATTTATTGGACAGTAAAACATACATGAATTTTCAGACTTCAAGCCTATTTACATTTTTAAGAATTCCAATTATTGTAACAATAAATATGAAACAATATGAATTCAATGAGTCATTCTTTTATTATATTGTTTTATTTCTAACAAATTGTTTTCCATTTGATAATAGGTATATGTGTAAAGGAGTACTAGTGAAAAAAATCAATATCAAATAAAATAACCTTCTTTAAGTTCATTCCGATTTCATAGCTTTGAAAATGTTCATTGAATTTTTTAACTTCTACTTCATTGCACAATATAAATAAAGAATAATCCGGGCTAACAATGAATTCGAGGATTTTAAACAGTCGCAAAAACTCATTCCTTCCCTGAGATAAATACGTAAGTTTTTTATATGTTGTGCCCTTGTAGACTACAGTTTGTGGCATATATACAGAGGTTGTTTTTAATGCTTTTATGCTGCAATATTCAGTCTGAATCTTTAAATCTTTTATCTCTGTATCATCAAACTGAAGTTTATGTGGAAATCCATTATTTTTAGAAATAAAATTTGAAAAAGTAAAAGCTTTTTATGGATAATGAAAAGGTAATATTTCTTCTACTAGTTATGACGCTTGCATACTTTTTTAAATTTTTGTGTTTGCTTTTAAAACGGAAACACCACAAATATTTCAATGGCCCACTATTCTCTATTAAAGTAGGATAATGAACCATAAAAAGATGTTTTGGTTTGAGGGAACCAAATAAATTCAAATAAAGTTCGTGGTGATAATGAATTAAATTTCGTAAAGCCTCAATATCTTCATATGAAATAATATTTAGTAGAACATAATCAATTATTTTGAGTAGTGTGCAAAAGAGGTGCCAAAACTTATTACTTGGTGAAATTAAATCTCCTATTAGTAAGGGCAAAAAGTGGGTAAAATTCCACATCTCACTAGCTGACATCTTAAGATTATTTACTTTCAATCGACTTAAACTAATATCTACAGAAACGTTTCCGATTTCAATAATTCCATAAGGAAACATTTTTTTCAGAGACAAAACGTTGTTTTGAATTAGAGCTAATAATATTTGACAAATTCCATACTGACAAATTCCTTCAAAAATGTCATGCATCACATCTGCTGTAAAATTGTCTGTGACATGAAATAAATAAACTTCATTAAATATACTGGGTTAAATGTTTATTATTTGTAAATACTATTATGATATAATTTCTTACCTTTCGTTTGTTTTCACAATATTTTCTTTTCACTTTTCGTTTAATTTTCAAAACCAAACTCACTAACTAATTTAAACTACAATTTAAATTATAAACTGATAGGTCATATGTCCTAACAAAATGAATTTTAATCACTGACTGATAAGTCATGCAGAGAATGATTTGATAGGACAGAACGATGTACTTACCTCAAATGAACGGTATTTTGTTTGCTTCAAATAATTTTCTATTTAAACGAATAGAAAGATATGATTATTGCAAATGCTTAAGCGCTTTTAATTCAACTGTAGCATTTTGAACATGTTTGTATCCTAAAAAAACGCGAACAGTGTTTGTTTTAAAAATTTTGTATTTTACCCAATAGAAAAGCATATTTATTATGAATGCAAATGCGCGTTCAATTCAAACGCGTTTTCGAAATATGCCAGTATTTACGTTAAACGACCAAAACGTTCGTTGCAATCACTTTTTTGCTTGATTCAACAGTATTTGGTCAAAACAAACGTGAATTTCACGAATATGTGATCAAACGCGGTACGCGTTCCTTAGGAATATGCTTTTTTCTTTCAGTGTACTGTCCACGTTAGACAAAGTGAGAAGTAAAGTTTTCAAGCTTATTGGCGATGTATCTACTCGTATCACTTCCCTCATCTAATCTTTTGCCCACAGACGTAAAGTTTGCTGTCTTTTTTCTATATCATAACTTTAATGGCCGTTGTTTTAATAGATTACTAGATCTACTCTCTGAGGTTGATGTTCACAATAGGCGGTGTGCTAGTCGCGCATATCCTTATATCCTCCACGTTGGTGCCATTCGCACCGTCAAATTCCGTGCGTCCTTCTGATCGAGATCAATACGAACGTGAAACAATCCTCCATATACTGTCTTTTCCGACATCTACAGCCCTCGAGGGTTCCAGCGGAGAGTACACAGGTACCTCCTTCACTCTCAACTATTCCCACTTCTCTTTCCTCCTGTTAAGTCTGTACATCAACATCATAGGGCTACCCCCTGAGCTCTGGCATCATCATAAAAAAAACTACGCACAAGACTTTAGTGGTTTTAGGCTTTTTGCAACATTTGTGAAATAACGGAACATAATTGTAGTATTCAGTTGGTAACGTAAAGCTAAAGATTTAAAATTATTTACTCCACATTCAAAAATAAGTCACTAGATGGCACTGACAATTCAATGATCATAAATAACGACATTAAGCTCCTGGTTTTTCTAAAGTCTGCAATTAAAGTACATTTTAACTAACTACAACAAAAAACGACATTCCTCACTAGCTATTAAACTGTTTGGCAGAATCAAATAAAATTCAATCCGTGTCACTTAGCGAAGACGAGTTTGTTTACGAACTCAACGTAAATCTTTTAAGCCAATTGAATGAACACGAGAAGAATCCACATACAAATTCAGGTGATAAGACGTGACCAAATTACGAAATCGAAGTAACTGGTATTCATCTGAAAAAGTTTTCAGCAGGACTCGTGTCCTGTTTCAAGGGACGAGATTGTAAATATTTTCTGCTAAGCTATTATTTAGACACTTCGTTTCTCTGAAAGTGCTTATGAGTTTCGGTTGTGTCTTGTTCATCTTAATCGATTGGTATTGAAATTGAGTGGAACAAAGAAGAAATGGTTGATTGAGACTTAAAAAGTTCTTCAAGTTAACCGTTGGAATTTACAAAATTGCTGGAATTTTTGGACTTTTCGATTTAAATTAGCTGTGATGTATCGTTTTCGTTTTAATAACGTATAATTTTATTCCTTCTGCACCACAAAATTGCACATGCACTTGCATTTTATTATCATCGATTACAATAAATATTTATTACCGAAACTCTATGATAATTCAAATAATCCTTCAATATATCATTTCATATTCCCTATTTGTTTTCCAATAACCATAAACATGCCCGACTATCAACATTATCCTGTTTAATCGATACACAAAACACATCAAATCGCACATTGTCTCCAGAGCCCTACATATCGATAACATTATTTACTAACCAGTTAGTTCATTCGCTCCTTCACGTTTCTTCCTTTTCGGTATTGTTTCAACTGGGAAAAGTAAAAGAACTATTTATCCACCATGAAAACGATAGTCTGCACGAAATCACTTTATCCGCCACGAATGAAAACAATACGACAAACAACAACAACAACAGCAACACTGACAAAACGAAATCAGATGAGAACAAAAAAAATAAATGTTGACTATCTGAATAAAGTGTTTCGAATCTGCTGCACTAAGGAATTTTAGTATGTGGAAGGTATTTGCGATGGAAACGATTGCGAGTACGAGTGAGTACATGCAACGATTCTTTACAAATATATTTTGTACACAAGAGTACAATACACAAACCAACATAAGTATATTATGTCACAAGATTTTGTTTCGACAAATATTATTTTTCGTTAGCGAAAATTTTATTTGTGTTTGACATGCAATTTCACCATAAAAGGATAATACCACTAAATCTGAAAAGTAAACGGATAGAGTGGTTTTCGTATAGAAAACGACATGTTCTAGTAGCATATAATAGAAGCAAAAGAACAACAATGATTTTCGCTAGAGAAGAGACACAGTCTTAGTATTTTGGAAAGTGAATCGAAGATACTTACGTGTATTAAGATACGTAAAAATGTATTTGAGTATTATTAATGGTCGATGGACGTCCTAAACTCAATGCAAGGCGTTTATTTGGCTAAAGAAATTCGGTATGTTGATGCTTTTACCTAAAGTGCTGTTTTGAGCTTTTAATGGCCTCATACGATATTTTAGTGCAAAGGCAATCTTCAGGACTTTAAATAGCTGTTACATAAGTTACAGACACATCAGTATACTTAGGTTAGGTTAGGTGGGGGAAGAGGGCTGCCGGGAACGCGGCCAGCATTAGGCCACCAGTTTGAGCCCATTTGCCACCCTCATAGACAATCACACTTACAGCCATGGCACTGGCGGGATTCGAACCCGCAGGCCCCGTAGCACGCCGATTTTCGACCTGACGCCTTAACGAGCAGAGCTACCGGGCTCCACCATCTGTATACTTACTAGTACATAATACGTGCTCACTGCAAATGTACTCAACATCATCCACTCACCAAAAATCTTAGCAATTTGCACTAAGTTGTTCATTGAATTGAAACAATAATGGACTAACCGTCAAAGGTCGAAGCGGGCAAAAACAATATCGAATTCTATTGGATTTGATTGAACCAAAAATCGAGCTGAATTGACAGAGACTGTATTATTGATTAAGTTATCATTTCCAATTCAAAAATGTAGTAAATCTTCTTCAAATGGAGTAATGTCTGTTTACGAGGCTTCAGATTTTTTTTTCTACATGAATTGTTAGTTTTTATTATATGTGTGAAATACCTTCCCGTGATTGTCATTCAGTGTTATAGATATTTTACGTCTGTAGTATTTGGTAGAGTTTCGTGGCGTTTAGGTGGTGGTTGTAAACGATAGCAGTGAATTGTGTTGACTCTGTGGATTATTGTGTCGAAAATCAAATACATTCGCCCATACTTAGCCTAAAGCGTCAGTCATACTTCGCAAGTGATCTGTGAAACACTGTGGAATTTATAGTTAAAACAGGTCTTTTTTGCTGCAACTAAAGATGACATGAATGCAAAATAATGCAAATGTGATGACATGAATGCAAAGTAATGGAAATATACTACTGGTTAAATTATAGCCATGCAGTCATCTCAAATTTGTGCTATACTGCCTCTAAGGCAGTAGTACAGCAGTACATTTTGCGTGCTGCTCTTTCACCACTTCAGCAGTAGTATAGCAGTGCTTTTGCACTCCTTATATACCTATCGTTTATCCTATTCCTATTTGTGGTAAGCTCACAACTAACTACGCATCAATCTCCATCGCTCTTTATTTTACCATTACTCCCGGGAACCCAAACTACCGTGACATGCTCCCATAATTTTTTTTCCAGACTCTTAGGGTTTTTTTACAGCGTTCTCATTTATTGTAAGACTCCCATACATTTTTCCTAGAGTCCCCTGAGCTTTTTGAGAGTCCTCTGTTTTTTTTTAAACTCTCATCAGTTTTCCATAAAGTCCTAATATTTTTTCTAGAGTCTGCAGATTTTTTCTAAGCTCTCGTAATTTTCACTGACACTTAGAGTTTTTTTTTTTAGTTCCTTTGTTTCCCTTTAATTTTTTCCTAGACTGTTAGTGTTTTTTTTAAATATTTTGATTTTGCCTAAGCCCTCATGCTTTTTTTCAGGCTTCTATGATTTTTTCTAGAGTCTTTTGATGTTTTCTAGAGAAAACCCAATTTTCACAGGAGTCCTTTAACTTTTAATAAGCCCCCAGAATATTTTCTAGGACTCTCAGAATTTTTCCTACAACCCCTTAATTTTTCCTAGAGTTCCTAAAATTGTTCTTAGTTGCCATGATTTTTTCTAAACTCCTAATATTCTTCCTCAAGTCTTTTGATGTTTTCTTATGCTTCAAAATTTTTTTTCTATAGTCTTTTGATTTTGCCGTAGCTCCCATATTTCCTTCTAGACTTTGAAAATTATATCTTGACCCCCTGAATTTTTTTCTAAATTCCCATGATTTTGCCCCAGACCCGTAGGATTTTTCTTAAAGTCGTTTGATTTTTTCTGAGCTGGTCTGGCCTTAGAGACTAAATTCCGAAAAAAATCACTTTGTTGTTGACAGCTCAGTTTCCAATGATATCATTTTCGATTAGTACTTGAAATTGCCAGGAACACCATCAAATTCAGAAACAATGGAATAGCCATGCAACTGAAAGATTCATCGGTAAAGTGAACGGCAGTAGTTTTGAATCCTGTTCAAAGATATAATTCCGAATTATTTTCTTAAAACGATCAGTTGTATAGTCACCAGTAACTAATCCACGCAAATGCAGCGACTCAGATAATAGAGCAGTTTAAACGGAGTAGATCTCACCAACACCATGAGTGTTCTTATCAGTTTTCACAATGGATGTACTTGGGTTTCAATTGAACTTTTGTGCAACTCAGTAATGATGTACAGTGAATTAACAAGTATTGTGCAAAATACGTAGATTCTTTGGAATTTTCTGTTTACCCACGCTGGGCGCATAAAATTAGTTACTGATAACTGGCCTTCAAATAAAGCATCATTGGTTATAAAAGCTATCAATCATTAATTTTTCATAACACTCAGCTCAATTGTGTGTTTTTTTTGCAGAGCTGTAACTATCTAAGATTCAAATCTGTTTGATTACATATTTGATGACGCAAGTGATGGAAGAGTATATTTTTGAATAGAATGGGTATAGGATATATGAAAGCATGATATATTCTATTATTTATGCTGTTGAGCTCAAGTGGCAGCAGTTTGTGAATTAATTACTTGCATATTAACTCAAATGTCCCTTAACGTTTAAGGTACATAGGAATTCAAATCTATGGTGCCTAGAGATTTCATCATTTCTTGAGATTTGAATACATTGAATGTGAGCTCATATTTAGAATTTGTTTCATATTTAGAAAAGGCTAAATATATTTCAATTTATTGACAGATGTCAATATTTTGAGGGTAGTCTATCCTTTTTTTCAATGTCTTAATTAGAATAGGCAGTACCATTCACTTGTTATTATTAGTATTCCATATTTTTTATATTTGATCTCTTAAAAAGATGTATAATGTTAGAAACGTAAATCTGCTTTATTGAAATCGAATCTAAAGCTGATTGAAGACGAGGCTAATTTTCACACAAATTGAAGACGAGGCTAATTTTCACTTTTGAAAATTTAATTTAATTTTCACTCATAGTAAAGACCTTACCATAACTGGCAATTCTACCATATTATTGTAACCAAAATTCTAACAATCTTGGCTTTTACTAAAGTCTATCTGCTGTTTGCATTTTGTTGTGATCTGATAATAACATTGGAAGTCAAAAGACAAAAAGCAAAAATATTATTATTTGCACTCCATTAAAACAGTTTCATATCGACTTTCGCATGGTTTTGCGGATCTGATATTCCAATAAATGATTTACTCCCTCAATTTTACTCTAGAAATAATACATATTTTTTTCTTTTAGCGTGAAAAGCAAAACAATTATAATTCTATAAATAATTGACAATAAAGTGTTCGCTATTGAAATACAAAACCAGCAATAGTGTGACAGTTTTGAAAACTTCCTGAAAGAAATAACAATTTAAATCGACTCTAAAGTCACAGCTAGACTTGACTCCCGACGAACTCATTGCCACGATTGAAACTTCGCGAAAAGTCATCCTGACACAATGCTTCTTCCGATTTGCACAGCTTGCATCCCATTCTTTTGTCGCATCTTGTGGTGTTGGCTTAGCATCTACTCATCTTCTCACCTGCAGTCTTGGTCTCGGATATCTGAGCATAATTTCTATTTCATTCACCTCATGATGTTTGCTCAGGTGTACGCCTGTGAATTTCAGATAACGTCCTGAAGACAGTAATGTTTGTATGCACCCATTCGGTGCACGTTTTAATATTGGACAGGTTGTGTGGTGGGATGGAAGTATGGGATAAGGAGCTAATGCAACATGAATAGCTTTAGAGATGCAACATATGTTGTACATGCTATGCTGAAACAAGAACAATTTCGAAAAAGAATATTTAGAATTCGAGGCTTGGGTATAAAGCTTGTGTGAACTGCTTGACGGAAAACCAAAGTGATAAAATATTGGCAAAATAGCTATGCGAAATAAATCACTCAATTTTTTGCTTTTTTTCATATTGTTATCTGAGTGAAAACGGGAGATTATTCGAAGAAGATGCAACTTGCCGCATCGTTAGACTAAGAATTATGATTGCACAGCCCCTCGAAAGACCAAAACTCAATCTGGTCGATTACTTACTCCAGCGAAATTACCTTGGTGTCTATTTTGACGGTACCAAAATTCAAACTTATGTTCAGAAAGAGTTCATTGTCTCAACTGCTTCCAACACTCATCGGACATTTCGAAGAAACCTTTAACTTGTTCAATACTAAAACGTTGTCGCTCCACAGCAAAGCTATCAAATCTCAAACATAACTGACTGCATAGTTTCCGCCAAAGTCATGGGAAACAAGACGAAAACGCTGTCGGTGTACGACAAGACTGCAAACTTTTGAAAGTAAACAAAAACTTTTACTTTGGTACTCTTGTAACTCTATAAATTCCAAAGACTTTTGACATTATTTTCTCGAATTAAGTTTTCATTTGTTCCAGTTGTTTTATAATTTGTTGTTTGGGAAATTCGCTTAACTCGAGCCCGTATTATTCATAGTCGTTATAGGTTAGCTTCTACGTCCGAACTGGAATTTTATGTTTGCTGGTGAGTTCCAGAGAGCCTTATGCTGTCTTGCAAGCTAATGTGTCTGTAATGTTATTTCAGAGGAAAGCTGACAAAGAATTTAGTTTCGGTAAGCCTTTGTGAGTTTTGAATGTAAGTATTTTCAAAATTTGCGAAAAATGAACAGGCGACGCAATAAAGCAAAGACGTGTAAATATATGCAAGCAATATGAACGTGTGTTTGTTAAAACGTATTTGCGCGTTTTAGAAACCTTGATTTTACTGATTTTAAATCAAGAAATCAACAAAAATTATTAAAATATTAACAACGAACACCGTAGCTCGCTCCAAACTAAAATACTCAAGTCAAATCTGGTGTCCTCATTTCACGTACATTTTCGATGCTGTAGGGATACTTCAAGCGAAAAAAATAAATGGAAATACTTTGGATTGATACACTGCCTATGCACTTGGGAAGTGTCAAGAAAAAGGATTGTAATCTAGTAGCTAGATTTTGGTTTGAAAAACAAAATTGTAAAAATATTTTTTCAGTCTAGACCTGAACTTGGTTGAATAATGTTGATTGATAGAACAATGTAATTTGTAAAATATTGTATTGAATTAAATAAAAGTTAGCTTCGTTTCAAGAATATAATTGAAATAAAATATTCACTGAATACTAATTACTTAATATTACTGCTAAAATGCTATTGAATGAGCTCAGCGGAGGTTCACTCGCACTTTACTAATTAAATATAATTTTCCCAAGATTCCTTGTAATAAACGCTTGTTGCTCCTTAATCTTCCTCTCCTGGCAAAGCGTAGAGTTTACCTGAGTGAATGATGTCTGTTCAAAAGCTGCCGTTACTATCTAGCTTCGTTTACAGCAGTAGTTGCCAATCGGCGAGGCACGCCTCCTGAACGGTATGGCGCTGCCAAGAGGGGACGTGGACACAATTTCAATTCAGAAATTTTGACGTAAAATCATACATTGCTACTGCAGAATATTGGCTGTTTTTCTAATCCAGAGCTGAAACTGATTCCTATTTCGCTTTTCTGGAAAAATACCGCAAGCACTCAAACTGCAAATGCAATGAGTGTTATGTATAAGAAGTATTCTATATGCATACCATTTTAGTTGTAATTTACTATTTTAACACATATTACTAATTCTTTCGATCAAGTGTGCTAATACTATTCGCAGTCTATTAGAATAGTAGTTTCAGCTATTGCGCGTTTCTTGTTGCATTCATCTTGTTGCATTTTCATTTTCTTGTTGCATTCATCTTATTACAATTCCACAAGGCAGCAAAATATTGCTTTCAAATTCTTGGTACTCTTTTCTACTATGTACTTATGAAAACACGGATTAGTAAGGATAAATAAACGGCAGTGTGAGAGGTATATTAGGTCCTCTATTGTTTATGTTTTATAACCACCTTTAAAAATAATATTCGCAGCACAATATTTGCTGCTAATTAAATAGCCTCTTTAATCTCTCATTCGTGGTTTTGCCGCCCCATCATATTAAAAATGACGGAGCCATTGCATAAGAACTAATAAATAGCATGGAAAGAACGGTATTGTGTGATATTTGCCTGATGGAAGAGAATGGCAGGGAGTGAAAGATTTACCATCAGCTGGCACCTAAGAAGAACCAAACCAAAATAAGTTCACTTTATCATATGCAAAAGTGAGAAAACCATACTCTCAAACGACAGGTGAGAATGTATATATCCGTGTTAGCTGATAGGTGAGAGTGTATTGGCACGCGTATAACCCATCAAGAAAAAGTAAGCGTAGTGAACATTCGCTAGCAACAAACGAAATAAAAGTATCGAAGATATTCCTTTTACTCGCCAACTGGTATCGAAAGTAGTATTCCGCGTTAACTATCTTATCACTTACCATTTTTATACTCAGAATAGGTTTTCAGAAAATCAATATTGAATAAATTGCCATTCGTTAAAATAGTCTCTTTGGCAAAGCACATGCATATTGCCTAGTGGGAATGAGAAACGTATCTGCTCGTATAAAAGGGGTACTGGTCTTATCTTGGCTTAACTTGGACTTGGATATTGCTATCTACTTCTCACAATCAGTGGGGAAATATCGCAAATTCACGTACGTTCCGAGCTATAAATAGTTCTTAAGCTATGACGGTGCCAGAGCATATAAACTAATAAATAGCACGGAAAGCGCGTGATTTGCGATATAAATTACAGCATTACCCCACAAATTGTGAAAAATAGATGGCAGTACCCGATTTCGAAAATTGAAGCAAGACAAAAAAAACCTGCCAGCGGCAATGCTACGATAAGATACGTTCTTTCATTCCCACTACTAATACAACTTCAAATTAAAGAATAAATGGATGCAACCCTGGGAAACTTTTTTCCATCATATTTAACTGTGAAACAGTGGGTTCCAGAATTTAAAAAAGTGCGTACAAGCACAGATGACGCGCCAAGCCTAAGACACCCCGCTCAGGTCACAATTCCCGAAATGATCGAAAAAATTCATAAAAGCGTGATAGAAGACCACAGAGTGAAAGTAAGTGAGATAGCTGAGACTACTGGAATATCAAGTGAACGTGTGTGCAATATTTGGCATAAGCATTTGTGCGTGAACAAGCTCTATGCAAGGAAAGTGTACTGAACCTTAAAAACTGTAACTGTAATTGGGTAGCATAAGGAATCATCATTGATTACTTTCAGAAGATAAAAACCGTTCCTGAAAAATACTATGCAGGGTCACTGCAGCGTTTGAAGGATCTGATAAAAATAAAATGACCTCATAATCTTGATAGAGATTTTGTAAAAAAATTATAAATGAATAAAAAACTCACAACTAATTGTTGTTATTTATCAGGCCGGAAACTTTCAGCCCACCCTCGTATCTCTACGTCTAAGCTATTTTATTTGTAATTTGGCTGTTTGTCTGTCAAGGATCGGATCATAAATTTCACCCACTCAGGAAGTTTCTCCGCAAATATACTGATATGAATAGTGAACAAAACAAATTTAAAGTCGCAGCCGGTAAGCTAATGTTTACATAGAATCGCACAACAAGTACTAGTGCAGTCCGAAACACAACTTTCTAGATCTGCGAAATTGTAATTCCAGGCGAAATAAATGTCATGAATTTCACCGAGCATCTTTAAAAAGTCAAATCCTTTTCTCATACGTAAGCTCAGTAAAGCAAACACCTCCCACACTTTTTGTTTGCAAACCCTTCAATACAAATTAATCTAAGAAGTCAAAGCTCTTCAATTGGCTTCGCATCAAAAAATTTGACTCCCTTGTATTAATAAGTACTCTTGACGTCCAGAAGAACTCATAATCGCACAGCAGTCCAGCAACCTACGCAGATCATGCTCATTTTGTTCAACTAAAATGTAATCAGAATAAAATTTTCGTCACGTTCTCAGTCTTCGATATCCTTCTATAGCGAACAAAAAAAATTAATGTTGTGTCCTTTCAGCACCATATTTCCATAAATTATCCTTAAAAAGAGCTTATGGTATGTTGTCGCTATCGCGTCGTCGTCGATGATGACGACGACGACGACCTGCTGGAGAGAACGATGGCGAGTACAAAACGATAATTTTCTCACCATCCAAGATGTCCCTGGCTTAACGACAGGTCTGATATTCGCCAGTTACTGTTTCCCTTACATCCAATGACTCAAAGCTTGATAGTGCTGAACGGCAGATGATGGCCTTTGGTCCGAAGCGTAGTCGGATTTGGAAATCGTTAATTCAGTTCTAGTTCATAATAAAGTTTTTTTGTTTCGAAATTGTGTCAGAGACGTGGATTCAAAGAGATGCAAATAGAAAGTGTTGTCGTTGATTTTCAACTCATCTTTTATTTAGACTGGAGTCGATTTTATTGGAACAGCAATATTTAAAAAAATGAGAAATTTATTAATTGAATCGAAAAGAACCGAAAAGTTTTGAAAACTATAAAAAAAAATCGAAAATAAAAGAATGAAAGTCACTTAACGATTCTGGCAACATCGTGACAATTTTAATGTCAACCGCTGTTCGTTCACCATCTAGTTTTCACAGCAGGTTATTCGAAAACTGCTTAAAACATCCAACAAACTTATAATTCACACCGTGAGTCTCCTTCTCCCCGGAAATGTCACAAAAACTATACAACCCCCTTGGAAACTGTGCCAACCAAACTAAACTCACTCTTGTACATAAAATAACGATTTTCGTATTTCCATGTTGAAGTTCGGGATAATTGAAGATCAACTTTTGTTTAAACACGAAAGTCGTTTAATTTCCAAGTGCAGTGATTGGATCAGAATGGTGCTCCTTCTATCGGGTCGATGTGTTACTGTTCTTGAGCACACCTATCTACAGGCTTTATTAAAGCACAACTACTCTATTCACGCAATCGACACACTTTAGTCATTTTGGACCCTACTCGGCCCTTATCCACTTTACATCCAATTGGGGGATGTATGTCAATGGCAGTTTCGATAATGAAGAGAAATTTCCCGGAGAAGTTCATCAGATGGCCTGAAAGTTTTCGGTGGTTATTGAGGTTGCATTTTTATATAGCTGGTTGATTTGAAAGTTTTGCGATTGGATTAGACAAGAGTTTTGGAGAAATTGGATAGAGTAAACTGATTAAAGACTGTTTATTCGTGAAGTTTAAAGCAAATACAGTCATAAAAACTTAATTTTGAATTTCCTCTCACTGATGAGATTCCTAGCATGTTTATGAAATTTTGCAATTTTTATGTAGAGGGGAGTTACACTGGATCATGAGCAAGGCCAGATCTTCCTCTGGAGCCAATGAAGCAGCTCCGCCGGGTGCAGATGAGAAGGGGCGCAAATATTTCGATTAAATCATACTAACAAAAATATCGAAATACACAAATATTCAAAGTTCATCCTATTTGGGGCGCAAAAATTACATTACCCTCTCACAGTATTAATGTTTATTTAGATTATTAATTGGATTGCAGAGAACGTATAAGAAGCTGGTGAGGACCTCCAAGAGGAAATCATTTAGATCTTACTGTGAGAGACTTGAAGGCGCACGGGAGACGTCTAGGCTTTGCAAAGTCCTAGAGAAGGATCAATGAGCTTAGCTAGACTCTCTAAAGCGCTCGGTTGGTGACTTTACCAAGTCCAAAAAAGAGTCATTGCAGACTTTACTTGGAACTCACTTCCCGGGAGCTCCGGTGATTCAGTCGCAGAAGGAAACTGCGCCTGTGACCAAAATCCCTACTCTTCGCAGCAGTAGGAAGTGCTGATACACAATTAGACCTGTTTTCACTAGTGAAAAGGTCAGGGATGCAATCATGTCTTTTGAAAATTTCAAATCGCCGGGCCTGGATGGTATCTATCCGGTTACGCTTAGGGAGCGAATTGACAACTTAAAGGCACACCCAGTGGTGGCTTGTCAGAGTGGGCCCGGCCCGCCTGGCCCACCCTGAAGAGCCGCCACTGGGCACACCTGAGAGTAGTTTTTGTGCCTAAACCGGGGAGAGATGACTATTCCGATCCAAGGAACTTTAGACCGATCAGCTTAACTTAGTTGATGTTGAAATGCCTAAAGAGACTTGTCGAACGACACATACGCATTACGGCGCTTAAGTTTAACCCTTTGAATGGTGAGCAACATGCGTATCAGCGAGGAAAATCATGCGAGCCTGCCCTTCATTCTCTGGTGGCCAGAGTTGAAGGAGCAATCTCAAATGGTGAGTATGCGTTGGGGGTATTTGTGGGCATTGAAGGGGCCTTTGATTGCGTGCCCTTTGTGGAACTATGGGATGCTGCGAAAGGTCATGGCGTGGATGATGTCTTAGTTAAGTAGATACATGCCATGTTAACTCAAAGATGATTGCTGGCGGGAGCTGGGTTCGACTGCTACTGACGAACGGAGGCGACAAATGGATGCCCTCAAGGAGGAGTCCTATCACCGCTCCTGTGGAGTATGCTAGTCGACTGTTTGCTAAACAAACTGCAACAAGAAAGGCTGCACGCGCAGGTTTATGCTGATGACGTGGCCGCACTGACTGTCGGTAAAGATCTGAATGTGGTATGTAGAAATACACAGCGTGCATTGGATCTGATTGACAACTGATATTCGAGGCACGGCCTAACAGTGAATCCTGGTAAGACGCAAATTGTTTTGTTTACCAGGAAAACAAAACTGGAAGGACTAGTGCTTCCAAACATGAAAGGCGTAGCACTTCAACTTTCAGATGAAGTCAAATATCTTGGAGTAATCTTGGACAAAAAACTTCTCTGGAAGAATCATGTGGAAGTGAAGCATACTCGTGCTTTAAAAGCTTTCGAGCAGTGCAATAGAGCTTTTGCTACCACATGGGGTCTAAAGCCTCATGTAGTAATGTGGATCTACACAGTAATAGTTAGGCCGATGCTCAAGTACGCATCCGTGGTGTGGTGGACTATCGTGAAGCTATTGTATGCTCAAAAAAAGTTAGCCACGCTGCAAAGGACGGTGTGCCTGGGTATCTGGGTATACTCCAAGTGCGGCCCTTGATGCGCTTCTCAATCTGCCTCCTCTCAACATTCAAGTTCAGAGTGTGGCGATGAGCTCTGCCCATAGACTAGCTCAGCTTGGCTTATGGGTAGGTGAAGACGAAGTGAGGCACTGTTCTATTAGGGGTTCGATGCGTGAGATCTCTCCGATTCTCACTAACCCTTCGGACGCTCGGGTGCCCTTCCTCGACTTCGGAAGAAGGTACGAAGTAATCCTCTTGAGCAGAAGTAACTGAAACGATCCAGATATGTGTACGATCTTCTTCACGGACGGCTCGAGGACAGATGGTAGATCTGGAGCTGGTGTCTATCTGCATTCATTGAACAGGTGGGCTTTTTCTCTTGGAGAGCACGTTTCGGTTTTTCAAGCAGAAATATTTGCTATCCTGAGAGCTGCCTGTTGGGCAATTGAAGAAAGATGAAGGGGAAAAGGCATTGCTATTTGCAGTGACAGGTATGCTTTTTCTCTTGGAGAGCACGTTTCGGTTTTTCAAGCAGAAATATTTGCTATCCTGAGAGCTGCCTGTTAGGCAATTGAAGAAAGATGAAGGAGAAAGGCATTGCTATTTGCAGTGACAGTCAAGCTGCACTGATGGCACTGCGTAGACCCCTGACAAACTCGAAAATGGTCCAAAAGAGCAGAGCACGATTGAACTCTGTCGCCAGATTCAATAGGGTGCATCTGCTCTGGGTACCGGAGCACTGTGGTGTTGGGGGAAATGAAATTGCTGACGTCATTGCGAAGCAAGGTTCAGAACTTCCACAACAGGGCCCTGAACCCGCCTTGGGTATGCCGACCGCATCTGCACGTGTCATTCTTCGAAAGTGGGTAGATGATGCTCACAAAGATAGATGGACGACTGCTGGTGTGACCAGGCACACGAAAGTCTTCCTTTCATAACCCAACCGTGTGACTGTGGGATTCTTGTTCAATAAGAGCAGGAACGTTTGCAGGGCCATGATAGGCATTCTGACTGGACACAACTGCCTAGGAGGACGTATGTACCGAATAGGTGTTGTACAGGATGACCTCTGTTCTTCCTGCCTAGAAGAGGCTGACTCTGCGGAGCATTTGCTCTGTGAATGCCCAGCGTTTACGCGTCTCAGATATCAATGCTTTGGCTGGGATGTTGCACGCTTGCAGAAGCAAGTAAGTAAAATAGTGAGTAGAATGAATAATCTGTGTGTGTGTGTGTGTGGGCTGGAGGAAAGGCGCATTGGCACCTTTAAGCACTCAGGCATCAAGAAGTCTGGGAGACTGTGGTAGGCAAGGGGAAATGAGTACAATGGGTCCTTTGGCCTGAGTGCTTAAAGGTGCCAATGTGCCTTTCCTCCAGCCCACACACACACACAGATTATTCATTCTACTCACTACTTTACTTGCTTGTATGCTGCATCCCCTTCCTTTGATTTTTTTCCACACTATCAAAAAATTAAACACAACAATCTACAATAGCAATTGCCCTGGCGCGAAAATCTATACTGCTCCATTCACCACTTCATTTCGTATGAAGAAAGCAAAACCATCACTACTCGCGTTATGCATTTTCGTGTATGATTTTGGTGCGAGATGAATTTTTGCGCTAGCGGTAGCAATGTTTTTTAAGCATTTTACTTCCAACTTTACTTCATTCTCCTAAGTCCATATTCTCTCATTATCTGTTCATTTCACATTTTAATATATACTGAGCTGCTGCTGAGTGTGTAGGTTGATAAAGAAACCTGATATCGGCAATATTCAGGCTGATTTTAGCAATTTCGGTGCGGAAATAATATTTGCGCCAGTGGAAAAATACATATCGAAGTATGATTTTTCCTCGGTCTTCGCGTTTGAAACACTTGTCCATTATCATGAACAAACTCATGTGAGCAGTCAGGCCGTATTTATATGTAGATCTGATGACATACATATATGCTAGTGGTAGAAGTTATAATCGGTCTTCCGGTTTATATTTATTAGGGAAAGAATTTTCCTATGATACACTTTCAGTTTAAGGAGCAAAATAAATTGTCGAACTTTTAGTTTCAAAACTTAACTGAAGTACGTTTGATATGAGCTATTTGAACAGTAGCAAATTCAAATATTAAAGTTCTTTGACTTGAAACTCAAGGTCAGCTTAAATTATTATAACTATTGTCAATTTTGTCTTTATCATTAGTTCAATTTGAAAAAAAAAAACTTGTTACAGTATGACTAAATAAATTTGTGACAACCACAGAACTCGTGGATTGAATTTAGAATAGTGTTTCAAACGTGCTGAATGCTGTGCTAGATGAACGTTTCCCTTCCCTTACGAAATCGGGAGAAAAACACTTTTCTACGAAACGGGATGATAGGCTTCCAAATAATTCTAGTCCGTGATCTTCCGTTTCGATGTCAAGAGAGGTGTGTAGTTTTTCAATTGGTGATCCTTATTCATGGGCCACACTGATAAAGAAAATAATCACAATTACTCTACAGAAAGGCCCCATCCAAATTAAAATATTCGATTTTATTTGATTCGATGTTACTAAAAATAGGAAATTTAGTCTACAGCACTACCAAAGATTGTTGGAATAATGGTAAGACAGCTTTTAGGCCTTGGTTAGTTTGAATTTAATGCAAATATTTTTGCCGCTTTATATGCTCAACTCAGAAAAACAGTCATTCATTTTCAAACTATCAAGGAACACGAAACTAATGTAGTTCACATGACGAGTTTTAAGTAATGGAAAGACTTAGAGCTAGAATCGAGGACAGGGAAAACCATAGACTGTTTTTTACAAAATCAAACATAAAAGGAAACTGAGTACTGGAAAAATGTTCTTAAACATTTATTAATTCTTGTGCGATTTCTGGCCTCGCAACCTTTAGCGTTTAGATTAGGCTCAGTCGCACTATATGGGCCTGATAATAGACATTTTCTCAAATTAGTAGAAGCTGTTGCGGGATTCAATTCAGTTTTAGGGGAATATTTAACACGCAACTAGTACTTGATGCAAAATTAAGATATGAAGCAAAATATGCGCCTATTTTAGACCCTCAACAAATGTTTAATTTATAATTTTATTTTGATGCTTTGGATTAAGGAATTTTTTCCTTTGATGTAACGCTTTGAGCCACTAAAAACTATAATCAAATATTAAGTTGGGTGTATCAGATGGGAAGGCTTAAAACTAACCCAAATGAAATCACACTTCAGAATTTCTCAAAGCTTGAAAAAGCGTTGATACATAATGGATCTTCAGATTTTTTAAAGAAATGTCCATGCGTTCAACTTTAGTTAAGGAACACGATTCTTCTAATGGTATTCTTGAATTCATTTTTAGTAGATATAGAATTTATATCTTTGAAAATGAATTTATTCTTTACAGTTACAGCCGGGGAATGGCCTTTTTCAAAATTAAAATTTTTAAAGAATTATTTGAACTCTGCTATCCATAGAAAATAGTCTTGTTTTCGAATTAAATAGTGTGTTTTCAACTAGATAAAATAAAGACTTCTCAAATAACTAAAACTTCTCTCCGCAGAATGTGTGATTTTTTAACGATTGAGAGTGGATAAGCTCAGCGAAATCCACTCTTGCCATTACCGCGTCAAAATCGGAGCTTTCTATATAATTTATGTCTTTAATATACATTTGAAGCTTATTTTTGTTTGTTTAAATGAACGAATTATTTGATTTTCTTATAAATATTAGGAAAAAAACCTACAGCTTTACAGAGCCAAAAATTGGAGAAAAAAAATATTTCTGCACATCGAAGAAATTTTCAGAAAAAAGCGTTATGCTGCATTGTTCGAATGAGCAAATGTTTAGTTTTTTCACGAAAATTTCAGGTTGAGTAACGATCAGATAAATACTAGCAAGTGCTAGTAAAAACTTGCTAAGAGTTCGCTGTTGGGAAAAAGGGCGCCAAAAAAATGAAAATCATAAAATAGAGGGCGCCAAATGTCGTTCGGCGCCGGGTGAAATTATGGCCAGAACCGGCCCTGATCATGAGTCAACGCAATTTTACTTAGAATTTCAATTTTATTATGTTTAAGTATATTCGATGACCTTGTATTTTGAAATGCTAACGAGAAATATTTTCCAACTACTTGTATTGTACAATACACTACAATATTTTACATCGCAGCATGTGTAATGTATGTTGAATCCTATTCAAATCCATAATAAAAATCATATCAAGTATTATAGAGCTCACAATTATTCAAATCTAATAAAACCATTTTATCTGAATGTATATATAATGATTATTTCTTTCAATTAACATTAAATAATTATAAGAATATTTAAAAAATATTTAGAACAGGAAATATTTTTCAAAAAGTATTTAACTTATCATTAGGAAAGGATTTAATTACAACCTTTTCGGAATTTCCTACCTGTCTTTTCATAAGTTGAATATAATGATAAATATAAGGATTTTAGTTAAAAGTTCGCGGCATATAAATACCTCGGCTGAGGATGAAAATACTATTTCGGTTCGAGCAGTTGAAGAAGAACATGTTCGAAATACCTTTACGAAGAGAGTATCTACGACGGAATAGGCCAGTGGTGGATCAGTTCAATGGTCGACGGGATCCTCTAATGCCGCCAGGCAATCGCATAATTCCGAGAGCAATTAATGGACGTCATGCACGTATCAGAAGAGCTTCAAACAGTGTCGACCAGGTTGTTCCAGACCTTGATGAGCTACCACGTAGAAAAGCCCAAAATTTCGATCAAATCGTTCCAAATGTTTCAACTCAAAGCCACGCAACTAATCGAAGTGTTCCAACTCAACAAGGAATCGATCGCAATATTTTAGCTCAAATTCGTCAAGAATTTCATCGAAATGCTCCTCCAGTACGACCAGCAATTAATCACAATATTCCCGCTCGAATTCGACCAGCAATTAATCGAAATGCTCCAGTGCGACCAGCAAATAATCGCAATATTTCCCCTCAAGCTCGACGAGCAATTGATCTCAATATTCCGTCTCGACGAGGTATTAATCGAATCCTGGCAATCCGTCGAAATTTGCCAATTACACGACGAGAAGCGATGTATCGGCACTACATTTCCATGCGATATATTAGAAGGGTTTTAAACTATTACGACAGACTCGCAGCATTATTTGGAGCAGTAATGGATGAAGAACGCGCATCTGTTCCAAGAGTTCCAAATAATCGGAACCAGGTGGTACCGGAAAATAATCAGAACGAAATAGTACCGGAAATCGAGAATAATCAGAACGAAATAGTACCAGAGATCGAACATCAGCCAAACAATTTGGATCAAATTGTTCCAAACAATGACGATTAATCCAGTTTGTCTTTGTTATTATATAATAATTTATCTATTGTTATAATTTATTATTAATAAATTATTTTCAATAAGCAAAATTTATTTTCTTTTTAGCTTTGTATATGTAATAATTTTGCTGGATTTCAACTAGCTGCTAGCATCTCAAGCTAGGGTTAGTTACGTTTGACATAGCCATACCATCGACAAAGCTTGATATATTAAGCTAAGTTTCATAGTCGCTGAATTACGCATACCATTATATTTTGTCTGGAATGTTGTCACCTTTCTGTTCCAAGCTCATCTAAGCAAAGGATCTTCCCTCTCTTTCCTTTCGGATTACATGGGCAAAATCGTGACAGTTATAACGGTTGGACGAATACCTACCAAAAATCGGTGCATTAGAAGATGTCACCTCAACCATACTTTCCCCTATATGTGTTCCTATATGTGTTCCCAGACAAGAATCTGACGGCAGATCTAGCAGCAATTTACGCATGCAGAGGCTTACTTATGGTTCATAGCCAATTTGTATGGTTTCAGATCTGGAGGAGGGTATGAACTGAAGATTGAGGACATGGAGTTGGAATCCAGAACAAATATATCCCCTACTTCTCAAAGTTGTGCCATAACACTCGAAGACTACTAAAAGATGAACGAATTCGTAGGAAAAAATTAATATTTTAGGAAAAAAATTAATATGTTTATCAAGAATCTTGGAGGCATTCTCACAGAAAATAAAATCGAACCAGTTTTTTTTACCAGACTTTTTTTTACAAAAATAAAAACAGAAGAATCCATACTTTTAAAAGTATTACAATTCAGAAATAAAACTGGGATCCTTAGAGCTATTATATTTTTGGAGCTAGTGCCAGTTGCACTTTAACTCCCTTCCTCTCAGTGAGCGTTCATGCGCTCTTCTTTTCCTGTCTAGTTTATTCTAGTCTCTTGGTCGCTCCCTCGTAGATCTACTACTTTAGGATCCTAATGCTCGTAGGTATAAGTAGATATCGTTGTCTCTCTGTTCTTGGAATCTTAAAATAGCAAGATTGCTGTTGTCTGTCGATTGTGTCGAATAGTTTTAGTGCCTGGTCTCGTATGAATTTGTCTATTGTTTCTATTCGTAAGTCCTTGTGTATGTCAGTGTTTCTGATCTACCAGGGTACCCTTGTTAATTCCCTCAGGGCCAGGTTTTGGCAAGTTTGTAACTGTTTCTTGTTTGTCCTGTGTATTTGGTAAAAGATGGCGCTTCCATATGTGATGGTTGGTCTGATGATCCGCTTATAGATAAGGGCTCTGTTCTTAATATTAAGCTTATTTGGTACAAGTAATGGGTACAGGTGGTTCAGTATTCCGCTAGCAATTATTCATTTGTTTAGTATTTGCGTATTTCACGAAAGTTTTGTGTCCTAGGTATTTGGCTGTCGTTTTCCATTCTATGGGTTCGTTGTCTGCTTTAATTTGGCTTGGGTTTTGTCTTCGTTGTCTTGTCATAAAGATTACTTGCGTTTTTTCATCGTTGATACGAATCTTCCACTTCTGGAAGTAATCCATCAGTGTATCTATGTAATGTTGGAGATTGCTGGTTATAAATTCAGCCTATCGAGACGTGTAGTAGATGCAGATGTCGTCTGCAAAAAGGGAGATTTTCATTGTGGGCATCATCGGGATGTCTGCAGTGTATACGGTATACAACAGTATTGAAAGTGGAGAGCCTTGCGGAACTCCGGCTTCTATTGGTCGTGTGCTAGAGAAGTGGTCGTTTATTCGAACGGTAAAGGTTCTACCCTCAAGGAATGATCCAATCAATTGTATCAGGGGTTTTGGGATATTAAAATCGAACGCCTTGACAACATGAAATATGACAAGGCCTGTCGATTTCTTTTGATTTAATCTAGTTATAATGTGCTGTGTCACTCTGGCTTGATTTAATCTAGTTATAATGTGCTAGTTCGGTAGAGTGGTGGGCTTTGAACCCGAACTACTCTTCTAGGAAGATGAATTTTTCGGTGACTACTTTCTCCAGTCGCGAAAGTATTAGCCGTTCTATTAACCTCCCGATCGAGGATAAAAGGCTAATTGGTCTCCAGTTTGGTGAAGTCTTTGTGTGATTTTGGGACCACCGTAAATGTTACACTTTTCCAGGGGTTCGGAAAATAGTTTGTTCGGAAGATTGCATTGGCAATGTCCGTTGTCTCTTGAATTTTGTTGTCTGGTAGGTGTCTGAGAAAGGTATTTGTAACCGTGTATAGTCCTGGTGATTTACGTTTATTGAGCCGAGCTACCAACTGTCTAATTTCTTCTATGTCCGTGGCATGGATCTCTTCTTCTCTTTGAGTAGCTGTCTCTAAAATGTCTTCAATCTCTTCTTCCTGGTCGTATTCTTCTGGATTTGTTGCATTCTCTTTGAATTGCAGTTCTAATTGTCTGCAAACGCCTCTGCTTTTCCCTCCTTGTCGTATTTGAGGCCATTAAGGCCATGGATTGCTAGTATTGCGACTTTGTTCTTTTGTCTAAAATACTTAGTCATTCTCCAGAAATTGTTGTCTCCTGGTTCCATACTTAGAAGAAAGTTTTCTCACTGTTCGTTCTTGAACAGTGAGATCTGTAGGCTGATATGGTTTAAGAGATGGTTCACTTCCCATCTTGAACTGGGATCTGCAGTGCATCTAGCTCTTCTTCTTACTCGATTTTTTTTTTTGATCAGCTCTTTAGTGTCCCTTAGGAGCTCGTATGGGTTACAGCCTTCTATTGGGGTCTTTGTGGTGAACTCTTCCTCCACTTGGGCTATTTTTGTTGATAGGTTTTCAATAGCTCTATTAATGTCTCTAGCTGTTTCGAGAGAAAACCTGCCAGTTAATTTTAGATCTGTATTTTAGGGGATCGTCAATGTAGACGTCTTCTATAAGAAAGAGTACGGGCTTATGGTCTGATGAGAGTTCATTCAGTACTGTGGTCCACACATTGTGCTGGAAGTCTAAGGAAAGACCTATGTCCAGTGCATGGTTGTTAGTTATTCCGAAGTGGGTAGGCTCGTTTGGAATATGTGGTCTAACCTGTTTGTCCATGACGAACTTTTTATAACTCTTCCCGCTCTGTTACTGCTCCTGTCCCCCCAGATTCAGTGGTAGGCATTAAGATCTCCAGCTATAAATACTGGTCCTTCCTGATCAAGCTGTTTAGAGAGATCTGGGGTAAAATTGAGTGAGCCTGTGATTGATTGAGCCTGTGTAATAATTGAGTGAGCCTGTGTAATAATGATCACCACGAGCTCAAAAGACTGAGTGTGAACTTTGATTGCTGTTGCCTCTAGTTGGTCGAGGTTGGAGATGGTGATATGATGGGGGCTGATATCTCTTTTTACTCTTTGTCAAGTTGACGTAGACGAATGCTCAGTTAACGTAAATTTGAAGAGCTTTTTGATCTTTTTGCGGGAATCCTCAAGCTGCTTATTAAGTGCGTTAAAAGAAGCCTCAAGCGCAGTAAAGCTCCGGTGATTGGCTTTGAGTCTTTCAATGTAGGTTGAAATGGAGTGCTTCCGGCATTTCTCGAAGTAGTAATGGTAGAATTACCTAATTGTAGTAAATGTACTTTCATGCGTATCAGACAACTAAGTTCGTTTTATCGGAGGCTATATTTACTTAAATATCGAAAAACTATAGCGCTTACATAGTTTTTTTTAAAACATGTTTATGTCGTAGGACTAATTTCTTGATATTGGTAAAATAATGAAATAAAACGTTAAAAATACTTGCATAAGTTTCTGAAAATCATAAATTTTATTCTATAGGAATTCCCAAATATCCAAAAATTTATGGAATTTTCAAATTTCGGAATTTTTTCGTGTAAAGATATTATCACTGCATTTTTTGGGAGTATTTCTTGAAATTGACTACGAATGCACACTTCAATACTGACACGTCTGAAGCAAAGCAGAGCAAAGTATTCCATAACACAAGAAAATGATTTCAACATTCCCTTGATATTACAGCTAGTATCATGAAATCCAATGTGGAAAACAGAATTTCCCATGAAAACTCTCCTAATATTCCATCGACAAATATACTTCCCCATTCCTCATTCGAAACTTTACTATTTTCCCGCCAGATGTAGCTATACTATAGACATGCGCCGTTTGTTTCCCCATTTCTTAGCAAAGTTTACCTCAACATTACCACATACCAATCACTCCAGTTGTTGTCTTACCTTTAATGGTAAGCCACTTTAAATCGACGGCATTCCGTCATTCTTTGGCCACTAAAACGCTTTCGTGTCCTAATTATTCGTGATTCAGACGCAACCTGAGTGGACCGAAAGATTTGTAAGGATACCGTTTCGGAATCATCAGAAAGATCTTTGCAATCTCCTGGCCATTCATTCAATCAGCCTTTTTCGGATCGTTCGTCGCCTAGAAGGTCGAATCGTTGTCCGTCAGCCGATGTTAAGTGCTAATTCGCGTGCAAGTAAATAAACAAAAATGAAAGAGAAATAAAAGGAAAACGTGAGTAGGATTTTCGCAAGGACATAAGACGACGAAGAGTGAATGTTGTTGCATTAGGCAAACGGGCGCACTTCAAGAAGCTGCCCGATCCATTCACCGCTGCCTGAACGTGTTTAGCTTTTATTTCGGCCCATTCGGGGTCCTTGTTGCTGTTTTCGTTTGTTGTACGTTGTGCTTAGGGCCGTTGCGGTGGAGGTGGGTCATGGACAACGCGACAGTTTGTGGAAGTTTCGTCCGTACGGTTTCTTACGTGACAAGTACACATATGCGAATAATTGAATCATGTCTGACGAAATCTAATTAGTGCTCGGAAAATGATGATTAAAAGGAAATGTTGCGAATCGTACGAAGGTTTCGATGTGCAAATGCCAAATGGATAATTTCAGAGCGAATGTGAATGGTGAGTAATTTATGAAATTAACAAACTATTTTCTCAGGATCCACTTGAACAGCGAAATGACCTACAGAATCTGGTATGAAAAAAGTACTTAAGGTACTTTCTGAATGCTGAGTGCTATAATCTTCTTATCGAAAAACGTCAGGATTGCAGAAACAAAAAATCCATTTGAAAATCATCTTACATTTAACTGGCTTATGAGTCCCCAAAAACAATAATTCGAGCAAGTCCACCGTTACTTCGAAGCATATTGAGTGCGTTCGCTCTATCTATGTACTTTTATCTTTAGATACATCTTGGCTGTTCATATTTTCGACGAAATAAGCAAAAAACGATCGTCTGGCATCTGGGTCAGCGAATCAGCATCAACATCAGCAACAGAAAAGCTCAACCATAGTACAGTAGCGAATAACCAAAGAAAAACATTAACGATTTAATAGCAACAGCAGCGACTTGTAGATAAAATCTTCACAGAATCCGAGAGAAACGATTCAGGTTTGTAGTGAAATGTTCAGGAAAATCGATAAAATGATTTGAAATGCTTAGAGCTAGAGCGGATGAATGCAGAGAACGATGGAAATACTTAAGCGGAAAAACTGGCTCTTTAAGGAGAATAATGTCTTTTTAAGTTTACGGTAATTTCCGAATTAAGAAGGAGTCTGTTGACTGGCATTTAATGAGATTTAAATTCGGTCTTCAATTCGTTTCAGATACAACTGGAAATTTCGGGTATTGTTTATTATTCGATGTAGAATTGAGATATTTTGAGGTTGAAAAGTGTTTTGGTGATTGATGATTGTAATTAAGGGTGTCATTTTAGAAAGAGATTGAAAGAGATAAATAATAAATTCAATAGAGAATATTTAGGGCATAATAATTCATTAATTTGAATTGGAAATTATGGCACTAAAATTTAATTTTCTTGGATATTTTTGCTTATTTTTATTTGAAGGTAGTTTCAGAAAGATTATTGAAATGATGTACCTGTGTCCAAAGCACTATATTCTGAGTTCTACATACGTATGATTACAGATATAGCAATTTAAGCTCAAAAGTCGATAATTTGCCAAGATAATTAATACAGAAAAAAGTTCTTTCTCATGAGGTAGACACCCTATAATGCAATTACAAAACTTTGTGAAAAAAAAGTTTTTTTTTATTAAAGCTAATACAACACAAAGCCAAATGAAGAAAGCCATGGGCACATGGTGGGTTTCCACCCCAAAAAGTATATCGCTGCGTTTTATTGGAGTCCTAGAATATATAGCTACAGAAAAAAAGTTGAACGGCATTAAAGTTTGAGCAAAAACTCCCAATAAACCAGAATTATATAGCCAATAAGTTTTGAATACACGAAATGTGCTCTCAAAACAATGCAAATTTAAATTTTCGAGAAAAAATGATTTTGCTATGATTGATAAAAAATGCCTTCAAATAGTATTCATTCAATATTATGCACTTGCAATAGCGATGCTTTTAATCATCAAAATACCTAATCAGCTTGATATTTGGGATAGCTTGTAACCTTTGTAATCGATCAATCTCATATACACATCATAAAAAGTGATAGTGTGATAAGTGATACAAGTGATACACTTTGCGTTATCTGATAAATGCATAACATACCCATTCTTAAGCCGGCGCCAAACGATGCTACCAACACCCTCCAACGCTGGATCCTTGATGGTTGGACGTATCATGTGGCCGATGCGCCAGCTACCAGTGACCAATGTCCAGCGTCCAACGTTGGCGCTGGAACATGTTCGGTCTGTTGTCGGTCTTTTTGTCCGCTTCAAAGGGTTTTTTGTCACTGGAAGGTATGATTGGAAGACATTTGGTGAACCGCTACACGATTCGTTCCAACAATTGAATCAAATTTTTGTTGTGTTTTGACAGGTATGCATTTTTATTGCATACATATTTTAATTATCAATTTAAATTTTAATAGATAATTATTTTTAAATATTAATTAACATCATTCTAGATTAATATTATAATCGTAATACTGGGCTATCCATTTCGCGCTATCAATTAAATTGAAATTAACAAACGTAATATAATTTGTAATGCAAAATCAATGTGTACGAAAAATTGAACCAACACTGGAATCAAATGTATTGGATCAAGAATTCGATCCACCGTGTAGCAGAGCGCTTGCCATGTCAATCGTCCAACATTTGACTCAATCTTTGCAGGCAAAAGTTTGAATCAAACGTTTACCGCATCGTTTGGCGCCGGCTTTAGTTGCCTCTGAGCTGCCAGAGAGCTAGGACGTGCGTTCCCGTGAGCATAATTTGAGCTTAATGTAGCAAGGCAAGTTTTTGACTATCGAATTTTGCATTGAACTTCTGAAATTCGCTACCGTAACGTTTCTATTTATTCAGCAGTCCTTCAAATCGGAATCAAAATTCATCGCAGGCATAAGTCGTTCAAGAAAAGCAGAAAATATGTTGCCAACGAACCCCGCAGTAAACGCCCATCAACTTCTCGACTCGACAAAAACGAGACATGTGTGTGTGTGTGTGTGTGTGTGTGTGTGTGTGTGTGTGTGTGTGTGTGTGTGTGTGTGTGTGTGTGTGTGTGTGTGTGTGTGAATTTCTGAGAATTCTCGGAAATGTGTGAAAAGGGTTCGAAGTTTTTGTAGTCAGTCATGGAAGTTATCGATTTCAGAGTGACACACCTATATACCGCTCCGGTCTAAAAAGGCACACGTCAGCAAGTGCCGGATCAAAACCATGATTATTATAACCTTTGACGTCAAAGCCATTATCTACCAGGAATTTGTACCAACCAGGACCACTGTGAAGTGCTCGAAATGCTGAAAACAGGGCCGTGCGCTGGTGCATTGACGCATGGAAACTTCATCCTGATAATACCTCAACCACAGAGCCATCGTTGCCAACGTTTTCTTGGCCAAGATCCACAGTCATTGATTGCCTAGTCTTCCTACATCCCCGCCCGAGGACACCTAAACTTTTTTTTCATTTCTCGTCCTGCAAGGAAAATATTTGATCATCATCGCAAACATCTAGGCTGATCTTACATCGGATCTAAGCACATCCCGGAGAAGGCCTTCAAGGTTGTCTTCCAGGCCTGAAAACACCGCCTCCAGAGATGCATCGACGCAGAAGGGTGACATTTTGAAGATGTTCGGTGAATCGTAGCAATATGGTCACATTACCCTCCTTCCTTGTTTTAGAAAAGTTCTTGAAAGAGTGGTTCACAACAAGCTGCTTCCTCTCTTCCATCCTTTCCTTGCTCCTGAGCAGCAGAAATTCGTTAAAGGTAGATCTCCCACCTCTAATCTTATATCCTTTACTAACTTGGCTGCTTCTCCTTTAGACCAACGGAAACAAGTGGACGTGGTATACACGGACTTCTCAAAAGTTGCTGATTCTGTTGATTACAAAATTCTTCTTGCACAGCTTGGAAGCTATGAAGTGTTTGGTCTTTTTTTGTCTTGGTTTTCATCCTATGTTTCTGGTCGTTCTTGTGCTGTAACTGTGCATTCCTTCACCTCTTTCTCTTTCTGTCCGCTTTCCGGTGTTTCCATTCCCGGTCCATTATTATTTCTAGTCTCTATAAATGATGTTCCTTCATTTATTTGCTCTCCCTGCCACTTATTTTAGGACGACTTGAAGATTTTCAAATGAATTAAATCTACAAACGACTGCCTCCAACTCCAAAATGATTTCTGTACTCTGTGCGACTGGTGTTCTAAAAACTCACGTACTTTGAATATATTCAAATGTCATCAAATTATTCTATTTAAATTATTCTATTACAGCTGTTAATTATTTTAAGGACCTTGGTGTGTACTGTAATCTAAAGCTCAAATTCGACCAGACCTATATAGCTGCCAATGCCTTTCATCTGTCTGGTCCACCAATGCCTCTCTTCTGTCCGTCATAAATATCCCAATGAGGCAGTAGAATACATTCAGCGTAAGTCTATTCGCTTAGTGTTGTTTAAATTCAACATCCCTTACTGTGGATATAGTGATCGTTCTTTTCTTATGCCAAGTTCCTTCATTCGATTCCCGACGAGTGTTCCATGACGAGTGCTTGCTTTTCAAGCTACTCCATTGCCCTATACTCTCCGATCTTGGTAATATATATACAGGTCTATTTTATTATCAACCTGCTACATTTTAATGAAGGATTGTTAACAAAATCACTCATTTTGTCCTATCATATCATTGTCATCAATACTGGGTGGACTGAATGGTAATGGTATCTCACATGGCTACTCGTACATATCAGGTCACGTTTCTCAAAAGCTGGTTGAAAAGGAAGACGCCAAAAGAGGCATCTTCTTATTGTAGACTGTGATTGATCCCAAATGGCTTTGATAAAGATGCAGCTGCCTTAATTTGACCAGAGACAAACTGGAGAGTCACATGCGGCTTTAAAATTAATGAATTGTTGTAATAGCTTCAAGTCATATTATAAAAGTGTTTCCATTGATAGAAGCATATTTCTTCCAGAGCGAACGAGTTTTTCTAGTGTAGGGAATGGCAAAACACATCTTACAGATGATACTCAATATTCCCATTATTTGCTGCTTTCTTTGGTTTCTCCTTTCTTGTGTATGAATACTAGTTGATGAACAGCATAATGCAATCTGTCACTTTCAGATTTATTCATTTTGGCAGGTATTTGTTGCGGACCGCCGCCTGCATTTAAAAACAAATAAAAATGTAGCTCGAGTGCGATTGCAGTAGCTTAGTGTTGCTACAGTACATATAATTGCATTTGAGCTGCATTGTTAACCATAAGTTGCATAAACTGACATTGGGCTATAGAGGCAATAATACAATCGTCTGTTGTGGTAATGGTGAAATCCGATACTGTTCTGTGGAAGCTAGTTGCAGCTTAACGGAAAATGAGGCATCCGAAGCGAAAGCCAATCGTCCAAAAAGTTGAATACTGTTAGTTTATTTATTTGTATGGCAATCGTTTTAGTGGATGATTGGCTTTTTAAGTAAAAAACTGACCCATGAACTGAACCAAATCCACCAATTTAATGAAATTCGTGATTTGCTATGTGTGAAACTTGAAAGTAAAATTGAAAGTTTGGGAAAAAAGTGCATAGTCTGTCAAACGTCTAGGGTTCTCTGAAACCTTCTTCGAATCAGCTCGGAACACTAAACACTGGATTGAGTACCAGTCAATACTTGTTGAGCTAACTGATTCCGCAATGAGCTAGGCCACCATTTCAACGGCTGTAAAGCAGCTGCGTAAGGATAGCGTTAAGCACAAAAGACACTTTTAATCTTGAAGCTTCCGTAACTAATAGCATCCGCGAAATCATAGGCAAGTCCAAGAAGGAATACTATGATGGCAAGAGGAGCTGTTGAAATTATGTTGTGGTTGCGGCTTCTCATAGCTCTCTTCACAGTGTATTCTATCGGCTCCTGATGACTTATTGTATTTGAGAGGTTAAATCTCACCGATAATTTCTTTCAGTGATCGTGACTTCATCAAAGTGTTGAACGCATCTATCGGGAATTTCCAAATGGTAAGAAATCAAATATTTATCTTGTCTTTGCAGAATGAACAGCAAGGCGTGCACTGCCCTATCCTGTTTTTATATGGGTAAAACTTATATACCTGATGCAGTTTGCTTCTTGTATTGCTCAAGCTTATGAACCAGATTGGCTTTTTTGGCTTGTTGAACCCGCCTCTTCACTCGTTAAAAATGACGATACAATGCATTATTCGGTATGCTGCATTCTCTAATTTGGTAGCTAGCACGTTATACAGGTTAGTCGTTTTTACCGTTTCTGTGACCGAGGCGTAAGATGTTTCAGATGCCATTTATTTAAGATTCTACTTCAGAACCGGGCTAGTCTCTTTCGGGCTCTCTGTATTGATTTTCTATCGCAAGTTTCTTTATATATGCGATTATCTCCTTCAAATGCATTTGTAATTCTCCATCACTACTTCTAGAAAAATATAAAAAAACTCTAGCGCACCTGAACTGCTAGAAAACTAATTTTCGAAGAAATTTTCTTTGAGTGACAAAAAAGTGTGGAACAAAAGTGACAAAAAATACACTGTTTTGTAGAATCATATCAACCATTCCAGCAATAATTTTACCATAACAAGCTCATACTCAAATCAACTTATCCCTTGAATTTTGTTCTCATCGGAGGATTTCATCGAAAGTTTCAGCGGTTAAACGTTGTTTGAGGCTGCCATCCGAAAAATGTTCAAAACTCGGAAAATTTAAAAATTGATTCCTTATTTTTATTGCAAATGCTTTGCATATGAGAACGTAATTTGAAGTATCTGTTGGTGCAATATTTACGGAAATGGCTAATGCTGGTTAGCCTATGTCAGCAGCAAAGCAAAATATATACCAAATCTGCTTCACGTTAAGCTAAACCCAACCAGTAAATTTCGTTTCGATTGAATCACTGCGCTGGAAATTATACGGGTGAAAAGAATTTTAGGGTTACCACCCTCAAAACTTTTCAAATTTTTAAAGCGTTAATATTTGTTGTTAATTTTCATTGCAGGTTCATTCTCATTTGCAAATTTAATGACATAATCGCTCAGTAAAGAAATTCCACAAAATTACAAAAATAGTCATAGCTGGCAGCCCTTTCATGCTTTTTGTACGGAATTCCTACGACCCAAAGACAAGATAAAGAAAAGTAGGCTGCTTCTTATATTTACTGCCTTTTTTCAATCAGGTGTGGTATAATTTGTTGAATTTTTTTCTGGTGCTCTTGATTCACTTTTAGTAACTATTAGCGTAAACTACTTTCCTGTTCGTGTCAAATTTATGTATCCTTCATGTAAACAAGTGTTAAGGTGTCCAAGGATATCTACATTGCTTCCTTCAATAATTCTTGAAGTAACCTTTTTAATGTATCAAACATTTTTTGCCGACCTTTTCAACAATCCTTTGAACCTTCCATATGTTTTCGTCTTTTCTGTTTTATTTCTGCCGTTTTCCTGCACTTGATCTAGGTTTTTAAGGACTGCATTCCTGATTCGTTCAGCAAAAAACTATTTTTTTCTCGCTATTTGAATGAGTAAAGAGAGCTATAAGTAAAAAACCATTCTCCAGGAAAGAGGTAAAGGGGCGAATCTTTCCGTGCTGCTCAGGATTATTTAACAACTGATTGCTCATATTGATATCATGGTATTAATATCACATGTGTGTGAGTAGTATTAAAACTATAAGGTAACAACCGCATAACTGCGACACTGCAGAATTAATTACCGGAAAAAATACATGCGATCATAATTTGATTATTCGAAGGACTCATCACATAAGCCTTGCTAATTTTAACATGTAATCATACTTTTTAGAAACTTTAATACTTGTTTCAAAGGCTTAATTACCACGAATCACCAGTCTCTTACTGACAATAGATTCCAGTAAATTCCTCAAGTGCTCGAACTATCAACGCCTAATGATACTGGTTAATAATTTTGGTGAAATAATTATTCACTATTAAATTAGCTCGCATGAAAAACCCCCTTATATTACTTTCAAAACTTCAATCAGATTCTCATAACCAAGCACTTTGTAGTTTTATAACCAATTAGCATATGTAAGAACACACTCAACAAAACGTTTTCAAACCACATCTATAGCTATTAAAATATCCAGAACAATGAATCTTTTATCTCTATCATCTTCATTCATAATTATTCATATCCCGAAAATTCAACATCAACTGGAATAACAAAAATTGCATCCTCCAACCACAGCTCAACCGGAAATGTACTCACATCAAGTGAAACATGGAAAAACTTTCATCTACTTTCTTCGATTCTGAATCCCATTTCTCATTAAAATCTTATTCATCAGTCAATATTCATGCTTTACTTCATACATACATCCATGCATAAGTATGTACTTGCATCTTCATCTCAATTACCGTACCAATCATACCGACAACGATATTATTATTATTATTTCCAAGAGAACCAACCTTTTTGGGCTGAAAACGGAAAAATATCTTGAGAATAATGGCATTCACTCCACCGTCCCCACAACCATCCTACCACTATAAATGGCATTCAATCTACCCATCCATATTCCATCATCGCAGTCGTCCTTGTAGTCGTTGCGTCGTCGTTGTTATGTAACACAATGCTCTTACACAGCCTTAGAGAAGAACTGATCCACATTTCGCAACCGAATGAGATAAATAATTCATCGGAAGAGTAGCGTAGACGTAAAAGTTAGTGGACTTGCTAAAGATACAAATGACATGGCAGCGCCCTCTAATTGAATGTCGTCTTTGATTTGATGATGGATTGCCAATGATGGATGAACTAGGTACGACTACGTCCTGAGGAACGAATGTGAAAGGACTTGCGAGGTAAATGCAAGTCATTGTAATATTAAAAGTACTAGGATTCGAAAAATATTATGTGCTGGTACATGAGATAGCTAGAATTCGTTAGAAAATTCGATGCAAACAGTTGGAATGATATATTCTGGGAATTCACATTGTGCTCAGGTGTATTCCGAAGAAATGCGTCTGGCAAATATCCTGTTATTGATCTTTCGTTCGTTATTTTTTTGTTAAGGGTACCAGATGATTCATGGAGGTGCAGCTCGTGCTCTTCATGCTCGATGGCCCCCACAAGTTTGTGAATATAAACAATAAACCAGATTTTTTGGGGACTTTGTGTCTTCAATAGAGTGGCAGATATTCAATTAAAAATAATAGTAGTTACAGCTTTTGTTTCTCTTATGAAGTTAGTGTTTATCTCTTTTTTACATTTTGATGTTAATATTAAATTTTTTGTCCCACATTTCTCCGATCTCCAATCATAGATAACGCATAACTCAAAATGTTTACTGTTTCTTTGCTTTTTACCATTATTTACAGTGGCTTTTTGTCAGAGTTGCGGCTCGAAGGACGAAGAGAACTCATCCTCCGTCTCATGTACCACTATCCGGCTCTGAAGAAGAGAAAAACGATGGTACTACGTGCAACCTTTCTCTTAAATTTGACTGAACTGTCACTGGTTGACCTAAAGGGGAAAATGCAATTCAGCAAAGAAGGCAGGAAAAAAGGGAAAAAACTTACTCTGTCGACTGACAACTACATCAACTTACCTACCCAGCTAGGGGGCCCGATAGCTCTGCTCGCTAAGGCGTCAGGCCGAAAAGCGGCGTGCTACGGGGCCTGCGGGTTCGAATCCCGCCAGTGCCATGGCTGTAAGTGCGAATGCGTGTGATTGGCTATTAGGGCTGCAAATAGGCCTAAACTGGTGGCCTAATGCTGGCCGCGTTCCCGGCAGCCCTCTTCACTAACCTAACCTACTACTTACTGGTTCTTTACTGTGTTTTACTGTTAGAATTATGAATGGTGTTTAAGGTCCCGATACTCTCACAGTGAATTGAGTCCAGTTTTGGTTTCGTTGATACCGTTCCAGTTATTTTGTTGGCAAGGATGCACATTGCACAGGTAAAAAAATCAATGAAACAATCGAAATAAATTGGGAGCCGAAGGTTCACCACGAGACAGTATTAAGCCATTTGAACTGGATTCATAAAGAAGCTTTGGAACCGCTCGAAATGATGCGAAAAACATATTAGACCAAACTCCCATCTGCAAAGCAGGACTTAATCAAGTCATTTCTGAAACGTTTGGAGACTGGAGATAAGGAAAATAAAGATCTACGAAAGTGCTCTAACGGTGACCAAATCAGAATTAGTAGCCAGAACGGATTTGGCGAGTGTTTGGTTGGACTGAGAAAGAATTATCCACCATGAGCTGCTTTTACATGGCCAATTTTTTAACTTGCACGTCTATTGTCAACAATGTGACCATTAAAAGCTAGCAATTTGGACATAAACTGCCAAAATCAACAGATAGGGAAAACCTCGTAGCGCACGTCTATATTAACCTGGAAGAGGCTGCGGGAGCTTTGCTGAGAAGTTACGTTGCGCCTACTTTTACTGAATTTCGAAAAAGAACATTAGTATTGAAATCACTTTGATTAAAAATTCATGTTTCTATAATATATATATATATATATATATATATATATATATATATATATATATATATATATATATATATATATATATATATATATATATATATATATATATATATATATATATATTATACAGAAGCGATCGTGACTATTGTTCCACAGGTCAAACGCGAGGCGATGGGGTTTTGCTGGTGGTGAGCAACACACTTTCCAGTGAGATTATTGACACCACCCCGAATGTATTGTTTCAACACCTTGTTATTCGTATTTCTTTGAATAACAATTTCCTTTATATTATTTTGGCCTATATTCCACCCAGATCGGACGAATCAATTTACAACGATTTCTGTGAATTAATATCTTCCATTACAACGTCTCTAAATGAAAAAGACAAAATAATATTCTTAGGGGATTTCAATCGTCCCAACTTATGCTTTGTTCCCGATGAAAACGACGCATTTCTTCTTCCTGTAAACCTTTCAGATACCAATGACTTCAACCTTCCGAGTACTTTTTACGGTAACGATTTGCAGCAAGTCTCTCCAACTCCCAACCAAAACGGTCATTGGCTGGATCTTGTTTTTACAAACGCTTCCGACGAAGTATTGGTAAGTCCAACTAATGACGCAGAGCATCTTTTTTCAAATAGTTTACACCACACTGCACTATCAGTTGAACTTCCCTCTACTGATTCTATTTACTTAAAAACGTACAATAATTCAATTGTATATGGCTTTCTTAATGCTGACTACGAAAGTATTCACCATGCACGAATACTCTTTCTTTCTTTGGACGAATACTCTTTCAACGTTAGATCTTGATGAAGCCATTTCCACTTATTACGATAAAATATTTGACGCCGTTGGTTAAAGATTAAAAAAATAGAAAAAAAATGTCTGAATCATGGCTTGATCGGGAACTTAGGCATTTATGAAATCGTAGGAACAAACTTTATAAGCAAATAAAAGAAAATATTGATGTTAATCCTACTATTCAGGAAGCTTATAATGAAATAGCTAAGGGATTCTTGACAAAGTCTCTCTATGCTTATGCCAATTATATTAAGAAAACCGCTGAAAGTATAATCCACGACCCAAAACAATTCTTTGATTTTGTAAATATGAAGCGGAAAGTCACCGGTTATCCATTGTCAATATCCTATAATAATATCACCTCTGCTTCTGTTAAAGATATTTGCGATAAGATAATTTCCAAAGAATTTTCAATGTATCGGACCCAGCTAACTCAAATGCTTCACCTTCAAATTCAGCACCAACAACTTTTGTCAGCCAAATTAAAATATCACGCGAAGAAATACGTAAAGCTATCTTGGAGCTCAATTGCAACAAAGGCCCTGGTTTTGATCTTCTTCCACCGATCTTCCTGCATAGGAGTGTAGAGCAGCTAATAACACCCCTGCATTTATTCTTTGACAGGTCACTTTCATCCGGTGTTTTCCCATCCTGTTGAAAACTTTCATGTGACACCAATTTTCAAAAACGGCGATAGACGCTGTGTCGAAAATTACAGGGACATTGCCATTTTATCTTCCATTCCAAAACTTTTCGAAAAGATTGTACATAATAAATTTTCCCCACTAGCTGACTCCCGTCTGAATGAGCAACAGCATGGCTTTAGAAAAGGTCGCTCAACTATCACAAACTTGACAATCCTAGTTTCGGACGTGTTGTGTAAAATGGAGAGAGGCAATCAAATTGACGCAGCCTACACTGTCTTTAGCAAAGCTTTTGACAGATTTGACCATTCTATATTGATCCTAAAGCTGCACATATTCGGACTTGCTGGATCTTTACTAAGCTGACTCAGTTCATACCTCCAGAATCGAATCCAACTCGTTAAATTTCGAGGAGGTTTACCAAAAAATATATTTGCTACCCCTGGTGTTCCACAAAGTAGCCATCTCTTGGCCCTTTTATCTTCAACATATTCATCTCCGATCTATCTGACGTCCTGTCAAACATACTTCTGTTGTGTACACTTGACACTTGACGTTTCGACACTGGTCGAAATGTCAAATATCACATAGATGGCGACTAGAGCGCCCTAATTGCACGCGGTGGTAAATCCTCAGTACTAAATAATTATTTTTGATTCGCGCAGATTTTCGAAAAACAAAACTGTAATACTATTGCTATAAAAGCTCAGGATTGGAATCAATAAAGGGAATTCAGTATTGGTAAGCCAAATAATAAGCGGCGACCAAGTTTAAGAAAAGAATTGTTTTCTTTTTTAAATTCTTTAACGAGTTGCTCTAGGCAAGACTTGGCAATAAGCGGCGACAGGTTCGCCAAAGCAAAGTCTCTGCTGGTTCAGCTGTTGGAAGATTTTTCTGTTAAATTTGCATAAGCGGCGACAGGCTCGCCAAAGCAGATAAGAACAGGATTTCTGAAGCGAACCGAAGTGTAGGCCAACAAGTAAACTTACTGCTACTTAACACTTCACCTACTTTATGCAGACGACCTCAAACTGTACCACACCATTGAATCTAAATCTGATGCACTTTTCCTTCAATCCAAGCTTGATTCTCTTGTTCAGTGGTGCAATATAAACAAAAGCTCTCGCTGAATATTGATAAGTACCAAATTGTAAGTTTTAGCCGTAAATGCACGGTTACGCAGAACACCTACTTTCTCGGCAACAACTTTTAACTCGCGTTGATAGCGTTGTCGATCCTGGTGTTATCATGGATGTGAAACTTCGTTTCATCTTGCACTATGACAAAATTCTTTCTCGTGCGAATAAGCAGCTCGGCTATATTAAACGACGTGCCAAGGAGTTTAAAAACTTGTGGGCCACTAGATCATTATACACTACACTTGTACGCCCTCTTCTTGAATACGCCTGTATTATTTGGAACCCAGCCTTTGAAATCCACAATAACAGACTCGAGTCCATTCAAAAACAATTTTTACTTTTCGCCCTAAGAGATCTGTACAACCCTTACGACTTCGAAAATTAACCCCTATATGAGTTTAGACTGGGTCATTTAAACTTAACTTTCATCCAGAAGAATGATGATATCGGCCTGCTTCACATTTGACGTAATTAGAGGCGTTGTTAGAGTTGAATTCCTTAATAGTAAATTGGTGATAAAAATCTCCTTAAGGAATCACAATGTAGTCTCGCAGCAAGCAGATCTGTAGAAAGCCCGTGACACAGCACCAAAAATTCTTCCATTGGAGTAGTACGGAGTGCCCCATTATTAATAGGGATGCTCTAGCTTCTTCTGATTTACATCATGTTGTTTAAAAAATTTGAGTCTTTAGGTTTCGTTCGGCAACCACTGTTCATTCCTCGAAAATCATACTGCTGTGTATCAGGTAACCTGGCTGTTCAATCAGATTTCCATTTGCTAAAATATTTTGGTTCGACCCAGTGAAGGTAATTTTTCAATATTTTCATTTGGTTTTCCAATATATATTTCATTAAATATAATTTATTATTGATGTGAAGCTTAATTTTGGCCATTTGGATCAGTAAATGATTATGTATGGCAATTCGAGCTGAAAATTGGTGTTTAAAATACCCCAACAGCATTAATAATATTCATTTCAAAGGAGTAAAAAAATGGGTTTTGTTAAATTTTAGCATCAATTCCTAGATTCAAATTAATGCAATAACATCAAATGCTGAAATACTAAAAAAAAAAAAACCTTTTTCAAGCTCTTAGACGCAGAATCGGAATGGTAAACTCTTTTTTTCCTATCTAATAACATCAATAAAACTCTTTCAAATATAAAAATCATCCTTGAATTAACTTCAATGCACTGCATTTTCAACGATTCGCTTCGTTTATGATCGCAATAAGTAACCCTTCAGTCTTATGCACTGCCCACTCTCGTATTCCAACCGATTCGTCTGACAGTCCGTCGTGCATTCTCAATAGGATCAAATTTTTACATTAAGGCTAAATGAAGCGTAAAAAGGGTACATCAATTTCGACATTAGAGCAAATCGGGTGCTGCTCAGATTGCCGCCAGTCAAGAAACGGACGACGACGTCTCCATCGGACATTCAGGCGCCACATCCATGTATCCTGTCGACAAGAAAAGTCTAGCGGAAAATCACGTCAGTTCGCCTTGAAAAATCTTCACAGGAACGTAGTATGTACGAATGTGTATCCATGCATAGATATCGGACTAGCAGAGCTTAGCTATATGCTGTGGAATGTGAGTATTAGGAGCTAAAAAGCGAGTCAGGTCACATCCTCGGCTTTTAACAGACACGGATTTTTCGGAAACTAGGAAGGGGGAGGAATGCTTTTAAAACTGCCCTATTGCTCAGTCTCGACGTAGGCAAAGGTCGAATCAATTTTTTGTAGCAGGCGACTTTGAGAAGTAAGCGAAAGATAATGATGCGAGAAGGTAAAAGAAATGTTAGTTGAGAAGTGAAAGGGAAATAAATGTCCGATTGATTATGGTGAATTGCCTTTCAATTGTATTATATTATAAGAGACTGTTGTTGAACAAATCAGGGGCGATTTTAGGACAAAAACATGTTTAAAGTGGACATAATAGAATGTTTTGTTGTATTATGATGTGGCACAAGAGAAAAACAATATACAAAGACTTGTTTGTTTTGTGTTTACGACTATTTGAAAATACATTTGTCATGGTTTGGATGCTGTAAGATAATTGAATTAGGTTTACTGTGATTTCGATTTGATTTGCCCGAAAATAGCTGACCACCGATATCATGTTTGGTTAAAAACTAGTATTACCGAGCTGATGTACCATAGAAGTAGAAATCACTCACAAACAATCGGATGTTTGCTCAATTTTTCAACCCGCCGGGAAATTGCTAACACAGTACTAAATTATATGTTATATATATATATATATATATATATATATATATATATATATATATATATATATATATATATATATATATATATATATATATATATTATAATGCGACTTTGTGTGTAGACTCTTTATAATTCTTGTTGACCCAAAATACTTTCAAACATTTCATACTTTATATGCCAAAACCATTAAATTCCTCATAAAATCATTTTCTTCCGAAATAATACACATACTAAAAAGCTACAAATTCCGCATGTAATTTAATCCAAAGTCCAAATATGCATTATTCACCACATTTAAGTTTCGGTTCCTTTATTCCTATCAAATATTATGTCCTCAGTTTTCTCATTTGATCCCACACATTTTCTATGCCTATCCTAGCTTTTCACTTCAGAGATCGTTACGTCAATCCCGAACCTTTCGTTTCTTTCCGGAGCCAAGTGGAAAATAAAAAAAAATAAAGTGAAAACTGAAAGCCACCGGGAAACATAATCATCATGAAACTTTTCAGCATACAGAATGAATGAATGAATAAATTATGCGATAAATGGAATCGAATTGTTCTAGTTGTGAAATGGTATTCGGATCGGTTGCCAAAGGAATTCACATGAGGGTATTGCTTGTGCCAAATATAATCGTTTTCGTCTATTCTGAATTATGTATGTGTTTTGGCTGTTTTAGTAACATTTTTAAATGCGGTTGAATATCGACATTTGGCTGAAGGCTATGCCAAATAATTAATGATATATTTTGGAAGGGGTTTTTTTTATTTATTGCTGTGAAAAGTAGTCCTAGATATCACTATTTGATTGTGCTAGGTAATTATTTTAATCATATTTTGTAATGCATTACTCAATTTTTAAGAAACAGTGTCTTCTTAAACTTCAAACATTGCTGAAATTTTAAAAAAATATTTTTTTTTACAATAAAACCCACGTTGGGCGCATATAAATTTCAACATTTAATATGCGTTTTATTGAATATATAGAAGCTATCATACTTCAATTCTCTTTTAAGTTATATTCAGAATTGGTTTATTTGCAGAAACGTGTTGTGTTTTGGAAATAGACGCAAAATAAACCAAATTATTAAAAACAAACAACATTTAACCTCAAAAGCTAATTGAAGACAATTTCTTCTGCAAACTACTTTCTATCTCATAAATACACAAAGTCAAACTGTGGAAAATGTACAATTATCGCATTTGACCTAAAAATAATGCATTTAACAAATGACACGAGTTTGCATTACCTTACCGGAAAACATCATAAAATATTTGCTATCCATTGCAACGACTAAAACGGATTAGAGTGCAATTTCGTCATCACAATGTTTTTTTTAATAGAAACAAGTTATTTTCACACTTAGTTTGCCTCCTCCTCCAGGTAAATAGCTTAACAAAGAACAGTAATACTATCTTGTAGCTGCCTAACAACTTTCATTCAACCGACGAAAGCTTAATATTTCATCGTTCCCTGCCCTTTCAAGCTTATCAATATTTTCTGAAGCCCTATATATCGATTGTAAACTATTTGCCGTTATTCTTGAGCAAATAGCATATTCAACTTCGGATCCTGAAATACAATGAATGCATCCGATGTAGATGTTGTAGAGAGTTGAGGCTTCGACAGTTTCCAGACCGCATTCGAATTTGCGTGAATGAGATTATGTTAAAAGTTTATCGTGAGTGTAAACTGAACAGTAAGTCTAAATCTTTAATCCTATTACCTGTAGCTCATATAATGCCAACAATAAAAATTCAAGTGGGCTGATCGTCTTACGGACAACTAACAAGGGGTTTAAGTCAATTTGTGCTCCAACAGTCAGCTGGCTAAGCTGTTGAATGAGCGATAATTAGGAAAAATATAAAAAAAATACAAGCTTGGCTAGACTATCTATCTATATCTGTATAAAGACCAGGTAGACTGGCGACTCCCTCTGTTGGCGGGATGTTTACGTCTGGACGCATAATTGAATTAGAAGTGGAAATAAAGTCTAGTGAATACTTCCGGCTTTGCGGTAGTTTTGAGCTTAATTCCGAGAATTCAGGATTAATGCCAACATGCTACTGGTTGGAGTAACCATAGAATTTCGATTTTGTCCATATTCTTGCTTTTAGCAACATTTTATCCGAAAAACAGCATAATTTGTGTTGAATGTAATGGCGACCCTGTCGTTGCAGCAAATACGTACAAAAATTTTACAACCCACAGAATCTCCTGGATAATTTTTGCTTTCTTAAAAAAAATTGAAAGAAAAACAAATGCAACGTTTACTATCAGCTTGAATTTACAAAATGTTTCATTCCACGAGAATTCCTTATCACTCTCAAAATTTCTGTTTATATAAACTCACAACCGGATCATCACATCAAAATTAAATCACAGGATGGATTGACTTTAAGTACAGGGTGGCTCATCAAGAGAAATCCTTTTGGCTATGGTGCCATCTTGAAATAACTACAAACCAAAAAAAAGCTCTTCGCCATATAGCGATCTCGGCATTAGATTGATATGAAAGCCACAGAGTGAGCGGTCTGAATATAAAGCAGGCGTGATAAATTCCTAGATGCGAAATGAAACCAGTACTGAGCATTTTCGGAATGCCACCTGGATTGTTGTCCTCCAATTATGTCACTCACGTGACTGCGTCCTCCAGTCTTGGAATCCCAGTAGTTGCTCAGCGTCCGCATGTACTGAGCTCTCAAAACGAGGTCTCGGTCTTCTTCGTAGTATCACCATAGCTTAAGTACTATATATAGCTCGGAAAATACATAATTAGCAATACATTTAGCGATATTTCCCCACTGATTGCGAGAAGTAGATAGTAATATCCAAGTCTAAGTTGAAAAAAGACAGAGAATACCCGCCAAGCAAGGATGCTACGATCAGATACGTTTCTCATTCCCACTAGAAAATATACATGTGCTTTGCCAAAAAAGAGACCATTTCAACGAATGGCAATCTATGCAATGTTGATTTTTAAGTATTAAAATGGTAAACGATAAGGTAGTTAACGCGCAATATTGCTTTCGATACCATTTGGCGAGTAAAAAGAATATTCCGACACTACAGAGAATTTCGTTTGTTGCCAGCGAATGTTCGCTGCGCTTACTGTTTCTTGATGGGATTATCACCTATCAGCGAACACATATATATACATTTTTACCTGTCATTTGAGAGTATGCTTGCCTAACTTGCCCATATGATAAAGTAAACTTATTTTGGTTTTGGTTCTTGTTAGATGCCAGCTGATGGTAAATCCTTCACTCCCTGCCATTCTCTTTTATCAGGCAAATTTCGCACAATACCGTTGTTTCTATCCTATTTATTAGTTCTTATGTCTTTTTGGCATGCGATCATCATTGTAGTTTGACAATTTTGGAGACTTCCAGCTTATGGTACAGTTTGTAGAACTCATTGTTGTACCGGATGTGCCATCCATCTCGGTCGCAAACAGCCCCGAAAATCTATCATAGAACATTCCGTTCGAATTTGTCAATCATATTTTTGGAGGCTTGGCCATAGCACAGGTCTTATGATAGTTTTATAAACGCGGAGCTTTGTCTTTCTGTGCGATTTCATAATGGGGAGGACCAAGAAGAACATCTCATTTGCTAGTTGTATCCGTGTTTTGATTTCGTCAGTTTCGTTGGCGTCATTTGATAGGTTGCTAACCAGGTAAATGAAGTTGCTCACGAATTTGATGCTAAAATCCCCTACGTTGATGATTGAGTGCGCTGGCGTCCTTATTCTAGATTGCATCATAACTTTCGTATTGTCCTCGTTGATTCGTAGTGTAATTTCCTTTGCTACGGTGTCAAGTTTAAGCAGAAGTTCTTCTACATAGGTCAGTTTTCAAGCAATGATGCTAATATCATCCGCGTGTTCTGTTAATTGTGTCAACTTAAAGAGTAGCGTGCCGCTGGTGCTCACATTCATTGCCGGAATAGCGAACTCATGTGCCAGGTTGAAAAGCGTTGGCCCTATTCCATCACCCTGCTTCAGGCCAACAAGAGTTTCCAAAGGATCCGTCAATCTGTTCTGGATCCGGATCTGCGAGACGGAGTTGATCATCGTAATCTTGATGAGTCTCACTAATTTGGCTGGTATACCAAATTGCAACATGATTTTATATAGTGCACCTCGGTCGATGCTGCCATACGCTTGTTTGAAGTCAACAAAGATTTGGTATACGTCGACGTCGTATTCCCAGCACTTTTGCAAAATTAACTTGACAATGAAGAGTTGGTCGATTGTGGACGATCAGATCTGAAACAATATCAGGTCACTTTTGTTGGCATTTATCTACATTTTGCATAATATGCAACACGCTGATTCGCGTACCTTTGTTAACCTGCTGATAAAAAGTGCGGGTTATGCTGCGAGTTCCACAGGAAGAGATAATCTGCGGTTAGATTAATAGAAACACCTATAGGAGAATCGTTGAAGTTCGTGGAATGTCTGCAGTGAAAACTTTGAATCAAATAGGTCCCAGAATGGAACCGGAAGGTATTTCTTATGAAAAGCAAACTTTGTGGATTTTCTTTGAACAGCTAAACTATCAATAACCGACGAGGTGATTTGATTCAGTTATACAAGAGCCTCGACAGTTTTCTGCGAGAGAAAATTTCGAGAGCAGTCAAGATCTTGATTTTGAATTTGAATTGCAACATTTCTTGCAAATTATTTTCAGTTGATCTTAGCGTAGAGGATGAATAGTTCGAAGTCAACAGTTAAAAAGTTTAGGCCACGTTCTCTTTGAATGAATAATTGGATCATCTGGTGATCAGATTCAGCATCTTGGACTTGGCATTCATATGTCCCGAGTCATGGGAGAGAGCTCACTAGGCTCGGGGATACAAAAAAGAAATCAATTATGAATGGAAACTAACGAAAAGTAGCTTTCTGAAGAACGAAGAATTTAATAAGACTTCAAATCTGGGTTAACCATTGCCTTATGTTAATGCGATTGCCCCATGATTGTGACGGAGGATGAACTACTTAAGTAAAGATGCTGTCGCTAGTCAATGTCCAAGACCAGCACTGCACCACTGAAACTATGATAGGCATAGGTACCCACAAATACTATTAGACCATGCCCTAATTGGAAACTAACGCAGATAACTTCCGTAGCTTATAGTTGTTCAAATGTCGTTGGACTTTGATCCGCTCCTTAGCTAACAGTGCGGTTCCCAGTTTAGACGAATTCGGGTCCTCAGAAGTGTCCTCACCAATGATTTTGTAATCATTCAATTATACAAGATGACATAGATTGAGCTAGATTTCTGGTAACAAAAGAATATCGGGATTCCTATGGTTGAAGAACTCCTGAACGAAATTTTTCTTATAGATAGGACCTAAGGTAGCGGTCTTCAAAGCTGTGAACTTAAGAGAACGCATTACCGGCTAAACAAAAGGCAAACGAAATAAAACCATCTGGTTTCTCAGATTAAGAGGTAATCTTATCAAAGATGACACCCTTGATTTGATTCATCAAGGCGAAGAGATTACGACCAACGAGATTTTAGCATTTTGCACAAACTACTGAATCTATAGTTGGCTGTGGCACTAATTTTTATGCCACAAAGTGGCTGGCGTATGCAACACCAGTCCGGACAGTATTACTGCCACGAAGTCATTTTCCGCTACTGTCACAAAGTCATTTTTGCGAGCTTCCTTGTTTTCTCCGCATAGCAGCAATGTAATACTCTTCAATTTCTTGGTCTCTGAGTAGCTCCTGTAGCTTGCTGGGTTGCGAGCCATCTTACAGATCACGCAACAAACTGTTTCCGTCCCCTTTGGCGTATTGCATTCTTTACTTGTGTTTACTTTATCGCACTTAACAACACTCCGCAGTTGGTCGGAATGTGTCCCAAGCGTTGACAGTTGTAACACTGCATTACATTCTTTTTTTCCTAGCTGTACCACTGGATCCACTCCTGAAGTAAAAATTTGATGCTAAGCACAACCCTCGCATGAGCTTCAGGAGCAAGTTGGACGATAAATATCCCAAATCTATTTGCCTCTTTCCCTGAGTGGGCAGTGGAAAATCGCCTAAGAGCATTTTGTCCGATACATCTTCCTCATCATAGGAAGTATGAGCTCCTTTCAAGAGGACTGTTCTCTTCTTGACGCTCTGTGCCGTCAAAGTGAAGGACGGCAAAGATATTGCTTTCAAGATATCAAAGTACTCTTCGGGAAAAGAGTAGTTTTGTTGAAGTTGATTATCTTCGCCTCAAATTCGGAAACTTTCCAACATTCTCAGCACAAATTGCTTCAAATGTTTTCTCGAAGCTCTTAAGCTCCTGCTTTCGGCACACTATAAGAGGAATCCTGCCACATTTTCTTTGGTGGTTTGGTATTGGGGGTCGAAACCTTTCTTCCTGCAGGTCCTGATGCCATTCAGCGTAGTGTTGGGAGTGAAGAAAAATGAGCCGAAGAAGTAGCCTTTATAAATACTGCAGAAAGTTGTGGGTAGTTAACCGATGCACCATTGGAAACCTTTTTCATTTTTGAACCAATAGGCGATAAGAAAAGAGCAATGGGGCTAACCTTTTTTCTCTCACCAGATATCGCAGGTTGAGTTGGTGCCTTAAAAGGGCTGTTAACCGACTCAGGAGCTATTTGTGTTCCTTGAACACCACTCTGGACTTCGTTAGTGATCATCTTCTCCTCATTTTCACTTTCCTTGATCGTGGCTTTATTCACGTCAGTTTTGAGGTCTGTGATTTCTTCGACACCGGTCTCTTTACCGGCGCAAAGTTGAAGTTTGCATTGTCCGAGTAGTTCCAGAAGGAAAATCGAATCCACAATTAATTTTTTACAGAGCTTCCCAAGTCTCTGTCTCGTCTTCTTCACGAAATAATCACGCACTTTATCTAACTTGGTGATGTCCGTACTACCGCCCGTCATCGTGGCCAGTTGCAATCTTAAAAAAATGCCTAACGCATCAGAACCACTAGTTATACTAATGTTCGAAGAACAGTAGAGAATTTCTGCAGATTTTGAGGGTATATTCTACCACTAGCCACTTAAGATCAATACCTCTAACTCCTTCTCCTACTTTATACACCCTAAGTAATAATGGACCTTAAGCCACTTTTCACTTCCAGGTTTTCACTTCAGTGCCTGCCGTAGTTTCAGGTTTGCCAGCATGTTCATACAAAACTACATGAGTATACAGCTTATTAACATTAACATGCTATGTAAGTTTAATAGTGATTCAATAGCCCTGTCAAAAGTTATCACAATTCGAAAAATTTCAAATTTTCCCGACCTCATTTTAGGTACCTAGGTCACACAAAGAGCTAAAACCTTTCAAAACTATAGCAAATCTTTATTACGAACACGTTCGAAATTCTTTTCATAAACTTAGTTTTTTCGAAAACTATTTTTTGATAGAATAATAGGTATATTAAAAATGGCCGCCGGCGCCAAAGGATTAAAGAAAACTAACATTTGGTGAAACTTGGACCTATTCTGTTTATACATCAATGTATCCTAAAAATTTCAGCTTAATCGGATGACGAGTTCCGGGGAAATAGTCACCAAATATTTTTGATAATGTACATAAATATGTGTGTATATAAATATGTATATATGTATGTATAAATATATCATGTTAGTTGCTTCAACTGTCACAATGTTAAATTTATGAATGACCTGACCGACTCGAGTTTACTCTCGATAAACTCTTCGGCCAAACCACTGCGTCTATCACTACGCTAAAGCTGATATTTTGGAAGATCGCAACAAAACGAGTCGATTTTTTGTTAAACATTCCTCCGACCTTTTCAGCTGAATAAGGTTTGTTATTTTGAGGTTTTCTAAAGGAGCGTTAAATTTCCTCCTCTCAGTGTATTGTTAATAATTTTTAGTCAAATTAAAATAACATTTGGGTTCAACGAAATATTGAACCAGAATATTGATCAACAAGCTGTAGAAATCAAGGATCAATCGAAAAAGAAAGTTGGTTTTGGATATCAAGAAGCAGTTTGAGCAGCAAGGTAGAAAAAGGAGCTTTAGCTAACGGAAGCTAATGAACAGTTCTAGCAGCAATTAGACACTCAAGCTGCGGTGGTGAAACAGCAGTTTGTAAAAATCAAAGCAGAAATCGATTACCCAATTTCGAGGAACAAACCTCTTGGACTATGTACAAGAAGCAGTTTGAGGCTATTGCAGAATGAATGACCACACTAATGCAATCATTTAGAAGGTTCACGGTGAAAGCTCAGCAAACCACCCTAGCGGACAGTTATCACAGCTATTCGAGTCTGATGAACTCAGATATCGGTCGCAGCTAAGAACGCGCATAAAAAGCCAGGAGAAACTTTGTAGCAGCTAGTTTAGTCCAAAAAATCGGGACGATACATTTTTGTGTCTTGCTACTTTTCAACTTGGTGGTCTTCAAGTTCTCCTCTATGATCATTACTCTCGTTAATTTCGCTGAGCCACTGTGGCCAGATTGGGCTATTTCCTGCCAATTGGGCTATCTAAAATTTGAATTCGCGGGACGTTTTTTCATTTCGCGGGTTCTCTATTTTTATGAAAAACTATATTTGGGCTATACAGTAAAATCTACTAATCGGGACACTGTTTGATTGAACCAACTGAACAATTGAACTATAATATCACCGCACATACTATTTCTTGAAGAAAATTCACTATGTGATTCGGCAACCGCTAGAATTGGACAGTGAACCAATTTAGCTGCACAAAAATTTACTTACTAGTACTTGCAAATCTGACCAAAAACGGTTTTAAAACCAGCATGAAAAATTGTGCAAAAATGAGTTTTCCAGAAAAATATTATCTGCTCAAGGCCAAGAAAAGAGAAAGCTTATATCCGTTAAAAAGGACTACAATATTCACTGCGGCACGCTTTGTGGCGAAGAAGCTGATGTTGATTTAGACACAGCTAAGAATGTTATGTGATGGTTATGAACCTTCAAATATCTATGATCTTGATGAGACAGGAGTATTTTTTAGAGTAACACCTTAAATGGAAAAAATGTACATATGGAAAACCTTGAAAGAAATGCGTGACAGTTGAAGCATGAAAGAAAACCTTGAAAGAAATGCGTGACAGAAGCTGCATAGGAAAAAATAAAAGACCAAAATCATTGGGAAGAATTGACATCAAGCGAAGTTTGGGCACAACTTGGTGAGCTAAGACAAAATTTTAGATAACGGGTGCAATTTTTTAAGAATGGATGGACACTTGATATTGAAATGCTAACACAAAACCGAAACATCACCATCTTTTTTGGTAAAGCTAAATGTGAAAGCATTGATAATCTGGAAGACATCAAGGTACAATTTTTTCCACCTACAGATCAGAGTTATACCAAATATAAAACTAAATTAGTGCACTTGTGTGATGAACCTCAAATTGTGAGCTCTGGAAAATACTGAGCGTTCTTCATACCAAATAAAATTAGTATCTATATTTGAAGCTCTTTGGTAATTACGATCTGCTTGAAATAAAGTGTCTCCACTTACAATTACAAAAGTGTTTTTGGAAATGTAGATGCCGTCGAAATCTGAGGGTCAAAAGCTAGATCGTGATGAGAGTTCAAATTCAAAGTGATGAGAATTCAAATTCAAAGTAATTAGAATTCAAATATTCCAGCAGAAATTCAAAATTTGGCAGGATACGATCAATTTACGACCACAAACGAATCTCTCCCAGAAGACTGAGTTGACTTTTTTTAAAAGATGATGATGTTTTTTTTAATTTTAAACCAAAGAAGCCATAGCAGCTTTTGTTGATTCCGGTAGTGAATTTAAATCGCAGTCATTCAAAATTCTATGACCTAGTTTATGCGAGATCCCAATTCAATCCCGATTTGGGATTATAGCAGTTAGGACGTCGTATAAACAGTCAAATTCGGATTTCAGCTCAAACCTGAACAGTTGGGCTTACGCCAGATGACTATGTGTGAGTGTGCATATGAAATGTGTAAATGAAAGTGATTTTTCAACATGGCGACTTTTGGTAAATTCTGTGCACTTGGTTTGTTATCCATTACCCTCTTCGTGGAATTCATTCTTGATTTGGAACAACGCCTCAGAAAAAATAAAAATGGGTGAACAAAATGTTCAGCTATCACTAAATGTTTCTCCATATTCATTCTTGCCTTCTTTGTACATTAACTGAAATGTTCAACGTAACCTAAACTTTCTATTTTGCCACATTTATACAGTACAGTTTCTATTTGCGTGTAAGCTATTCCTCAAAACAAGTTTCTATTGATATACGGAATTTGAATTTCGGAAAATCCAAACCCCGTTTTTGCCCGTTTATACTGCGCAATATTTGGGATAATCCCGAATCGCGTTAAATTGGGATCTTGCATAACCTAAGTCAATGTTTAAAAATTATTCATTTTATTTCAAAGCACACTTCAATTTTTCGCTTGGAGACACACAAAAGAAATTGTTTGCCGTATATCTCCTTTTGAAAGTATTTAATCGAAAAAATAATTTATTTCAAAACTTGCATTCATAGTTTTGAATGTATGAAATCGGGTAAAACATTTACATTTTAAATAAAATATTCAGCCGTTGCCTCTTATACTAGTTTAATTTTTGTGTCATCCAAATTTGCAAGTTGTTTTTGTAACCTTTTATTTTCTGTGTGAACATTCTAGGAAAGCCCTTGAAAAAATCAGTGCCCTTTTACACTTACTTTTTCAAGGACTGTTCTAAAATTTCCACACAGTTCCTGTAATTTATTCACATTTTTACCTTTTCGAATACGTTGTGAATAAAATTTTATCTGCATATGGTATCGAAAATTTTTACTGTTTCAAACGACTTCTGTGCTACAATTAGAGCAATTATGTTACTTCGTACGAGTTTTACGGATTTAAATATTATAGTTTAATCAACTTAGATGAATTAATTTAGTTATAAATCTGGTGTGGCGGTTTTTGGGCTACAAATAAGAAATCTTGGCTATTTTAGGCTATGAAAATTTGAAATTGGGCTATATTTTCTCGCAAATATCTGGCCACACTGCGCTGAGCTGAACATTTTGACTTATTATTTTCAACACTTCTCATTGAATCAACAAGGGTTTTGCTCAATGAAACATTTCATAAAAAACGCGAGTGTTCTCACGTTCTCAAATATCAAAATATTTCCAGGCCACTCTTCCAAACATTGATTCATCAATAGTATGAGCTCTTGTTATCAATTCACAAAAACCAAACTCAATAACGCTTATTCAATATACATATTTGTATAAGTGTGCACATGTATGCATCATGTATTAATGCAAAATATTTCCCAGCTCTTGCAAATTTTCTATAAATACTGACAGCCAATGTATGTACATTAAATCTCGTTCATTAGCTTTTTCCGCTTGTAAATATCGACTGTAAGAATTTTCCACTTCGATTTCAGCTTTCAATTGCATCCGATTTCCAGCAAACGAGAGAAAAACAGCTAAAAAAAAACATGCAATAAAAAACTTCTGCATACATCGAGGAAAAAAAGCCCGGATAAAACAATGCTCACATCGAATGATCGATTGATTTATTGTGTCGAATTTCGCGAGGACTTTTCATCCGTGAAAATGACGGCTGAGTATTTTATTGCTAAAGTCAATATTTGTGTCATTTTACGGACCGAAATGCAAGATTAATTTTACAGGTAGATGATAATAAAGTGCAATTTGTATATAGCAGGCATGTCCAATGTGCACATTAACGGTAGGTAAAATATGTTGACTTTACGGTGGCTCAGGAAGTGGAAAATACACTATAATAATGCATGCCAATTAGAGACCACTTACTGGCATCAGTTGGAGTTTTTATCGATTATATTGTGTTGTTGTATCTATGTTTGTTACAACAACACAATATAAAAAAAAACATTAAATTAAGATCCTATCAAGTTTTATTTGAAGTTTTTTTTGAAGTAATAGCCCTTAAAATTACAGTTTTACATTTTATCAATTGCATCATTAAATAGCCATATTACAAGTAGAACTGGAATATCTTTCAATTCAATATGTCAATTCATAGAATTTTACGAGATTGGCAATTGTGATTGTGAGACAATATTCCACTTCGGAAATGCATCGTTAAATAGAGCTTAGTGGATTTGCAGATTAAGGAAAGAAGGTAATAATATTTTACATGATAATATTTTTGAGAAAATTTACATATGAAATAGATATAAAACTTTAATTCTTGGTTGTTGCCAGACAATATCTTTATAATTTTTTTAAAACAAAATTTAGTAAAACAAATACTGAACATTCTGAATCCAACATTTTCAAAGGTTATTATGCAAAATTAGGTGAATAAATAAAATATTTTCCTGACTAAGTCATTTAAAATTGCCATTTCTACTTGACACATTTTGTACGATCATAAATAATAAATGTAGCAACAAACTTTTTTTTTCACTAGTATAGTGCTATATACAGACATAAATATGGGAGTAAGAATAATCCAAATAGACAAATAAAAAAATTATAATCATATCGAATCGGCTGTGTTTTTCATTCAACTGTAAAAAGTATCAAAGACAAAAAAAACTCTAGCGCCCCAGAACCGCTAGAAACACTAATGTTCGAAGAACAGTAGAAGAATCGTGCAGGTTATGAGTGCATATTCTACCACAAGGCCAAACTGTTTCAAACGCCACGTTTTACTTTGGTCTCAAGAATGCATTATAACTCATATGGTGGAAGGTTTCAGATATTACCACTGGCATGAATTTCAAAGTTTATGAGAGCAAAACACTTGTTAATTATATTCGTTATCAGCTGCTTATTTCACAAAATTTTGAAAGCAGCATCTCATATAACATTTATGAAGAAAATGCTCAGTGCCTGCAGTACTGTAACTGAAGTTGGTGTTTGGGGCTGCGATCCGAAAAATTTGCAGAACTTTGGGAATCGAAATATTGGTTATTTATTTTCATTGTTAATGTTTCCGGTATGAATACTAACTGCAAGCATTCATTGATACAAAAATAGCACTACCGACATCAAAGCCAAAAATATATCACATCTGTTTCACGTTGAACTTAACCTACCCCGCGAATTTCGTCTCGATCCGATGAATGCATTCGAAGTTATAGGAGCATAAAGAAATTTAGGATTACCAGCTGCGAATTCTTTCAAATAATCGAAAACTTAATATTTGCTGCTTATTGTCACTACAATATCATTACCATTTGAAAATTTTACGATAAAATCGCTTAATAAAGATATTGCAAATAAACATAAAACTAACAATAGCTGGCAACCCTATCGTGGCTTTTCAGCCAGATTCGGCTTGAATAATGCTTATAATAAGTTCCATTAATTGTATGAAATTCGTATTGATTTCATGACTGCACTGAAAGTTATAGGCCAAAAAGCTTTATTTTCCTGAGCAAATTTTCAAAACCAAAGACACAAAAATTACCATAGCTGGCAGCCCTAATCGAACTTTTCAACTCAATTTTTACCAAATACGGTTTAGATTAAGCTTCAGCTACTATGTCAATTTCATGAAAATCTGGTAACTGAATCAGAATTCATAGGGCAAAAAGCAGTTTTTTTTCTTTGAAATTTTTCAAGATGGCACCTCTGGCGCAGAGATACCCACAATTGAAAATCGCTTCTATCAGACCTGGACTTATTTAAGTTCAATGTATTGTGTAAATTTCAACTGTGTCTGATTATTGGTTCGTGAGTTCCTGTGAACAGAAGTTTTTGATGCATAAATTAGGAAAGGGTTAACGTTCTTGTCCGACATGAAAATTCCAAAGTTTTACTTTGACTGTGTAGATAAAGCATGAAATTTGTGTACAAGTTGGATTTTATTGTAAGAAATGGACAATTTTTAGGAGATTCGATGGTTTGAATGTTTTCACTTTCAATGCCTGCCGTAGCTACAGGGTTGCCAGCACGTTCATGAAAAACTATGCAAATGTGTAACTTAACAACATTAATATGTCCATTAAGTTTCATAATGATTAAATAATTAAGTGAAAAGTTATCACAATTCAAAAATTTCCCAAATATCTCAATCTTATTTTAGGCACCTAGCGCACACATAGGGTTAAAAATTTCAAAAACATTACCTAATTCACATTTAAAACACGTTCAGAATTCATTCCATAAACTTTATTTTTGCAAAAGTTATTTTTTGACAGAATAATAGGTATATTTAAAATATCACTAAAATGGCCGCCGGCACCAAAGGGTGAAAGATTATTAACTTTTTGTGAGACCTGGCACTATTCTGCATATACACCAATGTATTCTGAAAATTTCAGTTCAACGGGATCGCGCGTTCCTGATATTTTTCCACTGAAGCTTTTTGATGATATATATATATATATATATATATATATATATATATATATACATATATATATATATATATATATATATATATATATATATATATATATATATATATATATATATATTTATATATATATATATATATATATATATATATATATATATATATATATATATATATATATATATATATATATTATATATATATATAGAAATATGAATTTTTGGCCAAAGTGATTTTAATACTAATGTTCTTCTTCTAACATTAGTAAAAAATGATCTAAGCTTTTAGATTAGTACTGTCTAAGGGCCAAACTACACGAGCGGAGAGCTTTCCGCTGAGCTTTTGAGCTTCAAAACAGAACACAGGAGTTTGTATGAAGCAAACTATACGAGCGCGTTTTTGGCTGCGTGTTAAATCCATATATTTTCAAAAGCTCGGCGGAAAAACGCTGCGATAGCTCCGCTCGTGTAGTTTCGCTCTAATATTGCAATAATCTTGCCCGATTCTAACAATTTCAACAAATTCCCGGGGTAATATTAGACACTTGCAGTTGGTAATAATTTAAATCAGATAACTACTTTTTGTAGTATAGACGACCTTTGCCGAGAGAAAAAAACCATACTTTTTTATATGAACTGCTTTCTGTAAGGCAAGAGTTCGCACCCAGCAAAACCGAGTCCCAGGTGGGAAAATATATTTTTAGAAGATCTTTTCCAAAGCACTCTTAGCTTAAAGAATTCGTTACTAAAATTACTTTGGTTCTTTGATATTCTGAGTGTTACCTTCAGAATAAAGTACATCAGTCCTGATGCTTTCCTTATATTAATATGCAACGAAAACACAGGAAGAGTATTTAACGGTAAGAATAGCTTCAAGGTTAGTTAAGTAAAATTAGTAACATTAACAGTGCAATGACATGTTTTGTTTACGTCCAGGTACTATTGGTTTCAAAGTCCATTTTGAATTTAAAACAAAAAACGACTTCAGAGTTTGTTTAACATTTCATTGGAAATACTCGAATGCTTAAAATTGTAGCTTTATCATCGTCAAATAAGTTGTAAAGTAACGACGACAATTCACCAGAAAAACTACTTTTGTTGCTACCGGCTCGAATTATACTCATCTAGTATCCGCTATCTGTATTCAGCAAGTAGTCAGCCAGGTACGGATTTTGTCACGGCTCAGTTGAACCAAACGGCGTAGCATCTCAGGCATACAGGACAAACACATCTCCACATCCAATGAAGATCGACCACTGTTTTTTTTTATTTAATATAATTTTAGTATTATGAGTATAACTACTACAAGTATATTTGTCATTATGAGCTTATGTTTGATGAGAAACAATACAAATTTTCGAAACCACTAGGTTAAACTAAACCAAAAATAAATTTTATTTCATTTTACTGTTTTTATTATCAATAATTTTATCTTCACCAACTATGAAAAATTTATACACACACCAGGGATGTGCAAAGCCAATAATTTTCACTGAAATATAACTGCGCCCAACGTGGGTCAGCTTTGTTAGCTCGTGTATTCTTAAGCCATTTATTTTAAATATGATTTTATTCTAATATGTGACGGGCTAATTTCACAGAAACAAAGAGGATACAATTGAAATTTATCAGAGCATAGCTAAATGGTTGCAGCTTCTAAACCAAAAAAAAACTGGCTCTGCATGTGATCGGCTACCAATTGTGATCCCTGGTTGGAAGTCCAACGAGTGATCAATTTGAGCTAGCCTTGCTGTGAGTTGTCAATCAGGCGCAAAACTAGTCATAGATGAACAAATTGATTGTGAATGAGATTTTTACCAAATGTCAATTGTAAGAAGAATAGGTCCCAAGTCACGTCGCCTTCAAGTTAGAGGTATAGGTTTAGTTGCAGCGAATTCTTGATTCGCACCGATCTAGCTCTAAGCTCATGTCCCCATGTGAGGTTGTGTCAACCTTCGCATGGCCTCTTTGCTTGCGTAGATAGCCATGAGATCATTAAAGTGAATTCAAGATTCCTGCTCCATGTAAAACGGATCTCTGTATTTCATATAAAGCGGAAATCAGAGAGGAACCCAAACTCGTCCGGTGAAAGCCTGGCGCCAATCTGAGCATAACAGCCTACGTCAAAAACGAACTGGATGGCTTTGCCGCTGGGGCGAAATAAACCATGAGAAGCACAGTTATTTCGAATAAGCCAACTTCGCCAACTGTCGGTCGTGAAAAATCCGTACCTAGCTGCTAAATCTGTTTGGCTTGCTGGAGATATGACAAACGAGTCAGCTCCATTCGACTCAAGCAAAACTTTGGTTTTATCCTTCAGCCTAATTTTGTGTGATCCTTGTGCTCTGGTGTCTTAGTTTGGCCCAACGAAAGCTTAGAAATTATGTTTGAGACTAGAGTTTACGACAAATGAGTTGATTCAAACGTTAACCAGTGCCGTTTCCTCTTTAAGAGCTCAACCACCATCCAACAGCTCCATTTGGGTGATGGAAGTAGAATGTTAATCTTCAAAGCTGAAAAAAAGGCTCTTTCTGAGACGCGATTTACAGGAGATATAGAGGAGTCAGGCTGATATAGTGTGGAGGTCAACGCTTAGTTGACTTCTATAAGCAACCAATCTATGAGCTAGGGCTACCAAATTAAACGTGGTAAAGAATGACAAAGGAAAATCAGGATATCGTCCGGTTTTTAATGCTGATCTTCCCACTCACTCGGCAATCAATCTGTAAAATATTAAGAGAATATGTGAGTCACACACTCAGTGGCTGCAGCTAACTACACAATCATAGCTACATAAACACACATGATAACAACCGGTTCATTATGCTGAGGAAAGTCCAAACACACTCGCACGTCAGTCACGAGGACTATGACACAGACCGTTGACCATCTTGGACAAGCACAGATACTCCTAATTTCCGCGAATCAGCACAGTTCTAACTCCCACAATTTCTACACTACGCACCATACAGCGCATCTTTCCGTCCACGCTGATACGGATATTTTAACAAACTAATTCAACGTGGCTAAGATATTTGTCTTGCTGGTCGTATTCTGACAAGCAGGAGCTTTCTTTCTTCTAAATGAAGAGTCAGTACCGCTCTTCAACGCCCAAAATGTACGGGTCGAGAAATATGACTTTCGTTTGCAGAAGAAGGAATTGACAGCTCCACCGGTTCCTCAAACTAAAGCACGACTCAACTAAGCTTCTAGTGAGCTCAAACTGGCACTTTCGAAAGACAACGAGTTAAAGTTCCACTCATTCTTAGAGAGCCTCAGTACCGCTATGAATGCCGACTATTCGCTGTGGAAAGCAGTCAAAAAAATTAACAAACCTATCATCATGGAAGCCCCACGTAAAATCAAGTATTCTTATTACATATATATTACAAAAATTTAAAATCAGAATCATTTTCCGATTTGCTCGGAAAATCCTTCCCCGCTTCGCTACCATTCGTATCCTCTTCCACTGAATCCGCCATCAGCTCCCTTGCATCAGGACTAAGCTCTTTCAACGAGACCTTCTGGAAAGTTCTAAGGCTTATCATGACAGGATCCGAAGAGACCAAAAACATGTGAACTAAGTCTTCACAGGTTTTTATGTATGAGGACTTTCTAGTATGCTGGGCTCTGAATCGCCTCATCTTGCCTCCTGTACCTCCTCTGAAAGCTGCCCTATTGGAACAAGAGCATGTTTGATGGCTAAAGAGCCATGCAAAATGATTGTGTGTACGCTGGGAGGCATCCTGTATCAGCCATATAGCTCCACAAACAACTTGGCATTATCAAAAGCAAACGTGTTGAACTTTTCTTCCCTGATCGTATTTCCGCTTGAAATCACCTGCAACAATAAGAAAGAACGAATAAGAAAAAAAAGACTGACATAGTGAACAATTTGAGGAAGTTGTTTTATAAATATCTGAAGAATAGTTCCAAATCTAGATAATCGTTTATCAACTCCTGTAGCTGCAGCGGCTTCATCTGCATGCTAAAAAAATCGACGAAACAAGTTCCCAGTGTTGGACGTCCCACTTCTTTGAACCACTTTTATTCCTATAGAATCCCATAAAGCCTTCTGAAATTCTTTTGTCCTGGTGTTAACCTCATCTTTCTCATAAGCAGTAGCCCCTCGCATGGTTGGCTTTCTGAATTCCAATTTGTAAGCTATATGCAGGATGCATTTTAGGAATTTTATCCAGAGTACTGAGACCATATTGTAAATTTTCCGTCTTAATCGGTGTAGTTTTAATATTTTCTAATGAATTCATTTCAGTAGGCTTACAACCACACAAATAGCATGATTGACTCGAGGTTTCGGTAAGAGCATTGATAATTTTTGTATCGAGCATTGTCAATAACATTTTGAAATTAATATTGACATTTTTACTTATAAATAATAAAATATATATTTTGAGATATATTAAATTAAGCAATTTAATTACCATTAATTATGAACTCGAAAGGTTCCAGAGCTTCTATTTCTTCTAGGATAGCATCTACTTCTCTTCTAGAGATGATTTTCGTTTTTTTAATAAACAACAACTTTATTGGTCGACAGTATCGAGTCGATGAAGGATGTGGGTTTTCCCACAGCATGATTTTCTCTCCCTATTCCTTTAAGATCGCAGTCAGCTGGAGCGAAACAGTAGAAAACATAAAAATACTATCACTTGAATATTCTGGATTGTCTTCTTCTGTTTCCTCAGATGATGCTTCTGCATGTACTCGTTTACAGCATAAGTACCGTCATAGCCCCTCGGATTCGATTCTTATTGACACTTAGCAATTTTTCATTCTTTTTCCAAGATGTGACCAGTAGAGATTTGAAATAGTTTAGCGAAAATTGTTGATTCTCAGCGAAAGTCTTGGTCCAGAATGTGGGTGCTTTGTCCCTCAAGGCTTCATAAAAAGTTCGGTTAGTTATAAAAGGAGCAGAATCCATAACTAACTGTGATTTGGAAAATATCCGCGAGATTTGTCTATTTCAACACTGTGTTCGAAACTTCCATTGATTTAAATCTTAAACTGACCCTCATCTTCTATTTATACTCGATCCCTAAAATACTTTAAAAGAAATATTTAATGCTAATTACTTTTTAATGGTCTTTAATGATTAAGACAGGCAGTTACGAATATACAATAAACAATACTAATTTTAAAAAAAACATCATTAAAAAGCATTTAGTATTAAAACGTAATTAGCATTAAATGTTTATTTTAAGGTATAGAGTATAAATAGAAGATGAGGGTCCGTTAATGATTTAAACTGATAATTTAAATTTATAATTCTGACCCCAGAATTTTTGTTATATCTAAATTTATGGTTAATTATGGCTCTCCATTTTTGAATATTTTATTAATGATGCCACAATAAAAAAATTCTCAAAATTTGAAATCAATGAAATCTAATGAAAAAAAGTTGCGCGTTAAAATGTGAAGAATTTTTCAGTTTCCACGAAGCAAAATGACACTCTCTAATATTCTAATGGTATAAACTTACCTTTTTCAATTGGGCGTTTTGCTATCTTTCGAATCGGATATTTTCGTGAAGCTTGGAAAACTGGTAAGATCATAATGATCCCTAAGCCTGGTTAGGAATCTTCTCGAAGTGAAGTCATACAGACCTATTAGTCTTTTGTCATGGGTCTCCAAAGTGTTTGAGAAAGTTCTGTTGAAAAAGCTACTGCCAATACTAGAAGATGCAAAAAAAAATCCAGAACATCAATTTGGGTTTCGAAGACATCAAAGGTCCATTGAATCGCGTCAGACATTAAAATAGCATTCGAAAGCAAAAAGGACTGCTCAGCAGTCTTTTTGGACGTAACTCAAGCCTTCGATAAAGTCTGGCATGAAGGGTTGATCTTCTAAATTGAATCAATGCTTCCGAAAAGCTTCCACAAAATACTCTCATCTTACCAAACCGATCGCACATTCCAGGTAAGATACAAAGCCTATTCTACCGCTAAACATCATTTGCATGCTGCTGTACCTCAAGAAAGTGTTCTGGCACCGGTACTTAACATTATATTCACATGTGATCTCCCAATATGTGACAAAACAACAACAGCTACGTTTACGAATGACGCTGCCATACTATGCACTGATTCAGACCCAGTTACAGCATCCCGTACACTGCAAGCCCACATCTCACTTCTTGAAGAATTCCTAGCAAAATGCAGAATCAAAATGAACGAAACCAAATGCATCCACGTTACCTTCACATTGCTAAAGCTGACTTGTCCTCAAGTATATCTAAACAATGTACCTATAGCTCAAAGTAACGAAGTAAACTGTCTCGGAATGCATCTTGTCAGGAGGCTCACCTGGAAACAGCACTTTGAAGCTAAAAATCAACAACTGAAAGTCAAATTCCTAAATCTCAAATGGATGCTCAATAGCATGTCAAAACTTTCTCTCGACTCTAAAGTGCTCGTCCACAAGTCTGTCCTAAAGCCAATCTGGACATATGGCTTACAGAGATGGGGTGCAGCTCACCCATCAAACATCAACATCATCCAGAGGACCCAATCAAGAATACTTCGGTGTAACACCGGAGTCCCGTGGTACTTCCGCAACACCAATCTCCATAAAGACCTGCGAATCGAGACGATTTCAGAGGAAGTTAAGAACCGTAGTGGAAAATATATTGCAGCCTTCGCTCATCACCCCAACAAGTTGGTAAAAAAAATTACTAACTCATCGTAAATTTCAGCGATTGAAAAGAACTTCTCCGTTGGACCTTCCATCTCTAACGTAGAAAAAGCAACTTGCGTGGCCACTTTCTTTGCTTTTCAAACTCCTTTGCATGAACATTGAACATTGTACTTCTAGAACACAGATCATAGCTTTGCTGTTTGCTGTCTGACTTCAAGTCAATAAAGTAAATTGGGTCCAAAATGTTCAGGCCTTCAACTGTGAGGAGTGCACATCACTCGTCTTAGCGTGTAAGATTTTAAAACTAGCTGAAGCTTCTTATACGAAGGTAGCAGTTTAAGAAAGGTATTTTTTTAAAAATATCCATAAGCATTGCTCGAAATGTATGACCTCTCAAATCATTTTATACCGAATTAACCTTTTTCCATCCACCTATTTTCACATTAGTTTTTTCATTATATTAAAACAACTTTTCATAGGCTGCCAAATATCTACAATTTGATATAAACCGCTCTCCGTCTTCATCCACTCTGATAAAACCAGACTTATCATCCATATGAAGTCCAATTAATTTCAATTTACTAGACCGGAAACATTGAACAGTACAAGCAAAAAAAATCAGCACTGAAATGAAATGGATAGCCGCAATATTTCTCGAAAATTGTTTTCATCTTCTCGATTGCAATTATCTTTATATTTTCTCTGAGTTCACCACCCCGAACCGACTTGAGTCCTTCGAACAGCAGTAGACTGGTTGATACACGAGTCTATACAGTCCCACAGAAGGACGATTGCATGCAAAGCGCCTTAACGAAAACAGTATCATGATAGTATTCCAGCATTCCTCGCTACTTCCGTTCTTCCTGTCCATCTGCCTTGTATCATTCGACATCACTCCAAAAACTTGTCGAGGAAAACCCGTCATAAATAACAAACAAAAAAAAAATAAAACAGCCGAACAGCAAAAACAAATTCACAAAAATACTGTTCCAACTGAAAACAAGAAATTAATTAAAAAATTTCGAAATTTTGCGTCGTCGTTTCATTTGTTTGATTCATCCAGAATACGTACGTATTGTGTACGCTTCCATCTACTATATACTGCTTCCATCCACCATCGTTTTTGGATAATGCCATTTTTCATTTTCGGTTCTGTCGATTATCTCTGGACAAAAGCAATGCAGAGTAGAGCCGAACAGCCCGTAGCGTAGCGGGAAAACAGGCGAACGGAATTTTCTACGAAATTTCTCAATGAATCCCATTTCTCATTTAATTCTATTATTTTCTTTCAAACAAAACGCTTTTCGATGGGCGAACGGAAGCAAATTAGATCAATTTGTCTATGAAATAAGCATTGTGCTGTTGGCCGTTGGGACTCGTGAACGAGGGATGCAATTGACATTTTTTTCGGATAATTTTTCGGAAGCGAGTAAAAAGTGAGGGGAATGAAATATGGTATCGTACAAATTATAGAGCTTATTGATTTGAAAATGATTTTGATGAATACGTGCTGGGAATTTTGTATTGCAGTGATGAAGAAAGGAAATAAAATTATTATGTTGGTTTGGAACTTAATGGAAAGTATGAGAAATAATAATTTAGAAAATTCGAGTCCGACAAATTCTAATGACATATCACTCTTCTGAGGTCAGTTTTTACTATTTATGAGCTCCCTTTTAATGTTGACTAGCTTAATTCCTGACTCGGCATCATGCTTTCCTCTTTAGGTTTACCCTAAATCCTGTTTTCAGGAATATGATGCAAAATATCACCCGTAGGCGATTGTGGGTTCAGGGTATATAGACCCTCAACTCACACAGATTTATCCAAGACCTTCGTGGACTATTAAATCAAATTGGATGTTTTGTGTTTAACAAAATTTATGACTCTCTTAAGTATGCTTTCGTACCTCAGCAACATGGTTTTGTTAAAGGTCGGTCCACATCTACGAATCTCATTGAATTTTCTCACGCAGTGGCCTCGGCGTTAGATCGCAACTCTCAAGTTGATGCTATATATACAGATTTCTCTAAGGCATTTGACTCTGCCAATCTTGAGCTCCTCCTACTCAAATTACACCACTATAGTATCTGTGAGCTTTTACTTTCTTGGATGTCTTCGTTCTTAATTAACTTAATTTACTGAGCGGCGCACAGTGGTCTATTTCGCGAAAAAGGTGAACTTTATTCATGAGAACCACTAGATGTATGATATTGAGTGTTTCTTGGGTTTTCAAACATGGGAAATCCATTTTTGGGATTGTGTTCGCTCCAACTTTTAACAAAAAGTTTCAAAAAAGGGTCAACATTTGGAAAATTTCACTTTGAGGAAAAACATTTTTCTTGTTAATAAACGCGTGTAACTTATCATTTTCATAGTATTTTTGCTGGCTGAACACGAAACCGCTGTCCAAATCCGCCTATCGTGCCTCAATGTTGAGGAAAATATCATTTTTGGAATTGTTTCCTGTTGACGCAATTTTCATCAATATTGTGACGTGATAGCCAAATTTTGGATCACATTCGTGACAGCAGGCAAAAATGCTGTGGAAATGATTATTCAAATTCGTTTGACACAAATGATGTCGGACAAACAAAATATATTTTCGATAATGCTACTTTGCATATAATTTCAATAATAAGCATATACATACCTGAATTACTCTATGATCATACATGAATTATCATATGAACATATTTCATTGAATTGAATTCAAAAGCAAGTTGGGAAATTTGATGACCCTAAAGTACAGGTGAATGGGTAAATAAATGTATGAACAGCCAAATAAACATACATCACTTGAAACTTTGCCAATAACATAAGAAGTAAGTGTAGGGTTTAGAAACTATTGTTTTATTTATGAAATTCAACGTTGTGTTTATCTCAATCTCGCGAGCTTCAACCTGGTACAAATGCTTGCTATTGTGTGCTAGTGCAAATGACAAGAAAATACTGCAGAGCACTCGGACTGGCGTAATAAGCGCGCAAAATGTTGCATTTTATGCAAGGTCGCTGAACTTTGAAAGGAGTTTACGAGCGTAGCCGCAGCTAGCCGCAGGCAAATTAAGTTTTGATAGTTACTTTGGACTTTAATGAATACAACTAGACCTATTTCGTAACAACGTTTTGTGACGCTCTAAACTTAAAAGGGACTAGAAGTTTTAAACACCGAATTTCTATACTATCTGTAGTATGAACACGATGAAAGGGGAGGAGGCTAAATCATCAATGTCTTTCATAGCTTAATAACGCTTTATTACTCAAAGGTATTTTGATCTTCATATTCTTAATTTAAAAAATAGGTTAAAAGACAGATGCAATTTTTGGCTGTTTTCAGCACCTGTGCTCTTACCCTTAAACTTATGAAACCCAATTACTACCTCAAATGATGGGGGCCATATAGTACAATATTACCCCCAAGTTTCAACTTCATACTAATTAAAAGTCCATAATTTGAAAATAGACCACTGTGCGTCGGCAGCTTAGCTCGCTAACTCGTCAGTTCGAAGCAGCGATCTACTGCCCGCGGGATCGAATCCCGCCGTGCCCATGGCTGTATTTGTTCGTCTTGTATTGTCTTAACAGTCGCTGACTGGGCATAATACCAGTGCTCCATTAAATAAGTGCCAAATAGCTTTACTAGCGACTAGGCATAACACTAGCGCTTTAGAAAATAGGAAATACATTTGGCACTTAAAAGAATAATGGAATAACTGATATCGGCTTCTCCCGTATGTGTCTCCTTACCGCCATTGCAAAGCATTCGCTTCAAAGGGCAATCCCCTGAGCTTTGGCATTACCATAGAAAAAAAAACCCCACCCGTTTCGCCTCCCTCTCCGGTGTGTCGTCTTCTCCGTTTTCGCCCTCTTCTGGTGTACCTCAAGGATCTCTACTAGAACCGCTATTATTTAACCTCTTCATTAATTATCTTCCTAATGTTTTATCGTCATCTTGTTTGCTTTATGCAGATGACTTAAAGTTATTTCGGATAATCAAAAGCCCAAAATAAGTCCAAATACTTCTGCAGGATTGTTTGAACTATCTTACTGCTTGGTGTAACTCTAACTGTATATTGTTAAATGTTTCCAAGTGTTTTGCCATGTCTTATTCTCTGAAGTCCCAGACATATGCCTTTCCTTACTTAATATATGAATCCGTCCTTGTCTCTGTGGAATATTTTACTGATCTGGGGGTAACCTTTGATCGTAGACTTAAATTTGATATCCATGTTCGTACCATAACTAATAGTACCTCGCGAATTGCTGGCCTTGCTATACGTTCCTGCCACAATTCTTTTAGCATTTTTACATGTGTTCAGATATTTCTTACCCTAGTTCGTTCTAAACTTGAATACTGTACTCAAGTCTGGTCTCCTCGTTTTACATATCTTTCCGATGCCGTTGAATCTGTTCAGTGGAGGTTCACTCGCACCCTACTCTTTAAATATCATCTTCCTTACTTGCCTTATGATGAACGCTTACCGCTCCTTAGTCTCCTCCCTCTTCTAGCAAAGCGCAGAGTTGACCGGGATGAATGCTTTTTGTTTAAAATTTACCGTGGCTATCTGACTTCATCTATAGTATCCATGATTAATGTACGGCAGTGTGGGAGGCAAATTAGGTCCTCCATTATCTTCAATGTACCATTTGCATGTACAGATACTTACTTTCATTCTCCTGTTTTACGCTTATTACTTATCCATAATGACCTCCAGCTTGGTCCTCCTCCTCACTCTATAGCAACCTTTAAAAGTAGTATTCGTGACGCAATCTTTGATGCTGATTAACTTATCTATCTTTATATCATTCGTGGCTTTGAATTTCATATTTTTAATTTTCTCAATTTTTAGTTTCTGTTTTCATTTTCTATTTCTTATGTTATGTATGCCTGTACATGGATTGTTGTAAAATAAATATGACCAACTGGTTAAAAAAAAAAAGCTATAATCTTCCTTGGGGGCAATCTTAACGACTTCAACCACTAGTAGGGATCTGTAAGAAGTAACGGAGATAAACGAGCTAGTCACAGAATCACAATCAACTGGCCAACACATTTGGGTCCACCTACGCCCAATATATAGGGCTCTGAGTGAGTGAAAGTGATTTGAAGGAGAGTCCCTCGGCACCTCTCAATACCCATGCCAGCATGACCCATTGTACTCATGTCCTCCGTCTATCAGAGCATCCCTTCTAATTATCAGAGCATCCCTTCTAAAAATCAGTGAAGGGATAAAACACTGTATTCTGCATTCATGCAATATTCCAACCGAAGCATTGATAACTGCTACGCCTATACGCAGAGCATTTGCAAAGTGAATAATCGATAGAGCCTCTTTTTTCTAAGCAGGATGGGCAAACATCATCCTGTTCAACACCTAAATGATACAGACATCTTCCTAGGCGGTTTTCAATTTTCTTCCTAGGCGCAATCACCTAGAAATTAATTCTTTCTAAAAAAATTGTTTTCCCTTATTAAGCTAAGAAAAAAATGTTATAATAAGGCGGTAGATTAGATCGCGCGACACCCGCATAACATACGGACACAATAGTCGACGGATCCAATTCACATCCTTAAACGCTACGAAACGATACCAAATCTTACAGCACAAAAATATCTACAACACTGAATGACAGTCACAGGGCGTATATCTCACATAGCAAAGAATCCATCTGAATTAAAACATTGAAGATGCCTAACGATTAACCGGCCAAAAATGGCCCCAGTACGATCGAGGACTAGAAACCAAAATGTTCTTAGTTCGGAAGTATCGCACCCACACCAAACGCGCGAGTTGGAAGGGAATGGCATTGACTTATACTGACGGTTGATACACCAACACGCGGGGCAACGCATGATTCTACCTAGGCCAACATGTGACCCATATATGACCAACACTGGGTGGACTCTCGAGCTACCAGGAATTACCACTGATCTATGAATGATCAACGTAAAACTTCCGCGAATAAGCAAATGAAATTGGATTCGCTGCCGTCAGCAATAAAATAATTTGTGTGAAAGTTTGGAAAAATCACATTAGCTAATTCAATTAGGCTCTGAGGTTTAATTGCCCAGCATCCAGTTTCCTGGGAACATTTTGCTTTCCCCTGTTCGCCTTCGCTATACTTCCTGCGAGCGTCTCGTTTGCATTAGTCGGAGCTCTCTCCCTCAGTATACCCCTTCTCGTTTTTCCGGAGAAATTGAAAGAGGACATCCTTTCCACAGGCATGGCCGCAGTTTGACTTTCCGTCATCTGCAATCATTAAAGATACAATCAGTAATTGAAAAACTCGTTTGCCATGGATTCTTCCGCGACGGTAGACTCTAATATTCAAATACAAGCAAGGACCTTCTTTGCAGTCATACATGAGGTTGTTGCCTACAGTATTCAAGCCTCTCTTCTACTGACAAAGCTCAGCACAGGTAGATTTCAGCTAATTCAGCTAACACCTGCAGAGGTAAAGTCCTTTTTCAAGGAACTCTTAGTGTGATATATTGCGAGGTTTTTTTAGAAGGCGGGAGTGAAGTGGAAGAGGGCGGGTACGTTGATTTGTACTTCCACTTCAATCCCACCTTTTAAAAAACCGATTTAAACACATGGACGCATGGATAAACTCCTTTTTAACTTTATGTTTATTTGCGAAAATAATTATTTCTAAAGCTGATCAGCCTATCTCCAAAAGCTCCTCTAAAAAAAGTCGTATTTTTGGTGAGCACTATATTTCCAGATTGAATCATCCCAAATATAAAAATAAAAAAAATATCGTTAACATGGAGTATTATTTAGTAATTATTCGAAGGAATAAGCAAAATTTTTTAATCAAATGATGGCTTCTCATAAGAAATTTTATTTTTCGATTAAATTTTTGGCCTTAGAGGAAAATATTCATCGGCAAGAAAAAACTTTCAATCACACTCAAAAAAATATGTTTATAATGCTTGTGTCAAAATTTGAGAATGGTTTATTAAACCGTATCTGAGAAATCTTGCTCTAGAAAAAAAAGTCGAGAAAATCGCATTCAAAGTTTCACAAACACTATGCATCTCTCCGATACATCTTTATAAATAAACGTGTAGCTTCCCAAAAATATTTTTCGTATTACCATGAAATTATCTGTGTATATAGTTAAATATGTGTACGTTAAGAAATATTTTTTTTAACGTCCTAAGTGTGTATAATCACTTGAGAAAGCACTATCTTCTATAAAACTCACAAAAAAATCAAACAGCTGTTTGCAAACTATTGTTGATTCCTACATGGAATCTTCACTGTCATTCTCCTTTTTTATGTGTTTTTTTTGTGGTTGTTTCGTTCGCGTGCTGTAGCACCAAGGAATCGTTAACCCAAATGACCACGACCAGACTGAGATAGTAGGGGGGGGCCAAGGCACACAGGGTATATTTTAATACAATTCCTTAATTTAAATCATGCTGCACTGACGATTGACAAAGCTAAGTCGGTTGCAACAAAACCCCCCCGAAACATGCGCTCGGAAAAATTCTGAGAAGCCAATGGTACCTAAGAAATACAGGCATATGTACATAGAATGTTTGAGACGAGACCCAAACTGTTTTAAAAAATATCTAGAGACTCGTAATAGTACCCTGGATATCCACAAATGCTTAAAATCATTTCACCAAGAAAAATACCCTAACCTGAGAACCTTAAGAAACACAAATCACCAGGACTAGATGAAATCACGAAATGTGAGGCAGGGGCTTAATAACGGGCATCAACAATTCGACATATGTAAGGGTGTTTTAAAAATTCTTGGAAAAAACGACCGTTATTGTGGTTCCTCTCTTTTCCAAAAATTATATCTAGCTGATCTACAAATGTGTTAAAATAAAACAACGAGCCAAAATAGCTAAGAGGATAGGAATGAAAGTTGGGATCAGCACTTTCAGAGGACTAATATTCAGTGACGATAAAAGCCAGTTAATCGTCTCTAACCATCATAGGTTGTCGATTTCGCTTTATGTGTAAAGGATCTTCTGGAATATTCTCGCACTACCGGCAAAGGAAGTGTAGCTCAACAATCTCACTACATTCTTTAAAACTTCAGAGATTTTCATTACAAAAAAAAATAGAATCTTACTTTTCCACATTTAAAAAATTTCCAACATAAAGTTAAAGCATAAAGTTATAGCTGTTTAAATCAAGCTATATTTTCTCAAAAGTAATTACTTATTAACTTATAATTATTAATTTAAAAAAAATCAAATCTCGAATTTATTTGCCCGAAAATATTTTTTTACATACACTAACATTTTCGCATACCACTTAAATAGTAACATTTTCTAAAATCCACAACTAGTAGGATGTACTAGTATCTGGCATTTCTAATATTGCCACACACCGAAAAACTTACAAACGGCAGCCAATTTACAAAATTAAATTCCAGGACGTACTTTATACCGAATATCCGTCTATCTGTCAAAGTAACGTAACATTCATCTGAAAAATCCGAAATATTGAAACTTGTGAGCACTCTTTACTACTACTCTAGTTCTTTTCAAAATCCGGCATAGAAATAGTAGTACTATTTTTCTCACAGTCCCACGTACCACTACCGTTCACTCTGAATTGACTAAACACAACCTGCATAATACCAGTCATTGAATTTTTCCTATCAATTTGGCTAATTAAAAGCGTGAGATTTCACGTAAATGCAGAAACCACAAAAAAACTAACTCTAACGACGACCTGGTAAAGTACTATTTAATACTAGGCAAGTTACATCAGTGCCCTAGAGTCATTTGTTCTGTAACGCTTTTTTTCCTAGCCGGCCGGAATGTTATAAATTTTATCTAAATCTGAACTCCGTACGTGTAAGGTACTACGAGGACTGACTTTCAAACAGTATGCAACAGCAGGCAGCGGTGGACAGATAGATGTGAAAATGATTTCATGTAGTTTAACTGTTTGTAGTTTAAAGGGACTTCCGACTGATTACCTAAGTAGTAAATACCAGGAAAATTCTTTAGAGGCTAGATATGCTGTCAACTCATCTTTTGTAGCCTCCATCTAAATCAACACAAATTCCGTTTTTCCGGACATATATGTCAGCATTTATCAAAACATTTTGCTTAGAGGATAAAATGTTTAAAAAAAATCAAAGAAAGCCATGAAATTAAGAAAAACACTAGGTGAAAACTTAAAGATACATAGATTAATTATAAGCATCGATTTTCATTTCAAAGAAAACACTACGTTTACATTTCGATTAAGTATATTTGAGTTTAAAAAAAAAAATCAAGTTGAATTTAAGCATATTCACGATAAACGTGCACAATACATTTCAAATAAATTCCATACATTTTCTTGAGTGGGGATTCGCCACTAGTCACTTCAGTCGTGAAGTCATCTAATAACGAATCCCCACTCCAAAACCCAAACTTCCATCAAGCGAAAACAAAGAAGGTGAACGTGAATGGTAACGACTTGACGATGAGATTAGTGTTCCATTGTTGCAACCTCTACGGAAGGGTCCGGTGGTGGATCGCGACCGGAGAAATCCTCTTCCGGACCAGGTGCCGGTCCAGGAACTGCTGGATCACCTGATGAGCTTGATTTCGATCCCATTGGTGGCGTACGTTCCAAATATTGTTTCGTCTCTTCATCGTCTAAGATTTTAAAGGGTTGGTCTTTACCAACGATAGCAATTGAAATTTCCTGTAAAAAAAGCGAGAAAAGAAATAGATTTTAGACTAAGTGTTAGTGCCAATGTCTTCTATTGATGTAAAATGATATTAAATATGTTGCCATCTTCGTCAAATATTTACAATGTACTTCCTAAGGGGTTAGTTCACTGTTAAACTGCTCAAAATGATTTTTTTTTAAACAGCTACCAAAAAAAACTGTTGATGATATCGATTTAAAATTTTATGTACACCTTTATTGAGGTTAAAAGTTAAAATTTTCATTGGAAATAATTATTAGGAAACAAAATGGCGACCGCCCCAATAGATCGCCGCAGCACCGCCGAAAAAAAAAACAAATTGCGCTTCTTTTATTCCTGGACAAATTAAGCATCTGTGAACAAATTAAGACGGCCTAAATTTAGAACACAACAAAATTTTTTGACGATTTGCGAAACATTTTTTTGATTGGAAAAACGCGAAAAACTGGATAACCAATGTTCAAAAGTATACCACATTTTTTTTAATCGCTTTAGGGCTCTAAATTTAGGCCCGTGCTCAAAACTAATGAAATATTTTTGGTAATTTGTTCACAGATGCTTATTTTGTCCAGGAATTTACGAGGCGCAATTTACTTTTTTTTCGGCGGTGCTGCGGCGATCTATTGGGGCGGTCGCCATTTTGTTTCCTAATAATTATTTACAGTGAAAATGTGAACTTTTAACCTCAATAATGTACATAAAATTTCAAATCGATATCTTGAATAGTTTTTTTATAGCTGTTTAAAAAAAAATCATTTTGAGCAGTTTAACAGTGGACTAACTCCTTAAACACAATTTTTTACACTCGAGAGAACAAAAAATTCTCTCATTCAAATCACGACACTTACCATCAGTGTAGACAACGAATCATCATTCGGCAACGAGCTCTTCAACGCTTTCACTCCATCGATAATCAATTCATCTTTTGTACGATTCTTGAAGTCATTCAAATGTTTTTCCAAATACGTACGAGCACTTTGCGATCGCGAACCAATCGACATCGCTTTGCAATTGTAATAGTTGGCCGACGGAACAACTTGATAGATATGTGGTCCTTGATCATCATAGCCTGCAGCAAGCAGCCCAACACCATATGGACGGCGATCATATCGTTGTGTTGTCACCTGCATTTTATTTCCCAAGTTCATTATCAATCTAGGAACTGGGTACGGTGTATCGTACGAATACTTGTAGTTTAAGCACTCCGAGCGTAGATAACGGCTCAGAAGACGAGCATCGGCAGTAATACCGGCAATAGAAATACCTAAATGATCATCAATAGCAATGATCTTTTTTTGGTACGATGCCAGCTCGGATGAGGCACGTTTCAGGGCCACGAGAACTGCATAGTCCTTGTTTTTCAAACCTACGGTTGCCGAGCCTAATTTAACGGCTTCCATAGCGTACTCGACTTGATGGAGTCGTCCCTGCGGACTCCATACTGTAACATCACTGTCGTATTGGTTGCGAAACTGCAATTAAGGTAAGAATATGCCTTTTAGTAAATGTTAAGTAAATGTTCTAAGACAACTTTCAGATGTAAATCCTTCAATTAATCCCTTACTCTTCTTAACTTTTATAAATGATATCAGCTTAATTTTTCACGATATTCAATTTTAGCTATTTGCTGACGATTGTAAGATTTTTAAAACTATTACATAATTAGCTGATATTGAAATTTTGCAATCCAATTTAAACAACTTTTATAATTATTGCGTGAACAACTGCCTAGAACTAAATATAAAGAAATGTCAATTTAGCGTCTTTAATAGAAGTAAAGCTTATTACAATTATACAAACACAATTACTTCCACTTAAGTATGTTGACATTGTGAAAGATCTTGGTGTAACTTTCGAAATCTCTCTTAGTTTTATACCTCATATAAAAGGTATTGCTAACCAAGCAAATAGAATGTTGGGCTTCATTATAAGAAACACTAAAGAATTTTACAACTTAAATACAATAAAATTACTTTATTTTTCGCTTGTACGCAGCAAACTTGATTATGCGTCAGTGCTATAGAATCCTTGTTATAGTATTCACTTTGATTCTATCGAATAAAATTCAGCACAAATTCTTGCAATATGTTGGATTCAAGCTACATACTTTTCCGGCTAATATTAATTACGCTGAGGTTATGTCCCTTCTTAATATAACTTCCCTTTAAACTAGAAGAGAAACCGCTGACATATTCCTCTTTAAAGTATTCAATGGGGAAATTGACTCATCTGAGTTGCTTGCGGATGTTGGCCTAAGAACTCGTACTAGGTCAACAAGAAGCAACGATATTCAGCCTCCACTCCCCTTTAGAACGCATGAAGCGCACAGATAATGAATTATGGTGCTATGTTAATTCGTTTGATGTTAGGGCGAATGTGATAAAAGCTGTTTTTAGTGATATATATTTGTTTTCACTATCAATTTAAATTGTTTTGGTTTTAATTAACTTCTGTGCTTGAGCGAATGTGTCGAGAATGTTTATTAACGGTCCTACCTCTGTTTGTTATATTTGTGATGAGCTGACTTTCAAAAATCAAAGGCGAAATTGTTTGGATCTTATTTTAAAGTATTACCGCGATTATTTTAGTTTTTGGGGTGGCTCAGCAAGACAAATCTTGGGCCCCACATATTTGTTGCATAGCATGTGTAAAAAATTTAACTGATCGGAAGAAAGGATCAAGTCGTATGCCTTTGGCTATTGCCATGATGTGAACTGAGCCTAGAGATCATGTTTCAGACTGCTATTTTCCTCTTACTCCAATAAAAGGCATAAATCCAAAAGCAAGTTCGATACCCTAATTTATCTTTGAGCCACCCTAATTGATCGTAGTACGCCGAACAGACCTAATAGGTCTGTTCCCGTACTACAATTAATTGCAATTAATGAAGCCGTTTTTGTACTCCGTTTTACTGAAAACTGAAAATTTCCTCTCTTTCAGTAGGGTCTGAGCTACTGAAAAATACTGAAAAGTGTGAAACGGTGTGGCGCGAGTAAATATTTTCAAATGTGCGCGGCAAGCAACATATTTGTTGCGTGATGTTGGTATGAAGGTCGAATACTTTTGTGGTAATAATTCATCACCGCTTTGGATGGCTTTATAATCACTATTTTTCACTTTTGGTTGTCAATTTTCAGGAAATGCAATCAGAGCGTTTTCGTACTTTTCATGAACTTCCCCACCACACGATTCAGGAAAATTAAATAAAATTCGGTGACTGAAAGTATGCGAACAGACCTATTAAAAGAGAGTCTATCATAGGTCTGTTCGCATACTGCAGCAGAAACAAGTTTTTGCAGCTGGCTTCTTTTTGTGGTGGGGGAACATTTGGGAGAAGTACAAAAACGCACTACTGCAATTTGCTGCAAGAAGATAGGGGCACAGGATAGGGGCACCGTAAGTGAGGATAGGTCTTATCAATTGTTTATAGCAAAAACAATCGCCTATAAACAATTGATAAGACCTATTCTCACTTACGGTGCCCCTATCTGGTCCTCCGCTCCTCCTTACGTACTTGAGAAGCTGCAAAAAATCAAACACCGCATCCTCCGAAACATCACGTCGAAGAAACATCGCTGAAGAAGGCTATAAGTGATAGCCGAAATACTGGTATACGGATTTTTGAAAAATAAATTGGTAGAAATAAAGGAAACGAGTTCGACTTTTCATTTTATCACGTCACTCTTCTTTAAGGCGAATGGCCACTACTATAGGAATAGTGACCCATACAACCAACCAAAAATAGCACCTCTTTCCTCTTACTTGGATCATCTACAGTGGCTCAAAGCGTATTTCAACCAGCACGTAAAAAAAAACTTTAACTTCCTATAAAAACTAAACGAAATAAGTTATCAACATTATTTAAACGCAGATTATTAGACTAGTGTTCACAATTATCATTTATTCAGTTTATTATAATTTTTATTTTCTTTCAATAGGTCATAACAATTAATGACGAAAAAAGTAACTAAAAACAATGTCACAGCTTATTTCAACCAAGTAACAGAATCAATGTTTAAATTAAGTTGCAGGGCACACAAAAATATTTTAATGTTTAGTATGACCACCCTTTTGGTCAACAACCATTTTTAGCCTCTTAGGCATTGAATCGACCAGCTTTTGTGTCACTTGTGGGGTAATTTTGGCCCATTCCTCAACCAATGTAGTTTTGAGATCGCTTTTGTTGGATATCTTCCGTTTTCGGATGTTTGTATCCAAAATGGCCCACAAATTTTCGATGACGTTAATATCGGGCGACTGTGCCGGTGGTTCCATAACATGCGGACAATTCCAAACCAGCCATGTCTGTACAACACCCGACTTATGCTTCGGGTCATTGTCTTGATAAAATCTGAAGCCATCGCGAATGCCCATTTTCAATCAAACCGGACTTCAAAATTTCGAGGTAATGAGACTTATCCATTGTAGTCTCAATTAATTGCATGTTTCCAACTCCCACTGCGGACATACAGGCCCAAACCATAACGCTGCCACCTCCGTGTTTGACTGTAGCTTTCAATTTTTTTTTGCAATTCTGTATTTGGCTTACGTCAAACATATGAGTCTCCGTCAGAGCCAAAAACATTAAATTTCGACTCATCAGCGAATATAACGGTATTCCCAAATCCAGAATCCTTATGCAAATGTTCCTTGGCAAATTTTAAACGGTACTTCTGATTTTTGGCACTTATAAATGGTTTCTTACGCGCTTTTCTACCATTGAATTCATGCTCTCGCAGCACACGATGAATAGTTTCCGGGTGGCAGACCTTGCCCAACTCAGCTTCCACTTCACTTACAATTTTCGGAGCCGATAGCCTTGGGTTTTCCCGGATTTTCCGAACAATAAAGCGCTCGTCTGTTTGATTGAAAATTTTGTTGGGGGCATTTCTCCCTTTATCGAGCGTTCTATTTTCGTGGACAAATCGGTATATGATGCTCTGCACTGTAGAATCACTTAGTCCAACCATCTCACAAATTTTCCTGCGCGAATGGCCACTTTTAAAATTACTGAGAATAAGTTCTCGCTGATCAATTGTCGTACGTGGTCCCATTTCGAAAAACTAATTTTTCTGCACGATCTTTTCAAAGAATTCAGCAAAACTGAACTTGAACACATTGCAAATATAATGACTAAAGCATAGACAAAGAAATAATTGCTGCATTGCAAGATAACGGATCATTGCACACCTACAAAGTATTCGGTTGAAATAAGCTGTGGTATTGTTTTTGGTTGCGTTTTTCGTTTTTCGTTGTTTAAGAATACTAAACAAATAAAAATAAATAAAAGAAGCCATGTTTGATTAGTCTAAACCTTAGACTAATAGCCTGCTTTTAAATAATGTTGATATCTTCTTTAGTTTAGTTTTTATAGGAAGCTAAAGTTTTTTTTACGTGCTGGTTGAAATAAGCTGTGAGCCACTGTATATAAAAACAATTCAATTCGACGCGCTATAGAGCACCCCAATCATATCATCCAATCGCTGCATCCTAGACCTGGATCTTAACGATCAGAACATCATCTAAGGAATAGCTCATAGGCAATGAGCTTTTCACTCACAACAATGTAAGTTCCCCAGTGAACTTGTTTGTTTTTTATTTGATCAAAATCCAGTCATCTCTTACATTCTATATTTCTCTTTTAAGACACCTTAAGGGGTATTCTGGTCAGTGGCGGCTCGTGCTTGTTGAGATTGGGTGGGCCCAGTTTTTTATTGTTATCCGAACAAATTTTCGTTGATTTCGTTGTATGCTGGTCAGTTTTTTCAAATAAATAAAATTTAGTGTTTTGGTCACTATTTATATAACACCTATATGCACACCTTTCAATCAATCCAACCATTCTTTTTGGCCCAGTTAGTTATCTACTACGTTTACGCAGTAGATAGACTTCCGAGAAATATTCAATTTCAATGCTCCTCAGTATAAAATATATGAAACTAAAACACTTGTTTCTCTTCAGAGCTGAAAAACTTCGTTCAACTGAAGTGGAAGAAGATGCCAGTGAAGCAACTTGACTTAGCAATTTATAAATATCCAATACTTCCGTTTGTGACTTATTATCAGATATAAAAATTAAAAGGTCCGATAAACTCTGCGTGATTCCAAATTTGTTATGATCAGATTACTACACACAAAGTTCGTTTCGTTGCTTAATTTTTTCAAACATTTAGGGGTAGCTGTCGATAAGAGAGTGTAGTAGATTTTTAAGAAAAGCCTTCGCAAATGATTTGAGATTACTACTTTTAATGAAACTGATAAAATCTATTTTTTTCATATCCGAAAGGTTTAGTTAGATTAGTCTAAATTTAACGCATGAAGTCTTTTAAAATAAGTTTTCGCATCTGAAATGCTACCGTAATCTATTTTACATCTTTAACAGGTTGCCCAAAATTACTGCAAACATCGTTAAATTTTTTTTAAACATATGTATCGTCTCCTCTATATAATTTTAATGTTAGTAGTAAGTTACCGACTCGCTCTTTACAATAATTAATATCTGCACTTAACTTTGCAATAATTAATATTTCAAATAGAACACCTATTTGTTGACACATAAGGTTGATAGTTTTTAGCAAAAATAAAAACGAGAAGACCGACAAAATATGCCTGAAGCCCACAGACTCTTTAATCGTTTCTCTATATTGGACAAAGGCTTCATCATTTAAAAATATTTCGAAAACTTCCAGCAACTCATTTGTACTATTTGAAAGAACTTAAATTATTCGAGACTTATAGTTCCATCGTGTATTGCTACAATCATGTAGCCACCTACGATTAACTTTATCAACTACACTAGTTCGCTTCGTCGAGTTGGAAAAAAATGATAATAACCCAGTCAAATTCACGAAAAAGATGCGGCATTCTTTTATTTTGCAAGTCCCCGATATCACAAAAGCACCATCATAGGTTTGTCCCACTAATATGCTGGCAATATCGAAATTCTTAAATGTTTAGTTAGTAAATTATAGAGATCTCCAGCTTTTTTGCCTTGACTTACATAAAAAAAAACCATGCATCTCTCTACTGTAATGCCTTGTTCTGAAACTTATCGAAAAATCACTGATAGTTGAGACAAACACTTGGTGTCAGTGGACTCATCGATTTGCCAGGAATAACAGGGAGCGTTATGAATCTCAGCAAGTATAAAGCTTTTTAATGTAGTACAAATATAAAGTTTTTTTTTAATATAGTACATTTACTAATGATGAGATCTTTTGAATAGTTTTAAAAGTACCACTGACTCATCCAGAAAAAGTTTAAATCGTGTAAGTGTTTAGCGCTTTGCTTATATTAACATTCTCTGTGCCGTCTTCACTTTACTATTTTCTTTCCTACGCATGCATGATACAAGCAAGCCCCAAGCCAAAAGCAAGAACCCAAGTCCCAAGCAAGCACCGAATCACATAATTTTCTGATGGAGTCATTTTTCATCTCGTTGAATGAAAAAAACAGATACCTTCAGAATGCAGCTGAGCTCAGACCTCCACATAATTAATGAAACCGTAATAAGAAACCCTGATTGTATTTAGTCTTTCTAACGCCATCTGCAAGAGCTCTTATTGAAGAATTTGGATAATCTGTTAGCACAGTTTATGGACTAAATTTATGCTAGCTGATTTATTTCCATTTTATAAAAGAGTTGTCTTTTTTTTATTTTATATGAAAGATGAGAGGTGCATTTTTCTTCTTGGAATTTTTACACTTTGCATTTTACACCCAGGATCGAACCTAACCTTTGTTTCAAATTTATCCTGAGAAGACAAATAAGCATTTCATGCTTCAAATCCTGAAATTAATTTTCTTTTGGGATATATTTCAAAAACAATCATGCAATAGGTAAATTCCCATACCTATTCGCTAATTTTTCACATCAGAAAAATTTGCATCTTTTGGATACATGCAGGTGTACATAGATTTGTTTTCCGCCACATTATTCTTCTTTTGATTTTCAGTACAATATTAACACACGTCGCACTACATTTTTTTCATAATATTTTTCTCAAAAATACTCCCATTGATGAAATCTACTATGATCTAAGCTCATTTATAGTTTATAATTTGACAAAAAATGCTGAAAAAAATACCGCAAACAATTTTTCATTCATTCATTCATAAACCGAACTCTTCTGGTGACGCACGCACAAGCATAGAGCTGAGAGAGACTTGCGCGCGTCATGATCTTGTAGTTCTTTCTGAGAGCATAAAGACATTCGGAGGGGCCGAAGGCATGGCCATTTTTCCTCATCACCAGCGACCCCGATGATTGATTGAAATTTTCGGGGCGTAGGTAATTCCTAATTTATCAAATTGGTGGGGATACATTATGTGTGAATAATTTCAAATATTCAAATTTTGAATATCGTAAGTGAATGATTGTTAGATATTTAGTTATTTAATATTTTTTAGCTTTCATATTATAACCGTACGAATTCTCGAACCAGGGAGTAAAAATAAGCTACAGCAGGCTGGATTATTCGTTGCTTTGCGGTGAATTAATTATTTTTCCAGGATAGAAAATTAAAACAGAACACAAATGCATGCGAACTATGAAAATTGTAGAATATACTAATTGAATATTTATTCACCCATAAAACAAAAATTTTTTTATAAGAAAGTGGCTTAAAAATTAGATGTGTTTATGCTGGCTCAAATCTTGGCAGTGCTGAGTACTGCCGTAGGTGATGAGAAAACATTGAATATCATTTTCGTTTTTAGAACATCTAGAAAGTTTTTACTGAGTATTGTGTGTAAAGCAACTGCAATGAATAAAATCATCAAAATCAAAAACAGCTTCAAATTCCGAAAAAGGCAAATTTTATTTAAGATTTTTCGAAAAAAAATAAGTAGTCTTCACAGTTAATAGTTCCAAGAAGTCTCAACTTTTCTTATACTATAAAGTAGGCTAAATATAATGATAGGTTGGAGATAATATATTTCTAGGTAATAAGATATTTATTATATTATATTCACACTATCTAATCGTTCTCGACCTACTTCGCTAATCCAGTTATTGGCCTTGAGATTATCTAACAACTCAACTATAGAAGCTGTTTTCTTTTGCCTGCGCTGTTTTTTACGCGAATTTCGGATAATCCTATTTTTTTCTTCCAATTTTTTCCTGCAGCTTGATTAAATGCACTGCGGTAATAGGAGCCACTTGGTCTGTTTACGTAGCCTAATTGAAATTATATTGTTGAATATTAAAATTTTCAAAAGTGTATCATGAACGCAACATCAGCATGAAGCACCTAATGAGATCGCAATTCGCTCTTCTTGTCCATCGTTTATCTCATCTTGAATATTGTTGCCGAAAGGTATCTATAGAATTAAGATAATTAAAGAGAAGAATGTTTTGAACATTTTCTTTACTTACTGCATCACTCGAAGATTTTACTCCACTAAAGATGATCCCCTGTTCGCTTGCTCAGCTGTAAGAAAAACAAGAAACTATTACACTTATTCCCTTGTCAATCATCAATTGCTATATACCACGGCCGAAAGATTTGAATAGACCCGGGAAGTATTTTGGATGATCAGCTCAGGAAATCCAAGAGAAGAAGTCCAAATGAATATGTGTTGCTCATTTTCTGGAAATCTGGAAAACAATATTTCACACAGCATGCAATACGAATAAATTTATGTATCATTTTATTTCCGCTCTGCCCCGAAACTGTTTATGCGCTCTACTGCTTTGTGTTTTTTTTGACAGAAATTAAAATGGCTACCAGAAAATTCGCGCCAATATGTCGACAATATTTAAAAGGGCTCAAATAGGCACTTTCGCTTATAAAAAAATTGTGAAATTCACAAAATTTTGCAAAACACATCGTTTGTTTATTCCTTACTTGTGATAAGAAACTCCAAGTGGCCGGCGTTGCAAACTATTGCCACAATTCGGCACAACTCACTTCATTGCAAAGATTAATGCAATTGCACAGTTTTCAAACACTTTTTTCAAATAAAACTCGCGATTTTCACTTCTACACTAACGTTTTTGTGAACCGCACTAGTCGAATCTACACAAAATTAATCTATATTTAAAATAAACATGATTTTATTTCCGTACCGACTCAAATTGTTTACATTAGTTTAATTGTCATATTGACAGAGAGGATACAAAGAGAGGAATTGACATTGAAGATACATGAAAAGTGGTCGGTTTCTCTTCAATGTATTTTAAATGGACATCGCCCCTCCGAATGTCTTTATGCTCTCAGAGTTCTTTGATTCAAGCTACGCATGTAAACGCATGATGGGCTGGCCCAATATGCAACATAGATTTTGATGCGATTACGCACGTCAATTTTTCGTAGATGAAGAGCCGGCCCAATATACAAAGTCAAGTTTGTTGCGATTGAAAGCGTCAATGCTCATAGATCGCAGCTTGGACTGGTAACAACGCATAGTGGGCCAGTGGTGCTTGGGCCCACCGAGCCACATTGATGAACAGAAATCGATAAACACACAAACGCGAACTTATACCTTCGCTTATACTTATGTTTGTAGCATAGTGTAGATGATGTAGAAGAATTATGAATGGGCTAGTGATGCGTCTGCCCGTCGTGGCGTGTATGGGACTGAGAAGAGGAATATACATTTATGTGTACAAGATGCGGGTGTATATTGTATCGTATAGTTTATGCTTGTAGCTTATTGTAGTAATTGTTTTATATGTATGAAAATATGTTGATACATTGCGCGATGGACATTCAATGTATGTATGGCACTTTGTGATTTTACGCCATGCATGGTATGAATGAATGATATAAAAATGTGCTGTTGCTGGATTAAAATTATAGAAAGATTTATTATGTTAAACGTATATGGATTAATATGTAAATGATGACTCAAACTTTTATTTAAAATTATTATTTATGTGTTTTAGAGGGTGGGCCCGGCCCACTTTGCCCACTGTGACGAGCCGCCACTGATTCTGGTCTAGAAATTTGATCAAATCGATTTTTTTTCGTTTGCATATTTTAAAAGTTTAGACCTTTAAGAATAAGCTTTTAAAAGGATTTTCGGAAAATCGAATTATTTTTGGAGTTACAGCTGTTTTTATGACCCGCCAACTAACTGCCCGAAACGAGACCCCAAGTTTTAAACGCGTTTTTCTCGGAACTACTTTTTTCGATACGGTTGACATGATATCTCTAGTTGTAATAAACCAACTTACGTGAAATTTTGCACAAACCCTCTAAACACTATTGGTTATCGTCTGACGTAGGGATTTTTCAAAAAAAATTTCTACTATTTATTAAAAATCCCCAAAGTTAAAAAAATAAGGCAAAAACCAACTTTTTTTTACATGGACGCCATTTTGTAAAAAAAAAGTTTTCACATTCTTCTTATTACAGAATTCACCAAAAATGGATGTTTCAAACGACCAGGAAGGTTGGAATCATGTCAACCATGAGACAAGTTTTTTTTTTTTAGCCTTCACTTTGCCGGCCTGTATCTACATCAATTTTTATTTTTTAAATACATTTTTTTACTTTCAAAATGTTAATAAAAGACTGGTAAAAAATTTATACCAAAAATGTTTATGGTTTTTTTTTTATTGCGTCCGTAAAATCACCTCAAAATTGTGCCTCTAGACCAGAATACTGCCTTAATTCCGGACACGAACCGACTTTATCTCTCTTTCCTTAAAACACCCAAGGTAACTAAGTAGATGAGCTTAGCTACAAACATTTACTGTATTTAATAAATTCCACAACAGGTTAGAATTTCGAGCCACAAGCCACTAAAGGCAAACCTCAAACGTCCATCTATCATGTTAAGGAAATAGTTTTAGGTCATCTATTTCAAATTCCTCACCACTTTACTACCACAAAACCTACCCCCCTCAGTTGCTGCAAGAAGACTCAATAAGTGTCAGTTGTCGGCGGTTTAATTTTGAAAAGTACTTCTGCGGACTGTTTGTAGATGGCAAAATATATTAGAATGCAAGCCCAAAATAGAATTCTGAAGGGAAAACGCATTTTGTTTAATTTTATAGTTGCTGATGATGGTGAATCATCAAGTGATGATATTGTTCTCCCTTAAATACTTGCTAACTTTCCCTAAATGTTCTAATCAGTGTTGCACATGATTAGCGGATTATTATCGTAAATTATATTGAAACAATTAGTTTACACGGAGTGCGAGTTTAAAATGCACTATAGGTTCATCTATGAGGTTCTTCAATATCTCAAAACGTGGTTTGAAGAAAATCAAGTAGGAAACTCTGCTGTCATGGGCAGAGCTCAAATTCCCAATGAAGGCATCAATCAATTTGCGATATTCATTAGAAATAGCTTGTAAACAGACACTAGTGTGGCCTTTTCGATCTACATAACAATCCTTTTGTCGCTTGCGGGACAGTTGCGATATGAGTTCCATTAATAAATCCTCTTATATAGGAAAATAATTATAGAAACCTATACAATGCACATATCTACATACATATATTTGCATATATATGTATAATTGTCTTCTTATACAACAGGATCTATTAGTGTAAGTCATAATTGATATGTCTGTAAAAAAAACATATATGCAATCAGGGGTGCGAGAGCATAGCATAGTACCAGTTTAACTGTCGAATTTGCATTAGCAAGGCGAAGCAAGTATGGGTATTGGACAGCCAGGACCTGCTTCGTAGATTGGCTTTTATGCTGTATAACTCAATAACAATTTTTCTTCTCAGTACTCTTTAAAAGGTAACTTTAGCATTTACGTGGATCAGCTGAATTTGACACTTGCATTACGCTTTGGAATTTGTATGGAATTTCTGAATTTATTTATGGAATTCCTGAATACAGCAGCAAAAAAAAATCTGCTGCACAGAGGAATAGTTTGGTGGCCAGGCATACTTAAGGTTGAGAAGTACGCATATTAGCAGTCATCTATTAGCGAAGTCACTTCTGGTGCTGCTGCATTGGATTTTAAACGATCTGCTTGTCTCGCGGCATGCAAGGTGCGCAGCAGATAGATTTAATCATTGATCCTTGGACAAGGACTCCTCGAACCTGATCCTCGAATGCCGTACGAGATATCCAGACATACGATGTTGTAGCTGCTTTGGATGCCAGGACATAGAGACATTAAGGGAAGTCTGAAACGGGCCAGCATGTCTTTGACGGAAATGCTCTACAGTTTTCCAATTGGCGTTCCAACAACTTCAGTTAGACTGACCATCAGGCAAGAATACTTAGGGGACGATGTGATGCCCATGGAAGAGACCTTCTTGTGCAATTGCTAGGCAATTATGCATAGCGTTTTGCTAAACTGCCATCGGTCGCATTAGGGAACTTCAGATTTTTGCAGCTGGCTTCTTTTTGAGGCAAAATTTGGCTTGCAGCAAGAGATCAAAAACGACTTGCTGCGAATCTATTTCAATATATTATAATAGATTCAGGTACGCGAACAGATCTGTGTTCGTTCGAAACGTACTTATTTACTTGTCACTAGCGGAGTGAGGTTATAAGAATTGCTAAGTCGGTTCAGTAGCAGAACAATTTATAAAACTATAAAAAAGTACACAATAATTACATTTGCATTTTTTTTAAGAACTTTTAGAAAGAAATACAATTCTACTATAGTAAAATAATACACTACTTACCATTTTTGTACACTAGCTACGATGACAAACAAGATTCGCTCGCCGCTTCTTTGACTTTTGCATGTCACACAAAACGAGTCCGAAGTTGGCCATGTTTCCTAGAGAAATTAAGAACTTTGCTGAATTGGCTATTGTTTTCTAATTTTACCTCGAAATGATGGTTTATTTCACTTGAAAATTACTTTGAAACATCTTGAAACCCATAATGAACTTTGATTCTCACAGTTTTTCTAAGTTCCAATTCAAATCAAAATCCCATTTCCCCTTCAACTCCCACTATTTCCCCGTTTTACAGAAATAATTTCCCAAAACACATTCTGCAAACTGTCATTTCTTGTTCTACATGGGAAAAAATACAAATACAACACATGGCCAATCGCCGATTGGACGTCATTCAAACGAAGTTGGTGTGACATTTCATCATTTCATAAACTCGAAGTCGATACTTGTCTCGAATAGTTCTGTGAATTCGAACTCTCTAAGTGAATTTTTTGAGCGGTCGTACGTGCAAAAAATATGGCAGCAGTTAATGTTGAAACTCGTGAAGACCGATGGAAGAGGGTAAGATTAAAATTTTAGACTTTATTCCATTTTCGTTGCTCGCATGTGAATTGAACTTCATCCTCCCTCGAACCATTCAAAACAAATCTCTTGTTATCTCTGCGAAAATCTTGTTATTGTTTACTAGAAATCAAGTACCGGTTTGCATTGTTTTCATTACGAAAATTGCATTGTTTGCCATTAAATCGATTGTAAATTGAAATTTTTCTTGTCTGCGAAATGACTGATTTTACGCAACAATTTCTGTCGATATCATAGTAATTGCTTATCGACGAGACTTCTCATTTCGCTATAATTTATAACCCGAGCGCCCGATTGAGGTGGGCTTCTTGAATTCTAGGAGGTCGGAATGTGAGTCACAAAACCGATTTGTTTCGTTTTCGTCGCTGTCGATAAAGCTATGGCAATCTCAATGCGTTTCGTTCGAAGCAATGAATCCGTAGAAAAGATGCAAGAATGGTGACAGTATGCGATTATGTTACGTAGGTTTGCCTTGAAACAGTTGTAAAATGAGATGGCGCATAGTTAAGATAAAGAGTTGCGAAAGTGGCTAGCTCTAGGGCTATTGGGCTGGGAAATGATTGTTTAGAGGTTATTGGAATTATGATATGTTTTAATGCGGTAGCAATAAATTATTATTCGTAGCTGGCAATGATTGTGCCTCTATGCTGACAATCTAAAGTTTCCTTTATTCACATTAACCAACGATTCGAAGCTTTCTGAGTAAATCCTCTGATACAAGAGTGTTTTTTCGAAATATCAATTGAATAAGTTAGTAAATCTACCCAATAACAAATCCTTAAATCTCAAGTCCCACACTGCAACAGACATTCTAAAATCTGCTTATAGAAAGTGAAAAAATGATTGGAATCATAAATTGCTGTGTACTTGATTTTGAAATCGGTTGTTCAAACCATTTCCTCGACTAGAGCCTAGCATATTTGTAGCCTAGATATAAGTAGGCATATCAGTGATAGCGCCTTTTAAGCTTGTCGCACACTATTCCGACACGACACGACAAAATTCTGTGAGAATCAATTGCATGTAGTTGTCACGACAAACACGTCAGGGAAATATTAGGTGCATTTTTTGCTCCTCTATCCAGTAGAGAAGGGAACAGGCGCATTGAAAACAACAACACTCCTGTACCAGTGAATTCACTAGTATTCACTATTCCTCATTGGTAGCTCACGTGCTGAACTATAGAATCAGTGATGTTCCCCTAATACAATTTTAGCAGATCTGCTACTTTTTTTAACTCAAAAAAATCTGCAACGTAAAGCTTCAATTCTGTTACCAAATTTATTATATTGTTTAATATGAGGTTAACAGATAGCTATTTCTTGGTACAATTGGGCCGGAGATGAACCAAGCCCATCTTAAGCGAGGGTGCCGCGGAGCATGTATGCAACATGTATGTAAACGAAGCCTGATAGTTGATTGATTTATTCCACGTGTGAAACGGTACAGAATTGCATTTCACTAAACGCCAACTTCAGTTCACAACGTACTCGGTGATTTGTTCCACATTCCGCAAATGAGACTGCAATTGAATGGGATACGCTTACTCGAATTGTCTTTTGTAGTGTCGCCATGCCTTTGGAGTTTCGGCAGTTGTATGCATGACCTATTTGAGAACTATGAAGAGATATTCTACGCCTGTTATCAAAGTAACAGGAAATCAAGTTTTTTAGTAGATTTAAGCATTGACTTGATAAATTAATTATTAGAAATCTATGTAAAGGATCGGAGTCAGCTTTGATATCTGAGAGCGTGTCAATAATGGCACATACGAAAGGGGAACATTACGTGACCAGCTCGTAATTGGATTCAATTATTTGAAATCTTACATATATTTACACTATACTTTTTAAGATGTTTCGTTTATCAAACTTCCGCTTCTACTTCGAAGAAGTATAAACAAAAATTCAAAGCATCCTGGATTGATAACTTTAACTGGCTCAAAGCTGTGAAAGGCAAGAGGTATCAAAATAAAACGTTTCACGCCATCTATTATCTAATGTAACCTCCTGTACCAAATGTATCTGTATGTGTTATGCATAATATATTGAACTACAGTTCGGTTTTCATAACCTACCTACAACCAATGTGTTTTAATACAAGGCGTATTGTAAAGCATGCAAAAAAGCACTTGTAAATAACAAGATCACACATTTTCTTCTTGTTTAACTGAAAATTCTCAAATCTACTACGAAATTTGTAAATTTACTACCTTTTTTGGTACAAATTTGTTAATAATGTTTTGGGAAGGGGAACAACACTGTATAGAATGTGCTTATAGAAAAAAAGCTCATGAGTAGTTTCCTTTTTTTTTGCTGAGAGGTGGCTTTGGATTTTTCAAGGTTATGTTGAATGTTTTGGTAGTTAGGAAATCAGAAAAAGCTATCATAATATGCCGTTCACACTACACTCTAAATCAGGCGATTTCGATCAGCTGATCGCTTTAGAGCTAAATCAACTTAAATCTACCTGATTACCCATACATTTTCCTCGGCGTCTGACAGTTGAAAGCTACCTGGTTAATCAAGTACAAATCAGGTACTATTGTGAATTTATCCCGACTGAATTGTTCTCAGAGCGTGCTGAATTCCATCTGTGAGAAGCACAGTAGATTTGAATGAAATGTCATTCGAATTTCGTTCTAAAATTGCAAAAATTGAATAAAAGGAAAATGTGAGTTGTACAAAGTGAAAAGAAAATGTTCTTGCATTTCCTGCACCATTTTCAACAACTTTCACGCAAAAAAAAAAATGTACACATAAATTCGAATGATGTTTCTCTCTCTAAATCTCCTCATTCTAAGTCACTTCGGGTAGTGTGAACGCTTACCTGATTAACTTGACAGATTTTCAACCTACCTGATTGAGAAGTGTAGTGTGAACGGCATATAATGTGTAGAAAGATATAAGAGGTAATTTTCTGTTATTTCTTTTTCTATTTTCTATCGATTGTAGTAATTTTACTCGTGATTTTCTCCATTTATTTTCAGCTGTTTTACGCTACCACGGCGAATACAGCATCGGAGCAAAAAAAAACCCACCTATTATTGTCTTTTGGGATGTTTGAATTCTATCCAATCCGACAAATGTTTTACGACGTTGAGATATGTCGTTTCGGTTAAGTGTGCGGGCTTCATATAGCTTCATAGATTTTATGATAAGCATCAGTTGTCGTTCGGCAGTTTGATATTAAAAAAAAATAGAAAGTTGGAAATGGATGAAGTCATTTTTTGGCCAGAAAAAAAGAGAGCTATATGAAATAAGTTCAACAAATTACGATAAATCACAAAAAAAGGAAAATAAATTAGAAGAATTTGCTGAGATAATTTTAATTTTTTTAAATATTTCACATTACACACTTTTCAGTGTATTAATCATAAAACATTTTCTGAACACTTCACAACACTTTTTGTTCGGCGGTTTGATATTAAAAAAATAATATCAAATTGGTAATGGATGAGGTAAAATTTTGGCCAAAAACTACTGGGTGGCGCAAAAGTTTCTGTCCTTAGTATTTCCTGTACAACATTTACAACACTTGAAGCAACGATATGTAATTAGTATGAATTATGCCTTGTTTCGTTTTCAACAGAGACTAAAATTCGCTTTCTGAAAAAAACGCACCTATTGTTCCGACTCAATATTGGTTGTTGCTGAACCTCAATTAATTGAGCTGCTGTCAGTGCCACATTTTAATTGGGGGAAAATAAATCAGCTAACTAGCTCAGCTATACGTTTCGGGACGAACTCGATCTTGGTGCTAACGCACGCTCATTAAAAATAACGCTAAACCATGTGCAATACACATTTATTTTGACCCTCTCGCACAAAACTCGATAAATTTTATTTTAATTGTCCATAAGTTTGTCTCCCATCCGCAACAGATTTCTTAGGTGTTAGAAGCTCTTTATCTCTCGGTAGCAGCTTAGTCAGGATGTGAACTTGCTGGTTCTCCGATGAAATATACTCTAGCTCGAATTCGAAAGCTATGAATTTATCCCAAATGAAATGATACCGAACATCGATGGCTTTGTTCTCTTGTGTTTTATCAACTTGAGGACTCCCTGATTTTTGATGAAAAGTTCAGTTTCCAGTTTTTCGCCTGCCCGTTCGCGAATCATGTGTTTGATTCAGTTAATTTCTGGCATGTTTCTGACATGAGCTCTAGTGTCCTTATTAGCTAGAGTACGAAGCCTGCTGTTGATCTTCAGGTCTCAACGCCGCCAGAATAATCTGCATCACTGTAGGCGGTGATTTGCTCGTATCCTTCTCCCTGAAACAAAAGACCGTAGCGGCTTGTACCTTCCCAGTACATAGAATTTTTTTTTATAGCGTTCCAGTGGGTCTTCTTTGGCTAACGCAGATATGGACTTGCACTATTAGGTCCGTTTTTTTTTGCGGCTCGATCAAGAGCTGGTTAAGGTACGTAGCATTGGAACCAACAACAATCCTTTATCAGTTCTTTTTTTTGCCTCCATCACTCAATAGTACTAGTACTTCACAGACAATTGGTGTATTGATGTAAGGGATAGTACCATCCTGCTTTTTATAGTTAGTACATTAGACTATGTTGTGATATCATTTGTCTTCAAGACGTGCGACCAAAGAAAAGTTTGCGCTCTTTCGATGTAAAGCTTTAGATTTTCTTTGAACTTTACTAAGTTTTCTGAATGTTTAATCGAATTAAGTAGGCAGTGTTGAAAAAATGTTTTGCTCTCTGGACAGGGTCGGTTTTCATTCTTTCCGTCCTTGGAGTTTTCACTGATAAATTACCCGCAGTTTTTGTTAGAATATTGGTGAGCTCACCAATAGTTCGAAGAATGTCTGGCCATTTGAGCTGTTTGGTTAAAATCTTGTAAATCAATTTACCTCGTTCAGGCATTATAAGTTTGCGGATATTTGGAAGCCCAGTTCTTGCATATACCGCTGAAGTTGGGGTAAGTGTGGGAATTTTATGAATTATTTTGATAACTTTGGTCATAAGTCTTCCAATAAGCTCGATGTTGTGCTTGGAAGGCCATATTTTCTCCATATGTGATTAAGGAAACAATATTCGAATGGTAAATCATAAGCTTGGTTTGCAAAGGAATAAATTCAAACCTTATTATTACTCCTATCATAGGTGCAACTTTGCATCTGATGTTGATGTGGTTTGTCCATGTCGTTTTATCATCTAGCACCAATTCAATATATTTATATAATTGAATTAACATTTTCAAGCTGTATTCCTTTTATTTGGATGCGGAGGTTCACTGGTCTGCTTGGAGGTTCCCTCTGCTGAAACACAATGTATTTGGTCTTATAAGTGTTAACAACTTGTTTACTTCGCTGAAGCCAGTTAAAATATTGTTCTAAATCTGCATTTATAGTGTTTCTGGAGTGTCAATTCTTTATCCCCGGAATAGAGAAAGGTGTCGTCCGCAAATAGCACAATTTTACAATATAAATGAATGTCCTGTATGCTGTTCACGTATAACAGAAAAAGAAGTGGACCAACGATAGATCCATGTGGTACACCGATATTTATTTCGCATTCTTGGCTGACGTACTTCGAATTTTCGGTTACTATCCGGCTATTTATTGGATAGTTTCTGACTAGTAGCTTTATTTTATCACCAAATCCGTATTTACTTAATCGTTCTAGTAAAATTCCATGATCGATGATATCGAAAGCTTTTTGCAAGTCAATGAAGAGAGAATGTTGGCGAATATAGAATGCTGCTTTTCAATGCCGCCTACTCTAGCCGCTTGATCGAGGCGCAAAAAAACGCACATATTTATAGCGTAAGTGATGTTGAGTCTCGTTGCCATCGATAAGTACATGAAGCTTCCGGTTCGGTACCAGTCATGCTTGTGATCTCTTTGACCTCATTAGGATGCACTGATGAATGCATTTAAAGACGTTCGGCTGAAATCGCAACTGGATTTGCTTCTTTGTGTTGAACCTGCTCTAAACTTTTCTCAAGTAGGACTCTTGGTGCTGAAATATGACTTCGTTTCGGTTCCAGTGTATCTCTAGACTCAGATAGACTCCTGTCTTCCTGATGGTAATGTCAAATTTCTTATTCAGGGTCCAAAGAAGCGATTTGTTGATGTCATTATTCTCCGCCGCAATTAGTCCATGGTGAATATGTATTGCGAGTAGAATTTGTCCTTCCTAATTGCCAGTGAAAAGACAGAGATAAGTGACATTGGGACTTGGACCGAATTAACCCAAAACTCGGTCGAAGAGTGAAGCGCTCAAAAGATCCTTTCTCGTAACCTTTTGGTTGCTATATTTAGTTTCTATGCAGGAATGCGGTCCTAGTTTAGAAATGGCGTAGTTTCGGGCTCTTCGACGCTTTGATTGAAAGGATCATTCGAATGAAGTCAAAGTCCACCACATGACTATAAGTATCATTGTAGTATAGTATGTTTTATTGGTCGAAAGCCCGCGTAACAAGATGTGTCTTATATCTACAGATCTGTCCTCAGGGTTTCATTTTATTTTGTACGTCGATTTACTATCGATGACGTGCTGCTCCATTTGGCTTCGAGACGATGTTCCACGTCTGAATTTTCTCAAAGGCTTCCATTTCTTCTTCCATTGCCTGGATCCAACGCTCGTCTTCTGGGCTTACCAAAGCTTTCTCATAACTCTTAAGCTCGTCTGGCTCTGTTGTGAAGGTGGTGAATCAAAAAGAGGAATTATCATGTGTTGGGGGTGGGCGGTTTTATCTTATTCCTGTCTGTCAGAGCTTGCTGCGTATTGATGTCTTGTCGGGTTGGTAGCGCCCAATCATTGTTTTGTCATTGATCATCCATCACTTCCGAATCAATATCCCAAGATTCTGGGTCTGTCTTGATTTTCTTCTCGATATCTTTGGAATCTTCACGTTCGCCTCTTGATGGATTTACGTTTATTGAAGCGTTCTACCAGTTATTTCATCTATGCTGTTTCCATGAGGAGATTCTCTTCATATTTTTGAATCATTCTAGACAGAAGATTAATAGCTCTTTTCTCAATCTCTTCCTTCTGATTGTCATCCTCTATCGACGGTGGTTTTTTTGAATTTTTGAATTTTTTTGAAACGGCGAGATCTGGTAACGGATGTTGTCAGTCAGTTCGCTTCCCTTTTGAAGCTAAGGTCACCTGTGCACCTAGCTCTTCCTCGCATTTGGTTTCATTTTTAAATGAGGTCTTTAATATCCCTCAAGAACTCGTAAAAGCTATAACTCCCTATTGGAATTTCAGTTATGCATACCTCTTGCACCTGGGCTATTTTTGCTGATAGGGTTTCGTTGACTCTATTGATATCGGTGGCAGTTTCAAGTGTTTCATTTGCCATTACGTTATGGATAGCGTGCCAGCTAGTTTTCCTCTTGAATCTTAGAGAATCATCAATGTAGACGTATTCTATCAAAAAGAGCATTGGCTTATTGCTTAAGTAGCAAGACGGTAGAACTGATGCAATTTCTCTTTGACTGCAAGGTGGAATTAGTCCTTATTCAGAAAACATTCCTGAAACTTGAAGAACATCGCTGTTTTTTTAATTACACCTTATATATGTAGAAATGACAGACTGTTTGGCAGAGGAAGTGGCACAGTTATCCTCGTGAGTTGTTAGCTAAAAATGTTAGCTACCACTATATGCCCATTTCCAAATTAATCCAAATAGAGGCAACATCAATTAAAGTACACACTCAGTCTTTTGAGTTCGTTGTGATTGCTGTATACAAACCACCAGGCTCACTTAAGTTTAGCAAAGATCTCTCTAACTTTTTAACAAGGGGAGGTCCAGTGATTATGGCAGAAGATTTAAATGCCTGAAAATACATAGACAATATTCATTAATTTCGTTGAATTGGTTGAACAAGTTCAAAAGTAAAAAGCAATCTCGTTTACAAAGAAATATTGCATGCAATTTTTTTATTGCGAACGCTTATCAATTTTTTAGAAAGCTTTGAACAGAAAGTCAACAAAAATTGAATGACAAGAATATTTTTATCTACTTTTTTCGAGCAGCTTATATGCTGGTGGTATGCAAATGGCAAAAAAAGATAGCATGCGTACAGTTAGTACCTCATCCATCTCAATTCGAACTGTATACTCATTAGAAGCTAAAATATCAATACCCAAACTGGTGAATATGTGTACCAAATCTTGATTAAGTTGAACCCAATCTTTTTACTTCTACAAGTAGTCTAAAAGTCAATTGATAACAAATGGCTTTGTAGTCCACGACAAAATTCACTTATCTAAAATTTGAGATTTTATCGCTTGTATTTTACTGATAGTGAAATGTTTTGCAAACAACCATCCTATTCGATCCGATGGCGTAGTTTTGACGTTTGTGAATTTTCTACTTGCAGGCCGTTGTGGGACAGCTTCCGCCAGACTTTCTTCGTTTCGCAACGCCACGTGAACTCCAAGAACAAGCCGATTGTCAGGCAGCTATGGCTCTCTATCAGCAACAAGCCCTGTCATCGTATGTGGTGAGTAAAAATCATTTATTGAAGCTGACGATTCATGCTCCGAACAATTCACAAGCTTGTATATTTTAGGCCCCCAACATCGTCGGTCGTCTTAGCATAACAGTCGCTCAAGCCAAATTGGTTCGCAACTATGGACTCACACGAATGGATCCTTACGTTCGAATCCGTGTCGGTCATTTTGTGTACGAGACGCAAACAGATCCAAACGGTGGCAAAATGCCACATTGGAACCGTGTCATTCATAGTCAATTGCCGGCCGGTGTCGGTAAAATCTCGATCGAAATCTACGATGAGTGTAGCTTCAAAATGGACGAGCTGATTGCATGGACTGAAATTCAGATTCCCGAGAAGGTGTTGCGTGGCGAAACGCATGAAGATTGGTATCCGTTGAGCGGAAAACAGGGTGACGGATGCGAAGGTTCAATTGATCTGGTTCTGAGCTTTACGACACAATCGATTGTTTATACACCGCAAATAGCACCAGCACCTATCGTTATGGTACCGAGTGTCAGTGGTCCAGCTATGCCTGTGTTCGTGGCACCACAACCGCACCAACAACAACAACAGCAGCAGCAACAACAACAAGTAGCGGTCACACCGCAAGTTTTACAAATTAGTGAAGAAGATATGAAACAGGTGAGAGGAGGATTTTATTTTTGATTAGATTTATGGAGGGAATCAAAGGGAAACATTACTGGAGACCAAATAATAAATCGATTGCTTTATTTCATTCCTTAAATAAAAGGCACTCAGTGGTGCTCCGTATATTAATTGTACCTACTTTGTTATAAGCTCCCACTTGCATGATAACATTAAAACAATTCAGGTAATACCTAGCTTCACGTGGTCATTATAAACATTTCAAATACCAACATTTCTTTTATATATCAGTATTTTCTCTTAAACATGACATCTTCATGTAAGCTTTCTCTATTTAACCAATGCTTATCAGCCAATAACATAAATTCCGTTCTGTTTTCAGGTTCAAGAAATGTTTCCCAATATCGATAAAGAAGTTATTAAATCCGTATTTGAGGCCAATCGAGGAAACAAAGATAAAACGATAAATTCTTTATTACAAATGACTGATTAGAAAGCTTTTATACCTAAATGTATTTCATTGTACACAAGATCGACGACAACAACAACTAACAATGTCCGCACATGCGTTCTTCGAAGTGCTGCGATCAGTTGAAACTATCATTTTTGTTTATATTTTGTTTTTGTTAATCAATTTTTTTTAGCTATTGTAAAGTTAGATGTATGTTTTGTTTTTTGCTTGATGCTTCAAAAATAAAAATCTTCCAGTGTTCTACGAAAAATTAAGCGAGAATTAAGAATCATTCTCTAAATTTTAAATTTTAGTACATTTGCTCAAATTCGTAAGGATTCGTTTTGAGTTTTGTTTTAATTTTTTCCCCGCAAAATTATTTTTTTTTAAATTTTAAATTCAATGACAATTGGCATCGAATGAGAAAGTGTAGTTTGTTACATAATTATTTTCTTTTATGATTCGTTGTTTTAATGCTTTTTTTAAAAAAAGAGAAAGAATAAATGTATTAAATGGAAAATTGTATGTAAATCATGAAATTCCAAAAATTCGCTATATATTTATTATGTACTTGTACTTATATAATCGAAATAAAATTGAAAAATATGAAAAATCGCAATTATGGCAATTTTTAATGCTATAATTAGAGGTATGACTAATATGCCATAATAAAATCTCAACAAATACAAATATATAAGAGACGGGACGAAACTAATGTATCAACGAATATAATCATTTTAGTCTCAACTCGAGTTGTAATGTAATCATCTACTTTCAGCAACGAGAAAAATACAAACACTAAAATCAAGGAAGCTATAAATAGAAGCCTAATTCTGATTGCAAATAAATATCTCAACAAGATACAAAAGTAAACAGTTCATCTTAAACAGTAAATGAAGAATGCTGGCATAAAATTTCGATATCAATTTAGGGCTGCACTATGCACGCCAAAGTGCAGGCTTGCAAAATCTGCTACCCCACACTTAAAGAAGCATCTTATTATCATTTAACAATATGTGAGTGGGCTACCCAATACTTATGATATTTGTATCTAGTCGGGCCATAAATACTTTCACAAAGTTTATCATATCACAAAAGGAGGATTAGTAAAGTCGCAATAAAAAAAAGATTTGCGCACAGTTTGCTGTTACGCTTGTTACGATATCATTTAGTTGCAATCTATCTTTCCAGCTGTGCACTCGGAGAATGGTGAAAAACTAAACAGATAACTATGGTAAAGTAACAACAAAAATTTTAAAGATAAGCCGTCGATTAGTTTTTCGTGCTATAGAACGATTCAATTCGATTTTATTTCGGCAGGTCTCGTGTTGTTCGAACTCCAGCAGCAGTTAAGATAGTAGAGAACAGAATTCGGCGAAACCCACGGCTGGAAATAAAAATGATGGCGAGAGAAATGCAAATTTCAATAAGAAGCATGTCTCGCATTATTAAAAGTGATTTAAGTATGGTTGTTTTTATGCTGCCTCCTCACTGTGGGCCATCATCGGCCACTGCATTGGTCGCAATGATCGCCACAATTATCGCCACCATCACAAATTTTCCTCCACACACTGGGCCGCTAGATGGCCCAGTCATGATTTTTCGGTTGCGCATGATGGCCCGCGTAGATGTGTGTGAAAAACCGCTCCGAAAGCCATCTTCGGCCATCGCCATTTCCATCCTTCGCCACTGTCGGCCACTGCAAGCCATCGCCCGTCTACACAAAGGGCCACATGATGGCCCACAGTGAGGAGGCAGCATTAAAAGAAGAACTGGCCATTGACAAATATTTTGCATGACCTACTAATGAAAAACCGGACCTTTCTTTAGCAATACACTGATGGCATGTATAAACATTTTTGACTGGCGAAAACATCTTTACGGGAGAGGAAAGTTTCAATAAACAAGGAGATGTAGTGTATATCCATAGCTTCAGAGAAGCTAAAAAAAATGCAAAGAAAGTGCAAACAAGCCATCATTACGCTTCCGTTATGGTTTGATGGGGATTGAAATATGATGGCGTGGTAGACGTTCCTTATTGTGCAAAGGAATAAAAACGGTTTTCAAAAGCTATCAAGTTCATATATTAAGGCCCCTATTCACTAGCAGTCCATCAGTTCAAATGGCGTGAGGCCAGGCCAAAATCTCACCGTGTGTGGGAGAAATTGGATGGAGTCATGGACTCAAGTTAACCAAGATGATTTTCAATCGTTCCAAAGTCCATGGACCTAGGCTATCGGGCCATTCTTTGGCTCGACCGTGTGTGGAGAAATAGTAGGTCGACTTCTACCAATCCATCCAATAGACTGGTCGTGTGTGTTAAAGCCTCAGTCCAAACAACGTGGCAAGCTTGGTTCACACACTGTGCTGTAACATTGAATAGTGCCTGCGCATACGAACAAACTCACAGTGGATATTTCGCTTATATGAAAATGCTACGAGCTAATGACACCTAAATTTGAACATATTATTTCGAGTTCCATTTCCATCCATTGAGTGAAAACCTTGTAGGCTTGAGGTTAATCGAGCCATTTATTTATTTCTGCAACAAAACGTACTTATTCGAGGATGCTATAATGAATTAAAGCATAACACTGTGTGAAAATAACACTGGAAGCAAAATATTATAGACAGCCATAAAAAATGAGAATTCAGAGCTTGTTAATTTTCCGGAATTACAGCTTCCATTCACGCCAAAATATTTTGTAGTGCGACGTATTTTTAAATACGTTTGAAAAGGGCCGGACATTTTCGTTTGCTTCAATTGTTTCAATGTCTTGAAAGGAAGAAGTATTTGTTTGAAGTTCTATGGTAATTTTCAAAGTCATTGAAAGAGTCGAAAATACTACCTTCTATACGCCTCCTTAATCTATCAAGTTGTTACAAGGGTCTGAGATTTTTTTCTGTGTCTTGATCCATAATGCTAATATATTATAAATTTCAGAAGATGTTTGTTCGTTGGATTCATTGATGAATTAAAGCAATTTTTTCTTTAATGCTCTCTTAATAAATGAAATACAACAAACAGAATGCATCACAGCAGAAATAAATACACAGACTGACTGAAATAGACTGACTGGATTGAGGCTCTATCGTCAGTGCCGCGCTATATTGGACTTGGACTGAAGCGAGATGGACTCAAGCAGTTTGGACCATTAGACGCATGCATAAATCCGTTAAATCCATCTTTGTTGCAAGAGGAGCATTGGGTTCCGCCGCACTTAGCATTAACGGTTCTGGCATGGTTGGAGAACCAGTGTTCATTTGAGCTTTGTCCCAGAGTTTATTTGAGTTTTTGAGTGGCCCTCAGGGAGTCCTGATTTAGTTAGATCCGCTGGATTACCAAATTGTGGTCTAAGGTTAAAAGATGGGCTGCAGTAAGAGACACCCAAATGTTGAGAGTCTAAAGCGGTATCTTAAACATGCTGCGGATAATTTCCTCATAGATGAAGTACGCACAGCGATTACTAAATTTTAGCCTGTATTAAAGCTAGGGACAGGATAAAGTCTAGTATTTTGAATATATTTTTTATTGTTGTGAAAAAAAATGTGAGTAATAGATACATGCTTAGCTGCACTAGATATTTTTACTTTAATAGTTTTTATTTCTCCTGTTATACGTGACAGTATTTATGCCAGGACTAGGAATACCATCTTATCTGGTTCGCGATAATATGGTGTACCTGACGAAAACGTGGCTTACTTCTTAAATCAAGCATACAGAGAGGTCTGTTCGGTAGCTGTGTTGTCGGGTTTCCCTTTCCCTTTGCGATTTAAACGAGTCGCGTCACTTTCCAGCGTGATGAGAAGACACCCACAAATAAACACGCATTATGCGGGTGACTCTCGACAGCCCCCTTTGACTTTTTAGTTTTTTAATTCTAATCACCGGGATGCGAAATTTTTCTGCAGTGAACAAAAGGATATTGGAGCCCATGTGATACTAGTTTATAGCCCAAGGCCAATGAACCCCGTATACCTCTACCACATATGCTTTATCTCCACTGCCTTCTTCTAGCTTTTTGCTGACATTTTGTGGTCTGGGGCAGTTTGAGAAGCTTCTGGCCTACTAATAGATTACTGGACCCTGAGCCTGGAAGCTAGAGTTTTTCGCCCTCAGTTCTGCCATTCCTTCGGTGCAACAATAATAATATCTTACTGCGAAGTTCTTTGATTAGGTCAATCGGTGATGCTGACAACTCAGTTTTCGCTCAAAACCCTTTCATTTTTCACAACCCAGCGATTACTTGCAACCTCTCTGCAGCCCATAAATCTAAGTAGCTCGAAAGGGCTGCTTACTATGTATTTCGACTTCTTTTCTAGTATGGCTCACTTATCATTACTATTTTGTCTCCAGATTCAACTACAGTGCGATACCTCTATGTATTCTCATGGACATCATTATTTTTATCTGTGCATTCTTAACCTAACTTAGAAATAAATTAATAATAAAAAACTTAAAATCTAGCGGCTATACTGTTTTGGCTTGCTGGCTCTTATCGGTTTTATTTTTGGTAATTATTGTCTTGTATATTTTAGATCTTACACGATAATCATATTAGCCAGCCTGTACAGAAGCTGGGGTTATCTTGATAATAATTAGTTACACTCTATCTTAACTAAAACCTATATGCTATGTTATATACTATCTTATACCTAATTTATTTATTTTTACACAAGGAAGATGAAAGTCATTTGGTGAAAAGATTTGGAATGCCATCAGCACCGAAGCTAGCGCTTGCGTTATAATTCGACTGCCAGGGGATTAGTAAAAAATGCAGAAAGGATACAAGCAGGTGCGGAAAAAATTGTTGATGACGAAGAGTTACTGCGATGGAAGTTGAAAGAAGAGAAAAATTGAGCAAAGTGCTCACAAGAATCTTGAGGTAAAGACTCAGAACTATCATGAAGATACATAAAAGAAGGAATGTCAGAGGTAGTTTTAGGGGAGTTGATATAAAACCAAAAATATTTAGGGTTGTCGGAAGTAATAGAAATTTCGATATGCTCAAGGAAAGCACGCATCGCATTATTGGCTACGTTTTTAGCAGCAGCCCGTAGCCTTTGAAACCTCAAAACGTCATTAAGCGAACCAGACCTTTTGTATTTGCTACGCACTGCATCTTTGGCTTTAAGAGGAATCGTGACATCGACCGTGAATAATGGAGGGTCGCAGCTTCTTTTGCAGCGAAAGAAAGGAGTTTAACAGGAAATTAAAGTGGACAAGAGGAATACAATTTGTAGAGAGTATCATCCACATTTAGCCTTCTGAAGAAATAATACCAGTTAGTACCGTTTATTTTGTTGGACAAAGCGGAATTGTTTACTTTTTTAAAATTGAAACGAAGAGTATAAGTAGATTTGACTTTATTCCATAAAAACAGGATGATGTTGAGGATCAAGGTGCACATATGGAGATAGAGAAGGACTCAAGCAAAAAGAAGAAGGGTGAAGATTAGTCAGAGCAAAATCGAGAATACTGTTGTTAGCATTGAGTATGCTGTTGAATAGGGAAAGTGAACAAAAGAACAAAAAAAAAATTACAACTAAATTAGCCTAAATAGACCTAAGTCTTATGCTAGGTCTTAAATCTATCCCCTCCTGTTTATTGTGAAAACTTCATATACAAAAAGAGCATCCATGAGCTGCCGATTACAAGCTATCTTCGCGGGGTGCATAAGTGGTTCATTGGTACGCCGAAGTGACTAGATCAGCCCGTTCTCATGTATTTCTGTTGCAATTCAAGCAATTTTCTGAAAGCCTACCACGCTCCGGATCACAGGACGTAGGCAACTTCTTCTGTTTTTGCCTTATGATTGCACAAAAAGGCAAATGATTCAACAATGCATATTTTTTCGACGTTGAAAATTTGAATTCTATATAATGGAAGCACACAAATATAAATACAGTAATGTAACCAACTACCACTAGTTCACACTATTCGACCATACTATATGATGACCTAAAATTAAGGGAAACCCATGAAAAAAAATCAAACTATCTAGCAAGCACTTTCCTATCGAAAATTGCTTCACTTTCCAATCATAGTGCTCCCTTTAAAGTGCTCAATTATAGTGCACCACACATGGATCGGCTGATCTACTACTTCGGGTCAAATCGAATTGAACTGCACCGAAATGAAATTGGCCGGCAACTTCCTTGCCAAAGTCATTCGATAATAATCATTGAGAGCTGGAAATCCGTACGGAACCGAGAACACAGCATCCATACGTATGTAGCCATAGTGTAATTTACCTCGGGTCGTAATGGAGATGGTGATGTAGGCCTGCTAGGTTTAAGTGACCACAAATTGATAGTGTACGGATAAAGTAGTGCGTTCGCTGTTACGTGCTATGATAAGAGTGTGTTGCAGAACATTGCCGAGAAAATCGAATTTCAATAGTAGTTTTCGATTGGAGTCTATTGGGGTTAAATGTGCGTTTACTGGAAATTGTTCAAGAAGAATTTTGGGGTATGGTCAAGAATTTCAAGATAACTCTTGTTTTTTTTTTCAGATGGATAGAATCAGATAGTTTTAGCTCTACATCTGAAGGTTTGAGAGTATTATGCATGCATGTTTTGTGCTTATTTTTTGTTGTTTTGGTTTATGTATGAGTAATTAGTTGAAAATAAATTTGAAATAAACAAAACAAATGATGCCTTTATGTGTTTTTCAGCTGAAACTGCAGAGACTAGGGTGATTTTGACACTCAATATAAATTTAGAATTTATTGAATCAATTTTACAAATTAATGGAATAAAGAAGACAAAACAGCATTCATAAATATGTGATATATATTTACCTATCTATGATGAATATTGAAAGACCCTAAGATAGTCTTCTATAAATTCACATCTGTATGACGAACCCCATCCGTACACTATTGAATAAATAATGAAGATGTGACAAACATGAAAGCATACTTTCCTCTCTTATACCCTTTTTGATATAACTCACTATGAAAGAAGAGAACCGAAAATTTAAGATAGAAAAAAATTTCGCATACCGAACAATGGAACTATTCTGTCCCGAGGAAGGAAATCATCGAGCATCTGAGGTAACTACAACCTAAATGGTAGTGTAATGGAAAAGCTACAAGCATGTTAGGATACGATTTAATACTTTGCTGAATCCATTAGAGTATCTGGAGACTAGGGAACAGAATGTTAAAGTTACTTTTAGAGTAACTCGTGAGTACACTCAGATAATAACATCAATTCATGCTTCTGTTCGTTCATCCAGAAATTGCAGTCAATCTAGCGGGAAGTTTATGTTTTCTTGGGTAGTTTCTTTTCGTGCAAATAGCTTTTCGAGCTGTCACCTTTTTCATGCAATAACATTTATGACGTTTTTTTACTAATGTTCGAAGAATATTAGTATTAAAATCACTTTGGCCAAAAATTCATATATATATATATATGTATATATATATATATATATATATATATATATATATATATATATATATATATATATATATATATATATATATATATATATATATATATATATATATTACCAAAAAATTTTAGGAACGCGCCATCCGATTGAACTGAAATTTTTAGGATAGCTTGGTGTATATGTAAAATAGTGCTAGGTCTCACAAAAAAATAATAATCTTTAGCCCTTTGGCGCCGTGATATTTTAAATATACCTATTATTCTGTCGAAAAATAGCTTTAGCAAAAATAAAGTTTATGAAGTAAATTTCTAGCATGTTTTTAATGTGAATATTATAGCATTTTTGAAATTTTAACCCTATGTGTGTGCTGGGCGCCTAAAATGAGATTGGGAAAATTTGATAATTTTTGAATTGCGATAGCTTTTGATCAAATTATCAGATCATTATGAAACTTAAAGCACATATTGATGTTACTAAGATGTATACTCGTGTAGTTTTTTATGAACGTGCTGGCAGCCCTGCAGCTACGGCAGGCATTGAAAGTGAAAATCTTCAAACCATCGATTCTCCTAAAAAAGTTCCGTCTTTTACTGTGAAAACCAACTCAAATAGAAAGCCTATGCTTTGTCTATACAACCAAAGCAAAACATATGAAATTTCACATCGGACAAGAACGGTAACCCTCCTCCTATATTTTAAGTATCAAAAACTTCTGTTCACGAGAGCTCACGAGCCAATCATCAGATACAGTTGAAATTCTCAAATTGGTATTAAATAGGACCAGGTCTGATAAAAGCAATTTTGAAATGCGGGCAACTCTGTGTCAGTGGTGCTATCTTCAAAAATTATTAAGAAAAAAAAAACTGCTTTTTGGTGCTGCCAGCTATGGTAATTTTGGTGTCTTGAGTTTTACAAATTTTGCTCAGGAAAATAAAGCTTTTTGCCCAATAACTTCCAGTGCAGTCACGAAATCAAAACGAATTTCATATGATAAATGGAACTTATTATAGGCATTATTCAGAAAGAATCTGGTTAAAAAAACATGATAGGGTTGCCAGTTATTGCTGGGTTTGTAGTTATTTGCAATATCTTTATTAAGGGATTTTATCGTGAAATTTTTAAACGGTAATGATCTTGTAGTGACAATAAGCAACAAATATTAGGTTTTCGTAAGTTTGAAAACTTTTGCGACTGGTAACCCTAAATTTCTTTGTACCCCTTTAGCTTCCAATGCAGCCATCGGAGCAAAACAAAATTCGCAGGTGTGATATATTTTTGGCTTTGATGCTAGCAAAAGGTTGCCAGCGCGAGGTGTGTTTTGCTATTTTCGTATCAATAAACGCTTACATTAAGTATTCATATTGCGAACATTTACAATGAAAATAAGTTTCCAATTTTTAAATATTCTTAGTTATAGAAATTTTTCGGTCCCAAACATTTTTGGTTTTTTGATCCCAAACATCTTTCTATCCTTGTAACTTTCGACGAAATCATCGGGAAAAATCGAGATCGATAGAGTTATTTGATTTTAACGTGAGGCAATTGTGGGAGACTTTTAGCTGCAGTGATGGTAAAGTGTTGCAACCACTGAACATTTTTTTGCTTATGTTATGCTGCTTTCAAAGTTTTGGAGTGTTTGTCTTTCCTAAATCTGGAAATTCATGCAAGTGGTAGTCTTGAAATTCTTTCCACTCTATGAGTTGAAATGTATTCTTAAGATCAAAGTGGTTTAGCACTTGAAACAGGTTGGAGCACGTGTGGTAGAATGTGCACTCAAAATCTGCACGATTCTTCTATTGCTCATCGAACATTAGTGTTTCTAGCGGTTCAGGTGCGTTAGAGTTTTTTTTTTGTACAATAGCTCTTTCGAGCAGCTACTTTTCGTGCAATATATTTTCAGACACTTACCTATTCAGACAATCAATGTAACGGGGCGTTTTATTTTTCGCAGTTGTTTCAGGCAGGTGTTTATCCAAGTTGTTCTAGTTTTCCATAGTTTTAATATATAGCCTGGTTTATTTTTTGTCTAGATTCTTTCCCAGAATATTGGTTTTTGAAACAGTTTCAGTCACTCAAACCTCTAGATTTCGTGCAGATATTTTTTTGTGTTCAAATTTTTCAAGCAATTAATTTTCGATTGCTTGAAAAAGATTTATTTTTCGGCCTATAATCGGTTTAGTGCAGTTGTATTTTCGCATAGAGGTATTTTTCAACGAAGTCTGTGGCTTTAATTTCGCGCAATTTTTTTCATGCATTTGTACTTGTGTAAAACACTAACCTATTTTTCTTTTAAAGTATACTATTTGAAACGAAACCTCTCTAAGCAAACATCCTAGCTTGAATACAAACTCCTTTTCTGATTCTATTTTCAAGTATAAGACTTTCAGCCGACACACCCTACATCCGATAGAAGCATCACCACTATAAAGCATTCCTGTTAAATATTTTATGCAACTAGTTGAATAGTAATGGGAAAGAAACAGTTACCGAACAGATAGTTGCACTATACACGAATATGGATGTATCTCTGTGAAGGTTCACCGTACCCACTCAGCTACAGTATCAGAGTCAGTAGGATTCGAGCTTCAAGGCAAATTTATTGAATCATTTGTTTAAATAAAACAAAATGCATTCGGAAAATCCGTATACGCCGGAACGATACGTTACTATTTGATATATGTGTCTAGTCGGCTGAATCTTAAGTGGAAGCTTCATTCGGAAGAGATAAATAGGATTGGTGGAAAAGTATTGTTGATGGACGATTTTTTTCTCGATTCTGTTATATGCAGAGTAGAAATGCAACGAATTGATGCAAAAGTATGGCAACGTAATTTTAACTAATCAATTTACCTGAAGAATGATAATAACGAATGCGGTGGAGAATATCAATGAAGCCAACAAGGAGGAAATTGAATGCAGATGAGAAGCACAAGTAATATCACAAACGTGACAATGAGTTATACGATTTTATGTGAGAAGAAGCAAGTATTCGAGGAATAAATTTGATATGTTATAGTTCCATATGTCTACTGTTGATAACTACTGACAAGGATAATGTAGTAAAAATGTCAACTCGTCAAAACAGAAGAAAACGCTGAAACAGCAATTTCGTTGAAATATTCTAAATTAACTCGAAAATTTACATTACTGCAATTTTCTCTGACCCTAAATCGGTTTTTTGCACGACGCTGCTGACCAATGCCACCATTATTGCAGCGAGACAGATGGAAAACAAGGAATAGATACATACATATGTTTTCTTTTGAGTTAACGCGTACGATGCATAAAGTCGTCAAAATATTTCTCTCTCAGACGTCACTATTTGACGGTCTGCAACCTTGGGGCTATTTACTTACTGCCTTACTAAGAAGCAGACCTAGAGGCACAGATTATCCTGATTCAAAAAATTAAATTTGGAAGAATATAAAGGAACGGGATACTTAATAACGGTAGCCGTCAGAAGTACGGAGCAAGCCCAGGTTCGTCAATATCGAGCGACTGCAATGATGTGGACGCTGGTCACTTTTCTATCAGAGCAAATAACGCTACAAGGAGTGTTAAACAGAACAAAAAGGTAGTGGAACTGGTGTCATATCCTTTTAGGAAGATTTGTAAAAGCAATAGAATCACACAACTCCGCTGGCTCTGACTCGGAAAGCATCGTTCAGACCAAAGCGAAGGAGCGTTTAAAATCTCCTAAGCAAGGCAAATGCAATGGAAGCCAGAAGAGAAACAGATTCAAGCCAAGCAAAGAAGAAAACAAAGCGCTGGAGGAATATAAGATGGTATTACGCATTGGCAACAGGTTTGCCGACAAATCATCCTACTCTGAGCAAAAACAGAAGAGCTACGATGGGCTAGGACCACAGTGGAAAAAGCCGCAAACACTTCGCTGATAAGGAGAAACCTGCACTGGAGGGCTCTATCTTCTACAACAAAGTAAGGCAGAGTCTAATCAGAATGATGGTCTCAAAAAGGCTGCGGCTCACAGAAGGTGAAAAACATGCGACTGAGAGGCCAAAGAATGACAAAGATCACGAATAGGTCTAACAGTATTCTACCTCTAAGCCAAGAAGGATTATTAAGGCTAGCAATGTGGACAAAGAAAATCTGATCGGCTGATTGATCGTAGTAGCTCCTTGTTGAATTACTACTTGAGAAATGGAAGATCATATATTCAAGCCTGCTCAGTGCGATGATTTACTGAATGGAGAAGCATCCCCAGAAATGACAATGCCGTCTTTTGACTGGACAGACTGGTTCTTGGTACTCTAATGTGAGTGGCTCAGGAAAAAGTTCGTTTGGAGATACGGACGTTGATAAAGTTTACGGTAATACAGGAAGAGGACAGGTGTGCATACTTGAAATAAACAAGTGGTGTAATGATTAACTTAATCCGGACTTTGGAAAGATGGCGTGAAGTGTAGGCAGTGTTTACCTTCACCTTCAATGGCATCTAAATAACTTTTACGTCAAAACTGGCGAGACTCATTCAAACCAGTTAAGTCGTAGGATAATGCGAATGCCACGATTAGCACTAAAAATCCTGGAAATCCTTCAAGAAGATAAGTTTGATGTGATACTGGTTCAGAGACTTTAAATCTATATGGAAGGCCAAGTCACGTGACTGTGGTCATGAAATTTCAATATTTTTCCCCACTGCAGAAGCTACAATAAAAATGGCTATACTGATGAAGAAGACCGTTCTTGCTTATCTTCTTTCTATCTTCATCATTGATGATTAAATTATCGTAACATATGAGGAGAACAAAAACCAGCTCTTTCTTTCAGCGCAACATATATAAGGATAGCTTTTTCAGTACAGGTGACAAAACTTTTCACAGAATAGCTTCTTCAGAAGAAGTAACGGAACTTCCCATGGAATCTCATAGGAAAAAGGAACTACTACTCATAGTAGTATCAACACGCCTAATGACACTTGGAACAGTAAAAACATTGGGAAAAGAGGAGTGTTTACTCAGTTTTATTATCAGCTATACGATCTCTATCTTCAGGTCTCTATCTTCAGGGATCCTCTCAGCAAAAACGTGCAAAACATCACTCTACTCTACAGGTCCAACGAAACTGGACGGTTCTTGAAAGACCATCGTTCTATGGCTATAGATACGTCAGGTTTACTCTGAATTTTACAGATCGCATATTTATTTCGTAGCTTCGAGAACACATACTGAATAAAATTCAAACCGAAAATTAATGACAGTGTCGGATCATCCCAGGATTAACTCTATAGCAGAACCGGAGAAAGCAATGAATATACTCACGGATAACCTCAGGCCAGATTTTGATTGTTCCTGTGCCGTAGTATGTCCTAAGCTCCACCTCAAGCAACCGTGGTGGAAGAGAGATTTGCGTCTTCATAGAGGACAATCAGGGAAAGTCTTCAAATTAACCAAAGTAACTGATTCCGAGAAATACTAGAATGAACACAAGGACGCAGTACAAGATGGAGCTCAAAAGTCAGAAACGGCGAGACTAAGGAAATTGTTTGTCACATCAGTGAAATAGGTAGGAGTGAAAATCATAAAAAAAGACTCACAGGAACAGGGCCCAAAGGATAGTTTTCCTCCTGTGGAATCTAGTGGTAAAAACGATTTTATAAAAGCTGGAGAGTAAGGCGCTCGTGGTTGTGGCCTCTTTCGTCTTTGGTAGATCCCCTTAGACCCTTGGCCAGGCCTTTCCACAAGGAAAAACAAGAATTTTGAAATAGGATCAAAAAGGTTGGGCCTTCCTAGATTAAGCCTCAAGTCAGGCACCTAGTACTTGGATCTTATCCTAGACAGCAAGTGCACCTGAAAGGTGAATCTGGACGAAAAAGTAAAAAGGGGAAGCAACGCTATTTACACCAATTAGAGGAAACTGTGCTAAATGTGCGTTAAAAGTCCCTCTACTTGACCTCTTTATTGAAAACGTGGCTGCAAAATCTGCAGCCTCGCTGAAAGAACCAGGAGACTATGAGTCAAGATACTTTGGCCACAGGAGTATTGTACAAGGGCTTGTATACTGCACTGATTGTTTGCTTCAATAGAAGATATCAAACAACCTTGGGAGATGCACAGAAATGGAATCATCTAATGGGAACAGCTGTTCTTAACATCTACATTGACGGATCTAAAACAGCTGCAGAAGCTTCCTATTTATTGTAATATTTTTCAGGCGAAGATCTTTGCTACACATCAAGAATACCACAGGTTCTGTGATCAAAAACTTTACAGGCAGTCAAGCTACGGCGAAAGCACTGCTGTCAATATTTAAGTCCTGAACAGGCTAGGAAACAACGGAAGACTCAGAATCTACTGAGTTTCCAATCGTATGGGCTTGGATGGGAGAGAAATTGGATGCATTATTGGATGCTACCCCTGGCTGGATCGAGATACTCCAAATTCTCACCTGAACTGTTAAACACATCATTGAATCCAATATGATGCAGGTTGATTGCAAACTGTTGATTGGCATTATTACTGCCCACTGTCACCCCTGCGGAAATCGTCAGGAGCCTAATATATCAGAAACTAATTAAAATCTACTGTGTGACAAAGATCCGACATCTTCTGACTAGAGTTGAGGAAATTCAGGCAACTTCTGTTGGACCTAACGCACTTGGTGGAGCAGAAGCTAAAGGGTATCCTATAATATACAAAGAGGTGTTAGACTGAACCTTAAAGCCACAGGTTTTCTTATCTGGTAAGTAGGCATATACGGGACCCAGTGTCAAACAAGAAAACTTGTTCTAAACGTTACTTTAAAGTAAATTGCATATTTTATCAGTCAGTTACTTAGAAAAAAGGGACCTGTGTAGGTGGTTAATCCTATGCGGTCTATAGGAGTCAACAGAAACTGTAAAACTGATGAAGACTGTGAAAATCACAAAACTCACAGGACATATAATATTGAGGAAGAGCTGAATCGTTTGAAAAATATTGCGGAGGATCGACAGCAGCGTTATTTAGCAGAATATTTCTATGATTTCCGGAGATGACGATGAAGAATCAAAACACTAATGTTCGTGGAAAGTCATCCACTGATATTTATACAAAAATATAATTCGTACCTAGCTAGAAACTAGAACAAATTCAACTAGTGCTAATTAGCATGAAAAATATGCATAAAAATGAAACAAATCCGGGATCTTTTCCAAAAACCAGTTCTTTCCTCGTTGTATGCTGCATCAAAACGACTAAAAGTAATCTTTGAATAGGTTTTTGGAGAAAAGAATATGTACTTACTTGCGAATTTTCGATTGGATGAAAAATCAACAGGTGTCATTCATGATTGTGTTTTCGATGATTTGTTTGTAGTAAGGCGAGCTAATAGTCAATGATGTCGCCATCTTTCAAAAACGAATTAATTTTCACCTGTTTTCCTTGCACATTCATCGAAAACATTTTTACTGTCGTACAGTGTACTTATTCACTTTCACGGTTAACACACAAGAATAACATTGATTTGGTGGGGCTTCTCCATCGACATCTGTTTCGCCGAGCTCCATCAAAACTTAATTCCACGCCAGTTCACCTGTATCTGCGCATGAGTGTGATACGTCAATGCTCTGCACAGACCACGTATCTTTTGTACCAATTTGAGAAGCGAAGCGAATTCATCGCACACGAACATATCGTCGTCGTCGCCGCGGCCTCTATCTGTCTACCCTCCACTGAGCGCAATATCGAGCACCTGTTCTCCATACAGTAACAGTGCACAGTACACAGTGCAAATCTAAAATTCCGTCAGTCATCGTTTAACGCACTTGTGATCGGGTAGTTCTATCTTTTCGAGCGTGTTTCGTCTGTTCTCCAGCTGTTTTAATCAAGGGAGGCTGTCTGTTTAAAAACCAATTTAACTACCCTTAGCAGCCAATTTATACGATTATACTGCAATAGAAAAGCAGTTCGTTGTCGTTCGATTGAGTGTCCAGTATCGGCCCGTTCGCCGATAGATAACCAATTCAAGCATACTATCCTTTGCCCACCCACACGGTAACTTCGCGTCGTGATATCAGTGCTTCGTTGGGGCAGTCGACAGTAATAATAAACATTCTGGAAAGTTTGCCCAAAACGGAAGCGAGCTCGATAGTCGGAAGCATCGAGCCGCACTCGAAGCAATTTTACCAGCAAGTCACCGCTCGCTTACCTTGCACCTGTACTCCGCGGCCGGACACTATTCATTTGTTTCGCGAGGGTGAAAAGTTGTCGTACACCATCTGGTCACATCCCGCCATAATTACTGTTGCCGATCGGCGATTCTTGGAATTACCATTCATTTGCGGATCGGGCGTTGTTGATTGAATAGAGTGTAGAGAACGGAAGCAGGAGTATACGTGTCGAGTGAAGTTCAATTTTTGTTATTTTTTCGCCTATGAAGTTGGGGAATTTTCTCAAACCGTTCGTCATCCGTGTAGTTCACTCGTCCGTCGTAGCTATAACCTCGACAGTGAAAAGTGGCTGAAGTGGTCCTGCGATATATTATATACGACAAGTTGAGTGTGTAAAGTGAAAATAGGAAAAGCCAAGGAATTAGAGGAAAATTCCAACGTGAAAAGTGTTCTTTGGGAGTGGTGTTAAGTGGTGTAAACGCCAGGAACTAAATTGACTTTCTATCTTTCGTTGCGATAACATCGTGGGATCTTGTTATATTTTGGTGTGACAGCGAAAACGGGCACGAGCACAAAATCCAAGGGTGAGTTTTTGTTTTGATTCGCTCGTAAACTATTTTCTAGAATGTTAAGTTAATTTATGGGTGCGGGAGGAAGAAAGATTTACCCATTTTTCATTGGCCGACAAGGGTATCCCTTTTCATTTGGATTAACATGGTTCGGAATCATTATGCGGGCTGATAGGGTGGCTAATTACGGAGAAAAATGGTCTGAAAAATTGGTTTTTGCTGATGAATATTTCGAATGAATTTGATTTCGAATTGAATGAATGTTCAATGTGAAAAGATATCTAATTTTACATCTGCTAATGTAATTTACTTAATTAATTAATTTTTGAACAGAAATTAAAGCTTTTCTTCGTATTCAATTGATTCGCTTTAGATTGCATGAAAAAATTGTATAAAAATGTGAAAAATAAATATACAATTAAAAATTAATGAAAAAATGTACCTAAGAAGCATTATCTGAAAGTTTTAATGCATCAGTATGCATCTATTTACACAAACTGATTATGTCGCTCATGGAACTTTCAAGATAATGATAAGAGAATCAAATCCACTACACAAATTGGGTACTATAAGAAGTATCTGAGACGCATTGTGAAGATAGATTAAAATATAACCGAAAAACGTTAATTTCAAACAAAAATTGCTGCAGTCACCAGATAGTATATTTTTCGAGTTGAAATAATTAAAAGAAAGATTTATTAAAATTTTGTTAAACAGTACTTCCTTCACTTTTTAAAAAAATTACTTATTATTGTAATTTTTGCTTGTATATTATTCTGATCAAAAGTTAATGCATGTAGGATGGGGTAGTTTAAAAAATGAAGTCACCACAGAATATACGTGAAAAATCTTTTGCCAGACGCATAAAGCTGACCTTTGGAGAAGAAGATGGCTCACAGGGTTATGCTGTATTTTGCAGAATTCAAATTTGCGTACTGCTTACGAGAACTTTTGACATTTAAAATAATTATGTGTACGTCATGCTGGCGTAGTATAATCAAGTGAGCCATAGTGCCATTGAACTCTTTATTGAAGAGGGGTTCCTAGGAAGTCCAAATGGTCAATCATTTCTTACGCGCAATGTTTCTTAAGAACGATTGCATATAAAGGAAGGTTTTTTGTGTCCCATTGACATGCAAAAGTCCCATTGACATGCAAAAGTTATCTCAAGGGCCAAAGAAAATTCTTCTTCTACCTTGAAGCAAATCAAAATTTATAATCATGCCAAGAACCACTTTTTCTATTTTTCTACGGCATTTTGAAGGTAGCTTGTACTCAATTTCTCAAAAAGCTGAAACCGATAAACTTCTTTTAGGTTTGACATAGGTTCACACCATCACATTTTCAGATTTTCGCAATTAAAATGACCCAGGATCATAGCTATGTCATTCTATTTAAAGTTCTTCTTCTTCTAATTCCTGTTCAGGAAGTTTTCTGGCAGCTGTGACTTCCTTCATCGAAGAAAGTGATTGCGTCTGTCCGTGCTACACTCTTTATTCATCAATACTAAACGCTCAGCCTGTCAGGTATTTTCTTGCAGTGACTCGTAGTGTCTTCAAGACATTGACTCGGTTTTTTTTGGCAATCACTGACAGAATCATCATTCGCTTTTTCAAGAATAGCCTTGCACTAAAAATGATTTCAGGTATATTCTTCCAAATAAGTGATTTAAATGACTCTTTTGGATTTTGGGCTTGAATAGAATCATGGGTAAAGCACTAGCTTCTTGTGTGTAGGATCCCTAGTTCGAATCCAGGTTCAGACGAGGGTCCACTCACCACTCTGTGAGTTCACCTAGCTCTAAGTAGATACTTGAGTTAATCAGGGGTCAAGTGAGTCGTGGAACTAATCACTTCACACTCGTATTCACAATGATTGTAAATTTGTAATGAAGTTCTCTCTCAGCTTCAACCCTTAGAACCATACGATGATTGTCTTGGGATTACATTACTTTTGAATTTTAGGTGAATCCACTTTCACAACCACCTTAGGTAAATGTGGCGTCTTGTAAGGATTTGAAAATATTTTTTTTAACCTTAGAATTGTTTCTGGAACGAAAACAGTCCAGATCCGTGTGTATGGAAAACGTGGGCTGCAAAAAACCGGGAATAGATTTTTTAAGGTATCTAACTCTTAAATTAGCCAAACGCAATTCATAGAGGTATTTAGTTAGAAAAACTAACTTTTTCATTTTAAAACGTAAAAAATCACGAGCTTACAAAATACGTTTCAGCAAAAAACACAAGCATTGGTGCCAGAAGTAGGATTTTTTGGTTTCGTGCATAAATATGTGACTGTTAATGCATTTTTGAACTGAGAATTTTTGAAAAACGTGACCATTTTTTAAAAGAATACAGATTAAAAAATAAGTGAAATTTTTCGGGCAAACAGAAAAAATTGCAAAATTTATAAGCGAATGAACGTTAGTGCAGTTGATAAAGGATTGCCGAAAATAAAATTTGATAGCTAAGAGCAAACCAGCTTAGCTATCGCCACTAATGGACGCTTTGAGAACGGATGACATTGATCTGAAAACGCCGTATCTACTGCTACTGAAATCGAACTCCTTAGAAATGGTTAACATGGCATCAAAGAATGACCAACCGTGGACAATTGACATGCTGCCTGTGACGACTCGAAGACATCAAAATTAAATGAAAAACAATTGCATTCAAAGCCTAAAAAACCAGATTGATTAATGAAATATCGCCTATCAGGCTCCAAACAGCACCAAAATGCAGCGTATAATTACCGCATGCTTCTTCCTAGGGGTAATTTCCTAGAAATGGACAAAAAACAGTAGTATTTATTTCAAAACCTGGTAGGCTGAATCATCATAATGTGACAGGACTCAGATCAATAAGCTTAATATATTTTCTGCTAAAATTTCTGAAAAAGCTAGAGGATTTGCAAAGAAAGAGAGAGAACTCAATAGATCCCAATAGATATCAGGGGACTTAGCACTAACCAAACTATGGAATTAGCAAAATGGATAAAAAAAAACGTCCTATATGCAAAAGGAGTCACATTTGGCGGCTTGAACGTCAGATTTGATTTAAAAAAAGACAATCGAGACCGCATTTTCAGGACAAAGGCGAAAAATAGTATGCACTGGAACACCGAAACCTCTTCTCTGTATCCTAACAGTCAATGAGATACTGTAGAATTTAATAAACATTGGCTTTGGGATCAGTGTGGCCAGATATTTGGGAGAAAATATAGCCCAATTTCAAATTTTCATAGCCCAAAATAGCGAAGATTTTTTTTTTGTAGCCCAAAAACCGCCACACTAAATAACTGTTTTTATAACTAAATCAATTCATTTAAACTGATTAAATTATAATATTAATATCCATAAAATTCATACCAAGTAGCATAAACGCTCTAATTGCAGCACAGAAGTCGTTTGAAACAGTTAAAATTTTCGATATATACAGATAAAATTTTATTCAACGTATTTTGAAAGGGAAAGCAGGAAAAATGTGAATTGATTACAGGAACTGTGTGGACATTTTAGAGAAGTCCGTGAAAAAATAAGTGTAGAGGTACATTTAGTTTTTCAAGGATTTTTTAAAATTTCCACACAAAAAATAAAAGCCTGCAGAAATAACATGCAAATTTGGTTGGCACAAACACTCAATAAGTATAAGAAACAGTCTTAGTGGCTAGAATGGCTGAATGCTTTATTTAAAATGAGTCATATATTAATATTTTATCCGATTTCATACATTCAAAACTATGAACGCAAGTTTTGAAATAAATTATTTTTCCTGTTAGACAAGCAGCTGTTAATTGATTTGTGATTATGGTTACTTTCTTGTCTATAAATCAGCATAGACAACGTATATCGTCTCTAAAGCTTATGAAAGCAGAGAATAATTGATACGGGAAACTCGATCGTTTTGCTGAATAAGCCTCCGGAAGCAGAATCAAAGTGGAATTGTTTTTGCGGGATGATTAATATTGAAAAATTTTATTGAAATGGTTTTTTTTTTATAAATTCGTTTTGAAAGTATGTACTGATTCTCATCAGACACCAGCCCACAGTGCATACTTGACTGATGCACTGTGCACTGTGAGCTGGTGTCTGATGAGAATCAGTGCATACTTTCGAAACCACTTTGTCAAAAAAAAAATCCAATAAAATATTTCAATTTTAATCATCCCGCGAAAACAATTCCACTTTGCATTTAGACTTTTAAATACTATCAAAAGAAAACATACGTTAAACAATTCCACTTGCGGGCCTCCAAGCGATGTTCCGCGAAAAATTTGAAGTGTGCTTTAAAATAAAATGAATAAAATTGTTGACAATGAAATGTCAACCATTTTATTCATTTTATTGTATATTGTATATTATATAAACACAGTGAAACCTTGGAATCGGACCACTTCAGCGTCGCAAATTAAATGGTCCCATTTCACACGTTGTCCGATTTTAAAGGTTTAAAAATCATCCTGAGTATTTATTACAAGAAAATAAAATACAAAATATAGGTTTTTCACGTAAATGTTTTACAAATGTTTAATTCACGTTCAGGTAAAAGATTTAAAATAATTAGATAAAGAAATCTGCCTATTTGCGCTCGTGAGATGTGCCCGCTCCATTAGAGCTTCGCAATCATTTAATGTTTCCAAAACTTTAGATATGTTCCTTTAGAGATCCTAAGCTTTGATGCTCCGTATTTGCTTCATTATTTTGATTATGGAATAAGTATTCTGCTGACGAACTTTATTTTCTGTTTCAGAATACTACGATTTGATTTCACTATCGGAATTAACAAAAACTGATATGGCTTCTTTAGTTGAAACCCAATCTTCCCAATCTTTTGGGAGATACTCGTTTGTGGTCGTAAATTGACCGACTCCTGCCAAGTTTTGAATGTCTGCTAGAGTATTTGGGTTTTAATCACTTTGAATTTGAACTCTCATCACGATTCCGCTTTTGACCCTCAGATTTCGACGTAACCCACATTTCCAAAAACATTTTTGTAATTGTAAGTGGAGACACTTTATTCCCAACAGATCGTAATCAGCAGAGAGCTTCAAATATAGAAGCTAATTTTGTTGGGTCTGAAGTACGCTCAGTATTTTCCAGAGCAAACAATATAAGGTGCATCATATATGTGCGGTAATTTAGTTTTATGTTTGGTATAATCCCCTGATCTAAGGGCTGTAAATGAGAAGTGCAAATAGGCGGAAAAATCGCAGCTTGATGTCTTCCACATTATCACTGCTATCACATCCAGCTTTATCAAAAAAGATGGTGATGTTTCGATTTTGCATTTGCATTTCAATATCAAGTATGTGCATCCATTTTGTGTTAGCTCGCAAGTTATGCCCAAACTTCGCTTAATGTCGATTATTCCGAACGATCTTGGTCTTTTGGCTTTTCTTATGACCACCAAATCTTTCTTTCCGCCACTTGCACAGCATTGTAATTGTCGCACGTTGCTTTGAAGGTTTTCTATCTGTACATGTTTATTATTTAAAGCATAGTGATTTTTATGGTATTGCTCTAAAAAAAAAAAAAAACAATTCTGTCTCATCAAGATTATAGATATTTGAAGCATCAGCCATCACATAGTATTCTCAGCTGTAACTGAAACTCCTGAACTGTGTCTTAATAAACATCAGCTCCTTCGCCACAAAGTGTACCGGGTGAATATTGTTACCCTTTTTAAATCACAGAGCTCTAATTTTGTAGCGATTTGACGGGCTCTACTGGGAAGCAGCTGGCCAGATATTGGCAAATTTTCGGTACGTGTCTTACAGAACCACACGCTGAAAAATCATTGTTCTACCCTTAATATATTTTGCAGCTAATATATTTATATTAAAACATTTCTTAACATTATTATATTGAACTAGCAATAACATTATATTGCCAGCACATGGCATTCTTAAAATTTTATATGTTGACATGCGTGTGGTGAATTTTTCTGTTACAATATTATATTAGTAGGCGAATATTAAATAGTAAAATGGCAATAAGTTATATTAGCATCTTACAATACTATTGGTATACCAATAATTAATATTTACATGCTAATATATTATAGTAACATGGCAATAAGTTATATTAACGTCTTACAATAGTATATTGGTATACCAATAGTTAATATTAACACGCCGTCGATACGATTTTTCCATAGTCCCAAGAGGTCCCCCATCTAAGTACTAACCGCGCCCAACACTGCTTAGCTTCGATGATCGGACAAGATTAGGTTATTCCAGTGCGCTATTGCCGTATTTGATATTAACATCCTAACTAACAATACAAGCAATGTACTTTGTTGTATGACCAACAATTTCCCCACCCTTGGTTAATATATTTATATTGGCATAGTAATATATTTATGTTAAGATGTTAAAACATTTATATTTACAGATGTTCTTAACATAAAAAGTTAACAGCTTAATATATAATGTTAAACTGCAAATATAATATTGTAGCTTCCTAACATAAAATATTGAGCTGTTAAAACTATGTATTAGGGACAATGCTGTTACTACAACAATATTAAGATGTTAATATATTGATTTCGGTCATTTCTCAGCGTGTATTGGTACAAAAATTGATCTATTTGGCAGTATGGTTAATTTATTTTCAACCACTTTCTGCTAGTGTCAATTTTACAATGTCCGTTTTAGTTGGCTTTTATTTTTTAAATACGTTAAACCTGACTTTTGATCATTTTAAAGCTATCAGGAATTTGTTTTTTGGCTGAGCAATTGTTTTTTGGATGCTTGTATTACTTCTAACTTTTTGCGAACATTTAGTTCTTTGTATTTTGCGTATTAGATTTTTCCAGTTTTTTTTTACGTAGCCTGTACAAACATTGATTTATTTACATCAAAACTATCAAATAAATTGCATTCATAGCTGCTAACAAAGGGCAAATATACAATTATGCTATAAATCAATATTTTATTATTATCAGAATACCAATGAAATTTAAGCCATCTGTAACGTACCAAATTCTACACATTAAATGAATTTTTCAGCAGAATGTCATGCAGAAATTATACGATAAATTTTCCTTGATCTTGAACAATTGAAAAATTCTGGAAAATTCAGTCTTTTACACTTTTTCATGCTGGTTTTCAAACCGTTTTTGGTCGGATTAGCAAGTACCCCTAAACAAATTTTTGTCCAGCTAATCTGATTCACGGTTCAGTTCTAGAGATTGGCCGATTCCAGAGTGAATTTTCTTCAAGAAATTGTATGTTCGGTGATGTTATAATTCAATAGTTCAGTTGATTCGATCATACAGTGTCCCAATTAGTAGGTTTTACTCTATAGCCCAAATATAGTTTTTCATAAAAATAGATAGCCCAAAAACAGCCAACCCGCGAAATGAAAAAACGTCCCGCGAATTCAAATTTTATGTAGCCCAATTGGCGGGAAATAGCCCAATCTGGCCACAGTGTTTGGGATGGTAGTGTGTGTAGATGATTAGTTCTTATGAGAAATAGGTTCCCTGCAACGCTGTAAGGAGGGTGGGGATCCAAACGATAATCTGTGCCGATACTAGGGCAATTATAATCTTTTTAACGTCCTACATATGCTCCTCGAAAACAGTTAAAGCCTGCAGAATGGTAGCTAACAAAAAAGCAAAGCACACTCCCATTTGAATTATGTTGGTGTTAGAGTATAGTTGTGTCATAGGCAATGAAAAGACTGAAGAGTTGATGAGAAGAGGCTCAGGATCTAGGAGTAGGCCCTGTATACCTGTGCGACGGTCACTTGCAGGAACCGCAAGCAAACTAAAATCAGCCAAGACGGCTAAACTAAGTCCAAATGAAAAAAACAGTATCCACTATAAGCTAGCTAGGTCATTATGAAACCACCTGATTTAAACAATAGCTAAAAACTGGTGAAGGGCAAGAGAAACACAATTTGCTCACAGCGCATGTTCCCTTCTTCATCTTGGTCCTTTTCATAATCTGAAAATTTTAACGTTTTCAGATCAATGTCATCCGTTCTCAAAGCGTCCCTTAGTTGCGATAGCTAAGCTGGTTTGCTCTTAGCTGTCAAATCTTATTTTCGGCACTCCTTTATCAACTGCACTAACGTTCATTCGCTGATAAATTTTGCAATTTTTACTAATTTTCGAAGAAAATTAGTATTAAACTAGTTTCGCCGAAAATTCATATTTCTTTATGTATATATATATATATATATGTATATTATATATATATATATATATATAATATATATATATATATATATATAATATATATATATATATATATATATATATATATATATATATATATATATATATATATATATATATAATAAGTATATATATATATATATATATATATATATATATATATATATATATATATATATAATATATATATATATATATATAATATATATATATATATATATATATATATATATATATATATATATATATATATAATCTCTGGAGTGGCCGATTCGATTGAAATGAAATTTTCGGAGGACGTAGATGTATATAGTAGGTAGGTTCATGACTCGTTAGAATCCAGATATCCTAAACCTTTTGGCGGCGGCGAGCGTTTTAGTGAATTTTCAAGTACTCCTATATTTCCAAGCAGTGTAAATTTTTGTTAAAATAAATGTTTGGAAATGAAAACTCATTGTGTTTTAAGTTTGCCTATGATAAAGAATTGGAAATTTTGAGCCGTGTGTGGGTGCAGAGTGCCTAAAAGTAGGCAAGGATTTTTCTTCAAATTTTGATTTGTCATTACTTGTAAGAAAAACAATGGATCATCGTGAAAATTACAGAGCGTATTAATGTTGACTAAAATTTATCACAAATGGATTTTCAAGATAAAGCGGGTAACCCTGTAGCTGCGGTAGGCTGCTGAAAAAAAATCCTTCAAATCATTGACCCTTCTGAAAATTTTTTGATTTATGACAAAAATTTCAAATCTTTGATAAATTTCATCTTTTGCCTTCAAAATTTTCAAAATTCCGATTTGCACAAGAACGTCAGCCCATCACCAAATTACCTCTATTTTCAGCACTCGAAAGTTCTGTTCACGAAACTGACGACTGGATAATCCGAGCATAATGAAATTTACAAGACATGTTGGTATTAGCTAGGATCAGGTCTGATAAAAGTGATTTTGAAATGCGGGTAACCCTGTGGCAGTGGTACTATCTTGAAAAATCACTGTGAAAAAAAAACAGCTTTTTGGCCCATAACTTCTGATTCAGCCATCACATTTAAACCAAATTCACACAATATTTGGATCTTATTTTAGATAAAATCTGGTGAAAATTTGGCTGAAAAATTACAATAGAGTTGCCGGCTATGGTGATTTTTCTCTCCTAAATCTTGCAAAGTTGCTCAGCAAAATAAAGCTTTTTTCCCCTATAACTTCCGGTCCAATGTTGAAATCAAAACGAAGCTCACGCAGTTAATGAACCTTTATGTGGACCAAATGTCGTAGGAACTTCGTAGAAAAATCATGAAAGGGCTGCCAACTATGACCATTTTTGTAATTTTGTGGAATTTCTTTACTGAGCGATTATGCTATTAGATTTGCAAATGGGAATGATCCTGCAATGAAAATTAACAACAAATATTAACGCTTTAAAAATTTGAAAAGTTTTGAGGGTGGTAACCCTAAAATTCTTTTCACCCATATAACTTCCAGCGCAGTGATTCAATCGAAACGAAATTTACTGGTTGGGTTTAACTTAACGTGAAGCAGATTTGGTATATATTTTGCTTTGCTGCGAACACAGGGTAACCAGCATTAGCCATTTTCGTAAATATTGCACCAACAGATGCTTCGAATTACATACTCATATGCAAAACATTTGCAATAAATTATGAAACCAATTTTTAAATTTTCCTAGTTTTTAAAATTTTTCGTATGGCAGCCTCAAGCAACGTTAAATCGTTGAAAGATTCCATGAAATCCTCCGATGAGAACAAAATTCAAAGGATACGTTGATTTAAGTATGAGCTTGTTATGGTAAACTTATTGTTGCTGCGTTGGGAAAGTGCTGCTAACACGGAACAGTTTTGAGCTTTGAGTTTTGTTGCTTTGGATAAAGAATGGTTGATATGATTCTACAAAACACATTTTTTTGTCACTCAAAGACAATTTCTTCGAAAATTAGTTTTCTAGCGGTTCTGATACGCTAGAATTTTTTTCTATTTGACACGATAATCACTAGTACTCCCAATAGTTGCTGTGCCCGAAAAATTTCACTTATTATTTAATCTGCATTGTTTTAAAAAATGGTCACGCTTTTCAAAAACGCTCAGTTCAAAAATCCATTAACAGTCACTTATTTTTGCACGAAACCAAAAAAAAATCCCACTTCTGGCACCAATGCTTGTGTTTTTTGCTGAAATGTATTTTGTAAGCTCGTGATTTTCTACGTTTTGGAAATGAAAAAGTTAGTTTTTCGAACTAAATACGCTTTTATTTGCCTGAAACTGAAAAAAAACTGCGTTAAAATAGCTTTCATAGGCAAATAAAAACAATTTTCTAGTTCAAATTGACTGCCTCAATTCATCAAGAGAATATTTAAAGTCCCTGCTGAATATTTCGAATATTCTAAACAATTATCGAACCTTAGTCTTGCTCACTAGTATGTTCGTGCGGTTTCTCTCTAGCATGTTCTAGTTAACTTTTACTTATTTATTGGAATAAATGGCTTTAGATCTTTAACTAATTAATAATTAAGTAACACAAAAATTGACTTCGGCACATATATGCATGCAACATCAACTATAAACATAGTTAACCTTAAAACTCATCATATTATTTCATAAAATATTTAAGTTTTATGAACATTATGGCATCCAATTACATTGAATTTGTTTTACGAATTGTTATTGCGAATTTGCTAACTTCGCGCCAGTCACGAATCTCGTAGTAAAAACAACTGTATTGATTTACAAAATATTTATCGTATAATAATTCATTAAACTATTAAATACCTTAATTAGCTTCTAAATTATTTATACAATTTATACAATTTCGTGAATATTACTGATTGAATTTTTGCAATATTTCACGTTAATTAAACCCAAAACATACCCACAATAACGAGGAAGTGTTTAATTGTGCCCGGGAGAAGCGCGAGTATTGCTTAACCATTCAGTTTTGGGCGAATATCATAACATCTAGCCATTGATTTGCATTAATTAAAATCAAACACTTTTAAAATCACATTGAATTTATTCGCTGCTAGAGGGTACAGGCATATGCGATTCGAAATGAACATTTCGATTACCTGTGACCATAGTGTACTATTAGTAGATCCCCAACCAAACTAAATCTCTAGCTTGTACCCCTTCGAAGCATTAGGCTGACGGAAGTTTCGATGCAATATAAAGTGCTTTGTTTTGCTTGAGTGATTCTCGTGATTCTCTTTATGTTTTTATATTGAGAGGTTTATGAAATCGAAACGTAACGGTAAAATGGAAAATTTATGGTTAATGGAATTTGCAATTTATTAGAACAGGTGTGAATGATTGCAGCAATAATTATGAATTTGTGAATTAATGGCTTGGGTGTGCTGTGTTGATAGTTTTGGTGCGAACCGATAGAAGAAAATCGTAGTTGAACTGAAATAAGTTCTTGAGATTTTTTTGAAAGGTTTTTGGTCGATTATCATTGAAGTGTTTCTAGTAACAGAGTATGAAATAGTTAAATGTAACTAATCGAATTCCCGATTGTTGAATTGTTTATTATATTGCCCAGTAATAAAAGAATCAAGCTAGAAAAGGAAATTGTATGAGCCGATTTGTGGTCATAGACGAAACCTAGGTCCATCTCTTTGACTGCGAGACGAAACAATAGTCGATGGCCTGGAAACAAGGATTTTTGGAGAGTCAAGACAAAGTTTTTTTTCCCAAAGCTGTTCAGGGTTTAAAAAAAATATATACTTAATTTAATGGCTTGTCAGGAGAGTACATAGAAAAATAAAATAATTTTAGAACGTATTCGTTCTTATAAATATTTGTTGTCATTACTTTTGGGTCACAACTTGTTTATTAAATTCCACTTTCTAAAGAAATTTAACAAGCCATGCTCCTAGTGACTGAACGTAACGTAAAAAACGACTGTAGCTCAAGCAAAACCTACATACGTAAACGCTCGCCAACTTTTTTGCTCATCAAACTTAAAAAGTTTTGCATTAGGTATATACGTTTTTATGTTTTTAGGGTGCAAATCAGGGTCGACAAAAAATGAATTTTTGATAGAACAAACAATAACCATGAAAGCAATTTTTCGGAATTAGCGAAATACCATTTAATAACTCCTGACTGAATTTAGTTGTTTCTTCTGCTAGCTCTAAGTTCAATTCTTCAGTTCCTGTTTCTATGCATCTTAATGACGTTATTGCTACTAATCCCTAAGGTGTTTGTGATTTGTCTGCTACATTTTTATCCTTCACCTTTAAAAATCCATAAATCACCTCGATATCATCTGGATTCTCTCTTACTTCATCTACTCTATCCTCGTATAGTCCATATCCTTTAGAAGTGGAAAATTTGATCCTGAATTTTACCTTCTTCTTTTGATCCTGATAGTATCTTGTATATCAACTCTCTGCGTTCATTTGGATATCCTTTTTATCTGGTGTAATCCCTGCATCATGGCAAGCCGCCAACATCATTCTAGCAGCTAGAATCTAGAATCTAGCTCATAAATTGTATAATCCATCTATCGTTTCCAACTATCGCACTGTACCTCTCTTCTATTGTTTTAGTAAACTTCTTGAGTAGTTATAATATAGTTGATCCTTCTCTCCAACCTTCTTCATGACCAGAATGGTTTCAAGGACCGCTCTACAAACACCAACCTTATAGTGTTCATTATTTTCGTGGACTTAGCCTTAGATTCTCAACGGTTTTTCAATGTCAAATCATTTGTCCTTCTCGAAAGGCTTTTGACTTTTCAAACCATAACATGCTTCTCAATTAACTTGAAGCGTTTGACGTATTTGTTGCCCTTTTCTACTGGTTTTCTTCTTATCTAAATAGCCGACTCTTCCCTACATCCAACATCCCTTTTCTACTGGTTTTCCTCTTATATACATAGCCGACTCCGGATATCCTCAAGGTTAGATTAAGGTCCCATACTTTTCATCATATTTGTTAATGGGTTTCATTCTGTTATCAACTCCTTTTGCCTTCTATAAGCGAATGAGAAAAAAGATCTGCTGACTATTTTATTGAGAGTATAAATAAACCAGTTGCAATCTAGCTTGTTAGCCTTTAATCGAGGCCAAAATAATTTCTTACCTCAGAATATCTTGAAAGTGCTGCCAGATGACATTCTCATACAAAAATGCGTCTCATGCATTTCTTGGTTCCTTGTGTAGTATTTTCTTGTGTATTATGCAGCATTTTAGAGGCTTTGGTGTAGTTTTTTATTGAATTGAAATTTGATGATTATGTTAGGAATATACAGAGATTTTAAAATAATAGGAGGAAGCTTGATAGGTTATCTAAACTATACCGAAACCCAAAAGAGAGTCTGCCAAGAGGTTAAATGGCGAAACAATTAACAGGACAAAAATATACAAAAAAATTAACTGCCCTTAGAGCAGCGTGCCCTAAAAATGGTGTTGAAGGCCTAACTGGCCCCAACCCGCCGTAACGGATCATCCTTCTATCAAAACCCGACGGACCCTGGCGTGCCGCTTTGCTAGCTCTCGGCGGCTGGGTTCGGTCAAGAAAACTTTGAGTGGATATGCTCCAAAAAATGGAGATCGCTACTTATGCCTCATCCGTCGTGTACACATAGTAGCCGCTGTATACAAAATGAGAAAAGGGGCTTTTGTCCGTAAAGGACCAGAAATAGATCTCAGGCATAGCTTGATAATAAGACCCTCTCGAAATGTGGCAAAGCACGTAACTACTAAACATCTGAAAACAAACAAAAAACCAAGAAAACCTAATTCGTGAGGAAAAAAAATCACCTCTGTCCAAAAAGCGGCAGTTCGAAAGCAATCAGCCTCAAGCCCTTGATGGTGTTGGTGTCACGCCGCCTTCTGACTGCGGCCTAAAATGAGTAGCCGAAGCCCCTCCCTGCTGTATATTAGTATCTTACTTTTACTCACTTGCTCACTTTGCCATACTTTAGAGAACACATGAACTTTATCGATATACGCAGCATTAGAGAAATTTTGGATACTACTTTTCGAGCCAAAGTAAAGCAATCACAAATATCTCCGATTTTTTCGAATATAAACGAAATTATTCACTTTTTTTCCGACGCGCCCAATCCAAGCAGTTCCATTTGTGGATGAAGCAAGACTGTCTTCTATTCGGCTTGATTCACACCGCTCAATGAGACCGCTAGGCGCCAGTGGCGTGATAACGAATAACGGTAAATCAAATTCATTGCCAATTATTGGTTATGAAATGAGTTCAGATATCTAAATCCCGGAGAAGATATTTAGATACATATTTGCCGCTTTAATTTCGATACAGTGTGTATCGAAATTAATGCGCCTGCAATTTTCGTGAGGAAAACTGTTGGGTGTTATCAATATCACGATCAGAAACTTTAGGGCTGCGTTCTTTCCTATGCGATCTTCATATAATTTGCCGACATTTCCCCCTATATTCATTAATTTCTTACCTTAGTACGCACTATTCTGGAATACACGTTCCAAACCTAACGCTGTTATACGGGTTCAGAGTAGTGTCATATGTCTTTGAATTTCAGCATTCTCTCAAGTCCATACTCTTCTCGATTTTCCATTCTTCGAGATATTCTTTGCAAGCACGTAGAGTGTTTATTCACTTTTCAAATTTTTTACTATACTAACCGATCATCTGAGGTATGTATTCTCAATCCCCTTTTGCATGTACGAAAGTCTGCATTCACTCGTTTTGTTGGCGTCCTCCTACACGGTTGAAAAATATTCAGATAAAATTGATCTTCACAATGGTGTACTATTATGTATCTTAATATTCGTATAGATTATATATGTTGACGTTGGATAAAATTGGTCTATCCTATTTTGGAATAACTTTTGTACGAGTTTCGTATAAACGGGTGGTTTACACCAAGATCGGATAATATTTATCATAAATTCATATTAAAAATTCATAAAAAATAAAACGAATTATTTAGAATTACTTTTGCGTCGCAAGTCGTAAAGTTTGTAAGTGAACTGCATTGGACGCAAAAATTTACTCGGGAGTGTTTTCGTGAAACGGATTGTTTAGAATTACTTTTAAGTCGCAAGTCGTGCAATTAGCATTTCGAGTTTGTAAGTGAAGTTAATTGGAAGTGTTTATTAAAGTGTTTATTAAAGTTATTTGTGAAAATTATTTGGTAGCCATAAGGAACAGCTTTAATCACTACAGGAATATTGTAAAACTTTGATTTTGGTGAATAAAGTATATATGAATAAAATCTATCGAGTTTTTTTTTCAAATAATAAAACAAATAATCGTTATCCATCTCACAGTACATAATTGAATTTAATGCTCGAAAGTTTTACTTGGTGTACTATGTCAAGTGTTTTCACAACACCTACATCCCGCAAAAATAATTCCAATTTGATTCTGCTTTCGGAGGCTGGTTCTGATTTATAGACAAGAAGGCAACCATGATTACATTCAATAACCTTTACAAGTAAAATTATATCGATGGATATAAGTCGGAGATGTTAAAATTTGTCACAACTACCGTAAATACAAATTAAATGATTTCCAACTGCAAGTGGTCACGCCAGTCAAGTATGCACTGTGCGCTGGTGTCTGATGAAAATCAGTGCATACTTTCGAAACCACTTTGTCAAAATAGAATTTTCAATGTAGATTAAAATTTTTAATGTAAATAAAAAGTTGTTCAATTTTAATCATCCCGCAAAAATAATTCCAAACTACTTTTATCTTTGAATGCATAAATATTCAATTGTTTTCATACTTTTTTCATCATAATGGATAATTGTTCCCAATATATATATATATATATATATATATATATATATATATATATATATATATATATATATATATATATATATATATATATATGTGTATATATATATATATATATATATATATATATATATATATATATTCATAATAAAAAGGAGGGAAAAAACCAAGATTTTGGGTTAAATGATTTTGGGTTTTTGAAAATGGGATAAATTTATCGTGTGACCTCGAAATTAGAATAATATATTTCTTATTCTAAATGGTGTACATTTAATAAGAATGTGGTGTATTCATTTATATACGATTCGGATACTGTTTATAAGAGCGTCTTATTCAATTTATATGAATAATTGGTATTGATTTTATCTTATCAGATAAAATTTATCTTATCAGATTAAATTGTTTGATCTTAAACAAACTTATTGGATTGATACTAACTTTCGTTTGGACCTATATGCATTCCAAAATTTATCAAATTTATCCGAAAATTTCTAACCGTGTAGAATGCATGGTGCTCTTAAGCTCGGTACTCTACTACATTCGATTTTTGAATTCGAAAATGAAGTAAGGAAAGTTATTTTGAATACCTGTTTACTTTTATTTTTGAAGACTAGTGTTAAGTAGTAAATTTTCTCATTAGATTTACTCAGATGGCTTTTGAGAGTAGGGTCTAAACTGTGATGATACCAGCAATTTCAGGTGACGATTCCCTGGAAGGAAAAGTTTTTGATTAATTTTTTATGATGTCTGCTACTTACCTTTGAAGGACTGAATGATGGAATATCCTATTTAAGCAGCCTATGACTAAATTCCTATTCTTCGTACATCTAAATGAATGGAGCAATATAGCACTTTCTTCGATAAAAACATTCTTGAATACAGAGATTGAGACTGATAAACACTGTAGCCGCAAAGATAGCCAATGCATCCAGTCTTGATAGAGTTTGTGTAATCTAGTGAGTAGAGTTCCAAACATTGTATATCGAGTTCATCGGGCATAATTTGGTCAATTTGACTGACAGTACAAAGAGTAATCTGAGTTCAGTCAGAGCTAAAATTAGATGTGAAATCGTAAAATCAAACCAGCTCACCCGTATTGTGAGTGTCGAGTCGATTGCTAGTCGATATTCGACGAAGTTGTCGAGTCGATGGCGTTTTGGTATTGCGAGAGTCGATCGAAACGACTTATAAGTACTGCCATATTGAAATCGAGGAAAATGCTTGAATTGATTGCTATTGTGAACGAAAGTGCCATTCTGAACAATTTGTCAAGTGAAATTTTTTTTAAAAACAAAGTTGTTTTTTTTTTGGAAGTTTGTAAAATGAATTGTTTTGATTTATTTTTGGACGACGAGTTTGATGAGGACAATCAAACCGCCCTCCTAGAATTAAGGCAAAAAAGAAAGTGGCTTGAGACTAGTCAAACTCTTTGGATATGGACAATGCGAAGTAAGCACTGTGCATTAGAATAGTCATGATTTGTTTAATGAAGAGTCGATTTATACAGCATTTCAGACTTCCAAAAGAAGCATTCGTAATGCTGCTCGGAGTTTTAGATTACTACTTAACGCTAAATTAACGTTTTCAAATATTTGGTAACGAGTCTGTATATAACTTCAAACGTTGAAGCTGCAACTCATACATTTTTTTAATTTCAATTTTGAACACATCTCACATCTTCTTCATAAATCTGCAGGGTTTTTTGGTTTATTTGTAAGGACTTCTCCAGCAATTTTAACTTGTATTTTTGAAAGCAATATATTTTATTGTCCAAGTGCAGGGTTTCTGCGACATTTTTATGAATGTTTTCCTGCAGTTCAGTTTGCTTTTCGAATAATTGGAGTTTACTTTTCAGTTGGTCGGCGGTGGAATATTACTTTCTCGAGTTGTTTTTTTCCGTTGAAAAAGTTGCATCGATGGCTGCTGGTCGTAAAGCGCTTACAACTGAGGTTGCTTGATTGCTTGTGAAACAAGTTAAATTCGATGATACAAGTTCCACACTCATATCGCGCTGCGTTCCGAATTCACAGCCACAGCTAACATTTAAATTAAGTAAATCAACTACACACTCTCGAAGAAAGGAGAAATAAACTTGTTTGTTCGGACCACTACCAGTTTTTCACTATTGTTTCTTATGATCTTTTTGCGAATTTTAAATTTGAAATCGATCCACACCTGATGAGGTCATATTAGTTTAAGAATTTTGATATCTTTATAACAAACCTTCTGCCAGCCACTTATATCTCTTATAGCTCGTCCAGACTACAGCTACTTAAGTATCCGGATACATAAGTATTGTCCACACTGCAGCGACATCTGCAGATACATTTTACCCTTGCCATGAAAATCAATGAAAAGTGTCGCTGCAGTGTGGACAATACTTATGTATCCGTATACTTAAGTAGCTGTAGTCTGGACGGGCTATTATGGGCCATATAGACCAGCGTCCATGCGTCCACGCGTCCAAGCGTTTTTAGATTACACGAGTCAAGTCAACTCGAATCCAGTTTTTTGAAGGCGGGGCTAAGGCGATAAGTGGATGGATTTTACACGCTTACCATATAATAATGTTTTTTTTGCTCCGTACAAATATATTGGTAACAGAAAATTGTATGTATTTATCCATATGACTATATATACCTACATATATATGTTTGTGTCTAGATATTCAGATGCATTCAATTTTTTTTCGTAATAGTCATGCACGTAAGGATGCAAAATTTATATTATCCACATCATTATATAAGAAAATAATCATCCACAAAACATATATTTAAATGATTCATCCACACATGCCACTGAGCGAAAGAAATCATTTTAAAATCTATTGTACATGAATCAGCATACTCCACCTCCTTCGCTTTAGACCCGCCTATATAAACAAAATAAAATTGACTCGTGTAAGCAAAACACGCTAGATCGCATGGACGCGTGGACGCATGGACGCATGTCTAAATGGCCCATTACTGGTAGACCCATGCTATTTAGCTCTTCTGTAAAACTATTCCATCCATCCTTCATTTCGCCATTTTACCCACCAGCTTTAACGAATCCTCTTGTGAGCTCTTCGTTATTCTCAAGTAAAGATACAGAACGATCAAATTGTTTGGCATTTGTTATTTTCACCCTTTATGGGCCATTCAGACAAGCGTCCATGCGTCCACGCGTCCATGTGATATAGCGTGTTTTGCTTACACGAGTCAATTCGATGTTGTTTATATAGGCGGGTCTAAGGCGAAGGAGGTGGATTATGCTGATTCATGTACAATAGATTTTAAAATGATTTCTTTCGCTCAGTGGCATGTGTGGATGATTCGTTGGTGATCATTTAAATATATGTTTTGTGGATGATTATTTTCTTATATAATGATGTGGATAATATATATATTGCATCCTTACGTGCATGACTATTACGAAAAAAAATTGAATGCATCTGAATATCTAGACACAAGCATATATATATATATATATATATATAGGTATATATAGTCATATGGATTAGTATAGACAATTTTCTGTCACCAATATATTTGTACGGAGCAAAAAAAAAACATCATTATAAGCGTGTAAAATTTATGCACTTATCGCCTTGGCCCCGCCTTCAAAAAACTGGATTTGAGTTGACTTGACTCGTGTAATCTAAAAACGCATGGACGCGTGGACGCATGGAACTTGTCTGAATGGCCCATTAAAAATTATTTTATAAGCGACTGAATATTCCAAGAAAATAACTTACATTTTGCATATATCCAACTACCTGCCGATGTAACGTCGCGAAGCAAATTGCAATCGACAAAACTGTCGATATTATCGACATCGACTCGACACTCGCAATACCATATCTGTCGATATGCAGTCGATGTCGATATTATCGACATCGACTCGACACTCATAATATGGGTGATTCTTCCCAAAAACCAAGTGATTTACTTTCGAGCTAAATGCTGCCTAGTTTTGTCAGGCGTGAGAAGTAACATATACATTTTCCAAAAGCCACAATTTTTGTTGTAAAGATTGAAAAATAAATATATTTTCATTGATTAGTCACTCAAAAGCTTCTGGTATATCTGAGATAATAGTTTTAGTCGAATAACTTAAAAACGCAAATCACTAGATTTTTTACCTACTAATACTTATCAAAAAAGTGTACTAAGTATTTTGAAAATTTCAACTTTAAGTGTATACCTCAGTCTTATGTTTGACCTTAGAACTATTTGTAGGCCAGAATGTAGGACTGTATGAAAAATCGGTAATTTTCGCTCCTCCAAAGTGGTGAATGAATGTCAAAAGCTTATTAAAGGCAATAAATCACTGGTTATACATAGTTCTATGATCAATGTACTTTTAGTCAACTCAATTTTTTAGGTAACAATGAGAATTGGAAGAAAAGGACTCCGTTGCAGCACTAGGCACCTATGTAAATTAATGCAACTTTTGAAATAAAAATATATAATTATTATCTTCCATAAACAATTAAAACAAAGACGTCTTTTCAGCATGGAAAATATATTTTTTTTAATGGCATATAAAAATAAAATTTTTCAATTTCAAACATAGCCCACTATGTTAATAATTTTGGTGTGTTATGGAGTGTTGTGTATTGTGTTGCAATGTTAGTGTATTTAGGAAATATACCCACGTGTTCCCACACAACAATCGTGGGGATGTCCCATAATCTGAGAATTTGCAAAGTTGCTGCATGAAAGGAGGCAATCAAAACTTTTTGTCAAGGTCTATGAATAAAAATGATTTTCTCAGGTTTATTTTCTCCCTTTGAAAAAACTGAAACATATCTGCTTCGCTTACGGGCTAAATTCGTGGTCTGGTTAGAAACTTTCTATCCAAGAAGATGTTCTTTCAAGCTTTCGTTAGATTGATGCATTCGAACTAGCGCGATCAACTGCTCGCGATGTCGTCAAATGATTGCCATTCTGAATCCTTAAAGTCATTCCAGGTGTACCGTGATACATCATACATTAAATCTTTCCCCATCCTGTTTATAGGATAACGATAACAATCAAGGATATATTCAACCATTTGGAGTTCAATAATAAATCATATTAGTTCAATAAAAAACATATCACCAGTTAATTCATTTTCCGACAATCATTGCAAAAAATTATTAATGAGTGTCGGATATTAATACCACAGAATAAGTAAAACACGTTTATTGTAAATATTTTTGAAAGCAAACAATACCTACCAAACCATGTATGAAACTCAGCTACACGTATCTCATCATTCCTAGCACGTGATAAATTTTCAATAGTAAATAAATCGTAATTTACACTTTTCAATAAACATATACTATATGCTATCAGTAATTTCCATGAAATAAACTTAGTAAACAATAGTAAACATAATATGCAGATTATATAACGAAATGATAAGACAACGTTACCTTGAGGCTAACTATTATGTTCGTATGTTTGTTTTAATTTCAAGTGAAATCGTTTCCGATAATAGCTTGAAAGCCCACAAAGCACCACATATGAACGACGATTATTGTATAAAAGGGTAGAATTTAGTATGTTGCCAGTTGGCATCGTTAATATTTAGAGCAGTAAGACTGGAAATAATGAAAAAGAAAAACGGACGCCTACATGGGTCTAGTACTCTTGTTGACATTGCTGCTGTGCGACACATAAACGCCACCACTGTTATAAACTGGCACACGAACTTATGTGAGGGCTTTTGCTCCAGTATGTAAGTATGCACCTATATGACATAACACTGACCAAGTTATTGATTGTTTCATTACGAAGATGTCATTAATCTATGGAAAGTGGTTGGCTTGAGTTGCGTGACTTTAAGGGAAAGTGGAGCAGACATAAGTGCTGGTAATGGATTTAAGTCCGGTTAATAATTTCAAGGAAGTAAAGGAACTTTGAGTGAAAGTCTGTGAGTGGTCTAGGGTTTTTGTTTGTTTGCTATAGTACTGTTGGAAGTGTTAAATTCAATTCTGAATTGAAATAAAAAAAAGAAAATTTGATTATCTCATCACTTGCAAAATGTATTTCGCATGACATCATTCCTTTTATACACTAGCACTCAAAATGTCTTTCTGTATAGCTTTTTCAACAATTGATCCTTTTCCGAACCTTACTCTAGGTTCGTCGCCTTTAAGCACACAACATTTCAAACATCTCCATTCAAATCCCGCTATCAAATTTCCCTTTCCGTTCAGTTTGCCAATTCTTTACCGCCCATGCATATTGTTGGCTCCGGTTTTTTTTTGCAATATGGTGTTTGTTGTGTTCTTTTCATTGTCAAATCGAAGGTGAGGCTACCATTCTTTCGACGGAACTACGTTCATTGTATATTATTTACGAAGCATGCTAAAGTGGTCGATATGGTTGCAGTAGTCGCCGTTAAAATGAATTACATCACCAAAAAAGTGCTTGTTGTAGGGTACCATGTGTCATTCGGTAGTTCATGTCCGTCGTGTTGTATGCGGAATTGTGTAAACTTTTCGACATGAAAACAGGTCAAGTAAATGTTGGTGACGATGACGATGATGATTAAAAACCAGCGGAAAACGTATCGATTGACGACAACTCTTCTATCCATTGAGGCTGAATGTTGTTGTATACTGTTTCAATTCAGATTCGTTATTTGTTTGCTATTGTTGCTAACAGAAGTTGTTGGATTGAAAGTGAAATCAAGGTTACCAGTTGCACTTATGGTTGAAACTATTATATTCGAGTGTTGATTTTCAGATTAATCGATTCTTTTCAAATTTTCAATGATTTGTGATTGTTTTGAATTGCTCATTGATTTGATTAATGCATAGGAACTAATTAAGACATGCGATGAATAATTGGCAATTTTTCACTTTGTTTTTTGCTGTTGAAAAAATATTCGAATCGTTATCAGAGCCATTTATCTTTTCTACGGTCTGATTTGGACAAATAAGACATGTATGTTTGATAAGCGGTAGGCTATGAGTGATTGCGTTGTGACTAATATGGAGTTTCATCGGTTATCACGACATGCATATAAAATCAATTTTTCGCAAGTTTCATAGAGTTGGTTGGTATAGTATTTACCTGCTACATACAATCTATATATATATTTTCATCTTTTTCGTATTCCATTCGATGATAATGAGCCAAATTCAATGAAATAAAAGTCCGTTGAATCGAACAACCAAAACAACTTGGTCTAATGTTTCATTATCGTGTCGTCAGAGTGACGATGAATGTTGCTCTTTTTACTAATGTTCGGAGAAGAATGTTAGTATTATAATCACTTTGGCCAAACATTCATATTTATATGATATATATATATATATATATATATATATATATATATATATATATATATATATATATGTATATATATATATATATATATATATATATATATATATATATATATATATATATATATATATATATGTATGTATATATATATGTATGTATATATATATATATATATATATATATATATATATATATATATATATATATCATCAAAAAATTTCAGTGAAAAAATCGTAGGAACGCGCCATCCGATTGAACTGAAATTTTCAGGATACATTGCAGAATAGTGCCACGTCTCACAAAAAGTCAATAATCTTTAACCCTTTGGCGCCGGTGGCCATTTTAGTGATATTTTAAATACACCTATTTTTCTGTCCACAAATGATTTTCGCAAAAATAAAGTTTATGTTTAAATGAGCTTTGAACGTGTTACAAACGTGAATATGATAATTTTTTTGAAATTTTTAACCCTATGTGTGCGCTAGGCACCTAAAATGAAATTGGATAAATTTGAATAATTTTGAATTGCGATATCTTTTGACCAGGTTTTCAGATCATTATGAAATTTACAGGGCATATTGCTGTTACTAAGTTGTAGACTCGTGTAGTTTTTTAGTGCAGCTACACTAGGCATTGAAAATAAAAACTTTCAAACCATCGAATCTCCTGAAAAATTTTCGTCTTTTACAGTAAAAACCAATTCATATAAAAATTTTATGCTTTGTCTACACAATCAATGGAAAACTTTTGAAATTTCACATCGGACAAGAATGGTAACCCTCTTCCAATTAATTATATTTTAAGCATCAAAAATTTATTTTCACGAGAACTGACGACCCAATTATCAGATACAAATAAAATTCACAGAATGTATTGGTATTGAGTAGTATTATAGGGTTGCCAGCTATTGTTGGTTTTGTATTTATTAGCAATATCTTTATTAAGCGATTTTATCGTAAAATTTTCAAACGGGAATGATCTGCTAGTGACAACAAACAACAAATATTAAGTTTTCGGAAATTTGAAAACGTTTGCCACTGGTAACCTTAAATTTCTTTGTACCCCTATAAATTCCAATGCAGTCATCAGATCAAAACAAAATTCGCAGATTAGGTTGATTTCAATGTAAGGCAGGTGATGCTAGCAAAGGGTTGCCAACGCGAGGCGTTTTTCGCTATTTTCGTATAAATAAATGCTTATATTAATTATTCATATTGCGAACATAAACGAAACGTAGGGTGTACATTTTTGACAGCAACCCTCTACGTCCACTTGAGTGGGTAGGCAAAAAATCGGTCATACTATTTTTGCTGGAATCCTGTTTACTTCTAGAAGTTCTCCCGACGTTCTGATATATCCTTCCATTCAGTGCGTTCCGTAGAGTTCTTCCATACCAATAATGATTCTACATCATTGTCAGTAACTGAAAGTCTCTAATTACCTCTTCTGACCATTACCACCTCTGAAGCATAGGCATTCTCGGTTATTCTTCCTTTCCGATGCCGTATGAATTGGACTGATATCTTAGACAGCCAAGCTATCGAGCGCAAAAAGTTGCTATATTTTGTAATAATTAATTGCAATAATTCTGACGCTAACCCACGACTTTTGCCCGTTTCCTGCTTTTAGTTTAAATATTTATCTCTTTCAGCTTCCAAAGAAGTTGAAGTGAAATCAAGTTGGTAGTTCCTTATGATGGTTCCTGCTTTGATGCTTGTACGGCGGAGTCTGCTGTGCCTACATTTCAGCCTTGAAACTTCACGCTAAAATCAGATTGGGCCGCGTCGACGTTTTTGTTGGCTCGATCATGTGAAATTGGTGCTTCCCAAAATTACTTTCTGGTGTCCTGGTGTCTGTTGACTATCGTTCCAACGCTGTTTTGAGGTTAATTGATTGCCGTTTCATATTTTACTGCATCAGTAATAGTATTGGCATCCTCTCATGGACAGTATTTTGATTTTCGCTGTCATCATCTCTTGCAACACTCTCCGATCCTGGAAACTCACACGTTTCAGGATCCAGTAATTCGGTTTAATCGAATTATTAATTTTGCTTTTCCACTTACATAACTTCTCCTTTAACTCACTCGATTTTGAGTCGTTGATTTTACACAGCAATTTTTTTACTGAAGAGTCTGGTTCAATTAAAACTCATTTAGACGCTGCGGCAAAAAAAATGTTGATTGTTCACTTTTGTTGAAGGTCAGAAAAATTCAGAACGATCTGTTTTCTACAATCTTTTTACTTCTTTTCGAAGAAAATTAGTATTAAACTCGTTTCGCCGAAAATTCATATATATATATATATATATATATATATATATATATATATATATATATATATATATATATATATATATATATATATATATATATATATATATATATATATATATATATATATATATATATATTTATATATACATATATTTATATATATATATATATATATATATATATATATATATATATATATATATATATATATATATATATATATATATATATATATATATATATATATATATATATGTATATCAGCAAAATGATTAAGCGATATAATCTCTGGAGTGGCCGATCCGTTTGAGCTGAAATTTTCGGAGGGCATAGATGTATATAGTGGGTAGGTCCATGACTTGTCCGAATTCAGATATCCTTAACCTTTTGGCGGCGGCGGGCATTTTGGTGAATTTTCAGGTACTCCTATATTTCCAAAGAGTGTTAATTTTTGTTACAAAAAAAGTATTGGGAATAGAAAATTATTATGTTTTAAGCTTGTTTATGATAAAGAATTGAAAATTTTGAGCCTTGTGTAGGCGTAGAGTGCCTAAAAGTAGGCAATTTTTTTTTAAATTTCGATTTGTCATAACTTCTAAGAAAAACAATGGATCATAGTGAAATTTACAGAGCGTATTGTTGTAGACTAAAATTTAATACACATGGACTTTCAAGACTGTGTGAGAAACTCTGTAGCTACAGCAGGCTTCTGAAAAAAACCTCCAAATCATCGAACTTCCTGAAAAATTTTTTGATTTTTGAAAATAAATTCAAAATATTGATAAATTTTGGCTTTTGTCCACCAAATCAAAGAAAAAGTTCAAAAATTCCGCGGAAAACAAGAACGGCAACCTGTGATCAAATTACCTCTATTTTCAGCGCTGCACGAGAACTGACGATCGGATAATGCGATCAATATGAAATTTACAGGACATGCTGGTATTACCCAGGACCAAGTCTGATAGAAGTGATTTTGAAATACAGGCAATACTGTGGCAGTGGTGCCATTTTGAAAAATGGCCGAGAAAAAAACTGGTTTTTGGCTTATAGCTTCCGATTTAGCCTTCAGATTTTAACGAAATCCACGCAGTAGGTGAACCTTACTCTAAGATACATTTCATAGAAATTTGGTTAGGATTGCCAGCTATGGCAATTTTGGTCTCCTAAATATTGTAAATTTGCTCAGGAAAATAAAGGGTTTTTCCCTATAACTTGCCATGCAGTAGCGAAATCTAAACGAAATTCATGTGATAAGTGGATCTTGCCACATTTCTAATTCTGTAGGACTTCGGTTGAAAAATCACGAAAGGGCTGCCAGCTATGATGAATTTCGTAGTTTATTGACATATCTTCATCGAGCGATGTTGTCATTAGATTTCCAAATGGGAATGTTTATATTGTTTATAAATATTATGGTAGACTTATTGCTGCTTTGTTGGACAAATGCTGCCAGCACTGAACATTTTCATAATTTGTGCTATAGGAAACGCTGTCAGAAAATAATATTTGTTCCTTTTAGTAAGAAATGGTTGATATGATACTACAAAGAAGTGTATTACGTCTTCACATATTTTCAAGTCCCAAAAAGATAATTTCTTCGAAAATTAGTTTTCTAGCGGTTCTGATGTCCTAGACTTTTTATCTTACTATTTTTCCCGTTCATCTTACTCAAATATGCGAACATTGTTCGCAAATCCTACTTCTGACACAATTGTTATCCTTTTTGGGTTCCCATCTTCTAATTTTATATCTCTGATATGCTTCGATTCATAGAAATTTTTCGTTTTGTAATGTTCCCATGACACTTTGATCACCTTTTTGCCTTTCATTGTTGTCGCGGTGTTTCACTCATCTAACTCTTGAGAACATGCACATGCAGCAGTTGCTTTCCTGATTATTATTTTAAATTTTCCCGAAAATAATGGAACAGTAGCAAAAAAAAACCATCAAAATATTATAGTAATATAGCATTTTTCAAGTTCATTCCACCAAGTTTATTTACAATAACATAAAAACGCACCAGAAAAATTCACTTAGACTATGCTATCAACAATTTTCGAACAGAAAACTGAAATTTCTCTCCAAAAATTCACTACAAACTTTATTGCATATTTTCGTCTTGCCGCTGTTGTGAAAAAATGTAATAAAAGCAAAAGTACGGAACATAAACTACCGCGCATATATCTTCATTCATTCTTTCTTGTACAACTTGTACATCTTGTACATTTTTTCTTGTGTATGTAGACCATCTCGTGGTTCGACCTTACTATTACAAATTTCTTTTCTTCCAGAGCCAATAATTACCGTTGAAGACCACGTTGTGATAATAAACGCTGGTAGTTCCCATGTTATGAATTTTCATTCCAAGCTGACTGAAGTCAGTAAAGCAAAAAAATTCATTCACAAAAACATATTGATTTTATATTATTATTCAAATAAATCGACTGTAATAATCGAAAACATGATTTTCGAAGACCTTGCTGCACTCGTGACCTACTGTAGATTGATTTGAACTGGTTTAGAGCATTGATGTTGGAATGAATATATGTACATATGAGTTTATTAATAGATGTTTGATACTGAAAAACATCTAGTGTGAGTCATTTGAAAGTGAATAAGTGTGTGGGAATTCTTTTTTGATTGGCTATTTATAATACGAGTGTGATAGCAGATCTATGATAAAATATAAAAAAAAATTGTCTTGTGTTTTCGATTCATTTTGAATATGATGGTAAAACTGCATATTATTGTCCAACATGCATTAGACGTAGATTCTAAAGTCTCTTAAAATATAAAAAAAATATTTTGCTTTATCGTCGAAACCTGTTTCAATTCAAAACTAGTTGGAAGAAACGTATAACTACAGATTTTCAAAACAAATCTTATTTTCTTCAAATCGGAATCTTAAGTTATTCATTTTTTGTATAAGTATTCATAGTCTGCTAGTCCCAATAGCTTATAGCATAGCATAGCAATATGATAGTCCCCTATAGCTTTTGCAATCAGTGTATGCGCAAATAAACAAAAACATACAAAGAGAACAGCTTCAATACCTGCAGTCATGATCATTGAAATATATTTTGCTAACCATGTTAGATTTCATCAATCAAACAAATTAAATTGATAGCCATTGATACTACTTGCTTACATACAACAGAACATTCGCAACTTAATTAAAATGTAATTTGAAGTCAAATAGTACTTGCAGCTATAGAAAACAGCATACTCTCCTCGTAGAGTATTACCTATATACGGCTATAGCTATACCTTGTACGTTACTAAATTACACCTACATTAACAACTATATTCGTTCCAAATGTCTATGCTTGTATCTTTGTTGGCAATCAAGCTGTAGTGAATCATTCATTCAAAGGTAAACATTCAATCATCGACTTTAACGAACTTTCATATCAAGTACTATTCATTAGAAGGAATATAAAGTGCTAGCAGGTAAAATTACTCATTTCATTAGAGAAACTCCGATTTCAGATTTAAATTAATTTTATAGTTACAAGTCAGTGCAAAAAAAAATTGTGTTTATCTCCTTGAGTTATAAATAAATAAGAGGATATACGGATTCCAATGTTGAGAGAAATTGAGAACTCAATTTATTCTTAAATTGATTTGACGGAATTAAATTTCTATTGACGTATTTATGACGTTGTTCATATGCATCAGTGGCGTGGCGTTCATGGAAGCAAGGGAAGCATTGCTTCCCTTACATTTGGCTGATATACATTTTCAGTTCATGGTTTTTTTAAAATCCTGAAAAAACGTATATACAAATTTGTTAAAATTTTTTTCTGAAACCAAGTTGTGAACATCTTACAAAGCTGATGTGGTAGCACCACAGACTAAGAGAGATCAACCAGCGCATGAAAGCAACGTAAAAATTGCATCTACGAGCGTTTATTTGACTCCATAAAGACTAGACTGTGACGTCATTGAACAAAGTGTGCTTGTACGATCCGTTTGGAAGCAATGAAGAATTTGCTTCCTAGGGTAAATTATCTTCTCAAGAGAGAGACTCAGAGTGGAGCTGCGAATGTATGACTGCTGAATGGAGAATGCTTGCTATGATTGAATTTGAGTAACGAGATGTGGCAAGGGCTGCCAGAGGCTGCTGATTCTTTAAACGTGAATTATCTATGGTTTTTATTATGAAATTTTTTTTTGTGTGTGCTATTTTGCATAGAAATTTTTTTGAAGGTTTTTTAATTGATGAAGGCATTTATTCACTAATAGCCTATAGAATTTGGTAATAATATTCCATGGTAGTAAAAGGTGAACCTGTAAACTAGAATTGTGTAGAATTTAATGTGTAAAATTATTGTGTAAAATCGCATGATTTTTTTGATTGATATTTGAAACAGTGACAGGTTGAATTAGGTGAAAGTGTTTATATTTTCTGTGGATCAAAATTTTATAACACATAAATTTATTCAATTTCTTTTTGGATTTCGGTAATATGCTGAAAAAAAGGTAATCATCAACAAGGATCGATCGAAACCGAATACGTAAATTCTCTATTTAACAATGAGATGTACTCGGCAGCTTGATTACAAAATTGATAAATTAAAAACTCGGTAATATCAAACAAAAATAATTTTGCTGGCCATATGTGTTATTTTCAAACGACTCAAACGTTCGGTGAAGTATTGGCTTTTCTAATTTAAATAATCTTAAAACTGTGAACAGGCATGATAAAAGAAGCATTGGTCATTTCCAATCAGTACTCTTACTTTCCAAGCTCAGATCCAGCCCAAGAATTGAAGAATCGCTGAGTAATCAATATAAATAGTCAGTGACATTGCTCAAAGTTAGGAGAAATAGAGAAATAATGAAGATTCTTATATACATTGTGCCTCATTTAGGGTGTCAAGAGCAAGCATTACATAGTTACAATGAAAATGTGGATTCTTGCAATAGTTGGAAATCACATAAAGACAAAAAATATTTAATAGTACATAACCCATAATTGCGAGCTCATCTGGACCAAGCTAATGGTTTTTCCGGAACATTAAGTTATGTTCAAAACGATCAAGAGTAGTTTTTTAACAAAAATTTGAAAGAGATTTGTAATGAAATTCTGGAAAGCAAATTCATAGCAATAATATTAGATAAAACAACCAATCGTCCATAGCTTTGGTAACATTACTTCTTTTTATAAAACTTTCTTTAAACTTTCATAAATCATACTGATGTTTCTCATAACCAAACTACGTCCCGTTCATTCAACCTTGTTTTGCATATTGTCCTAAATTTTAAAGCTATGAGGAGCCTCTGTAATATCTGGCAAAACAATTGGATTGCAAACACGTATAAAAGAAATGTATAAAACCGCAATATTTATTAATTGCTTCGCACATCGACTAAATTTGGTTTTATCAAAATCGTGCAATAGTATGCGCGAATGTAGATTTTTTCCCAATCTATTATTAGTTTTTCAACAACAACAACAATGAGTATATTTGGTTTGTATTTATTCCTCAAAAAGGCTTCCAAAATTAGCTCCAGAGACACGTTGGACTTTTGATCGGTTAATTTTAGCAATTTTTCTATAATAAAGAGCAATTTAAAGAACTTTTTTAATATGTAACTGAAAATGAGAGTGTTGATTTGGTTGGATAGACCATTAATAGTGAAAGCGGGCTTTTTGTTTTACTTAAAGATTTTCGGTTCATTTTTCTGCTGAATGTTTTTTTCTAAAAACAAAAAACCAAAAAAAAACATATTAAAGTATATTATTAACAGTTCAAACAAAATAATATACTGTACCATTTTCACAAAATTACAAAATTTGAAGATCAAATACAATCTTTAGGAAACAGTTAGATTTGGAAATATGGTCGATTTGCGAAACACCAAAACATCGTAGAAGAGCAAGGTGCATAATTGACAACAATGAGAATGACGAACCTTTACACGTGCTTATGTCAATATAATTGATAACATAATCTTTAAAGTAAACTCGAGATTTTCATTCTGAAAAAGTTTCAGATTTTTAAGCCCGTTCAATTCTTCTGAATTAAGCCACTTTCAAAATATTATATTTTTAACTCTGGGAATGTTATGATTTTACCGTTAAATATTGACATGCTTTCTTTTTGTGTGAAGAACTATAAGCGTTTATTTTCATAACAATACAGAATGTCTACTCTCACGTCTCCGTTGCTAATTCCTAGGTGCTTTTATCGAGGGGCTCTATAACACATAACTAATTTGCGGAAAGCTTAATCAACCATGAATATGAACCAATTGCTTCCCTTCGATAAATGATCACGCCACGCCACTGATATGCATCTTTTTAATGTGAAGTTACTCGTCTGCAAAGTACAATTAATAAAATTAAATATGAGTCTAGAGAATTTGAAATTCTTCAGTAGCATCAAAGAACCCAATTTGAATTGACAAAAGCGAAATAGTTTTAGATTCATATGAATAATTTATTAAACAATACAATCTAAGCTTACGTAATTACATCAATCAAGAAAAAAATTTGTTGGCATTAAATTCTGTAAATAATATTTCATTTTAGTGCTTCCGATAACGCGAAATTTTTAACTTATCCATCTTATGCAAAAATCTAGAATATCATGTCAATTGGTCCTTCTTACTCTGGTTTCCAGAGTTGTCAGAGCGATCTCAAATGATGAGTATGCGATGAGGGTGTTTGTGGACATTGAAGGGGTCTTCGATTCCGCGTCCTTTGGGGAGCTATGTCAAGCTGCAAAAGCTCATGTGGTGGACGACACCCTAATTAAATATTTTCCAATAAGCCTAATCCCATTTCCTTTGAATATTTTTTTGAGTGATAGTCTTTTGAAGCATGTATATGAACATAAAGACCTCGGCATCTTCTTTGATCCGAAGTTAAAATTTGATCTGCATGTTTCTTTTGTTGTTGCTAAGTCTTCAAAAGTAGCTTGTTTGGTTCTGCGCTGCCATTGCTTAGCAACCAATATCAACACATGTGTTCGTCTTTTTATTTCTCTTGTTCGTAGCATTGTTGAATATTGCTCCCAAGTGTGGTCTCCTCGTTTCGTGTACCTGTCTAATGCTGTTGAATCCGTTCAGCGTAAGCTTACTCGCTGCCTTTTGTACAAGTTTAATGTTGCTTATCGTTCTTATGATGACCGTCTGCTTTTCTTAAATCTCCATTTGCTGAGTATCCGCAGAATATTCCTGGATGAATGCCTTCTTTATAAGCTCTCTTGCAACATTCGCGTGTGTCATTTCTTACGTGCCTGATCGCCCGGTTAGGACTCATTCGCTTTTGATTACTCCCTTTGCGCGTACTCTTGTTTATTTTGCCACCAGCCCCGAGCCCTGGCCATCGTCCATCTTGGCATGCGCTAAATATGGGTTCCGAGCGCTGGTCATCCCCAGATCGGGTTCAGGCAATATCAATAGCTAAACTCCCCAAGACGGTTAAAGTCTTAAGAAGATTTTGGGGGGGGGGGGGGGCACACAGCTGAGATGCAGCAACCACTCAACGCCTATCTTTGTGGCTCTAAAAAAGATGGTGCAAAGACAATCGACTGGTCAATAGAAGTTAGCAAAGCTTTCGACCAAGTCAAGACTGGTTTAACAGAAGCCACTCTATTGTCCTTTCCGGACTCAAACGCCGAGCTTAATCTATTCGTAGACGCTTCTGATTCCGCCATCGGGGCTGCTCTGCAGCAAATTTTTGCGAAATTGCAGGATAAGGTATCACTTGCTGAGGGCTAACAACAGAAAATACTGATGGTGGAGTAGTTGGCCTGTGATCTATTTCGATATTGCTCATCCAAGTGGAGCATTCCGGCTCAGATTCTGCTTCAATCTCAGATGGTGTATTGAAAACAGGCATGCGGCATATCAGCGGTTCGTCAATAATAACTTTGTCAGAAAGTTCAACTGTTAAAATTGAAGTTATTTTTGCAGGTATTGTTGCAGCGGCTATCGCCTCAGGGACAACTAAAGCGTCAGTTGATGTGAATGGTCTACTTGGAGCTACTGCTCTGTTGTCCGAATTAGTTATACTTTAATGGTCGATAATCTCTCTGCATGTGGAATATCTGTCATCAATGATGAAGGAAAATCAATATCGGAAAAACGCTGTTCGATCGTAGGGTGCCATTGTAGAAGCCTGGATATACTCTTTACCAAAAATCTCTGATACTTGCCGGACAGTTACCACCATCCCCGAATTGCTACGAAGCCAGGCTGTGTATTGTTGGTCATAATATATGCTCAAGGCTCTCATGAATGCTACGTTGGTGACTTAAAGTCGATGAGTCGTATGTGGGGGGAAGCCTAATATAATAACATCGTTAGAACGAGCTTCATCAATGAGGTCACGGTTTTGTGTGTGGGTGATGTGGCCATCTAACAACAACAGCACAGGTCGATCAACCGTTGCCCCACTAAATTCAGCAAACTTTTTAACCAACAAAGTAATAATTCAGCTGTCATCCAGCCAGAATCGCTGCAAATACGCCAATCTCCAAGCGCAGCATTCAGCATTAGCTGTGAGTCCATTATTTTTCTTGGGAGCACCATCATTTGAGGCATGTATTGGCCACTGACACTAAAACATATTTCTATAGTTATTGTAGTACCTCTTTTCGCAGAAGTTCTGGATCCCACTTGTTTTCTGCCTTTTCGTGTAATTATTTTTGACTTTGTTTAGGTACATCACAATTTAAATTCTGCCCGGCGAAAGTTTGTGAAAATTAAAAAAAAAAACAGTTCAACAGCTTGTTTATTAAATTCAGCGGCACGCGAAGCTGAAGTGCTTTCTGATTTTATCTTCTCCTCTTATCAGAAAACTTCTTTTTTTTAGAGCTAAAGAGATGTTGCTTTCCATTTTTTTTTACTGCCAGAGTGTATGTCAAAGCCCTTAAATCTTTTATCGTAAGTTCATAAAAACGACTCTCCATATCCATTACACAGTTGCACAGTTCTGTTTCCTCGACATCAGAAAATACTCGCTTTTTTGGGCCTAAAGGAACTTTCACAGAAGCTGCAGGAGCAGCAAGACCTTCTAAGGCTACATCTTTAACTTTTCTTTCGAGAGTCGTTTGGGGCACAGAATATGTTTTCGACGCTTATTTACTATATACCCTATTTTCCCTTCAATTACGACATCTACCGCATTTTTCATAATCTGTTCACTCCAATTCCCCCACTCCGTTTTTTTTAATAATCTTTCGGCATCCTAAAGCAAGGTAAAATTAACATTTAGTTTAAAGGATCGTAAAGTGTCCTAAAGAAATCATAATTTTCTTCGAGGGGCAAGATGCGGTTCTTGCCCTCCTAAGCACATTTGAATAAAATAACATGGCTTAAAGAATAAAATAAAATATGGAAACAAACATGTTCTTTCCTGCTGGTGTAATCATTCATAGACAAGAATAACTTTCAGTCAGTTCTAGAAAACTAGAGTTAAGGTCCAAAACACATGCGACGTATAACACGAAAATATCGACGAACTTGACAAATACTGAGATTTTAGCGCTACTGCGAAAACGCGTGGATTCACAAGCCGGTCGCTAGATTTACAAGTTGGTGCTGTGGCTAATAAGCAACACAATAGAGCGTCATTACGAGCCAGAGCGGCTGTGATTCGCACAACCAATGAGACCCGGTACCCCGTCTAGTCCGCTACCCCGGTTTAACCCCCCCCCCCCCCTTTCTTTCCCCTATTCCGTATCAACACCCCATCCCTTCCCCTATTCCGTATCCCCACCCCATTCATATCGTGATGATCTGACAATTCTGTGGAGAGCTATCGCAATTCGAAATTTATTTGCCTACTTTTAGGCACTAAGCGCCGCATAGGGTTAAAAAAATTCCCAATTATTTTCAGAAAAAAAAAACACTATTTCACATCACTGACTTATCAAGCGACACTCCATAAATGATTGTTTGAAAGTAGCTATGGAGTATACTATGATATATTATAAATGATGACTTCTATTTAGTTTCGAAAAGTTGTACCTTTTTATGTCACTAGTTTTGCTTTGAAAAACTCTTGAACTCTATCAACAAGAAAAAAATATTCAAAAAAGGCACAGCCTAAACAAAAGTACCTTACTTCCTTGTTTTTCCTTTTTTCCTCCTTACTTTTCCTACGAAAAATGATTCATGATTTCATAATTACCAAATTTATCGCTCTCCACCTTTTAGCAATTCCCTGGCTTTTTCGAAATGAAACTTGTAATTACTAAGCCACCACTAATAACCGTCGTAGACTACTCGAATAAAATATTGAAAGCAAAAAAAAAAATGCTGACTAAGCTAAGTGGAAACTATTGCCACCATAACGGATTCTAACGAACTTAAATACCACCTGGCGAACGAAGAATTTATTTTTTAGCTGGCATGAAAAAGATCCGTTCGTAAAAATAATCCAGGCGACTGCACTACTCAACATCAGGAACAACTTACATTAACCGTTTCTGCTGGTTTTGCAATTAAAATGTCCTTGACATCTGTCCCGTCATTTGCTTCAAGCTTTCGAAATGTCAAAAATTAGTGAAATTGCCGTTTTTCAGTTCTTTTTTCGTCTTGAATCCGTGCTGGATGTAGTAGGTGAGATGCTAAGGGTTAATTTGAACTTGTGTTACGTTTGTCCCTTGTAGTGTCTAGTGCTTAACTACATCCTCGACTAGTTCTTTATTTTTTTTCTCCTTCCTGGCTCCTTCCGCTGGTACTTCCTATATGTATAAGTTTATATATAAAAACTTGAAGGGATATACGACGTACAGGATGAAAGGTGATGTGTATGAATGAGACAGGGAGGCGAACGAAAGTTACACGGGTTAAAAAAATGTTTCTCCCCAACAGGATTAACGTCGTAGTCGTCGTCGAGAGTGGCAAGGGATCCTTGTACTTGCTGATGTTCGACGTCTGTAGTTGAATTAAGTGTGTAACGGTTATTTTAATGAAATAGTTAGCGAAACAGGAGATTGCGATTGATGATGATGGATTTATTTCTGTATGGACTTAGGAAGGATTTCATAAGTATCCAGATATTGTGGATCGATTTTCTAAGACATATATTGTTAAGTGATTTAAAGATTATTTTTATGCTGAAACAAGGCGTTGTTTACGAGCTGCGGCCATTAAAGCTGAGCAAGTGAAGCTAATAAGGTTTGGTTTTAATGGGAAAACTCTGAAGTTATGCTCATCAAGTACCGTAGAGGTGATAAAGACGTCCAAAAACCCTTTCATAGTCCAAGAATCCCAGCGCATTTTAGGGACATTAAATTAGTATCGACTTTTTATTTAAAACACCGCCCAACTCCAAGGTTAGATCAGAGGCTGAAAAAGAAAAAGAAGTGGAAAAAAAAGCTTAGCGGAAATTGGTCTCCTCTAACTGGAGATTAATTACTCTCCAAGATTAATTACAAACGCATCCGGAGAAACACAAAAGCATCTGTCGGAGAACTTAAAAAAAATGTTTCGACGTCAATTGCCTTTTTTTTTCCAAAAAAAAGTTCTCTGGTACTGAAACCAGATACTTACAATCGCGAATGGAGTACCATTTTCGCATGTGTCCTTCAGTTTTTGGAGGGTTCACATTTTCCAATAAACATTTTCCATACCCAAACTTGTCGACAGGGAAGAGTTTTCACGTGAACAACAGCTAGATAACCACTTTCTACAGTTGGTTCAAGACAACGCTACATACCTAATTCTACATCAAATCAGCGAAGCAAATATGATCAGGATCTGGAGGAGAATGAAAAGGATAAAACTGTAGAATCTCCTTGATATTAATGGTTTTAATGCCAACAATTTCAAGACACGGTTCGTGGAATTGAATGCCATTCTTGACCAGGATACAAGTGTCATTCGCGTTTCCATTTCGTTCATTTGCAGTCGTATGCTCTTTATAGATATATAATCAGAATGTTTGTTGTCTGAAAGTTTGTTTGGGTCAACATGAATTTCTGCTTGCCTTGCCAGCACTCAAAAGTTCGTCGACATCCGATTCAGTCATTTCCAACGCCTGATGAGAGGTCCCAACATATACATCTGAATATCATCGGTTCAGTACTACAATCGCAAAGCTACAAATACTGCCTCACAGTAGCTGGTTGATTCATCAGGTGACCCGCGGCAGTCTCCTTAGCTGATCAAGTAATGGACTCTGTAGCCAAAGATTTCTTCAGCAATTGGGTTGCATGGTTTGAGATGCCTCGGACAATCACGACAGACTAGAGCACCCAATTTAAATCTGCATTATTCAAAGCTCTAACAGCCTCGACCAACTGCAGGAAGTTTATTACCTCTTCTTACCACCCTCCGTCCAACGGATTGTTGAGCAATACCATCGTTCCCTGAAAGTTGTCATTGTATCACAATCCTGCTGGGCCTGACGTCCTTCCTACGGTTTTACCGTAGCAGTGTCAAAGAAGACACAATGGCTTCTTACGCTCAAATAACTCACAGCACTACACTCTATCTCCTTCGATAATATATCCTTCCTGCTCATATGTCGATATACAAAATGGGATTAACCAAAATCGCCAAGTACCGAAACACCCGAATCACCTACAAAAACAAAAGCTAACATAATGCTTCCATGTGGTCCTGCATGAGAATGTAATTAAAATCCGCTGTCACAGCCTAACTATGGACGACAAAGGGCTGCTTGCCGCGTTTTCAGCTGTTCATCGCACCCGCCAACAGCTGTACAATAAGCGTTTTGACAGAACATTTGAAGCCTGCGTTCTTGAATTTTAACCAATTGAGGACGAGATCCTCGATTATACTCGCAGCAAACATTTAGCTTGCCTGTCCTCTGAGGCGTCGCTTCATAGGCCCGTATTAGACATTTTACGATTTGAGTACGCGTGCATGCAGCTTTCAATACGGTTCAATAGAAGTGTGTCAATTGCCGCTTTCATCGCACTATGCTTGCGGCATGTAGCCTGCCGGCAAAAATGCTTGCAGCTAAGCGTATAATGCATCGTGATTTTCGAAAAAATAGTATGGATGTTTTTATTTCACTTTTGTCTTATGGAAACGGTGACGTTATTGAGGTATTTGAGCGTTCTTTCAATTATTATTGCCGCCTTTAAAGTTGATAACAACCTCTTACCATAATCTGAATTTTTTGTGTGCGAGATGTTTCTTTTAATGTGAGGAGGTATCAGTGTTAGAAAAAGAAAATGTATTAGGTTAGGTTAGGTTAGTAAACAGGGCTGCCGGGAATGCGGCTTGCATTAAGCCACCAATTTGGGCTCCTTTGCCACCCTCCGCTGGCTTGTTAGAGCTGCCAAGTGACCGCTTCGCCAAACTGGATCAGCTGACTCAGCGTGACGGTGCTAGCCACCTCTGCTAACCCTTGAAAGTGGTAACAACCAAAAATCTTGAGGCGTTTATTATTTAGGGCCTGACAATCACAGAGTGTATGCTCGATGGTGTCCTCTTCCATCTCGCACCTCTTGCATAAATTGCTCGATGTCAGTCCCATTCTGTTCGCATGAAACGCGATAAGGCAGCGCCTTGTGAGCAAGCCGACCGTGGCTCTCAAGCAGTTTCTGCTGAACTTGAGCAGTTTCCTGCTTTTGCTTAGATCAGGTGATGGCCATAATGTCCTAGCCACCCTGCAGTCCAACCTGTTTTCCCATTCGGACTTCAGTTTGGCCCATATGGCGGCATCAAGTTTGCTTGTGGCCAGCGATGCAGGGGCTATTGCTAGCGCCTGAACCTTTCCTCGCTAATTCATCGGCTTTTTCGTTGCCCATGACTCCACTACGCCCTGGTACCCACAAAATCCGGATAGGAATATGCCTTGCCTTTTCATTAAGAGCCACTCTGCAAGCGTTAACAGAAAATGTATTAGTTACAAATAAATTTGATGCCATTGAGTATAGTAATGAGTATAGTAATACAACAAAAACACCCTCTTTATATCACATGAACTCGAAATTTTCTCGAAAAGGCAGCAATTAGATTTACAATCAACGAGAACCGTCGGATTGACGTTGGTAAATCTATACCGCTACGATTAAGTGAACAGGCAAAGTAGCTTCTTGGTATCGTCTCGTTGTATGCCACGCTAACGAATCTATGAAGCGAGGCTTCCATGGACAGGAATTGATTATGACAGTTGGCGAAATGTGCATCGAATCATGCAACCAATATCGTTACTCCTAAAATGATCGATTTCTCTACCGGTTTTTTTAAATTAATTAAGACGCTTTATTTTTATAGTCAGTGAAACCTGGAGTCAATTACAATTACAATAATTTTATTCAGCGTTTTATGTTATTTACAATTCACTTAATTCTATGTTAAATTTAAAATTTTAGCTGGTTTCCTTTTGCTGTGGCGCTAAACTGCTCTCGTTGTCGGTTTCGTTCCTTACTTTGGTGACTTCCCTTGGGGTTCCAGTGATACTTCTTCGATGGTCCTTATTTGAATTCAGCCTAATTTTCACGATGATTATGCGTAGCCACTTTGTTCAAGGAAGCCTCGAATGGTGAAATGTAGATATAGCTGGGGGCTTACAGAGCTCTAGTTCTCCAAGTTCTACTAGGTATTTCTGAAGAGGAGGCGTGTTAATTCCTTCATATAACTCTTTGTTAGAAAAATAGCGTTTTTCAAATTTAAAATACTTTCCTGTGCAGGAACGCAGGATTTTTCTTAGAAATTTTGCCCGCTTCTCTCTATGACTTTGAGACATTGTCATCCAAATTGGAAAGCCGTAGCTGAGTCTGATCAGCTGTCAGTAGATAAGGAGCTTTGTCATTCGAGAAAGTGCAGATTATTTTTTTTAACAGAGAATAGAGTTGGTGATACGCATAGGGAGCTTTCACTGTCATATTTCCCCATGAAGGTGTATTTTATTTCTATTTTACTGATTTATTCACTTGAACTTCACTATCAGAGGCATGGATTTCGTTTTCCTGCCGGATGGTTGGACTAAAAGGACTTCGGATTTCGTAACGCTAAGTTTGATCTCCTATTTCTTATAATAATCACTGAATCATCTTATGGTACACGAATTATGGCAGACTTAAGGGGGCAGGATGGTTTCCAACTTAAACAAAAAAAATTTTTCAATTATTTTTTTATATGAAAGTACAATATCTCAGGAATATCCTCTGAAAATTTCAAGTCAATCGGACTAAAACTCGCAGAGATACCGGTTATTTTTTCATCGTGTTGCCAGGTATATTTCAACGAGAAACCGAAATAGTCTAGCTCGAAACTCCGAGCTACATTTTTGAAGTCGGTGCGTTACATAACTCAAAAATTAATGCAATGATCTCAATGAACTTTGCCGGACATCTTTAATATGATAAATACTCGCGGATGAACGATCGTTTTTTTTTCAAAAACTTTTTTTTAAAATTTTTTACAGGCAATCATAGGCTGATTTTTTATGTGAAAATGGTACCTCCAAATTCAAAACCGCACCAAAAATCGGAAATCGTATATTATTCAATATAATTTCGTTCATCCGCGAAAACATATATTAAGTAAATCACTTCGATTTTTGGATTTCAGATAACACTGTCAGGCCAGGTTTTACGCACCGTACGACGCCTTTTTTCGAAGCGCCTTTGATCTACTGCCACCACGGGATAAATAATTAATATTTTTTTCTACAATATTTCCTACATACTCTCAAAATATAGTTCTTTAATGTGTTATAAAAAATTAGTAATTATTTTCACTCAAACCTGAGAAAAAAAATCCCAAAAATCGGCTTTTCTTCGGCCTCGGAAACCATCTTGCCCCCTTAAGATTAAATGCTGATGTGTAAGCAGGGTTGTCATCAGCACACAGAAGGGTTTTGGCCTGATTCTTTGTTCACATGGCTGATCTGCTGTGAAAATATTAAACAGGATGGGACCTAGAACTAAGCCTGCAGGCACACCACCAGATATCATTTTGATTGGAGAGATTGCTTTGCTTATTTGGACGAGAAAGTGTCTGTTGTTGTGGAAACTGTTTTGGAAACTTTTTGACAGTGTCAGCTGGAAAGCTATGCTGTATGAGTTTGTAAACGATTTCGTCCATCCATACAGAGTCAAAAGCTTTCTCGAAGTGCAGAGAACAAACGGTGGTTGATTGACCTGTTTGAAGTGCTTTTGAGGTGTCATTGAAGTACCTTTGAGGCCTCCTCAATTTGAGGAGGGCATGGGTAGTTGAGTGTTAAGCCCTGACGCCAAATTGGACAAAAGATATGTGTTGTTCTTCAATATAAGACTGTATTTTCCTAAGAATTAATCTTTCTAAAATTTTTGCTATGTAAGGATGAAGTGAGGTAAGACTGAAATTACTCACATCGTTTAAATTTCCCACATACCGTTATCAACAGCTGTTCTCGAAAGCTTCTCAAAATTTTTGAAGACAGCATCATAGAACCAAATAATGTTAGTGCGATTTCAAAAGGATTCTCGTACTTAGTAAGGATCAAAAGGATATTTATTAGTTTATCTGTTATCAAAATACAAATATAAATGTATAAATACTTTACGTTATCAAAATAAAAATGTCAGTTCTTTCAAATCTTAAAAAATTGCAACTGTACATACAAAATCTACAAAACAGGCTACTGCCAAATCGAAATCAATCCTCAGACAATTTCACTTTTTTCACTCCACCTTTATGCCCGTTTTGACTATCGCTTCGTCTTCGCTTCAAATTTCTCGTTTCGTTCGCCAAAATTTCGAGTTCTCTCTGAAAAAACGCCTTGTCCTCGAGCGTTTCTTTGGTATAGTAGTCAATAATTTGATTACCACGAACCTGATTTTGAACACGAATTCGCAACGCTTGTATGTGCATTAAGTTCCAACAGTACCATCTATCAAGCAACTGGTACCTCGCTTCGACAAGGGTATTCATTTGCTGCTGAATGAATTCACGTCGACGTCTATTGAAGCGTGATCTGCGTGATGCTTCGTTGTTTTTCTGCCGCTGCTCATCTGAACGATCAATAGTCCGGGGCATATTCCTCGCCATTTGCGGTTTATATTCGTACGTTTCGTAAGGAGTGCCTTTCAGTTGGACTTCACTATGTTCTGCTATTTCAGCCATGGTTTTAAGAAAGAGACAGTGCCCGATCAAGGTAATGTCCCGGGTATTTTTACGGTGGAGCTCCAACAATGCCGTCAGTTTCTCATCATCCAGCTTGAATAAAGGTGAGGGCTGAATTGCAACTTGCATAATACTACTTCGCGATTCTTCATCGTTGAATTGAGCCGTATAGTCACCATATGAATTGCTAGACATGATTTAGTTTTATTAAAAACCTCCAAGCTGAAAACTACACCGCTTTTCTTTTAATATCGACTTTCAAGTATATCTGCCGCAAACAATCGTTATCTGATTTCACTTGAACGATCAATTATGATCTGCTGAGGAGGTCTGCATCTACACTCCTTTTGAAGGATTAACTTTACCGGACACTTAAATTATCATTTAAATGGCGCTCAAACATAAATTAAAATTTAATTATAAAGCCATTAGGTTTTAGTAGGCAAGTTGCGTTTGTCAGTATTGTCCCAAATAATTCGTAGGTAACACAAATTTAACTTGAAAGCAATGTAAATTTGGTAAATTTAAGCATGGGTTAGAATATAACCTAAGTTGACGGTTAAATAGGGCATTTCACTCTTTGATAATGATTCCTGTAGAAAATTAGTAATTAATAAATATTTAGGCAGGTACATATTTTACCAAATATTTCAATAATTTTTATATTATGCATTTATTTGATTTATCTTTGTGATAATATCTTACAAGCATATAAATTATTTCAAATGTTATTTGGACTTTGAACATAGGCAACTCACCAAAAACTTCCGCATGCAATTTCATGCCAAATATATACTGCTTCGTGTTGTCCCAGTCTTTATAAAATGTTTCGGAAATAAATAAATGATAAGTGCTGTTTCGAAAATAAGTAATACGGATGAAAATAAATAGCCGCAATATGAATGGAATCTGTAAAATTTTTCCTTGTGAATATCATTGCAGATGAGATGTTCTGTTAAGATGGAAAAACTATTTTCCCTTTAATATATTGCTTTATTTTATCTAAATCTCTTGAATTCCACCATATACCATTTTCGAGTCTGATTCATAAAATTTTGGTACATATTCATAATATTGTTTACTCAAATTCATATTGGTTCAAATAAAATTCGTAAATTTTCGGTTCAAGCCATCTTACCTTTTTTTTTGTGTCGAATTCACAATTTTGCACGTCAAATTCAAAAGTTTCACAAGTCGAATTGAACTTTTTTCGGGAGCAAATTCATAATTTTTGCATGTTAATAATTTATGAATTTGATAGACGAAATTTCAGCTTGCCTTCAGAAAGTATGAATTAAGCTTAATAAATAATGGAATTTGACTTGCAAAAAATATGAGTTTGACTCAAAAAACGGTTGTACTTCTGAAAAGCATTTACCTCCGATAGTTCTGAAAATTTGTGTACTTATGTATTGAACGTGCTGATGAAAAATCAATTAATAAATCTTCGAAATTAAATTCAATGCATCAGCTGCTGTACATACATTATAACATTTCACTACGTGTTTGCATCTGATGCATGATATTAAAAACAATAAAACTACTATGCGATTTACTAATCACTTGGCAACATATTCTTTTGCTAGCAAGTGCCGATTCAATATTCCCAAACATACTACATCTGTTCCCAGCGTGAACACCCATCGCCACGGAGAAACAGTCGTATTGTAAGCATAAAATGCGGCTAAAAATGATTGTATCAAGCGCAGGCAAAGACAATAATAATCGAAAGCGACGTGCAGGTAGCGATCAAACACGGTCAATGAGCAATCATAGGTACCGAGCATTTTTCGTTACGCATGAAACTGCGATCGCAATTGCAAGTAAAATAGCTGCTACTCTAAACTGCTCTTTCTTCAAACTGCTCTCAATAAACTAGCTGCTAGTAAAATAGCTCCCACTCTAAACTGCTGAGTAAAAAAAACAGTTTAGCACATCTCTAACTATTGCGCCCTATTTTAAATATGCTATCATTGTCTGAAACCCCACAAGGACAGACTTCATAAAATTTTTCATCTTCCATCCTCTTTTCGTCTTCTTTGTCATTTTCCAAAACGTTTGTGGCATATACTCTGAATCTCTCTTCCACTCTTTCCATAATAGAAATAAATATTTCAAAAAAATGAAAATAAAGTTAAATACTGACAAAACTCAAGTGATATTCATAACGCACAAGAGAAGGCAGACATTTCGAAACCTTACAATGAACGGTCCGACCATATAAAGGCAAAGAACAGCCAAATGTCACTACGGGAGATTATTTGAAAGCTACAGTGATTTAGACTACTCTAATGATTTGTACCAAGACTACGTTCATAGTAGTTGGGTCTATGTTACATAGCAGTTGAGACTATGTGCATAGCAGAAACGCTTGTAGCAAATGGAGATTTAGTCTTTTTAGCTATGTTCTCTAGCTCAGCGGACTATGTACAAAGCGCTTGTGATCATAAATGCTGCACTGTGGTACATAAGACTATGCGCTATATGAATTTTTTTCTGTGGAATTTAAGTGGTGTTTACGTACATATTTCTGTGCAGGTGTTTTCGTGAATAATTTTTCTTATTAGCATTTAAGATGAACCGGTGATACTAAGTGTGTAAGATATAACCAAATTTTACGGATATTTAAGCTTAAAACATGAAAATACAGCAGCCCCATGTTTTCATTTGTTAAGTAAGAGGCCCATTTCCCACTTTCTTCACAGTAAAATGCAAGAGTGCTCCCACAGGAAAAGAATGAAAAACACGGTTTGTAGCTTAAAAGCGTACAAATTGAACTTGAAAATGCAATCGATAATTACTGAAAAGCAGAAAGTTCCCATTACCAATTTCAGATTGACTTAAAATATATATAATGTTTATTCAGAAAATTTTCAATATTAAATATTTCTAGTACATGTCTTACAGTAAATAAAAATATTTTTTTAATAATTTTTTAACACAAAATGGCGGCGATGCGAAAAAAACACATCAAAAACTGCCTCGTACAGCTTAACGCCTTTTTTGGGGAACTTGCAACATCCAGAGGAAAAAAAAATATGCTAATGAGACATATAATTCATAGATGAACCAATAAAATTTATTAAAAAAAATTAAATTTTTACATTAATTTTAATTAAAAAAATCATTTATTTTTCAAAAAAATCACGTTTTAAACATTAATAAACAAATTATTTTTCCGAAATTACAATAACATGTAAGTTCAACGATTAGATAATGTTTTGTAGATGCATAAATTTGAGCCGGATCGGTTCAATTTTTTTGAGATATTTTGTACGGAAGTTGAAAAAGTACTACTTTGAGAAAAACGCGTTTAAAGTTTGCTGTAGATAAAAATCATTGATTATTAGTTTTTACTATAGCTTACTCGTTAGTCAGCGATTCCAGGTCCATACAGCAGCCCTTCAGCCTCCTCATACATATCATTTTGGTGCATTAGAAGGTCACGGCAAGCATTTCGGGCTTCTTTTGACCTGAAAAGACTTGGACGGTTCTACCGTTCTATCCTGTCGTTGGCGGCTCTCTTGGCATAATTAAATAAGCTGGGGCTTATTTCGATACCTAAATCATTCATTAGGTGCAAAAAGAATGTATGGCCTTTGATGAACATCCCAGCGGCTATGTAAACTGATATTTCAACTATTTTCAAGCCGGCAATCTAACGGTTTTTACTACAAGGTTCATGAATACAGGCCCCTTTGTATATGATAAAAATATACAAGTGTAAAAGTACATCTGTATCTGTATTTCCTCAGAATGTCAGGTTTATTAGAATGTGGGAGGTATACACAATTAGAAAACCGCCCATAGCACCGAAAAGAAAGTAGGCAGGTATGCTCGACCTGCTGGGGAACGCCGCCCTGCCTATAACTGACTATAACTTGAGAACTAATACGAATATCGCTTCAAAACTTTTTTTGGTATATTTTAAAACCATTTCGAACATTTTGATTTAAAAAAAAAATCAATTTTTTAGCAGGTACATTTATTTTCCCCCTTAACTTTATAAATGTCACCCTTATCATATTTTAAATTTGCTTTCTACTTCAACCTGAAGTATTAAATTCAACTATTTTGCTACTATTCATCAATATATTATCCATCGAGTACACTAATCAAACCAAAGCCCTTTTAACTGTAACAACTCATCTACGGATAAATACTAGATACTTACGGATAGTTACAAAAGCATTGGGACGCTCACTTTCTCCATAATTTTTCCATTACAAATAGCTGAAAAGAACTACTTTTCAGAAAAAAGTGCTATAATAGAAAACGAGTAGTACATACATGTTTTCATAACAATAATAAAAATATATTTTCCATACAAAAACAAAAATATTTTTCAAGAAACTTCAATCATTAAAATTTAAATACTTCTCTGACTATCGGTACATTAAACTAGTTTTTATGAAATATGTGAATCATCACAAAAATGATATCATCTGTTTAACGGAATGATGCTATTATTTCCAAAGTATCTCACATTGGTTTTTCTTTTTTGCAAAACTATTCCAAAACTTATCAAATTTAAATTTACCGTCTACTACCAAACTGGGTCGATTTCATAATATGTTCGACCTCCAACTTCTTCAACTCACAACTCATTCCTCCCCTTGACTTTGAGTAATTGCATCAAAATTTAACTGCGAATTTCATGGTACTTAACCACTTTGCAGATAAATCTCATCCAGGCTTTTGAAAATCCGAATTCGCAAAATATACTCGTAAGTTAGTTAATTAGATACATATCTAATGGATCGCACGTGCGCTCGGTTACTGGTCCGGACGTCATAGCCTGTGATTATCACTAGGTCTATGAAATTCACGGCCATTATCGTCGACTGCCACCAAATTCATCTATCGGCTCGTGCAGTCACACCTTGCTCGCACCTTATTACTTTTAATTAACCGATACTATGACCGAACCATGACCTAATCGATAATAAATAATTAATTCTACGTACTAGATGCTTTTCCGTCGCTATATCGGCTCGTTCAAATAGAGATGGGTAAACGTTGCGCTTATTGCATGCTAAGCTTTTCTATGGCAAGAGTATAGTATATATGTGGTCACATATAGCGGATGTATGGACTTTATGATCCGTAAGTGCAATTGAAGCTCGAACACATACCGTGCCCTAGACAGATACTTATGACATGTGTATGTATGTAGAATATTAGCGTATGATTCATTCACCTTTCATGTTCGCGAAGCACCTTCAATAAATTGCTCCAAGGTAAAACTGTGTAGTTATAGCGTCATAAATGTGCTCCTTCAGACATTTATGGAGGTTTTTTTCGTGGTGTTATTTGTTTATGTTGTAAAAGAGTCCTGAGGTATAGTGCAATTGATGAGAAAATCATGAATATGTAGACATTTTTAGCTGTTTTGGTAGTTTAGAGTTTTTTGGTAACAGAAAATTATTATAAATTAAGCTATTTTTTACTTATATTCATATTGTTGCGCGAAACCATTGCTAGTTTTCCTCCCTTCGAGCTGATAACCAAAAATATAATCAGTGAGGCAAAGTGTCAAATTCGGCATACGAGAAAAGTCGTATTCATTTGAAGCGGTCGTTGTATAAATATACAATAGTTTACTAATTAAAGAAAAACTTCTGACACCAATGTCTAAACACGAAAATGACTTTTATTCTCATAAAAACACAAAATGAATTTGTTTCTTTGTTGAGAAATTTTGTTAAATCAAGTGAGCTATTATAACTGGCAAGAAATTCAAATGCTTTCACCCCATAAGGGCTGAAAGCGATTGACACTGTTAATCATAAGCTGCTTCTGATCAAATTGGGGCATTATGTCATTCGTGAACTTTTGCTTTCCTGGATCTTTTCGTTTTTAACTGATCGCACTTGTGTTGTCTCCCTCTTTGGCTTCTCGTCTTCACCTTTCTCCCCTTCTTCTGGTGTTCCTCAAGGTTCCATCTTAGGACCACTTTTGATCAATCTATTTATCAAAGACCTTCCCACGGTTTTTAAGTCTTCATGTCATCTGCATGATGATTTAAAAATCTTCCGAGTGATCAAAAATACTATTGAATCTCTGCTTCTTCAGGATGATTTGTATGCTCTCTTTGGTTAGTGTAACATTAACTGCTTGTCCCTTTATGTTTCCAAGTGTTTTTCTATGTCCTTTTCCCTTAAGCTTCACACTCATGTCTTTCGTTATGCTATTGATGGCACTATCCTTTCTTGTGTCGATCATTTCTCAGATCTTGGGGTCACATTTGATCGCAAACTGAAATTCGACATTCATGTCCTTCCTGTCACTAGAAAAGCTTCTCGGGTTGCTGGCTTCGTGCTTCGTTCTTGCCACAATTTATTTAGTATTGCTACTTGTATCCACCTGTTTATTACCCTTGTCTGTTCTGTACTTGAATACTGCAGTCAAGTGTGGTGTCCTCGTTTCAAATACCTTTCTGACGCTGTTGAATCAATTCAGCGCAGGTTTACACGTACTTTACTTTTTAAATATAGTCTGCCGTATTTACCCTATAGTGAACGTCTATCTCTTCTTAACATTCCTCTCCTTGAGCAGCGCAGAGTTTACTTGGATGAGAGTTTCCTGTTCAAAATCTCATTGGCATTTTTGTTCATTGAGCGGGACTCCGTAAGGCCAATCAGGCACTCCATTCTATTTGAAGTACCGTATGCTCATACTGACTCTACTCTCCCGTTTTCCGACTCTTATGCACTCACAATAGTTTTCAACTTGGTCCTCTTGCACAATCTATTGCAATTTTCAAAAATATGGTCCGTAGTAAAATTTTCGATTCTAATTAATTAATTTTATTTTCTGTTCTTGTTTATAATGGATTCTTTCTTTGCCTTTTTTGCTCTACTTAATTTTACTTTCTTATTTAATACTTTAAGAATTTTTTGTATATTTTTATTTTTATATGTACTTATACATACGTTTCTAATCAATTTTATTTTCTATTTTCTTAATGGATTCTTTCTTCTTTTTTTCTACTTATAATTTACCACTTTAAGTTATTTTTACTACTTCTATAATTTACCACTTTAAGTTATTTTTAATATAGATACTTATATTTACTAATTTACTTCTTACTATTTTTTACTAGGCCGATTTCTTGTTGATATGGTTATTCGTGTTTGTAATGGATTTTTTTTTCTTTATTTGCTTTAGTGAATTTTACTTTATTTTATTCTAACTTTAATTATTTTATATCCTTATATTTATATATTATTATTTAATTCTTGCTATTTTATTTTGGTCTTGGTATCCAATCTGTAATTGGGCCGCTTTGCCTGTAGTATTGAATACTTACCAAATACATAAATAAATAGCTGGCAAGAAATGCAAATGCTTCCGCCCCATAAGGACTGAAAGCGATTGATTCTCTACATTATTGATTGACATTGTTGTTCTTGATGTTTATATTGATTGTTGAAAAAAAATCTTTAATTAAAATCACCTTAATTCACTATTCGTCCCTTGTTGGGCTAAGTGTCAAGATCAAACCGTTATGAGCACCCTCATGAAAAAGTGGGGTTTTCCGAGAAGATAATAAAGGTTAGTGTGTAATGGAAAGACGGAGGAAAGGGACTCAATGGTGAGCGCAACAATGTTAACTGTACTAAATGTTTGCAACCCGAGTCTCTCAATCACTGTTGATAGGTCGTGCCCGAAATGTATATTTATTTTATATTATTCATTAGCCTAGCAAGGTATAAAATGTTAGAAAATTCGTAATAGCTAGTTTATAAATATGTAAAACTAGCTTAAAATTACGGTTGGTGAATGCCTTGGACAAGGGAGGATTTGAAGGATAATAATATAGTTGGGGAATAAAGATTATTTATGCTGGTGAATATCCTGCAGCACCTTGTTTGCCAGCTCATTAGCTGCATACAATTGCTCACAGCTTAAAAGGCCTGCGATACATGTAAACGTTTGAATTTAGACCGTTTTTCAGAGGCTTATTTAAAATAGAAGGAATAAATGAATCATTTTGAAATTGATCATGTTTATTCATGCATATTAAAATACAAGAATCCGATTTCATTTAATTTTTTGTTTCAAAATGGCCGCCGTAGTAACCAATCTCCTGAGACCCTCGCGACGAAAGGCATCAATCGGCGGGATTTTTAGCAACAGCCACAGCAATTTGAAATCAAAAAAATTGGTTGTAGTGTGTTTATTAAACATGTATCTTCTAGTTGAACCAAGAAAAAAAAGTCAAAAAATCGTGAATTAGCACGCCTCATAAAAAAGTACGATTTTCAACCTTTTTTTTTTAGACAGTTTTTGGGTCGAAAATGCTAAATTTTCATTGGCATTATTGAAGTTCATCTAGAAGCTTATACTATAGGAAAAACGTGTGTCAAGCTTCATAAGAATCGGTTGAGAACTTTTTTAGTTATCTTGCTCGCCAATTTAAAAAAAAGTCGTTTCGAGAAAAAAATAAAAATTAATATATGGAGCAGCAATATGCTGGAAGAAAACCACACAAAAAACTACTGTTAATAGACTCAACAAGCTTCAAAGTATTTTGATTGCATGACCAATGAGCACCATCGCACCAGCAGGAATGGGGGCCCTTCTAAACTTAGAACTGCTACACCTCAAAATTCAGGTAAAAGCAGCAAAACAGGCCATTAGCCTACAACAAGCCTACAGGTACAAATCAGGGGACCTTAAAGGCCACCTCAAAATTCTCAAGGACATCAGGCCCATAATGGAAATAATCCTTAGCAGCCAAATAAAAACCGAAGCAACAATGGGGAAGAGGTTAAAAGTCACAATTCCATCAAGGGACAAATGGGAGGATGTTTCACCTCCCTCGTACAAAGGAGCGCATATGTGGTATACAGATGGCTCAAAGATGGATTGTGGAGTGGGAGCGAAAGGAGACTACTATCTATCAAGCAGAACTATCTGCCTTTCTTAGAGCCTCACAAATAATATAGAAAAGGAACACTAAAAGGATCAGAAGAAAGATCCTACCGGATAGCCGAGTGACTCCCATGGCTATAAATCGTGATCAAATAAATTCAGCTATATTCATAGAGGTGAGAGAGGCCCTAAATGAAATAGGGACACAGAACTACCTCGAGTTGATATAGATCACCGACCATGAGGGGCACCAAGAAAACGAAGATGCTGATACCAAAGCCAAAGAAGGAGCGAGAATGTCCTTCATAGATCCTTCTCCGTACTGGGGCTTTACAAGGGCAGATATGAACAAGGGAATTAAAAGATGGAGCAAGAAAAATATTGATAACTACTGGCTTAACACTGAGGGTCTAAAACACTCAAAAAAATACCTGGGATCCGAAAGAAAAGCGCAAAAAAAAAACAGTGACTCTGTACAAAAGTAGCATAAAAGCCCTATGCGAAGCATTGACAGGCCACCTTCCCTGCAAAAATTATCTTCATAGGATAGGCGAGAAGCAGGACGACCGCTGCATGTACTGTAGGAAAATGACACAGAGTGTAGAACTCTGTCCAGCACAAGATTCGAGCTCCTTGGCTCTGCTCTTCCCTCAATCAAGGACATCACAAATGACTCGTCAAGGAACATATCCAGGTTCATTAGAAGCCTGGACATCCTATAGGACATAACGCAGAGAAAGCACCATAGACCCAGGAGGTCACAGTGCTACGGGCCCTCTGGACCCACTCACGGCTATCAATCAATCAATAAAACGCAAGCATTATTCTTGTTATGTATAGTTTTAGACGACATCAATACACTCTGAAAATTTCGCTACGATTCTATGTTTCTGTCAGAAGTTATGACAAAAGGACATTTGAAAAAAATCCTTGCCTACTTTTAGTCACTCAGTGCCGACATAAGGCTCCGAATATCAATTTTTTTTTGTCCACAAAATATTATCAGTTTTCATTTCCAGTACTTGTGTTTTGCAAAATAATTCTTTGCATAGAAACTTAGGGGTACCTACATAGAAATTCACTAAAATGCCCACAATCGCCAAAAGGTTAAAGATAGTTTAATCTGGATAAGCTATAGACCTACTCCTTATATACATCTATATCCTACGAAACCTTAGTAAAAAATCCTCTTCGAACATGAGTAAAAAAATTGTTTTAGATCATAATATGTGAACGAGCTAATATTGAAGCGCGTGAAATAATAGTTTCTAATTTAAAAAAAGAGAAAATTGTAAAAACAAATATCGGAAACACTGTGCAAATAAACTATCCTCTGCTGCCCAGCACCTAATTGAAGGATTTATTTGTGAAAATCTTGTGATTCATAAGAGTAGAGAAAAACATACAGGTACTGAAAACTAAAAAAGAATTCTCGTAAATGTCTTCAAATTCAGATACTGTTTGTCCTAGATGATGTAATTGTCTTTCAGGTGATTTTCGCAACAGTAAATACGATTTTTCATAACATCAAAAAAACTGTTTTCAATTTTTCCGGCACGAACCGATGATGGAACTAAAACGGTACGAGCATACAAAAAAGTAAGTCTTAAATCATCTAACGATTTCCGTATCTTTCTTCAATTATTTCGTCTCCACTTACAACCGAGCCAAAAGTGTACATACTCCAGTACATAAAAAAGTACACAACATTCGTGACTGTTTTTTTCAATGACTTGACATCAAAACCACCACCAAGTAAAATAATATCCGTACAGTCTGGTTAGGTTGGTTAACGACTGAGGTGACTGAGCTATCTTAAGAACTTGAGACAGTGAAATAATGAAGCTTGTTTCTAAAAGTCAAAGAGATTTGATAATCCGATAAAGATGATACAGAGACCCACTAAACTTGAAAAAAGTATCGTGTGTATGTGTGTTTCATGCAGATAAATATGTTACGGGCGTGCACTTTAATCGGCTTGGCTAGGTCAACTTCAAGTACTTTAAGACTTGAAAGCTTCAATATTGCTGCACGGCTTTGACTGCAATCATGTACATATGATAAGTCAAAACGAACAAACGACCTTGTGGGCAATCTTAGTAAGCGCAGCACAGTCATTTGCTAAGAGCCTTTTTCGTTGCAGCAGACCAGATAAGTGCATCACAAAGACAGATGGTGTCATGTGATACGTTACTGATGGAACCAGTTGCTATGAGTAATACCAATATTAAAAGGTTTTTCTTGCAGAAATATATGCAAATGAAATTTGAGTCATTGGATATGTATACACTTTATATAAACGTGGATTTATAATGTCAGACAATACATAATCAACATAGTTTTTATAAGCAACCTATATTTTTATAGAAACAATTATTTTGATACACCAAAATACTTTTTCAGTAAAGAAATATAATAACAATAGTGACTATTTCATTTTTTTTTTAATTCAATTCTCTAAGCAGCCAATTACTACAAAGAATTTAAGCATTTGACTTGTTCAGTTTCTTCTCAAGGCATCACGCTTTGGCACCAAAACATCAACGATGAAAAATTCCTGTTTCTTCAGTGTTCGTTTTGTTGCATCTTTTACTCCACACGAATGCGGTCGTTGGCATCAGCATTCTTCCAAAAATATTACTGCAAGGCAAACACTCATCACAAACACCGCAAGCACTCATTCATATTATGTATAGATACTGTGTCGTTTTTATTCACAAAGTTCGATGCGATAGAACAGCAACCACAATGATGGCAGCCAAGTATTTGCAGATTTTTAGTTTTTACTAATTTTCGAAGACATATATATATTAGCAAAATATATATATATATATATATATATATATATATATATATATATATATATATATATATATATATATATATATATATATTAGCAAAATGATTATGGGAGATAATCTCTGGAGTGACCGATCTGATTGCCGATATATATATATATATATATATATATATATATATATATATATATATATATATATATATATATATATATATATATATATATATATATATATATATATATATATATATATATATATATATATATATATATATATATATATATATATATATATATATATATATATATATATATATATATATAAGCAAAATGATTAAGGGAGATAATCTTTGGAGTGGCCGATCAGATTGAGCTGAAATTTTCGGAGCACATAGATGTATATAGTGAGTAGGTCCATGACTTGCTAGAACTCAGATATCTTTAACCTTTTGGCGGCGGCGTGCGTTTTGGTGAATTTTCAGGTACTTCTATACTTCCAAGCAGTGTAAATTTTTGCTAAAAAAAAGTATGAGGAATGAAAAGTTATTATGTTTCAAGCTTGTCTATGATAAAGAATAGGTAATTTTGAGCCTTCTGTAGACGCTGAGCGCCTAAAAATAGGCAAGGTTTTTTTTCGAATTTCTGTTGATCATCACTTCTAAGAAAAACAATGGATCATCGTGAAATTTGCAGAGCGTATTGATGTAAACAAAAATTTAACACGGGCAACTCTGTAGCTACAGCAGGCTCCTGAAAAAAAATTCTTCAAATCATCGACCTTCCTGAAAATTTTTCTAATTTCCTAACTATCAAAACATTCAACATAACCTTGAAAAAACCAAAGCCACCTCACAGAAAAAAAGACAACTTCGCATGAGCTCTTCTTTTTTTTATCAGCACATTCTATAGTTCAGCACTTGTACTACCAATGAGGAATAGAATTTCTGTACTAGGGAACTCACTGGTACAGGAGTGTTGTTGTTTCCAATGCGTATACTTTGTGCTCTGCTAGATAGAGGAGCAAAAAAGCACGCCTTATGTTGGGCGCGTTTTTTTTGCTCCTCTATCCAGTATAGAACAGAATAGACGCATTGGAAACAACAACACTCCTGTACCAGTGAATTCGCTAGTACAGAAATTATATTCCTCAAAGGCAGTTCACGTGCTGAACTATAGAATGTGCTGATAGAAAAAAGAAAAGCTCGTGAGAAATTGTATTTTTTGTTGTGAGGTGGCTTTGGTTCAAGGTTATGTTGAATGTTTTGGTTGCTAGGAAATTAGAGAAAGCTCTCATAATGTGTAGAAAGTGAAAAGAGGTAGTTTTCTGTTAGTTCTTTTTGTATTTTCTATCGACTGTGGTAGTTTATACTCGTTATTTTCTCCATTTATTTTCAGCTGTTTTGAGCTACCACAGCAAATACAGCAACCTATGTCAGTCTTAGCGAATACACTGCTGTTTTATACTAAACCGTTGCTTTTGCGGCAGAGTTCTATTCTCTTCTATATCGGAGCAAAAAAACGCACCTATTATTGTATCACTGGATTTTGCAGAACAATTTGCATTCTGCTTAACTTTGATTGCGCAAGAGATGGGATGACTTACCAGAATCGTTGTCTCAAAACATTTAAATCGAACAAGAAACGAAATAACGCTGAAAACTATTGAAATACTAGTACACTATTGCACTGTGTTAAAGAGCTAGAAAAACATTATCAAATGCTACACATTTTTGCAAAAAAAAAAAACGTAAATTGTAACAACTAGCCAATATTAGGTGCGGTTTTTTGCAACCTAGCAGAGCAGGTTAACGTAGGGTTGCAAAAAAACGATCCAGAGCAGAAAATCGCATTGTTCGAAAATGTTGTTGCATTCGCTGAGCTTTTGCTTAGATTGGTTGTTAAATTAGAAAAATTCATAGAAAAAACCTGAATGAAATCTTATATAGATTTTAATCGAAATCAGACTTGAAACTTGCATATGAAACAATCTACAATGTAATGTGCATCGAAACACTCAAAACCAGTCTGCACACTACAAGATTTGATGTAAAATAATTGAAAATGGCAGAGTGCTATGCAAATTCATTCAATTCAAACTGCCGATTTCAGCAGTGATACGAACCGTTTAGAACACTCTTATATAGAGTCTCAATATAAAGATGAACACTTTGTTTGCGTTTACAATAATAGTTTATTTATTAATAACACTTAAACTTAAGTTTGATTTCACAAGCGTATATTTGATGGCGTCTGATCGCGTTCGTGGAACATGTAAGAAGAAAGAAATAGTTCTAAAAAGGTCGCTACTTATGTTTCAAGCTTTAATCCACGCCCAGGTGGCGCTTTACGACTTTGCTGGTCGCTACAGTACTTCCCCCTCAAGAATTGTCATTACTTTGAAGGAAAGTAACTGTCAATTTTTTCGACTTTGCTCCCTTCGCTCCTGGATATGTTCGCAAAGTTGGCTGTGGCTGCTTGTTTCTGTTTGCATTTGAATCTGGAAAATGTGATGTTTTTGTTGATGTTGTTGATTTGCTATCTTCAGGTTCGTTCGTTAAATATGTGTTTAAAATAAAAGCTGGTTTGATCCTTTCGGTTGATACGTTTACTGCTTTTCCGTTAATTTCGATTTTGTAGACTCTATCTGATATTCGACTTAATATTTTAAATGGTCCAGCATATGGTTGCTGAAGAGGCTTTTTGACGTTGTCGACGCGAAGAAATACATGAGTGCGATTGGCTAATTCTTTATGCACGAATAAACTTTTATTGCAGTGGTGTTCTACAGGAGACGGTCGAAGTCGTTGCATTTCTCGCTTAAATTTCGAGAGAAAAATTTCAGGATCACTTGGTCGTTCGTCTGATTCGAAAAATTCTCCTGGTAAACGAAGAGTAGTTCCGTAAATCATTTCGGCGGCTGAACATTTTAAGTCTTCCTTAAAAGCTGTTCGTAGTCCCAAAAGAACAGTAGGTAAGCTCTCAATCCAATTACTATTTTCGTGTGCCATTAATGCAGCTTTTAGCGACCGATGCCAACGTTCGATCATACCGTTCGCTGACGGATGATATGCAGTTGTGCGGATTTGTTTGCAGCCGATTAATCTTGCAAGCAATCGAAACAATGTGGCATCAAACTGACTTCCTCTGTCTGATGTTAAAATTTTAGGTGTGCCGAAACGAGCTACCCAGTACGTATAAAATGTCGTGGCAATTGTGTCTGCGGAAATTTCGCTTATCGGAGCGGCTTCTGTCCAACGGGAAAATCGATCAATCATTGTGAGCACATATCGCTTGTTATTAATCGATGACAATGGTCCCACAATATCAATGTGGACGTGGTCGTATTATCGTCTGCAGCAAACTGGAGAGGAAAATGTTTCACGTGCCGACCGACTTTAGAACGTTGACATTGGAGGCAGTTTTTTGTCCAAGCTGTGACGTCCCTTTTTATGCTCGGCCAAACGAATTTAGCTCTCACCAGTTTACTTGTTGCTCGTGCGCCAGGATGTGATAATCGATGTACGATGTTGAAGGCTTTTCGACGAAGAGACAGGGGTATGTATGGACGAGTATTTTGCGTTGAAACGTCGCAATAAATTACTTTTCCATTTACAACAAGTTTTTTTAGTTTTAATGATGTCTCCGAATTTAACAGCTCCTGCAGCTCTGGATCGTTCTCTTGCTCTGCTGCTAAATCTGACATGTCGATGCTCGAATGGTTGGTTATCACATCGATTCGAGATAGCGCATCCGCTACTGGATTTGACCTTCCTTGTACGTAAATGATGTCCGTTGTATACTGCGCTATAAATTCTAGTTGTCTAAGCTGTCGGGGCGATGCTTTTGTTGCTTTTTGCATAAAAGCATAGCTTAGCGGTTTGTGGTCACATTTTATGCTAAATTTCCGAGCTTCTACTCGATCTCGGAAATGTTTAATGGCAGAATATATGGCAAGCAATTCCTTGTCATAAACGCTGTATTTTTTCTGCGCTTCGCTGAATTTTCGGGAAAAAAACCCTAATGGTTGCCATCTATTGTTATGATATTGTTCCAATACCGCTCCCATTCCAAAATCAGAAGCATCTGTTGCTATTGCCAATGTAGCGTTTTCTATCGGATGATTTAGCAATGTTATTTCAGTAAATAGTTCTTTACTTTCTTTAAAGGCCTTTTCTGCCGTAGGTGTCCAATTTATAATGCGTTTATCATTTTTTTTGGAATCCACCAGGTAGGCGTTTAGCGGTGCTAAAACTTCTGCGGCGTTTTGCAAAAATTTACGGTAGAAATTTATCATTCCTAAATAACGTCTCAGATCTTGCATAGTTTGTGGTTTTTTGTAGTGCAGTATAGCATCCACTTTAGTTGACAGTGGAGTAATACCTTCGCGGTTTACGGTTTAGCCAAGGTATTGAACCGAAGTTTGTCCAAACTTACATTTTGCTACGTTTATTTTGATTCCGTATTTTCGTAAACGATCGAAAACTTGTCGTAGATGACAATCGTGCTCCTCTTTTGAACTAGAAGCTACTAATATGTCATCTAAATAACAAAAACAAAATTCTAGACGTCTTAGTACCATATCAATATAGCGTTGAAACGTTTGCGCCGCGTTTTTCAATCCGAATGGCATCGCTAGGAATTCAAATAAGCCAAACGGCGTAGTAACTGCGGTTTTTTCAATATCTTCGGTTGATACCGGTATTTGGTGATACGCTCGTACTAGGTCTATAGTTGAAAATACGGTTTTTCCGTGAAGATTATGTGTAAAATCTTCAATATTTGCAATAGGATAACGATCAGGGACTGTTATGGCGTTTAAACGCCTGTAATCGCCACACGGCCTCCATTCGCCAGATTTTTTTGGCACTAAATGGAGTGGGCTGGCCCACGGACTACGTGACGGACGACAAATCCCTTTTTCGACCATATACTCGAATTCAAGTTTTGCGGCTTTATATTTATCCGGTGGCAAACGGCGTGGTTTTTCAAAAATAGGGGGGCCTCGCGTTACTATATGATGTTTTATATATATTGCATCTGTGGGCGGTACGCATATTGTAGAATTTGTGACAGTTTCATATTCTTTTAATAAATCGGAATAAGGTTCATTTAGGTTTATTGTCGTTATCGATGATACCGGTTTACCCATTATTTGTGCAATAGTTGAAAGTTGTGTTTCGTTATCGATCAACTTTTTATTCCTAACATCAACAAGCAAATTAAAATATCGCAAGAAGTCTGCGCCAATTATAGGGCGTTCAACTTCCGCTATGCAGAAAGGCCACTTAAATATTCTACGTAATCCTAAATTTAATGTAAGAATTTTTTCCCCAAAAGTATTTATAACAGTTCCATTTGCCGCATATAGCTTAATATTTCCTTCCACGCTCGTATTTTTGGTAGCTTTTGTGCACGGAATTATCGAAATGTCCGCGCCTGTGTCAACTAAGAAAGATTGATTCGAAAATTTGTCGATAATAACTAGGCGGTTCTTAGGAGAATCAAATCCGTCGTTGACCGCACTATTTGACGACGGCGACGTTAGTTTTTTGTCAAATTATAGCTGCACGGTTCGCGACATTTTCGTGCTTTCTCACCATAAATACGATGGTAGTAGCAATTTGGAGAGTCTGTTTTTGCAATATCACGTGTTTTCGAACGCGACCGTGAACGAGAACGTATAGTAAAATACCTTCTCCCGCGGCATTTCATTTCCAAGTTTTTGAGCCTGTCGAGAACCTTTGACAATGTATCTTCAATAGTACTTACTGCGTCTTCGGCTTTCATTATGCTGGCTGATGCAATGCTTGGGGCGCTTAACTCCTCCGCTATCTTATCGGCCATTTCTAACATCGGATTCGTAGCTACGTCAGCTGTGACGGAGAGAATCGCACGGACGCGAGGCGGAAGCCTTCTAAGCCATAACGCTCGCACTGCCTCGGCAGGTAACTGGTCCCCAGCCAGAGTTTTTATCTGCCTGTACAGTTGTGACGGACGTTGATCACCCAACTCTAACTCCGTTAAAACTTTAGTTAAGTTTCGCTCCGGCGTTTCGGCGTACCTGGCAATTATTTGCTTCTTCAATTCCTCGTACTTATCGGTTAAGGGAGGATTTTCCACTACGTCAGCGATTTGCTCCAGAATTGATGAATCGATATTTGCCACTACGATGTTAAATTTAACACTATCGGAAACGATGCGTGATATTGAGAATTGCGCTTCCACTTGGACGAACCATAAATTCGGGCGTCGTGTCCAAAATGGTGGCAATTTTAAATCGCGTATGGCATCAATGCGAGGCGGAAAAAAATCTTCGTTTCTGCGCGTAAATTCCTGTTTCCGCGGTGTATCACTCGTATCACTTGTTGTACTTGTTCCGGGCGTCGGTGGAGTCGCCATTTTCAAATTATGGTTTTCGAGTTTACTGTCGACGACACTGCGAATTCACTGTCGGGAAGTCACCAATTTATAGAGTCTCAATATAAAGATGAACACTTTGTTTGCGTTTACAATAATAGTTTATTTATTAATAACACTTAAACTTAAGTTTGATTTCACAAGCGTATATTTGATGGCGTCTGATCGCGTTCGTGGAACATGTAAGAAGAAAGAAATAGTTCTAAAAAGGTCGCTACTTATGTTTCAAGCTTTAGTCCACGCCCAGGTGGCGCTTTACGACTTTGCTGGTCGCTACACTTACTGTTATCAGCACACCCTACATGTAAACCCATAAACTACTACTGCTTAACATTTTTTGATTCAGTGACGTCACAAGCGCAGGATTTTTGTTGTTATATTCAATATGCTTAACAAAATTTGATCTGCTCGGGTGTGCAAAAAAACGCACCTATTATTGGATTTTTAGCTTATAAAACTTGGAAAGCAGCGTCTCCCATAACCCAAATGATAGAAATGCTTAGTGCTAGCAACACTCTAAAAACATTGCAACCAAAATTCAACAACTACTAAGTCAACTGCTTCAAGTCCAAATCATCTAACCATGTGAATATTGTTTTCTTCCAATGATTTCATCGAAAATTACACGAATAGAAAGGTGTTTGGGATTGCCATCCGAAAAATTTCCAGAATTTGAAAAATTTAAAAATTGATTATTTTCATTGTAGATACCCATGACAGTTGGCTCCGTCGAAGTCCAGACCAGGAAGTCGGTCAGGTATCTGGGAGTGACCCTGGACACCAAGCTGACGTATTGGTATTATATCCGCAAGACATGTGACAGGGCTCTCGTAGTCGTCACTTTGCTGAGTAGGCTAATGGCAAACATTGGTTGACCCAGTGAGATAAGACGGAGCCTGCCGATGGTAACGACTGATTCCATCTTGCGACATTGAGCCGAAATTTGGGGAGATGCGCTCCAAACTAAGAAGTTCCGGAAGGGCATTGTCAGCGTCCAGTGCAGGGACACCCTGCAAATCGCCTGTAGTTACCCCACGGTCTCAGAAGAGGCTGTGAATGTGGTATCGGGAGTAATCCCGATCGACCTACTAGACCTACCTCTTTCGCTCAGAGTTGGGCAGAAGTGATAAAGGATGCTGAACGCCTAAGCTAATTGATCTTATTAAGCCTTGGCTTGACCGGAGCCACGGAGAGATAAACTTTTACCTTTGTCAATTCTTGAACAAGGCTCGGTAACTTTAGGAAACACCTAAACAGAAAGGGTGAGATGGTCACACCGTACTGCCGGTACTGTGTGGCTGAGCTCGATGATGCTCAGTACACATTCTTTATCTGTAGTCGCTTAGTAAGTTTAAAGCGCAAGTCTACGATCGGCTTGGTAATACCTGAGACGATCGTGGATGCAGTACTGCGAAACGAAAGATAATTCGCGCGCAGTCTCAATATACGTTGAGAAAGTGCTGCACATAAAGTGGGAGGAGGATTGCCTTACCGACCCATGAGCTGTGATATTTTCTGAAGTCCGTGGTTACCAATGGGTGAGTCAGCATGACCGGGTTGACGTAGATACTATAGATAGCGCAAAAAGAACGGCATTTGCAATACAATTTGCGATATTTCCCGAGAAGTAGATAGCAAAATCCTGGTCCAAGTTGAAAAAAGACAGAAAGTACCTTGCCAAGATAAGACACGCCCCCTTTATACGATCAGATACGTTTCTCATTCCCACTAGACAATATACATGTGCTTTGCCAAAGAGACTATTTTAACGAATGACGATTTATGCAATATTGATTTTCTTAAAACGTATTCTGGTTATTAAAATGGTAAGCGATAAGGTAGTTAAGGTAGAATACTACTTATACCGATACCATTTAGCGAGTAAAAAGCATATCTCCGACACTTTTATGCAATGCACTATGGACAATTGATGGGAATATTCGCATGCCAATACATTTTCACCTATCAGTTACACGGATATATACATTCTCACCTATCATTTTTGCATATGATAAAGTGAACTTATATGGTTCAAACTCTTTTTAGGTGCCTGCTGATGGTAAATCGTTCATTTCATATCCGTCTCCGCCATCAGGCAAATATTGCACAATGCCGTTCTTTCAACGCTATCTATTGTATATACGCTCTGGTAGTGCTCAGACTGGTCCCGACTCAGAACTTCGTGGGCTTGTAGATGGTCTTTTTTTTTAGGGAGTTAAACCTCACATACCGCATGGCGATAGGTCACCCGGAGATCTGGTGAGCAGATTTTTTTGGCCATCTACACTCAGCAAAAAAAGAACAGCTAATAAAATATATTGCAAATATCAAATATTGCACGAGAAATAAACTAACAAAAATTCAAACTCGTAAAAGAAAAATATACGTACTAAATTTCTACTAAATTCACAAAATTCTATACGAACATCGATCACAATAAACACCCACTACCCATTTTTCTTCACATAAGAAAACGAATGATGAATAGCTTCTTTAAATGAGCAAAACTTTTCTTATTGCACAAGTTTTCCTGCACAATTGAAGATAGACATTTGAACTCGTCAAGAAAAAACGAATATTTTTTTCTCTCCGTCTTTTTGCATTCTATTCAATTTATTTCCTTTTGAAAGTTTGCATTTTTCTATGACGAAAAAGAAGTCTGAATTATATTTTTCTCTCGTATCTTCTTTAGTACTATATGCTGTTTTTCATCTTTTCTTTTCCATCGGTTGTATTTTCGATGCGGACAAAATACTACAGAGCTCATACTACAGATCAGAACGAAGAAGCGAAAAATAAAATGACATTTTTCTCCGCGATTCACTATTTAAATTCAAAGACATCGTCGAGATGCGAACCTATGTAGTGCATCGTATATGTCGTTTGTATCCAACTCTCGCAAAAAAATCACTTATTCAAGTGCATAGCTAATTTATACTGAATTATTTTCTTGATGCCGATGCCGTCGCCTCTACTTACATTTGAAATCTTGCGAGCTAGCTGCGGGTGCTGGATTGGATACTGTCTGAACAGAAGGATGACTAGTGCCGGGTTTCGGTGAGAAATTTCTGCAACGAGATCAATCTAATTAGCATAAAAACATGACGATGGCATTACTATTTTTGAGATGATAGTTAGTGTGTAGTGGGTGGAGTTGATTATGACTTTCAATTATAAATACGTAATTTTGGATGAGAATAAAAAAGCGAAGTATGGAGTAGGGATAGATTGAATATAATTTGATATAAATTAGATGAACTAGCGAGATTCATATTTCCTTCCAACAATAATACTGATATTGACAAATATGTGCTAGTATTAGAGATATTTTAATTTCTATTTAATAAAGTTGTATCTGAAATTCTTTTTTCTATCCAAATCTGCTATGGTATAGACATACAAATTTCTATCATCTTTCAAAACACAGCTATGCCTCGTAAATACAAAAAACTGAAATAATTGATTGAAAACCACGCTTGCCATATGTAATGCGTCAACTGCGGAGAGCAGCATCTAGCGAACGATGGTGGTAAAAGCTACTTTAATTTACTCTTATGAAACTCAAAGGCATGGTTGCAGCGACGTGGCTAATCAGTTTACACAAAGAAGTTAAACAAGACTAGAAAAATTTATTTCGAAATAGTGTTTTCCTTAGCTGAATATATTTAAGCTGATTCAAATACAAATATCGTCGCTTACTACCAGAAGAGGCTGTGAATGTGGTATCGGGAGTAATCCCGATCGACCTACTAGACCTACCTCTTTCGCTCAGAGTTGGGCAGAAGTGATAAAGGATGCTGAACGCCTAAGCTAATTGATCTTATTAAGCCTTGGCTTGACCGGAGCCACGGAGAGATAAACTTTTACCTTTGTCAATTCTTGAACAAGGCTCGGTAACTTTAGGAAACACCTAAACAGAAAGGGTGAGATGGTCACACCGTACTGCCGGTACTGTGTGGCTGAGCTCGATGATGCTCAGTACACATTCTTTATCTGTAGTCGCTTAGTAAGTTTAAAGCGCAAGTCTACGATCGGCTTGGTAATACCTGAGACGATCGTGGATGCAGTACTGCGAAACGAAAGATAATTCGCGCGCAGTCTCAATATACGTTGAGAAAGTGCTGCACATAAAGTGGGAGGAGGATTGCCTTACCGACCCATGAGCTGTGATATTTTCTGAAGTCCGTGGTTACCAATGGGTGAGTCAGCATGACCGGGTTGACGTAGATACTATAGATAGCGCAAAAAGAACGGCATTTGCAATACAATTTGCGATATTTCCCGAGAAGTAGATAGCAAAATCCTGGTCCAAGTTGAAAAAAGACAGAAAGTACCTTGCCAAGATAAGACACGCCCCCTTTATACGATCAGATACGTTTCTCATTCCCACTAGACAATATACATGTGCTTTGCCAAAGAGACTATTTTAACGAATGACGATTTATGCAATATTGATTTTCTTAAAACGTATTCTGGTTATTAAAATGGTAAGCGATAAGGTAGTTAAGGTAGAATACTACTTATACCGATACCATTTAGCGAGTAAAAAGCATATCTCCGACACTTTTATGCAATGCACTATGGACAATTGATGGGAATATTCGCATGCCAATACATTTTCACCTATCAGTTACACGGATATATACATTCTCACCTATCATTTTTGCATATGATAAAGTGAACTTATATGGTTCAAACTCTTTTTAGGTGCCTGCTGATGGTAAATCGTTCATTTCATATCCGTCTCCGCCATCAGGCAAATATTGCACAATGCCGTTCTTTCAACGCTATCTATTGTATATACGCTCTGGTAGTGCTCAGACTGGTCCCGACTCAGAACTTCGTGGGCTTGTAGATGGTCTTTTTTTTTAGGGAGTTAAACCTCACATACCGCATGGCGATAGGTCACCCGGAGATCTGGTGAGCAGATTTTTTTGGCCATCTACACTCAGCAAAAAAAGAACAGCTAATAAAATATATTGCAAATATCAAATATTGCACGAGAAATAAACTAACAAAAATTCAAACTCGTAAAAGAAAAATATACGTACTAAATTTCTACTAAATTCACAAAATTCTATACGAACATCGATCACAATAAACACCCACTACCCATTTTTCTTCACATAAGAAAACGAATGATGAATAGCTTCTTTAAATGAGCAAAACTTTTCTTATTGCACAAGTTTTCCTGCACAATTGAAGATAGACATTTGAACTCGTCAAGAAAAAACGAATATTTTTTTCTCTCCGTCTTTTTGCATTCTATTCAATTTATTTCCTTTTGAAAGTTTGCATTTTTCTATGACGAAAAAGAAGTCTGAATTATATTTTTCTCTCGTATCTTCTTTAGTACTATATGCTGTTTTTCATCTTTTCTTTTCCATCGGTTGTATTTTCGATGCGGACAAAATACTACAGAGCTCATACTACAGATCAGAACGAAGAAGCGAAAAATAAAATGACATTTTTCTCCGCGATTCACTATTTAAATTCAAAGACATCGTCGAGATGCGAACCTATGTAGTGCATCGTATATGTCGTTTGTATCCAACTCTCGCAAAAAAATCACTTATTCAAGTGCATAGCTAATTTATACTGAATTATTTTCTTGATGCCGATGCCGTCGCCTCTACTTACATTTGAAATCTTGCGAGCTAGCTGCGGGTGCTGGATTGGATACTGTCTGAACAGAAGGATGACTAGTGCCGGGTTTCGGTGAGAAATTTCTGCAACGAGATCAATCTAATTAGCATAAAAACATGACGATGGCATTACTATTTTTGAGATGATAGTTAGTGTGTAGTGGGTGGAGTTGATTATGACTTTCAATTATAAATACGTAATTTTGGATGAGAATAAAAAAGCGAAGTATGGAGTAGGGATAGATTGAATATAATTTGATATAAATTAGATGAACTAGCGAGATTCATATTTCCTTCCAACAATAATACTGATATTGACAAATATGTGCTAGTATTAGAGATATTTTAATTTCTATTTAATAAAGTTGTATCTGAAATTCTTTTTTCTATCCAAATCTGCTATGGTATAGACATACAAATTTCTATCATCTTTCAAAACACAGCTATGCCTCGTAAATACAAAAAACTGAAATAATTGATTGAAAACCACGCTTGCCATATGTAATGCGTCAACTGCGGAGAGCAGCATCTAGCGAACGATGGTGGTAAAAGCTACTTTAATTTACTCTTATGAAACTCAAAGGCATGGTTGCAGCGACGTGGCTAATCAGTTTACACAAAGAAGTTAAACAAGACTAGAAAAATTTATTTCGAAATAGTGTTTTCCTTAGCTGAATATATTTAAGCTGATTCAAATACAAATATCGTCGCTTACTAATACTAGTATATAAACACTCTTTTACTTATGTCTCATATTTTATCAACTGATGATAAACTCCGAAAAATTGCTTGAAGAAGAAACATGTCATTATGGAAATAATCTGCGTCAAACTAGGCTGAGAGGGTGTTTCATCAGACAAAGTTCAATTCCTAACGAGGGTACGTTCTATTATACATTCCTATATACATATGCAACTCTTTCTTTCTTTATGATATAACTTCCACACCTATCCAAAAAAAAATGACAACTATATTAGCGGCTAATTACTGCTGAGAGTCCTTGGGTCTCAACAGCCTCCTCGAAAATTTTCAATCAATCCTTCACGTGTAAGGAAACTTTCAGAATGGAGGAATACTTATTGCTGCTTCTTCTAATAACACAAGTAAGGAGCTAGCTCCTTACATATACATATGTATGGTGTGACTTTCCTTTTGACTCCATACTTCCGCCACCAATACAGGAGTTGAAGGGCCTCTTCCAGTACGCTGAACTGGAGCGACTAGAACTTCTGGTGGGTTGCAAGCTGGGGCAGCAACAGACAGACTGTTTGATTTTATAACTTCTGCGGGGCTGATGAATTTAAACACTGCGATTTCTCCGATATTTGTCACCCCAAAACAGAAGAGTGGTTATTGATGTATCACTACGTTCCTCTGGAATAATTATGTTCTCCTTAGCCACGTATTCAACACCCATGTTGGAAAGAAGAAATCCAAAAAACACTCTGATTGGGCTGATTTCAATCGACTTCTTGCAAACAAAGCGTATCCTAGTGGTAAGATAAAATCGCCAAAGTCAATAAAAGCCTGGTTGAGTGATCTGAATAGAGACATAGCAAGCAGCTATGAAGAGGATCAGTAAGAGTAGATGTGGCAAGACGATTCTCAGTCGAGCTTTTAAGAGCAACACTGAGAATGACTGAATTGCCTACAGAGCTTCGAAAAGAACATATAAGAATGTGGTGGGGACATCCAAGAAGGAATCATTTAGATCGTTCTTTGAGCGACTGGAAGGTTCACGGGAGACGTTGAGGCTTTGCAAAGTCCTAGAGAAGGATAAATCGGCTAACCTGGTCTCTCTTAATCGTTCAGATGTTGACTTTACAAAATTCAAAAAGGAGTCTGTACAGACTTTACTTAGGGCTCACTTTCCGAGTGCTTCGGTGGTTGAAACGCAGAAGGCATCTGCACCTCTGACCAAACCTCCAGTTCTTCGCAGCAGTATGAAATGCTGGTACACAGCTACATCTGTGGTCACTAGTGAAAAAATCAGGGATGTAATCATGTCTTTTGAAAATATCAAACCGCCAGGCACGGATGGCATCGATCCGGTTATGCTAGGGGAGGAAATTGACTACTTGGGAGCAGACTTTAGAGAAATCTTTGGGGTATGCTTAGCCTTCGGGTATGTTCCGTCAGGGAGAGATGAATATTCAGATCCAAGTAACTTTAGGCTGATCGGCTGAACTTCATTAATGTTGAAGTACTTGCAGAGACTTGTTGAACGGCACATATACACTTTCATAAAAGTTTAACCCCTTGAACTATTGTAGGGCTATTCTATAGACACGCTGCAAATGATTATGTGCCTTGGTATCTGTGGTTCCATGAGTACTTATTCGGGTGCGTCCGTTGATACGCTTTTCAATCTGCCTGCTTTCGACATTCAAATTCAGACGGTGGTGATGAGCTCTCTAACTCAGCTGGGCCTATTGGTACAAAATGACGATCTGAGGCACTGTTGTATTAATGATTCGAAGTATGAGATCTCACTATGACTTTAGGAGAAAGTACGAAGTAATCTTCTTGAACAGAAGTGACTGAGACGATCCAGATGTCTGTGAGGGTATGCTGTAAGATCTTCACGGATGGCTCAAAGGCAGATATTAGATCTGGAGTAGGTGTCTATCTGCATTCATCAAATGACAGGTAAGCATCTTCTTTCGGAGCTCATGTTTCTGTTTTTCAAGCAGAAATATTCGCTTTCTTGGGAGCTGCCTGTTGGCCATTTATAGAAAATGGAGGGGAAAACATATTGCTACTTGGAGACGGGGAAAACATATTGCAAGCTTGGCTGATGGCGCTGCCCAGGCCCTTGACTGCTTCGAAAATCGCTCAAAAGTACAGGGCTCGCCAGATTCAATAGTTGCATCTGCTCTAGGTACCAGGGCACTGTGCTGTTGAGGGAAATGAATTGCCGACGCGGTTTTGAAGCAACGTTCGGGGCTTCCACTACAGGGCCATGAGCCCGCCTTAGGTGAGCCGACCGCATCTAGACATGCCTTTCTTCGGAAGTGGGTAGTTGATGCTCACAAAGCTAGATGGATGACTTCTGTTGCGGCTAACCACACGTAGGTCATCCTTTCAGAGCCCAACCATGCGACTGCGGCATTACTTATTATCATCATTTCATATCCAAATGTCTCGTGTTAAATTTTTGACTACTTTAACTGCTTCGATTCGTGTCCGCATCTAAAGATACACAGAGTAAAAAAAACATGTTCAAATAGTCGAACCTCAGTTATTTGTCTGGGCTTCAAAATTCTTTTGTCTTATCGATTTTTGTTGCTCCTAGGTCATTGAATCTAAAATTGTCACTGGAGCTTTAGCCATCAATCGTACCTAAATGCTGAGTGTAATTTAGTTTTTGATCATTTGTAAGGTTATAGGAAAACAAAAACCCAGCGTTGCCTTATCACTTTGACTATACAGTAGTGCATAAATGACACCAGAATTAGATTAGATTAGAAGACGGGCCATATTTTCTAGAATCAACCGATTTGCAAAAGATGATGTACAAAGCTGAAATTCAGCCATATCGTTCTGCCGCTGTCAAAACAAAAGATGCAAAATAACGCAACAATGAGCCTTCAGGGCATGATATCATCGGAGAAAATCAAAACATTTAGTCGTTGGGCGAAAGTAGTCGTGCCGAATGAGACCTCTACTGTTACTATGCTAGTTGAAACGAGAAAAAGAATCTGCATTATTTGAAACCAGCCCCAGTGGAGCAAGTAGAAACTCAAGTTCTCTACTTTATTATCTCTGACAAAAAATTTGTTTAGCCGATTTTAGTAGTATGACCTCTTTGTTTTGTTTTTTTCTTTTGCTTTGATTTTTTTCGCTTGATCTCCATAAACCATACTTGATTTAGATTAATAAAAATTTCTTTTATTTTCAAACTAGTGTGGACATAAACAAAAAGTCGAGCAGTTGAGGTAAGCAAGTTTATATTAAACTGCATGTTTAGAAAATTCAAAGAAGCAAAACACTTTAAAAATATAGCAAAGATAGCCATTACCACTCGACAAAAATGCTACTTTATAGAAACCGTTAACCAATATATTTAAAATTACTGTAAACTATAACCTAACTCTGCAACAAGCATACCAACATTGTTTTCATGGCCATTCAATTTTAAAATAGTATTCTGTTAATCACCATTGGCTCCACATTCAGTTTCATACTCACCGTTCCATCTGCAGTAATTCACTGATGCTGACCGGCCAAAAATTGTTGTTAGTTCACCACCCCAAACCCCAGTTCCCTTCAACGTCTATACATAACGAACAAATACCTCTCATTGAACCAGAGCTAGCAGCACCTGGCTTACAAAACTCAATTAAACCACGAACGAGAAAACAACCAGCAGTTTGCATGATAAAGTTCAGCATGAAGAGCCATAAAAGTATATATATTTTCATCATTTTTCCAAAACCATTCAATAGTGGAACATGGGGAATAAAAAACTCGCCAACAATTCCAAAATTGAACTCTGTTAATTTGTTAAGATTCACGAACACGAAAAGTTAGTGGATATACCTATGACCTGAACAGTTTATCTGTCTCTGTTTAGTACGTATAGTTTGGATAGAGTTGGAAGTTCTATTTATGTTACAGGTAAATATTTAATTTTCGATTTGCTTTAATGGCCAAACGCCATTCAGTATTCAATTAAGTGAATTGATTCTGAAACAATGGAGATAGTAACGTTTCATGGTGGCGATTATGAGCTTATTAATTGTCCCTGTGGGATTTGAATGATGAGATTCTGGAAGTTATGTCCTATTGTTTTTGTAGAGAGTGCACTGTTCATGCCGAGAACTGTTTGCAGATGTACTGAAATGTCAGAATAATTCATTGGTTCAATGATTGCATAGTAGTTTGACACAGTAAATTGTGTCGAAAGTCAATGATAGATACATCTTAGTGTTTGGAAGAGCCATCATAACTATCGGTGTATTGTTTAGAATAGAATTCTTGTAGCAAATGGTTGTCCTATGTAAACAAAAGGAGGCGAAAAAGGTGAGGGATCTAAACTTCTACTTACATCCAGGATCAAAGAAGGAGTATGCGGGAAAAATATGTACATAAATAAGAACAGATGTAAAGTACGGCGCAATCTCAAACTCAGTAAGAACCCAACTTTTTGTTGAGCTTAGACCGTTTCCATCTATATCAATAGATCTGTAATCAAAAATATCTTCCCTGATAGAAAAGAAGCATCTTTTCGGAGGAAAGTCTTCTTCAGAAAAATAACATAAAGCAACTTTTATGGGATTAGTTTACTGTGCTTTGATTAATACATCTTCTTGTTAAACATCCCATATACAGCTGTATGAGCTGTGGATTTACTGCAGCGTCTGCTGAATCTGCTAAAAAAAACTTGCATAATGCCTCAATTGAGCCAGAATTTCCTATACCTGTTCGAATAGAAGCATTTGAGTGTGAAAAAATTTGTTGGGGCTCTATAATTGATATCCATAACAAAAATGGAACAAGATAGTGTGGCAGGAGATCACAAGATTCTGGTCAGAAGCTATCGAATTTTAAATTAATTCTATGAAAAGATTTACCAAACATACCATCGCCGATGTAACTAGATCTCTTTGAATTGGTGCATCCTGGATAACGCCAGTGCGAGGTTTCTTTCATGTTGTTGCCAGTGCGAGGTTTCTTCATCTCAGGCGTTCGTTCCTAAGCATCATCACAAGGATCACCGGCATGGACAACTTTTTTCTATCGAATACTCTTTGATCCTGACTACGATCTACGTGCTGGGCTGGAGATATTGGCATTCTAGGCCTAATTCTTTTCTGGCAATTAATTAATTGGCAAATAAGTTGGTTCTGCAGGCTCATTTAAGTTGTACTTCTGATTAGCCCCAATCTGACTCTGAGTATCTACTCTCAGAAAGCCATGTGTAAACGATTGCATGACTTTCCTGCTATGCATCGTTAACCATATGAATATTTTGGAGACTATACATGTGAGCTAACAGTTTGAGTGTGCATCGATGTTAAACGAAAACAACAAATCAAAAACATTCAAACCGAAAGTTTTTGGACAGAAGTTTGACATCTCATTCTCTTTCAAGATAGGTCTTATTCTTCGACGAGTTGTCCCAATGGCGGTATACAAGTGACTGAAAGATTGTTCCAAAACTGGAAGAGAAGTTGCTCGGACTACTGCTCCATCGTCCGCGCCAACTTTTTTGTACCTCTGTCTAAAAGCTCTGGAAAATCAGCTTCCAAGTCTGCTCCGCGGACTTTTGGCAATACAACATTCTCCCCCATAATGGTCCGTCGGAGTGCCAAGGCAACGAAGCTGAGAAAAGAGAGGAAGAAGTCAGCAGAAGAATATTGCACTCAGCGGAACGCAAACAGAACGGTAACCAAGCAGATTCAGTGATCAGCTGCAGTTAGCTCAAGTGTCACTCTCATTTCAAGCATCTAGTCTCAAAACAATAATATCAACTTTAATCGGTATATATAATCTGGAGAAACGGCTTCTGGACTCTAAGAAAATTGGAGAGCGTGGGTTCTGATACATTGTCCGAAAAGAGCACGTTTTGTAGCTCAGCCTCCCGCAACGTTAACTACTCAGAAACCGCCAAAGCCAACTGAACAACGAAGTGATTCTCTAGCCAACAAGATGCAAAAACACGAAAGACTATTCCAACCGGAACAACTCGATCATCCAAAGAAAGGGACAAGGAGGGTCTGATAGAAGTAGTCATCGACACATCATCTCATCGGAATAATAGAAATTAAAGGACTTGGTAAGGGCTAATTCCGGACTATCGACGAGATATTCTGATGGTTGGTATCATCAGGGCAGAGTTACGATGATAGACTGTCAGGGTCAACGCTTTACGTATCTGTACAGGCTAGCAGAAACCAAGCTGGAGACTTATAGACAAGCGCGAAGTTCAAGGTGCTGCTAAGGCGCCAGAATCCAAGGAAACCAAGATCCGGAGGACCAATCCTCGCCAAACCTTCTTAACCCAAAGAAATTAAGGAGGTTATTAAACTTAATAGCAATTACCTGGCAATTATTGATTGGAAGGTGGCCAAAAGCGTTGACCTATTCGGTAACTGGCCTGATTATTAATAAGTAGTACCTTTCTTATTTGAAAACTTGAAACTATATCATTGGCTACGAAATCAAACCTAAACGTACACCGAGGTGACCTGCAAATCTCCACGCGTTATGATTAAGTTCCTACGGAAGGAGGGGATAAATCTGTCTCGGAAGATGAAGGAATTGCTGTCAAAACTTCTGAGCTAAGTGGTCGCTGTGGTCTCCCGGATCTCAAATCGAATGAGTAGATGAAAGAAAATCATTAGATCTGAGGAAGATCTGGACGGCGCTATAATCAACAAAGGTTAAGGTTCTTCAAATCAATCTTCGACCGCTCAAAGGCAGCATCGGCTTCTCTTCTCCTCTAAGACGTAATGGTAGCTCAAAAATAATGGGTCTTTGAAGACTGGGTCGCTTAAGACTACACTAGACAAAGACAGATCTGGCCATGATAGAATCTTGATGCAAGGCATGTCTGTTCCAAGCATCCCCACCGCTTGCCCAGCCATCTCAAGCAGAACGAAATGGACTAGGGGATTATTACTAGGGAAATGTTGCTGGTAAAATATATACTCATGGCTACAAACTGGAGGACAGAACGGGGTGTGAAAGAATCAGAGATCTTGGCGATTCTCGAAGCGGCCAACTGACTCTTATGTAATCAGATATTCGGAATGAAAATCTGCATTTTCACTGACAGCCAAGCGGTTATATAGAAGCTGGCCTTTGTATGCCATTCGTCTATTAACGAGATGTCGAGACGTGCGTCATTGCAGCTATTTTGGTTGCCAGTGCATAGGAATGTTAGGGGAAAATGTGAAGTGGATGAACTGGCAAGAGCTGTGATGCTTTTCCCGGAGGTGTCTTACAGTTTCCTGATTAGGATTACCACGGCTTCAGTCAAACTGGCCAGCAGCCAAAACCACCTAAATGACGCTATTAAGCCTTGTATGGAGGAACCTTCTTGTGCGATCGCAAGGCAATTGTAGGGAACTTTTGACTTCGATCGCACTAAGGGACTTCTCTATTTGAACTGGCACCTGCTTTAACTGAACACTGTTTGTTTTCCAGGCATGCAGCGTAGCTGGGTGTCCTTTACAACAATTTATCTTGGAACTGTAGATGCAAGAAAGAAGAGGAGGCAGCTCTTCATCTCTTATGCAAATGCCCGAACCTTACCAGGGGAAGGAAGCAGTCCCTTGGCTCCTACTTCTTCGCGAATCTAACCCAAGAAGCATTGGTAGACCTGGAGAGGATCAACCAATTCACCAATGACTCAGGGTCGTTCTCGACTTAATAAAGGCTCTGCACCAAACGAATGCGGTATCACAATGGGCCCTTGTGTGCCTAAGTGTGCTTTTACTGGGGTCTAACTGGAGAAGGCAGCTGGTGAACCTACCTACCTACCTAAAGACTGGGTCTGTGGGCTCTGAATTCATGGATTCATCGTTACTCTCACCAGAATCTTTAGGTAACCCAGAATATATATGTTTAGATGAAACGAAACTCTTTTAATGAAAGAAAAAAACTTTAGAAGAGGTTTATTGCCTGTACAGGCACCTATATTCACGAGAAATCATAGTTGGAGTTGCAAACCGATTTGAGCTTCGCAAGAATTATTACTGCAACAAATTTAAAAATATTAATTTCTTATATACTGCCAATAATTCTTGTAAATTAACTTCATGCAAATGCACGCCCAGTTATTTTAATCATACAATAATATCAATTAGCTACTTGGAAGTAAACTTCGCGCACTATATTTCCAATTTACAACATGAACTTCCACACTGATTCATAATTTTCATTCTCATGCTCCACTACTCCAATTATGGCACTGAAATTGATTTACCATTGTGTTGACATCGCACAAAAGCCATGACACCGAACACTGTAACAATTCTGTCTGGCACAATGAACTTTTCTGGTTAATTAGGGAAAAATCTATTCATAGCAGTCGGCAATCATAGACGCATACATACATACGAGCTTCATTATGGGAACATAGGCTAGATGTAATCTGTCAGTAGCATGGTGGATCCAGCTATAACAATGGACACTATATTATTCGCCATATCAGTTCAGTGCACACATGAAGCATCCCAGAAATCTGATTGTGAACGAAGAGGAAACTTCAGTCGGATCTGATTCAGCTGGATTCCGTTGATAGTGTTTAGATGTTTGTTTGATTCGTTAAGCTTTTTACACGACTAAATTAGTGGCGTTTAATTTGATATGGATACTGCTAATTGGTAAGGAGATTCAAAGCAAAACCAAATAATTTCAAGCAATTAACTGTTGGTAGTACACAAATTGAAATGATGATAAAGGGCAGACTTAGAGCTAATGAAAAGAATTGGTCCTTGGTATTAGAAAATATACTTAAGAAACAAATAATATGCGAGAATGTGAAGGATAACATTTTATTGATTTTGTTAAATGAGTTTTAATCATATTTGCGTATTCCCGCGTACTATTTCAATTATTAAAAATTATTTTAAAAAAATCAAAAAAGTTGAAAATACCTTTCAAAAAATTATAATAAGTACATAGAAACTAATTATCCTAATACATTTTACTCGGAGCCCGTAAAGATGCATACACCTTCAAATTGACTCTGGAAGAGTTAGCTAAAACTCCCTGGCGCTTGACTGGAAATAAAAAGAACTCTACGCTAAAAAAAATAAAAGTGAGCCCCAAGATGAAACACTATTGTACCTGCACTGTCAATGACAATTTCAATAAATACTAAAGTATACCATAATGGAGTCTCAGAGCTCAAAAGCGTGAATAGAAAGACCATATTTTCACTGGTATGTTCTAGTAAATCAGTATTTCATTTAACGGAAAATTTCAACCCGAACGCAAAACAAGGCCTGACCAAAAATTTCAGGCAAAAAGAATGTGTGCACAAAATCTATATTCAATGTATCCTTTGCCCGCTTATCTTATCTAATGGACACTTTGGTCCTTTACTATTAGGTGAACAGTCATATCTATTTTGGTCACATTATAGACTCTATATAAATATGAACTGGACTTAGAAATGAACACAGGTATGAACTGAACCTGAGTAATGAGTTATTTTCCAATTAACCTGGGGCTTGCTCCACTGGTTTGATCAGTACAGATACCTATAAAGTAAAAAAAAATAGCTACAAAATAATATTCGCAATTTGTGGCAACTCGCGTGTCACTAATTAAAACGAAGAATCAGCGTTTCATTGTAAATGACAATATAAGCAACAGCTGGGGATGCCTAAGCTGCAACCACAAATGTAGAATCGAGATTAGTCCCAACATCAACAAGTTGATAAACTCCAGCAATCATTGCAACGTCAGCTACTTCCTGAACAACCCAAGAATCTCAATTGCTAGCAACATTGACTACATCAGCAATCACTAGTTATCTCCGCTGCGGGGGTCTACCAATGCAATTTATTTGAAACGTAAACATACCTTCGACTTCCTATACTTCAGATACAATCCTCCCGCAACCAACTATTAACGTCGGTTAGTAGCAAGGAAATAACTCAAAATGATACCTTCAGTGGAAATTCTCATCAACAGACTTGTGTTCGAAACTCAAACTAAAGAACTCAAGCTGAGCATACAGCAACTTCCTTAAACAGTTCTGTTAATTGTGCTGCTATCGTTCCTTCATTGTTTTTTTCATCTGTGCAGTCATCTTGATTTTTCGCGCCTATTATATGCCGTTCACACTACACTCTAAATCAGGCGATTTCGATCAGCTGATCGCTTTAGAGCTAAATCAACTTAAATCTACCTGATCAACCACACATTTTTTCGGCTTCTGACAGAGTTAATCAAGTAGATTTAGAGTTAATCAAGTACAAATCAGGTACTATTGTGAATTTTGTCCCTGGCGAATTTTTCTCAGAGCGCGGCGAATTCCATCCGTGAGAGCGAGAGTAGATTTGAATAAAATGTCATTCGAATTTCGTCCTAAAATAGCAAAAATTGAATAAAAAAGGAAAATGTTAGTTGTACAAAGTGAAAAGAAAATGTTCTTAGATGTTCCTGCACCATTTTCAACAACTTTCACGCAAAAAAGATTGTACACATAAATTCGAATGACATTTCTCTCTCTAAATCTCCTCATTCTAAATCAATTCGGGTAGTGTGAACGCTTACCTGATTAACTTTGACAGCTTCTAAATCTACTTGATTTAGAGTGTAGTGTGAACGGCTTATTAAATAGCTAGGGCCCTCTTTGTCTGATTGTTGTTGTCATGTCCGCTCTAAATCCTCAATATTTGTTACTTTGAAGCCCAGCTGATGTTTCTCAAGGTTCTGTGGTAGGTCGCATGCTATTTCTGTAAGATGCCAATGGCCTTCTTCCTCACTTGCAAATGCCTATTTTACACGGATGATCTTAAACTATTTCGAAAATATGTGATTGTACTCTGAGTCAGTATAACCTTTAGATTCTTGAGAAAAAGCGCAAACTTATGTGTAGCACCAGGAATTATTAGCAGTTATCACGTTTTCACATTTCATATTTTGAAATCAAATTGTTCTTATGGAAATCGGTTATTCAAGAAAACGAAGGAGAGTTAATGATGAATTCAGGGTGCTAAAAACGAACTATATTTCATCCTAATGATAACCAAGACTAGTTATTAACACTTAAAAAGAGGTATCCTAACGCTTCTGGAGTTTCATCTTTAATATACTCGTATATTGCCTATTGCTGTAATTAGCGTTAAAACTGCAAAATATACTAATGCCTCTTTAACCGTTGATACGAATGAGGACAAAATAACTAAATATTATGTTTGGTATCCCTGCCTCAACTTGCCATACAGGCGATCAACAGATGGACTAGTATCCAAGATTCAGGCGAAAAGGAAGCAAAATAAGTGTTGCAGTCACTAAAATTTAATCAAGATATTCAGTGAAGTGCTATCAATCAATCAAATTTGGCCACTGCATATTCTAACCCAGAAAACATGATTTCGGACAATATCTGGAACATGTTAGAGGCACATTACCAAAGAAATACATAAATTTTAAATATATCTCGCTGATTTCAGGCTATTTTAAATTAGGTCTAGATTTATATACAACAAAAGGAAAGCTGATTTTTTGGTTGAATCTAACATCTAGTTTTGATCCTCCTGTGAAAGCCACTGCTTCTTCCCAGCTTTAAAGTCCAGCATCTAGCAGTTTTTCTGAAAAAAAAAATTGTCCCACTGGTGTTCTCTGATTGCAAAGAACGTAGCTCTGAAGACATATTTTTTACAGTGTCCCAGAGAGTTTATTAGCTGTTCATCCTTTTACTGATGCAATTTTTTGCTCCGCTCTCTTCTCTATTTTGCATAACGCCCGGTACTTATGATACGTTGAAGAAGCCCAGTTTGTTTCATGATTTTTGAAAAAATAGAGCCTTTTCCGACTAAAATCAATTTCAATGAATATTTCTAGCTCTATTATTTTACTTTTCACATTTTAGCAGCCGTTAAAGTTAAAAACCAACCAACATACACATTTTAACAAATATGATTACTCCTGCGATTATTACTTCTAATCACACTGTGCTTTAAAAAGAACAGTGAGCAGTGTGATTGCTGCAACTACTCATTGCTCTTTTGCAGAGCATAAAATATTGTCTTCTCACGTGGTCTTTTTTCACATTTAGATGAAATCTTCAACGATCTCACTTTATTGTTATCCTAGCGAAAGCTTAATTCAAGCACACAATAGATGTTATTCGCATTGTAAGCATACACTGCGCATGCGATTACAGGCAGCAGAGATATCAAAGGCCGCAAGCAATCAAAGACCGCAAAAAATAGCAAGTTTTTCGTATGCATGAAACTGTGATCGAAGTTGTGATTAAAACCACTGCTATTGTAAACTGCTCTTTCCCTAAACTAATCTCTGTGATCACTGCACTGGGTGTCTTGAAGTTTTTAATTGGCTCTTTGATTTATTGTAAAGTTAGTTTTTCTACTGTAAGATCTCATAACTAAAGTGTCATTAATGTTGAAGTCCCTAGAAAATAAAGCGTGCCAAATGCCGCTTAAAAAACCGTGTGGGGACACTAAATTCCAATGCAAAAGGTTTTTCTCTAATTAGAACCGTTTCGGTATGAACACTGCATCATATTTTGGCTCTCTTCACGGTATGAAAACTCATATTATCTTTAGAAAACGGTATACCACTCCTTTCTATTTCCTATGCATATTAAGCCTAAAAAAGCATTTCTTTCACTTTTAAATCACCTTTAAACTTCAATCGACATAATCAACGCTCTTGAATAAAGCATATTTTCGTCATACGTGATATATCAATTGTGAGAAAAATTACCTAAGTAATCAAAGATTTCAATGAGCGAAAAAAGATTTTTCGGTTTCTTGGTTCTCAGACTGCAAAAAATAGGAAGCAACTACTATGACTCCAAGCAACAATATTTTCGTGTTTTATGCTAACCAATTAGCATGCAAGTATGAAAGATGTTTTAATGATTGCTGCGAAAAGTTCGTGATAATTCTCGGTCACATGTTCTGAAAAGCATTTCCGATCTTCGATTGGAACGAACATACTGACAATTTTATGCGGGAAACGATGAAAATGTTGGTAAAGTTTAGAAGAATCTAAGAAATTTTCGTGGATTAACGAGTCTCTTCATAAGAGAAGGAAAGAAAAGGAATTTATTATAATAAAAGTGTTGAAACTTATTTGAGAAAAGTAATGAAACTGCTATTTTCAAATAGCAATATTAACGCCTATTGCTATTTTTAAATAACAATTCAAAATCTGCAATCTATTATTTGAAAGACAATTGTGTTTTACGATTGCCAAATGTTTGATTTTCATATGCCAGAGATATAGCTAAAATACATTGAACGCGAAAATCCGGCATCGAAATTTGACATATCTGTCGAAAGACATTGAACTATAAGGCAATGCCCACAGCGTTAGCGAAATATTATCTAATGTTTGGCCCGCTGACAGTGTGAACACGACCATATAGGCTAGTGAATTGGAATTTTTTGACAGCGGAAATCGACAGTCATGTCCAATATTTGCGCTTAATGAGTTTAAGGTAATAGGCAAGGTTTTAGGACGCAAGGACCTTAATACAAGCTGCTTTTGCTATAAACTGCTGTTCACCTTTGACTGCCATTAATTATGGTAACCAAATAAAATTTGTGGGAAATAGCAGATCGTAACATTTATAAATAGCAGGCTGCTATTGCTATTTACAAATATTTACAAATAGTAGTTTACAAATAGCAGTCTTCTATTAAACAGCTCATCACTAGAAATAAAAGATCCCTATCAAAGAACTACTCGTGCGTTCGTCCTGTATCACGAAATTTTGATACCGAATAATTAATTTGATATTTGGATATAATTGAATAGGAATAAAGCTACCTGTATCTAAAATGAAATATACCACTCTAGATTCTAGTGCAATAGCACAAGGACAAACGACATACTACGTGTAATGTCGCAAATAATCAAAGCGTCTCTTTCAAAAAAATTCTATGTATTGTATATTCTCTCGATTTGATATTGTTTGAAGTAAGCATCCCTTCAAATTCCATTTACATCAAATACGATTCCCTGTAACCAAATTCCTGAAAATCACATCTCCTTTACAAGCATAAATCTGATACAGACATACCAAATCCAATTTACCGAAAATCCATCAATACAAATCGAATCGAAATTCTATGCCTAAGTCAAGTAAAAAGTGAAACAAAACACCAATCCGATATCCATCACTCTAATCGACACAATAAATTTCCATGATACATACGTACATCCCTTCTGTTCAAAGAGACGCAGTTACTTTCGAGATTTTCATGTTTTTCCGTCAAGGACTAATTTCGCGGTATGGTAGAGTAATAGGAATCGGGTTACACATCAATCAGAGTTGAATCCAAAATTAGCATCCCCAAGGCATCAGTCGGGTTACAGTGTCGCAAGCCAAACTACTCACTCCCCAGACCAAAGTAACATTTCCCCATTTCATAATTCCGATCCTTGTTTCCTGGGATTCCAAATCACCTCAATATGTCATAAGTCAATTCGCATTTTTCTTTCACTTTGTCCACCCCCATCATGAACACTCCACTGAACATTTCCATGAAAATTGTGATTAATGGTATTTTATTTGTCATATTTATCAATATGATTTTTGAGAAAATTGTGTGAGATGAATTTCTGGTTATATTTCTTGTTCTAGCTTATAGCTGTCAGTTTCGTTAGTAGCAGTGTTAGATTACTTGTAATGGTAACAAAATATATATTTTTAGAAAAATGTGTGAGATGAAAATTGAGTATGAATTTGATGCCATAAAATATAGATTTGGAGTTAGATACTTTTTTTTATTTATTTAACCAAACAAGGTTACAAGAAAAAAACAAGAATAAATTTTAAAATATTTTCCTTAAGCTAAATTACAATTACATTTCTACATGTTAGCAGACTTTTGTCTGGCTATCAATTCAATATGGAAGTTATGAGGAAGGAGGAAAATGTAGTTCAAGAAATTAAAGCAGTACGTATGTTTTTTTTTGAATAATGGTTTAGAGATAGGTGGGGAATAGTTGTTTGAAAAATTGTTAAATATTTTGCAGCATCTATCTACTCCCTGTCTCCACAGACAGCGTGATGTTAATGCTTATTGAGGAGACATGTGTTCCTAGTCTGGCGTACAGGATTATTTTAAATGATTTTATTACGAAGATATTCTACGTTGACGAAACCCCTAATGGTATAGAAAACAAATTGAGGATAGTACCGCTCTCCTTGAAGAAAGTGTCGCCAGATTTAAGAGACTAAGTCTGCAACTATAAGTTGGAAAACTTTCAAAATTGTGTGGATTATAGAGATCTCTCAAGACTAAAAGCACGAACTGCTTTTAGACAGATTCCAGCTCATTGCTATGAATATTGGAAATAGGATCCGAGACGATGCAAGCGTATTTGAGTAATGGGCGAACTAAAGATTTAACACAGACCTTGTAACCGATATATTCTTGAATTCTTTCGCACGCCTTTTAATGAATCCCAGCTGCTTGCTAGGTCTTGCAAAAACTCTGCCATAGGTTCCGAAGTTTAAAACACAGCTTCTCGTCCAGGTCAACACCGAGATCTGCGATACTATCAACATTTGTCAGGAGCTGATTATTTAGGTGGTAATCAAAAGTAAAAGACGAGGTTTTGCGGGAAAAACTGATGTTATGGCATTTTCCAACGTTAAGAGTAAATTTATTTTGGTCGTACCATTGCACAAGTGACAAAAGTTTCAGCTGAAGTAAAAATTGCACAAGTGACAAAAGTTTCAGCTGAAGTGACAAAAGTTTCAGCTGATGTAAATTCAGATTCCGACTGTGAATTGTGAACATTTTGTTATATTTTCTGATCATCCGCATGAAAAATCTGCGGAATGTCAAACAACACCTCCTCCTCCTCAAAAATATTGAACAGGAGCGGCCCTAGGTGGCTGCTTTGAGGTACCCCAGATGAGACGGTATTTTTTTTTTCTTTTTTTGAAAGACGGTCTTAGAATTTAGCATGTTGCGTTCGATTTAGAATGTAACATCCCAACCAGATTAGAAGGCTGCCTGAATTGCAAAATTTTTTCGAGCCTATGTTGCAAAATGGCATGGTCGACGCGGTCAAAGGCTGTTTTGAAGTCAGTCTTTGTAGTATCGATTTGACACCCTTTTTCCATATTGCAAAGATCACCAGTTTTAAGAATTGGCGTGATATGTGCTGATTTCCAGAAAAGTGGAAATGCACCGCATGACAGTAATTTATTGAAAATTACATGCAGGGGTGGTATGATCGTTTGTTCCCCTTTAACTAGGAAGTTTGGGTGTAGTAGTTCTGGTCCAGGGCATTTTTCCATGTGAAATCATCTTACGGCTTTTGAAGTGTCTTCTCTGGCTAAATAGAGTTTATCAGCGATAGGCAACTGGCAGATTTCAGAAAGTGGCGTGCTAGATGATCCTCTGACCGATCAGATCTCTTTTTGGAACGAAGTGAAAGAATCTCTCCCGTAAAGTGACCACCTAGACATTTTTTTACAAGCCGAATGCTAAAGCTTTTTTTTATAAATTGTTCTTGAAACAAGTTGAGTGTGACGTTAATTTTACAGTAAGCCATGATAGGCATCAAGCTCGAGTAGTCTAGCGGGTAGAGCGCTGAGTTCTAGTGTTTTGGGTCCTTGTTTCGAATCTAGGTTTGCGGCAAGCACCGCGCACCGAACTATAAATTCACCTAGCTCTAAATAGGTACCTGAGCTAATCAGAGGTAAAGTGAGTCATGGAGCATATCACTTCACACTGGTATTCACATAGATTGCAAAATTATAGATGAAACTCTAACCCGTACGAGGGTTGTCGTGGGATTACTTCACTTTGGTCCAACGGAACCATCTGGAATAGTGGCTCTTGGCTTTAGAAATATAATGGTGTTCGGGTCTGGTAACTAAAATTAATTGCCGTGCACACTACCTGTTTACTAATTCTTCAAGGGTACTTCAGGAGCCAGTTAACTGCGATAAAATATTTGAAGAGGTTTATTTCCACCAAACCAACCAAAGCAGTCATGTAAATTTAACAAAAGTCTCAAAAAAAATGATTGAGAATTTGTATGGAGACAATTTATAATGATTCCTTATGCAAGTAATCTTGAGAGTAAAGCTCTTGTAACTATTATAAAATTCAAACAAAAAAGAGATTCGGATATGAATTAGGGACGGGTATCTCATTAGTGAAGCAATTAAAATGAGTCAATCTGCTGCATTCAGCAAGTGTGTCAGCACACTTTATTCTTAGTGAATTACTTCACAAGTACTTCTTCACTCTTTGTAATCATGTGTTGTTCCCTGTAGTCGACACTTTTGTGTACGCACCGCAGAGATAGGTAGCACATGAGCGAGGCATTAAAAATGAGGCAATCAATTGATGTTTGCCTTTGGCCGGCAGGGATAAGAATGAGTCAGTTACTGCACAACAGCAATCTTTTGCGTAGAGTATTTTGTATCATAGTCCCTCATTAAGCATCATTAAGCACTAGCACAGAATTGAGTTGGATATGGGTGTGAATTGCATAGTTTATACTCTACGCAATTTGCATCAGAAAGCTGTAAGCAATTCGGCACGGCGAGAGCTCGTCGATTGACAAAGGTCCTGGTGGATTATGATGGAAACTGGCTGTTGCCGAAGAACATAATATATATGCCCTGTATGGTTTAAAAGTTTTTTTCAGTGAACGTTGGCAAATTTTTAGTGATCATGTATATTTCTATTAAAAGAAAAGAAAAGTTTTGGAATTTTTCAACCCTATATGGGGGCGAAGCGCTTAAAAGTAAGCAAGGATTTTTTTCAAATTTCTATTTGTGATGACTTCTGATACAGCCATACGATTAGTTTGAAATTTCCAGATGATATTGATGACAGGACACGTTGACAAATAAGTGCATCCAAAGGTAATACTTTGTATTTACGCGCTACCTAATTAGACCATCAATTCAACATGCAAGCGTATTTGGATGCGTCTACCTTTAACGCAGTGCATATCAATTTTTTTCATGCTGCTAGCAAAATAAATCAGCCATCAGCCTCTTTAGTAATCAACGTCAAGCAGTAGCAAGTAAACAATCACTTCTTTGGGAGAACTTTGACGAAAGAGTAAGTCTTGTATAACCTCAATAGCCCTACATGAACGACTGAAAACGAGAAATATTAACAAATATATCCTCGGATTTTTAGAATAGTACTAAAAACACTAGGGGCTTGTTCCCGTAAAAAAATATTTTCGAACTGTAACTATTGCTCCAACGACTTAGCTTACTAAACGCATCAACAATATTATTTCTTAATGCTAGTTCATAAGTAGAATATAAATAATTTGCGAAAATACATTTTTTTAGCTTTCTGTATTTTCTAAAATAAAGTTGTTTTATGTTTGTCAATCGTAGTTTCTATTATCACCATTTACTCATTAAATAATGACCTGCTATATACCTACATAATTTTTCAATCAAGAACTGATTGACACAATTGTTTGACTCATACTGGTTGACTCATCCGAATGAGTGAGCTGAACTGTGTCAAAACATCAAATTGAGTCGTTTGCCCATCTCTAATACGAAGAATCGAGAAAACCACTGTACATATAGAAACAAAACAAGGCAATCAAGGAAGATCAACCCAATACTTTAATCCAGTTTGTCACTCAAAATTCATTCGCAGGATCTATAAATCCACAGACTAGTAATATTTTGATATTTTAGGTACTCGTCTTTGCTAGTCCGGAGTACCTTTTTTGTAAAGTTAAATAGTGTAGTTTGGCTCTTTAGAAATTTCGAATGGTATTAATAATTTATATGGACAAGGTAGTTTGTTTTTTTTATAAGTTTTTACTTAAACGCGTAGTTTTTAAGTTTACCAGCTGTCAGAAAATTACAGAGAATTTCATCAAAAAGTCTCACAATTCCTTGAGTCAATTTTCCCGACATGTCATTTGTGTAAAAAAAAAAGCGATTTTCGATTTTAAACTGCTCAAGAAAGTGTACTTCACGTCACGCACAATAAATAGAAAAACAAAGCATCTTATTCATTCAGTACATATGAAGTATCACAAATATTAAAGCCAACACGGAAAAAGCTGAAGACTATTCTTTTATGTCCATTTTAAACCTTTCATAAAATTAAAATAAAACGGATTCCTCTTTTCTTTTTCCCTACCATGCACATAATGCGAGAGAGAGAGAGAAAAAACATACTATACTCGTAAAAACTGAGGATATCCTGCATACAACCCACTCTCATAGTAAACTCTTTGAATTTTCCGTTTTATTATCCGTTTGCTACTGCTGAAACATTGAGAAGCTCAAGCTAACAGTAGTAGTCTACAACTATGCATGCATTCCTGCAAAATCGTATAGAAACTGGTTTTCATAATTTTTTGTAATTTTCATTAAAGCAAAATGGCTGCCAAGCTCTTATCGTTATTGTACTGGTTCTCATTTTGTTGACTAAGCAGTTATGGAAGTATATGCTGGTAGGTATGCAGTTTACGTATGCACAGAAGGTATGAGGTTATAAACTTTATAAAAGTATACTTATAGTACAGAAATTCATCTCATTAAAATTTTGGAAGGGAAATGTGTGCATGGAATACAAACAGTCTGTATTGTTGTGGAATGGAGAAAAAAATCCGGGAAATATATATGAATGGAAATAGAGAATGTAGAGGATAAGAGTGTTGACAAAAAAGTGCAATATTGTGCAATGTTTATATATATTATAAAATAATGCATTGTGACACTGTTTATGAAATGGTGTTTACACGCAATGTTTTTCAATTGAGCTTAAGATAATTATGGAAAATACGTCATAAACGAAATTAAAAAAGAAATGAAAATTAAAGTACAGTTAGTGAAAATGTTGATTTTGATTAACATTTGCTGCAGTATTACTCTCGTTTTATCTCACGCTTTTTTTCGTTATTAATCTTCTGATTTTTTTAAATATTTTTTTTTCTAATATTTTCATTTCATTTGCATTTATTGTTTTTATTGCTCTTGCTCTTTTTTTCTCTTCCTATTTTACTATATTATATTTTCTCAGGCCCTCCCCATCTACAATTCCGCTCTGCATTGTTTTTGATTTCGAGAATCTCATATCGACTTTCCTTTTTCTGCTTTCTTTTTTCATCATCATTTCCTGTTTCTCTCTTATTTGTCCCATTTTTTTGCTACTGTCTTATGTCTGTCACTTCTATCCTTGTGGGTATTTTTCACTTTGGCCCCGTATTCTCCTTTTTATCTCGTCTGCTCTATTCTTATCGTTCCTTTCTTTTCTGTTCCCTTTTGTCAGCCACTTTGATTTGTTGCCTGTCTCATTCCTTGTCCCTTTTGTTTTTCATTTTCTGTCCCTTTCATTTTCTATCTCTTTTTTGTATGTCCCTTTTGTTGTATGTCCTTTTTATTTTCTGTCCCGTCTGATTCTCTATCCGTTTTATTCTCTACGCATTACATTCTCTAGCTTTTCCATTCTGTATCCCTTTTATTCTATGTGCCTTGTGCTTTGTATTCTTTATACTGCCTGTTCTTTTTATTCTTTTTCGTTCTTATTTTCTGCTCTCTTTTATTCTCTGCCCCTTCTATTTTCTATCGCTTCTATTATCTAATCGTTTTCATTTTTATCCGTTTTATTTTCTATCCGTTTTATTTTCTATCTGTTATATTTTCTATCCATTTTATTTTCTATCCTATCTATTTGTTGTCCGTTTTATTTTCAGTCCCTTTATTTTCTATCTAATTTATTTGCTATCTGTGCTTATTTTGTACCCATTCTAATTTTTTTACCCGTTTTATTTATCATACTTCCCTTCTTCTTTGCTCTCCTTTTTATATACTATGCCTTTCGTTTTTTGTGTCTGTAGTTTTCTGCCCTTATTTGCTGCTCTTTATATTTGCTGTCCTTTTTATTTCCTGTCCGTTTTATTTCCTGTCCCTTTTGCTGCCTTTTTTATTCATTGACCCTATAATTTTCTATTCTTTTTATTATTCTCTACCACTGTCCCTGTTACTGCTCCTATCTCTGTCTTATTTTTCTCTATCCCTGTCCCACTAATTTGCTTGTATGTTGTCGTCATCGTGGCAGTACAGCCTCTCTAGTCCTGGTTTCATGCAGAAAACGCTTCCAATTGTGTCGATCTAACGACCGCGTCTTCCGATTTCGAAATCCAAACAGCGTTACGATGTCTTTCTCGACAGAGTCGTACCAACGTGTCCTAGGTTTCTCTACTGTCCTTCGACCTCCGTCTTTTCCATCAATAGGTTTTAAATTTTTTAGGTATTAAATATTCGTCCATTCGTTGCTCATGAACAGTCTATTGCAGTTTCCCCGGTTTGATGATTGTGGCGAACTCTGGATTGTCAAATATTTTGTACAACTCGCTGCTGTAACTTATTCAGCATTAGACCCGTGTCTCGGAGATGTTCAACATGTTTGCGAATGCTTGTTTAAAGGTCCATGTTTCACATCCGTTACACAACATACGTCTTATTATTGTTTAATAGTCATGAAGCTTTGTTTTCCTGTGTGTGCAACTGAAGACTGGCTAGTTAAAAGGGTATAAAAAGTTTTATTGGCGAGCTATATTTTTCGTTTTATTTATATGCCTTTTTATATGCTGTCCCTTTTATATACTGTGCTTTTTTTATATGCTGTATCTTTCATTTTCTGCCTCTTTCATTTTGTTTTCATTTTATTTTCTTTCCCTCTTATTCTCCGCTCCTTTTTTGCTGTCTCTGTTATTTTCTGTACCTATTTTCTGATGATCCCTATCCTTCTGATTTTCTGTCCCTTTCTATTCTGGTCTCTTCGTTTCTGTCTTCTTCCTTTCTGTTTTCTTGTTTTCTGTCATCTTCATTTCCGTCGTCTTGTTTTCTGTCCTCTTATTTGCTGTCCTGATGTTTTCTATCCCCTTTTTTCCTGTTCCTTTCTTTTATATCTTCTGCCTGTATATCCCCATTTTTGGCCTCATTTATTTCGTTCCCCTTTTTTCCGATCTCATTTTTCTCGTTGTTCTTTTTTCTGTAGCTTTCATTTGTGTCCTTTCCCATTCGTTTTTTTCTCTCTCCTTATTGTCTACAGCCTCCTTTGCTGTCCCTTTCTTTTCTTTTCCCTTCATTTCTACCTCCTTTATTCCCCTCCCCTTTTTTTATTACTAATGTTCGAAGAAGAATATTACTATAAAAATCACTTTGGCCAACAATTAATGTATATGTATATATATATATATATATATATATATATATATATATATATATATAAGTTAAAAATTTAAGTGAAAAAATCTCACAGAACGCGCCATCTGATTCAACTAAAATTTTCAGGATACATTGGTGTATATGCAGAATAGTGACAGGACTCACCAAACGTGTATAATCTTTAACCCTTTGGCGCCGGCGACCATTTTAGTGATATTTTATATATACCTTTTATTCTGTCAAGAAATAACTTTTGCAAAAATAAAATTTATACAATGAATTTCGAACGTATTTAAATGTGAATATGATGATATTTTTGAAATTTTTAACCCTATGTGTGCGCTAGGCGCCTAAAATGAGATTGGAAAAATTTGAAAATTGTTGATTTTCGATAGCTTTTCACCAGATTATCAGATCATTACGAAACTTGAAGGAAATATTGATGCAACCAATTTGTAAACTTGTGTAGTTTCTTATGAGCGTGCTGGCAACCCTGTAGCTACGGCAGGCATTGAAAGAGAAAACCATCAAATCATCGACTCTCTTGAAATATTTTCGCCTTTTACAATAAAAACCAGCTCAGATAAAAATCTTTTGCTTTGTTTTTACAATCAAAGCAAAACTTTTGAAATTTCACACCGGACAAGAACGGTAACCTGATTCCAAATTGCTTATATTTTAAGCATCTGAAACTTCTGTTCACGAGAACTCACGACCCAATAATCAGATACATCTTAAATCCACAGAATATATTGGTATTAAGTAGGACCAGGTCTGATAGAAGTGATTTGGAAATGTGGGCAACTCTGTGCCAGTGGTGCCATCTTAAAACATTACAAAGAAAAAAAAACTGCTTTGTGTCCTATGAATTCTGATTCAGTAACCAGATTTTCATGAAATTCACACTGTAGCTTAACCTTACTGTAAATCAGCCTACCAGCTATGATAATTTTGGTGTCGTGGATTTTGAAAATTTTCTCAGGAACAAAATTGTTGGTTTTGTATTAAGTGATCTATTAAGTGATTTTATCGTAAATTTTTCGAACGGTAATGATCTTGTAGTGACAATCAACAACAAAAATTAATATTTCGAAAATTTGAAATTTTTTGTGGGTGGTGACCCTAAATTTCTTTTTACCTTTATAACTTCCAATGCAGTCATCGAATCGAAACAAAAGTCGCAGAGTAGGTTGATTTCAATGTGAGGCAGGTGTGATATATTTTTGGTTTTGATGATAGCAAAGGGTTGCCAGCGCGAGGCGGTTTTTGCTATTTTCGTATCAATAAATGCCTACATTAAGTATTCATATCGCAAACATTTACAATGAAAATAAGTTACCGGAAAATAAGTTACTGGAAATTTTTCGGATTGTGATCCCAAACATTTTTCTATCCCTGTAACTTCCGGCGAAGTTACCGGATAAAATCGTGATTAATAAGGACGTGAGGAAGTTGTCGGGGACTTTTAGTTGTAGTGTGTTGCAAAAGTGTTGCAAGCACTGAGCATTTTGTTTATTTATGTTACAGGAGATGCTGCTTTCAAAGTTTTGTAGTGTTTGACTTTCCTAAATTTTGAAATTCATGCGAGTGGTAATCCTGAAAACCTTTTCACCCTATAAGCTTAAATGGATTAGTGAGATCAAAGTGGTTTTGGCTTCGAAACAGGTTGAAGCACGTATGGTAAAATATGCACTCGAAATCTGCACGATTCTTCTATTGTTCATCGAACATGAGTATTTCTAGAGGTTCAGGTGCGCTAGAGTTTTTTATTCCTTCTAATCGGCTGTTTTTTTTTTCTGTTCGTTTCATTTTTTTTCCTTATTTTTCTCATTTTTCTATCCTATTCTTTTTTTAATTTTTTCCCTGATCTCTGCTTAGCTTCAAAAACTCAAAGATTAGTCATAGTCTTTCATTTTTGCTTTACGTAGCTCTACCTTTACACTTTTGTAAATAATTTGCCATTTCTGCATCATTAGTATATTTCAGCTGATCGTGACTGACACTCTATCCAAGGACATCATTTCAAAGCCTTGAAACTTAATGCACCACCCTTCCTCTTAATAAAAATAGGAACTTAAAGGTATCTTCACCTTCATTTTCGCGAGTGTTCTATTCATGTAGATGTCACTCTTGTCACTTCTTCTCATTTCAAACTTTATAGGCAAGAAAGCCAAATCCTGATTACCTATCTTCATTTCAATATTTCAATTTCATTCGAAACGTCATGGCCCCTGAAGCTTCAATCTACGAAAATAACCATATCAAAATCAATTTGGTAATCCTAACTGACATTGACTTCATGTCACAAAATTCAATTCGTCTTTGAGATCACATACGGACAGACAGTATCTAAATCCAAGGAAAATGCACAAGACGAGGAGAATTCATTCGAACGAAAATCAATTTAGTGTACATTCGATTGCAGAATTTCCGATTCAATTCAGGCCAACAAAATGTCATGACGAGCTACATCTACAATAACGAAGAAAAATATCTTATAGTCTTCAATGGTATGTCCTGGTATGCTGAATTGATTTTCTTCGGTTACTTCTGCACTCGATAAGCTCTTACTTATGTATGTACATAGCAACAGAATATAGTGTATAAGCTTAGCTTAAGAAACAGCTGGGGGTTGATAACAGAACTGTAAATTTCTAAATCGAAAAAGGACTGCAACATCAAGTCGAGAGTCCTGTCACTGTACATGACTGTAGTTTCAGATATAATTACAGATTGCCTAGAGGTGATACTGGGATACATGTTTGAATGCAAATGTGGGTTGTCACTGATTTACTAGAGGAAACAATTTGAATTCCGTAAACGTTTTCCGAGACAAATGTGTTCTCTTTGTTGTGAATAGTGAGAGAAATTTGAGAGTATATGTTAACTCGTTTAAACCTTTCTTACTATTGTTCTGCACAGTACGAGGTAATTTCTCACGAGGTAATTAAATGAGTTGAAATTTAGTGGATTTACGTCTATTTAAGCATCTCCTGGTTGTTTATTTACAAAGAATAAATTAAAGGTTATGAATGTTTCGGTAAAAGATGAAACTTATAGTAACAAACAAAGAATAATGTATTCTTGGGCTATTTCCCATTGCTCTCAACACCTTTAGAGAATGCATCAAAGAATATAACTAAAAGGTCATGTAGCTACCCATTACAGTCCTGGCTTCTAGTGTGTGAGGTCCCTGGTTCGAATTCTGGTACGAACGGTAGACTCGCGTAAAGCTTTGAGTTAAAGTAGCCCTGGGTAGACACTTTGGTCAGATCAAGGGCATGAAACTGATCATTACACACTCGTAAAAATTTGCTTCTATAAAAACGGAAGCTGTACCGTCTCCTCTCCAGTAGAGCTCAAATATGTTATAGCCTGATAATTTTGTTATACCAAAAGACGCTTGTGTTCTCTAGTTTGTATAGTACACTTATATGCATGACTCACGGTCGCACATCTGACTTGAAGCTCACCTAGCTGTGAATGTATAGTGCAGATAGTACAGTCAGAAGGGAAATGAATGAATTAAATTGCCTCAGATATCAAATCTATTCCGAAACCAATCCCAAAGGTGCGAAATAAGAACCATGACTACAGATTTGTGAAGTTAGTTAAACACGTGCCAAGCAAAAGTCTTTTCATGTTCGTTCCTCTCAGTTTTCGAAATTCATTCCGACTTTCACTTAATTCTATTATATTTCAATGTTGTAAATTAATATAGCCTGCATGTAAGCAGCGCAATGTAAGTAGAAAGCAAAGTTTTACTTCTGTGGGTGAGTTTCTAGTAATACAGCCCAAAAACTATTTTCTATTGCCTTCTCGAAACAAGGATGATTGTCGTAATGGAATTATAGCACCTACATATGTAGGTCGAAACTAATCAATGTAATGCATGGGCATAATAACGGAATGGATCACAGTTAGACACAGCCAATTAAGGTCAAAGTCCACCATGGTCTGGATATTGCGTCATTGACAATAATTGAACCAAACAAATGACTCTTGTACATACACACCTGTTAATATGGCCAAGCTTGTAACATACTAACGACATCGTTCCAATGTTGAATGACCAGTGGATTTTTCGCTCAATTTTACACGATGCTCATCGCCGGCATTAAATTATACAGATTATCATAGTCGCGTGCTGGATTTCATACAATATCTTTTAGCCCAAAAAGGTTACGTTACGGTGATAAGGAATTTTTGGATTCAATTTCATTTATGTTCTAATCTCTGTACTTTTCTATGCATTTCTCTACGCACTGAGAATCGAATTCTATTTTGTATATGGAGCTTGTCAGACGATGAAATGGCACTAAAGAAAATTATCGAAAGATGTTTAGGTCTATTCATAGCGCTGAATAGATAAAGAAAATTTTCCGGTTTAATATTACTGGAGCAAAAATTCATCACATTTATTTGTAGTACATGTTAAATCTAATTGCAAATAATTAAAAGAACAACTGAAATAACCAGTTTCAGAGGACTGTCAACCGTTACATTGAAAACTAAGAAAACCATCTCAAATATATTATAATTTGACTGTTAATCGACCTTTACAATTTCAAAATCAATTCGAATATATCAAAAGCTTGGCAAAAACCGAAAAACTTACCTTTCTAATATTTTAATTTGATACACACAAACACCACCCGCAACACATTTAATTCTTCTGTGGGTTAGTCGAATTCATACGGCGACAGTTGGAAAATCAATGGTCAAATGAATTCAAACACCATACAATTAGCAACTCCACCGGGAAACGATCGGCTATGGAATCTATGCTTGCCAGTGCACCTTCAATACAATCATGTGAACAATTCTACACTTTACCTAGTGGCACAATTTTCGCATGAATGCGGGTGGCATCGACTAAAATTAACTGAATCTTATTTACAGCATTTTGTTTGTGTCAAGTAGATTTTTACCATACGAGTATTCAAACTTTTATGATTTTCTCGAGAAGTCACATATTACAATTGATTTAAATTTTCATAATTCATACTATAGCTAACTTAAAACGCACTAGACTATTAACAATTTGAATTATTTATTTTTTAACATCAATTATCAAGCCAAAAGAGAAGCTGGAAAACTTAATAATATCAAAGATAATTTCTTCAAAATTTTGTACGGAGTGCTAATTGAAAATTCGGTAAAATCTTCAGCATCTAGAACTTCATTCGAATCTACGAGGGGCGTTTGAAAAGTCCGTGTAAAAATTAAAACTGCTTACGTGTTTGGCGTAAACCTGTTTTATTTTTCGGCATAGTCTCCTTTTAGGCTTATACACTTCGTCCAACGATGTTCTAGTTTGTTGATCCCTTCCGAATAATAGGATTTGTCCAGGTCTGCAAAATATCCATTATTGTCTGCAATCACCTCCTTGTTTGAATAAAATCTTTGACCCGCCAGCCATTTCTTCAAATTGGGGAACAAATTGCAGTCCGAGGGAGCCAAGTCTGGAGAACGGGGGGGATGTGAAACGAGTTGGAATCCTATTTCCTTTAATTTTGCGACCAGAATTGGTTAGGTGTGTGCTGGTGCGTTGTCGTGATCGAAAAGGACTTTCTTGTGGGCCAATTGCGGGCGTTTTTCTTGCTGCTCAGTTTTCAAACGGTCCAATAACGATGAATAATATGCACTTGTAATAGTTTTACCCTTTTGCAGATAGTCGATGAGAATTATCCCTTGCGAATCCCCAAAGACAGTCGCCATAACCTTTCCGGCCGAAGGAACGGTCTTCGCCTTTTTTGGTACAGATTTCCCCTTGGTAACCCATTGTTTAGATTATTGTTTGGCCTCAGGAGTATAAAAATGTATCCATGTTTTATCCACAGTGACGCAACGACGCTTAAAGTCCTCCAGATTCTTCTGGAACAGCTGCACACCATCCTCGCAACACTTCACACGATTCCGTTTTTGGTCAAGCGTGAGCAATCGCGGCACCCATTTCGCGGATAGCTTTCTCATGTCCAAATGCTAATGCAAAATATTATCCATCACCATATCATGGATTTGATCAATGATTTCTGGAGTCGTAACCTCCACACACCGAAAATCTTATTTAACTTGAACAATAAGGACGTCACCCATATATGGGTGACGTGGTTCCCACGGAAACATACCCGTCACCCAAGTACGGATCACGCGGCGTCGAAGGTGTTAAAAAAATATATCGTGCTAGTGTTTGTCCTGCGTTGGGTGTATTTACACTTAAATTCATTCAGCTAAGCCAGCAAATTAATATAGTTATTAAGGATTGCAAGAGGTAAAGCTCGATTCACCTACCATAAATAGATTGTACGATTTGTAGTATATCTAATGTATGTACGGTTGAATAAAAAAATCTAATTCTTCCTTTTCATATCTTCAGCCATATAATCTTTCGATACCATTACCATTTCGTATCTATATCTACTTTAAACTTGTTTGAACTATTTCCCAACTGTTCTACTCTTCGGAATCGATTGTACAGAGACTTTAACGAGTATTGTGTGTCGTTGAAGAAAGTTCCTACTATGGATGTAGCTCCATGCCATTGTTATGAAATATTATCGTTGTTGGTCATATTTAACATGGGATTATGGAAACTTTTCATAAAAAGTTATGAGAAATTCAAGTGCGATTCAATCGATGTGAATCGAGGACCCTATAAAAAGCAATGATGCGTCCGAAATTCTTAGGAGATTATATAGAGCACTTAAGATGAAAAATTAATATCGAACTTTTTAGGTCGCAATATCTTTCATGTTTTTATCGCAGCGAAATGGGATCAATGTAATGTGAAGTTATTTTATTAATTTCTCTTTGATTGAGTTTCGTAAAATTTAATATTTGCAAGAATCTTTTGGATTATTCACTTCTAATTTTTGTTCTCTGATTCTACCCCGCAATGCAAAGAACATTTTCCGATTCATCGGTTCTTAAGGCAATAGCATTTTGATGGACGTGACTTACATCATTAACATCTCAAAATACAAAAAAAAAATAATGCCTTGTTTATTTCACACAGACTATCAATAAACCAACCGAAAACCGACATGCTCTTTGATCTCCATTGACGATTGCGAATCGACTCTACATTGTGTTCCATTGTTGCATTACGAAATTCACTTGCAAAATAACACGAACGGAAAACAGCAAAAAATGTGCTAAGTGCGGCGGAAGGTTTATCATGAATCTTGGATAAATGTAAAACTAAAAGTGATACAACACGAACATGAGTAAAAAGTCGAGGCGATTGCTGAATGAAATATTAATCTTCATTCACAATTGGTCATTATTCAGTTGAGAAATGAGATTTTCATAAAGTGCATATCCACATAAGGTAATTTCTTGTCTATGGCGGATATGTTGATGTTCTATTAATGTATTTTGATTGAGAAATTTGCTTATGAAGAGATTTTGAGTGGAAATCATTTGAGTAATAGGATTTCTTAGCGTTTTTGGAGGTATTAAAAAAAATTATCTTAATAATTTGTTGCAGCACGATTTACTAATCCCCGGATTCAAGAAATGTTCAATGCAGCTTTGCAAATATTTTTAGCATTGTTAAGACTACTAAATTATTAGGCTTCTTGCTCATTATACGGCTTGCACCACACAACGAAAAAAATTAATTAAGGCAATAGGTATAATTAAGTTTCTAATACATCCTGTCGGATTCATTTAAATAACTATTTGCTACTATGCTGTACTAAGTAGAGGCATCTAAAGGATGTTTCTAGAAAGTTTTATTGTTGTTGTAGAATATTGAAAAAAATCTTTAAAAAATACTCGGGTCGTCAAACCGCGGGTTATGTCAGACTTTTACTCAAAAAATAAAAATCCATATGCAGACCACGATGGTCCAGGTCAGAATCCGCTCTCGCGTTACTGCAACGTGGTCCTGCTTGCTCACCTATGTACTCTTTACGCAGTATCGCGATCGACTCTGGCATGACAAAACCAATAGTAGACTCAAGGTTCAACCTCAAACTTGCGAATCGCCAGCACGCAAAGAATTTATGGTGACCATCATAATACGCATTCACACAGTACCGAGATTATCCATCTTACCCATTCTGTTAAAATACCTTCTGAAATAACCGTGCCCCGTTACGATGCGTACCCATAACATAGGGCCAAGACCAGCGCATTCGATGATCGGGATTGACTGAGTTTGTACGGAGAGCCAAAGTTGGCGTTGATCTTGGTTGCCGTTCGCTCTGCCGGCGGTAACATCAAAGCGCCAACGACTAACATTTGGACAAACTATAATTGGCTGTTCGTTGGCTCTATGTGGACACGGTTTTAGCGCTCTAAACTTCCCTGCTTGGAATGTGTCCACCCAAATTTCCGCCTCTACAGATAGATGAAGTTGGTCGTTCCTATCAGAGATCTCACTCTCGTTTCACTGGAGTCTCCAATATTGGCCATGAACCTGCTCAGCGAATCGATGGCCCTTAAAGCACTGTCACACATCATACGGATGCGGTCTCAGTAAGCCAGCCTATTGTACAGTGCCATTTCCAAGTACCTTATCGACTTAGTGGCCTAGACCTCTTGGAAGGTCACTTTCGTCGAGGCCATGGCTGGTTATCTATCGTTTGGCCTTCATGAGTTGTCACGGTATTATCGAAACACGCGAAAAACACATCCGTTTGCATTTGCAGGCAAAGCAGCCCATAATTAACGAACTTCCAGAAGTCATGTCCGCCGTGCTGTCCCTGAAGGGATAAGCCTCCTCTGAACTCCTTTGCCGGTGTAAAACAGCAGCCATCAGTCCCAAAAGTAGTCCCGCATCATGCTCAACATGTAGTCAAGAACGCGGCAGCTATAATCGAGGACCCAAAGTATTTCTGCCGACCTCGCCGATTTAAAGGCATTTTGAGCACTTTAACATCACCAGCAAAACGTACGGCCCGACGCTATTGCTAACGACTCAATCATTGCTATAAGATATGCCTTTTTTGCGAGCCATGCTGTCTATCAAATTGATAACTAGGTACAAGTCTCGGTGTACTACGCCAAAGTAAGGGGCATGTTCTCTAAAATTAATGATTTGTACATCACTTTGTCAGCATCCATTTTCAACATAATTGGCTTAACCAAAACCTGACTGGGTGAAATCATCAACGATGCATGATCAATAGTAACTTTGCTGTTTTTCGTAACCGTTTCTTAATAACCGGCTCTCCATAGTACTTTCGTCCTTTATTTCACTTAACTTCCTTTCGCAGGTTAACACTACGCGTAACTCGAATGGTCGTATTCTTGACCTTATCCTCTCTAATATTCGCTCTACTGATATACATATATGTACCCACCGTGTTCCATCCCTATTCCTTAGTAGACGCTCACCACCCTCCTTTCTTTCTTAATTCACAGAAGGAAATCTCAGTTGCTCCTCGGTAAAATTTTCGCAAGGCTAATTACCCAGGAATGGCATCAGAATATGAAAATGCTAACCGGTTTTCGTTCTTCCGTGGGCTAAATATTGATCTTGCACTCTCTAAATTTTATTCCTTTCTCAAGGACTTTATCTCTACCAGTCTATATTTGACCCTCGTAAATCTACAGACGCTCCTAGTTCACCCTACGAGTCTTGAGGGCAATCTAACTAAAAAATTATGCTGGGAAAATATTTCGTGCATCGAATTCTGCCTCTGATCTTGCCTGCAATCCTCGGCTAAAGTCGAAATAAAGGAGACAATGCACGATTACTTTGCTAGCATGGAATCGTCTATTTTTTCTTGCAATACTAAACCTTTTGAGCCATACATTCGGTCTTTGAAGAAAAATACTTCCATCCCGAACCAACTTACTTTCAATGGCTCTACCTGTTCACTTCCGCAAGATGGATGTGAGTTTTTCGCAAACTTCTTTACCCCCCCCCCCCCCCCCTTTAAAAGTTTTTCCTCTCCTGTACATCCCCTTGATTTTCTTTCCCTTCCTCCTTCTCAGGCTCTAATCCATACTAATCTGACTGAAGTTGAGAATTTATTGCTCAGCTTTAATTAGTATTCCGGTGGTGGCTCTGATTGTATTTCGCGTGGTCTATGTATTCCTCATTGTGCGTACACCTCTCTATCCTCTTCAATTTGAGCCTCTGCCTGGAAAGTTACTAATATTTAGACAATTTTCAAAACTGGCGATGTTTTCTCCATCTTCAAATACCATCCTATCTCTCTTCTCCCTTGTTTCAGTAAAATTCTTGAAAAAATTTCTTGAAAAAAAAATCCATACTAATCTGACTGAAGTTGAGAATTTATTGCTCAGCTTTAATTAGTATTCCGGTGGTGGCTCTGATTGTATTTCGCGTGGTCTATGTATTCCTCATTGTGCGTACACCTCTCTATCCTCTTCAATTTGAGCCTCTGCCTGGAAAGTTACTAATATTTAGACAATTTTCAAAACTGGCGATGTTTTCTCCATCTTCAAATACCATCCTATCTCTCTTCTCCCTTGTTTCAGTAAAATTCTTGAAAAAATTTCCTTCTCTAGAATGCATCACATGATTGTATCCAATGACTTTTAAAAGTATTTATACTTCTATCATAGCTGCGGAACAGCATGGGCTCGTGAAGGGTAAGTCTACTTTGACTAACCTCATCCTCTTTTCAAGCACAGTTGCCCTTGTCTTAGATCGTCAGAAACAAGTGGACGTAGTGTACACTGATTTTTCTAAAGCCTTTGATACTGTCAACCATGTGATATTACTAAATAAAGTTAAAGTTTTTGGCAACTCCTTTCTTGGTTTTCGTCCTACCTCAATAACCGTGAGTGCAAAGTTACTACTAACAACCTCTCCTCTTCTCCCTTTCATCGTTCTTCTGGTGTTCCACAAGGTTCTATCCTTGGTCCTTTACTTTTCTTGATTTTTATTAATGCCCTCCTTCTATTACCGATTCCCCTTGTCTACTGTATGCTGACGATTTAAAATTGCTCCGAGTCATCAAGGTCAGTGATATTCTCCAGAATGATTTGTGTGCTCTTCTCAATTGGTGCAACCGCAATTCGCTGTCCTTAAATGTTACCAAATGTAAACTTATGACATTTTATCTCCAATCATCTCCTATTTCATTCTCTTATTCATTTTCCACCGACTATCTGTCGTCCGTGGTCTCCACGTTTCCTATGCCTTTTTGAGTTCATCGAGTGTGTGCAGTGTAGGCTCACACGCTTTTTATTTTTACCAATGTTCGAAGAACATTAGTATTAAAATCGATTCGGCCAAAAATTCATATTTCCATATATATATATATATATATATATATATATATATATATATATATATATATATATATATATATATATATATATATATATATATATATATATATATATATATATATATATATATATATATATATATATATATATATATATATATATATATATATATATATATATATATATATATATATATATATATATATATATATATATATATATATATATATATATATATATATATATATATATATATATATATATATCATCAAAAACTTTCAGTGAGATAATCTCGAGAACGCACCATCCGATTGAGTTGAAACTTTCAGGATACATTGGTGTATATGCAGAATAGGTCCAGGTCTCTTTAAATGTCAGTTATTGTTAACCTTTTGGCGCCGGCGGCCATTTAAGTGATATTTTTAATATACCTATTATTTCGTTCACAAATAATTTTCGCAAAAATAAAGTTAACGAAATAAATTTCGAACGTGTTTTACATATGAATCGGATAATGCTTTCGAATTCTTTAACCCTATGTGTGCGCTGGGTGCCTAAAAAGAGGACGGGAAAATTTGAAATTTTTTAAATTTCGATAACTTTTGACAGAGCTATTCAATCATTACGAAATTTTCAGGACATATTGATATTATTTAGTTGTAGATTTGTGTAGCTTTTAATGAGCGTACTGGCAACCCTGTAGCTAGAGCAGCACTGAAAGTGAAAACCTCCAAATCATCGTCTCTCTTGAAAAAATGCCGTTTCTTAAAAAAAAAGCCACTCATATGTAAATCTTGTGCTTTGTTTAAATAACCAAAAAAAAAAAAGATATGGTATAACGGGCACGCCAATTTACGTATATTTTTAGCATCAAAAACTTCTGTTCACGGAAACTCACGATTCGATGAGCAGAATTATTTGAAATTTACAGAATAAATTGGTCTTAAATAGGACCAAGTCTGATAGAAGTGATTTGGAAATGCGGGCAATTCTGTGCCAGTGGTGCCATCTTGAAAAACCACTAAAAAAGATAACTGTTTTTAGCCCTATAAATTCTGATTGAATCGTTCGATTTTGACGAAACTCACACAATTACTGGACCTTACTTTAAGCCACGTTTGGTAGAAATTTGGTTGAAAAATTCGGTTGGAGCTGCCAGCTATGATAATTTTGGTATCTTCATTTTGAAAAAAAAATTTGGAAGTGAAAACATTCAAACCATCGAATATTCAAAAAAATGTCCGTTTCTTACAATAAAACCAATCTGTATATAAATCTTATGTTTTATCTACACGTTCAAAATAAAACTTTGGAAATTTCATGTCGGACAAGAACGGTAACCCTCTCCCAGTTAACCTATATTTTTAGCATCAAAAACTTCTGTTCACGGGAACTCACGAACCAATAATCAGATACAGCTAAAATTGACAGAATGCATTGGACTTAAGTAAGACCAGATTTGATAGAAGCGATTTTGAGTTGTGGGCAAGTCTGTGCCAGTGGTGCCATCTTGAAAAATTACAAAGAAAAAAAACTGCTTTTTTCCCTATGAAATGTGAATAAGTTACCAGATTTTCATGAAATGGACACAGTAGCTAAACCTAACTCTAATCTCTGTTTGGTGGAAATTTGGTTGAAAAATTTGATTGGTGCTACTAGCTATGGTAATTTTTGTGTCTTTGATTTTGAAAATTCGCCCAGGAAAATAACATTTTTTGCACTATAACTTCCAGTGCAGTCATGAAATCAATACGAATTTCATACAATTAATGAAACCTGTCATAAGCATTATTTAGGCCAAACTTGGTTGAAAAGCCACGTTAGGGTTGCCAGCTATTGTTGGTTTTGTGTTTAATTGCAATATCTTTATTAAGCGGTTTTATCGTAGAATTTTCAAATGGTAATGATATTGTAGTGACAATAAACAGCAAATATTAAGCTTTCGATTATTTGAAAAAACTCGCTGCAGGTAATCCTAAATTTCTTTATACTCCTTTAACTTCGAATGTAATATAACAACGTGAAGCAGATGTGATATATTCTTGGCTTTGATACTGGCAGAAGGTTGCCAGCACGAGTCGGTTGTGCTACTTTTGTATCAATAAACGCTTACAGTTAGTATTCATACCGGAAACATTTACAATCAAAATAAATAATCAATGTTTCAATTCGCAAAGTTCTGCAAATTTTTCGGATCGCAGCCCCAAACATCAAGTTCAGTTACAGTGCTGCTGGCACTGAGCATTTTTTTCATTGATGTTATATGAGATGCTGCTTTCAAAATTATGTGAAATAAGCAACTGATAACGAATATAATTAACCCGTGTTTTGCTCTCATAAACGTTGAAATTCATGCCAGTGGTAATATCTGAAACCTTCCACCATATGAGTTATAATGCATTCTTGAGACCAAAGTAAAACGTGGCATTTGAAACAGTTTGGCCGTAATAAGCAGCACATATAGTGGAATGTGCACTCAAAACCTGCACGATTTTTCTACTATTCTTCGAACATTAGTGTTTCTAGCGGTTCAGGTGCGCTAGAGTTTTTAAATATAATATCCCTTCCTCCTCATATGTTTCCCGCCTTTCCTTTCTACAAATTCCTTCCCTGGATTCACGCCGACTATTGCTTGACGAGTGTTTCCTGTTCAAATCACAACGAGATATTATATCTGGCTTCACCAATTCGTCCCGTCCTCGCAGTTCGTTACGTGGCAACAGGTCTCAGTAAGTCCTCACTGTGCTGTTCGCGCGTACAAATGTCTACTTATCTTCTCCCTTTGTCAGTATCGTTAGACATCCATAATGAATTGGGGCTTAGATATTTACCAAATTCGTTATTTGCCTTTGAAAGACCTTTAAAAGTATTTATACTTGACCTAAGCGTTATTTTTTTGTAAATCTTAACCTTTATTTTTATCTTTTTATAATTTCAACCAATTTAACCTTTATTTTTATCTTTTTATAATTTCATTGCCATAATTAGAATTTGCATTCTGTTGTAAATTAATAAATAAAATAGCTTCACGGCTATTTGACAATCCACAGCAGTTGAAATCGAGCCCTTTCCTTCCCTATTTGGGTCATCAAATCAATTTAGATATACAAATTCATGTAAATTATTTAATTATATAAAATTATTCAAATTATTGAATTATATAAATATATACAAAGTTATGTATACATTATTGATTATTTATGTGTAAATAATTTAAATAATCATTCAAAATCGAAAAAAAAAATCGACATTTCGGTAGAAATGGCAACAGTGCTTGGTCGCTTATTTTGCTCCGACATGCTCACACGCTCAGGTTAAAACCGAACCGGCTTCCGACGAATCCGAAAGCAACCGTAACAATACGCAGTTTGGCAACGACACGACTGACTGTACGTTCTACGATCGAAAGAATGCGAAAATCATTGAGTTGAATGGCGTGCGACAAATGGTTAGGTTTTTCCCGAACGGTTTTTTTACTAATTTTTTTATATTCAGTGCATTAGTCAGTTTTCAGTAAAAGCTTCGATATTAAGTGCTATACAGTCGAAGTAATTTAAGATTGTTTCAGTGTTATTTAGTGAAAATGCTGCTTGGTGAACAACTAATTCTGGAAGTGGAGAAAAGACCATGTATATGGCAAGTGTCGCATGATAGCTATATGAAAAGAGAGGTGAAGGATAAAGCTTGGGAGGAAATATGTCAAATATTATTTCCAGGGCTTGACAGTGAAAAACAAGGTATGTAATTGAATTTTTATTTGATATTTGTCACATTCGAAATTCCACGCTGTCAGTACAAGCATAGCTTAAGTGCAAACATGAAACTTTGGGAAGTCAAGCTTTGCATTTTTGTTTACAATTTGTTCAATGGCTACGAACTTATTAATTTTGAATGCCACCATAACTTAAAATATTATAGTGCGTGTACGCTCTTTGAAACGTCAACATTGGCTAGTTGTTAAAATTTACCGTTTTTTTTTTTTTGCAAAAATGTGCGCATTAGAATAGCAAAATAGTGTATTAGTACTTCGATAGTTTTCAGGGTTATAAATGCTAATGTGCATTCAATCTTAAATTAAAATGATATAATATAAGTTGAACGTTGCACGTAACTAACGTAAGTTGAACGTAACTGGCTCGCAACATTTAGTTTTATTTTATTTGTATCCGGCTATTATTTGCTGAATGAAAATCAGTAGTCCAGCGATTAAGTTAAAAATTATTTTTATATTAATGAAGCGATATTGCCCCGGAACTTTCTTTCTATTATTTTGAAGTACTGCTAGTCCGTTCCGAACGCAAATTGTTCTGCAAAATCTAATGATACAACAGGCGCGTTTTTTTTTGCTCCTTTATCCAGCAGAGAATACTCCGACAAAACTCCTGTACCAGTGAATTCATTAGCACAGATATTATATTCCTCATTGGTAATTTACGTGCTGATCTATAGAATGTTCCGATAAAAAAAAGCTCATAAGAAGTGTTTTTTTTTGCTGTGAGGTGGCTTTTTTTTACTAAAGTTTAGTAATCCAATAAAATTCAGTGACTATTTCTCGGGAACGCGCCATTCGATTCAGCTGAAACTTTCAGAATACATTGGTGTATATGCAGAATAGGTCCAGGTCTCACTAAATGTCAATTATCTTTAACCCTTTAGTGATATTTTTAATATACCTATTGTTCCGTCCACAAATAATTTTTGAAACAATTAAGGTAGCGACTTGAATCATGACAGTGTTTTAAATGTGAATCGGTTAATGTTTTGAAATTTTTTAACCCCACGTGTGCGCTAGGTGCCTAAAAAGAGATCGGGAAAATTTGAAAATTTTTAAATTGCGATATCTTTTGACAGAGCTATTTACTCATTATGAAACTTTCAGAACATATTAATATTATTTAGTTGTAAATTTGTGTAGCTTTTAATGAGCATGTTGGCAATCCTGTAGCTAGGGCAGGCACTCAAAGTGAAAACCTTCAAATCATCAACTCTCCTGGAAAAATGTCGCTTTTTGGAAAAGAAGCCTTTCATATATAAATCTTATGCTTTGTCTGCATAGCCAAAGAAAAAAATTTAAAATTTTACAACGGGCACGCCTGGTAACCCTTTCCCAATTTGCCTATATTTTTAGCATCAAAAAACTTCTGTTCACGGAATCTCACGATCCGAAAATCAGAATTCGTTAAAATTTGCAGAATGTATTGTTCTTAAGTAGGACCAGGTCTGATAGAAGTGATTTTGAAATGCGAGCCATTTTGTGCCAGTGGTGCCATTTTGAAAAATCACAAAGAAAAATTAATGCTTTTTGCCCTATAAATTCTGATTCAGTCATTTGATTTTGACGAAATTCGCACAATAGCTGGACCTTACTTCAAACCACGTTTGGTAGAAATTTAGCTGAAAAACTCGGTTGGAGCTGCCAGCTATGGCAATTTTGGTGTCTTAAATTTTGAAAATTCCTGAGGAAAATAAAGCTCTTTGCCCTATAGCTTCCAGTAAAGTCATTGAATCATAACGAAATTCAATTGACAAATTAAACTTATTGTAGGGAATATTCAGTAGAAATTTAATTACATACCTTTAGTAAGCGATTTTAGCACAGAATTTTCAAATCGTAGTTATCTTATACTGAATATAAACACCAAATATTAAGATCTAAAAAATTTGAAAACTTTTGTGAATGGCAACCCTGAATTTCTTTGCATCCCTATAACTTCCAATGCAGTCATCGGATCAATACGAAATTCGCAGAGCAGGTTGACTTCAACGGTGCTAGCAAAGGGGTGCCAGCACTAGGCCTTTTTGTTGTTTCCGTTCCAATAAATGCTTGCATTAAGGATTTTCATCGCAAACATTTGCAACGAAAATAAGTAAACAATGTTTAAATTTTCTAAGATCTGCACATTTTTCGGATGAAAACCCCAAACACTTTTCTATCGCTGTAACTTTCGATGAAGTCACCGAAATTAAAATAAACTTAGATTCTATTATTACTTAGGGTGTATTAGTTTTAAGTTGGAAAAGTAAGTAGTGGTAGAATACACACTCAAAATCTGCACAAATCCTCTACTGTTCTTCGAACATTAGTGTTTCTAGCGGTTCTGATGCGCTAGGGTTTTTTCAAGGTCATGTTATATGTTTTAGTAGTTAGGAAATTAAAAAAAAAACCCTCATAATGTGTAGAAAGTGAAAAGAGGTAATTTTCTGTTAGTTCTTTTTCTATTTCCTATCGATTGTGGTAGGCTATATTCGTTATTTTTTCGCTTTATTTTCAGCTGTACCACAGCAAATGCAGCAACCTATGTCAGTCTTAGCTAATGCACTGCTGTTTTATACTAGATCGTTGTTTTTGCGGCATAGTTCTATTCTGTTCTGTATCGGAGCAAAAAAACGCACCTAATAATATTATGGGTTTTTTTTTTTAAAAATTGTATTTTTCTTCAGAGTTGGCACGTTTTGGCTTCACCAATCTTATATCGTTACCACCGGTCGAACTAAGGCAGTTTGAAAATTTGATTCCTGCATGCTGTTTTTTAGAGATTTTTTTACTATTTTAGATATAGTCGCACCAATACTTCTTCCCATTAGGAGGTATATTTAATATCGGTGAAATTTGATCCAGTCACAAGATGCCTCACAGTCTAAAAATGAAGTTTTTAATATTTTTTAAACATATTTCAGTGAGAGAATTAAAAAAGAAATGGACTAATATTAGAGATTCCTACAGAAGATATAAGAGAGACGAAAAAGAGTTCAAAAGTGAAGATCCTTGCAGCAGGCGAAAAAAATACGTTTATGCGGAGATTCTACAGTTTTTAGATCCTATTTTTGAATCACGAAGGTAGCAAATGTAAATTATAGCACATAAAAATCAATTTTTTTTCATTTGTTTTTAGTCTGGAAAGAAACTACATAGACTGTACGGAAAGCAAGTACATGATATCAAATCCAAGTGAGGATTCATCATTAGTTCCGCCAGATGAATCTTACTGCTCGGTCAACCTTTCTCAACCTGCAATCAGGCTACGAAAAAATCGACGAAGGAAAAAGCAAAAAACATTGGAACGAGAAATTTGGGAGACGTTAATAAGATCAGAAACTGCTAACTCTGAAGAAGATAGTGATAGATCATTTCTTTTGAGCTTCTTGCCGGACATGAGAAGTTTAGATGAAATTCAAAAGATTAGATTTAAGAGAGGAATGCTCGATTTAATTGAAAATATTAAATTTGTCCCGACATCCGCAAATCCAACGCCGCAATCTACTTAGCTTTGTAATCTTATTCCATTTGTATCTTGACTTATGCATTTTTTGTTTTTTTCTTCGGACTCTTTAAATGTTACTACTTAGACTTCCACATCCAGGCTTTCCTGGATATTACCTCAATTTTTTTTTTTTTTTTTATTCCCAACTCAAGAAATATAAAAACTTACGCCGTTTCCGTAACTGGAGACTCAAGTTTGTACTATATACTATGCTAATGATAAATGCTTTAATATTTATCTAATTTATAAAAATAATAAAGTATACTTACTGTAAAGTTGTGTCTTTTTTCTGAGAAACAAAATTTCATAGAAGCAAAGTTGAAGGATTTGATATTCGCTTGAAAAATCTTTTGTTATAAATAGAGTAAGACTCCGCTTAACGCTGTTTCGGTTTAGCGCTCTTTTTTTCAACCCAGGCATTCCCCGAAATTGTGCGCAGCGCTAGGTTTCCAAGTATTTACATAACATATCCGAAACAGTGTAGTTGTGTTTTTTGTTTGATGCGGTGCTGTACGGACGCATTTTTATCATTTGAAACATTTGTTGACATTATTGTAAGTATAAATTTATATAATACTATAATAATTAATACAGTGACAAATATTTTGATCTTTAATTTTTATCATGGGTGATAATGAAAAACAAGAAAAGAAAGCAACCAGAAAAAGCATTTCACTGGAAACTAAAATGCAAGTGACTAGAAGATTAGATTCCGGTGAACCTCAATCTCAAATTAGTGCTGCGTTGAATTTGGCAACTTCAACAATAAGGAAAATGCTTAAGAATAAAAAAAAATACTGTCATCGGCAACTGCAACTACGTCAAGCTCTGCAACTAGAATTACCCGTTCTAGAAATAACATTATGCACGAAATGAAAAACGTCTGTCTATATAGATTGACGACGAAATTGAACGCAATACGCCATTAAGCCAATCTATCATAACGGAAAAGGCTAGAAGAATTTTTAATTACATTCAGGCCATGGCAAGTAACATAAGTGAAACTTTCGTTGCTAGTCGAGGATGGTTTAATAAATTTAAACATCGAAATAATCTTCATAACATAAAGATTACAGGAGAAGCAGCAAGTTGTGATACGAAAGCGGAGGCTGAATTTCCAGCGACATTAAAAACAATAATTGAACAAGGAAACTATCCACCAAAATTGGTTTTTAATTTTAATGAAACAGGCCTGTTTTGGAAAAGAATGCCAAGACGAACATTTCTATCCCGTGGAAAGAAACGAGCACCAGAATTTAAAGCCGCAAAAGATCGCTCAACACTTCTACTGGATGGTAACGCAAGCAGATATTTCAAATTAAAACCATTACTAGTTTACCACTCCAAAAACCCAAGAGCTATGAAAGGCATATCTAAATCAACTTAACCTGTACTTTGAGAATAAGATGTTTGAAAAAACAGACGGAGAAGATAAGCAATCAATAAGAAAATTTTGGAAAAACTACAATAGCACACTGAAAAAAACACATAGCACCAGACGCCATAATTTATATACTTCTGGCGCCATTTACATAGCCGATTTCGGGATTGTGATAAAATATAGAGCGCCGCACGCCATAATACATGGCGCAAAGTACATAGGAGCAAGCGCTATGCTTATAGCCCTCCACGCCATGTACTATAGTCCTCCACGCCATGTACTATAGTCCTCCACGCTATGTACTATAGTCCTCCACACCATGCAGATGGCGTGGAGGGCTATATTACATGGCGTGGAGACCTATAGTACATGGCGTGGAGGACTATAGTATATAGCGTCTGCTCCTATGTACTATGGCGTGTGGCGCTATATTTTATCACAAACCGACCGAAATCGACTATGTACACGGCGCCAGAAGTCTATAAATTATGGCGTCTAGCGCTATGAGGATCTGGAAGTAGAACAGTTGATGTTAGGTGATGGAATTCTATCGATGAAATTCCCGAGGGATAAATGACATCAAAGACCATTGCCTCTTCTATACTCAAGAAACAAACCTCAAATGTCACTTGCTGACATTTATACGTCCCCTCACACGGTATGGCTGCGAGTTATAATTGAAGTGCCATGAACCATATTACATGGCTCATGGCACTATGTAATATAGCGTGTGGGGCCATAATTTCTGCGCCATGTAATTATGGCGCTGGCAGCCATACTACATAGCTCAGGGTACTATGTACATAGTGTGTCGGACCATAAATGCTGCGCTATGTAGATTCTGGCATGATGGCTCTGGGAGCCATATTGTATAGCTCAGAGTTCTATATACATAGCGTATGGGGCCACAAATAATGCGCTATGTTACATAGCTCTGGACGCCATGTGGATTTTTTTCAGTGCATGAATGCTATAGAAAACATGAACCTTTCTTGGAATGAAATAACAGAAAGATCTTTGAAAGGAATATGGAAGAACATTTGGCCAGATTTAAGTAAGAGCGAAGACATTGGACACTCTGTCGATATGGATGAAACAGTGGAAGAAATAGTGAAATTAGCGAAACAATTTAGATGAGGTAAATGTGGAAGACGTCGAAGAAATAGTTCAAGAAACAGCAGCTTATCTTTCTAATTATGAGCTCAAGGAATTAACTGAGCAAGAAAAAAAACAAAAATATTGATAGTAGTGATTTCGAAGAAGAGCAAAAAGAACTTTCGATGGCGTTTGTAAAAAGGAGTTTGACCACTATAACTGAAATTATGGACCAATTTGTTGAAAATGATCCAAATTTTGACAGGAATTCAAAAGCAAGACGAGGTGTTATAGATGCTTTATTCACTTATCAACAACTTCTAATAGAATGCAAAAAGAAAACGCAAACTACATTAGATGCCTTCTTGACAAAAAGGCAGAAAATTGGAAACACAGAATAAATTGAATGATCTGACTAAATTAAAATTTATTTGTTTTTATAAGTATATTCGTTTATATTGTTTTTTTTTTTTGTAAGAAATAAATGTTTGGTTTTATTTTTATTAAAAAAAAACACAATTATTAAATTTAATACCCAACCAATTTTCTACCCATTAAGTTACATGTTAAGATAGCCTCGTTTAGCGCTGTTTCGCATTATGCTCTACTTTGATGGAACGTATCCTGCACGTGAAACGGGGTTTTCCTGTATATACATTTGTCTTTTTAGTTACAACTTGAGGTTCAAACCATTCACGCTTTTCTCTTCACTTTACTTATTTCTTCACTGATTTTCGAAGAAAATCTGTAAAACGAATAAATTTCGTTAACAATGAGATTTTGCAGAGAATTTCGCAAAGCATAATGAAAGCAATTGTGGAAATCATTTTAATTCCAAAATTTTTACCGCATATTACGTACAGTACTTTCACAAATAAATATGTAATTTCACTCTCATGTCTATGAAAATCTGATTGTATCTATTCACGTCGTTCGCAAATCTGCTTCCTACAGTCAGCATGTATGTATGTACAGTTAGTCACTTGTCGTAGCTGCTGCACCAAGTAAACGTTTTAATAGAAACCATTCATATGCTCATACAGTTACAATCTACAATAATTATTATTCGCCGTTTGCCGACAAGGAACACAGTTGCCAAAGATCTACATACATGCGCCAATTCAGGCCAGAGTTTTTTTTGCCACCAAACGAAATTTCCATAGTTGCAAACTCCGGATAATAACTTGGCTGCCACTGCAGCTTGCTGCAAGCTAGGCTAGGGTGCAATGGAAATCTGATACTCCTCTATGTCTGCTCTGCATGCAGTCACAGAAGCTTTGTAATGCAGGTTTGCAGTGCTTAAATTTAGTAAATCCTCCCCTGGAAGGGTGATATGGTAATTAGCCAAGGATTCGTTTGCACTTTGCTAGATGCGAAGCGGACCCATTTGCATGCGACAACGAAAAGTTATCGTTTGAATGGTAATGTGAAAGATAAAAGGGCCACAACCGGTCGAGATACATAGTTGTAGATATTCATTGTTGACGGCGAATGTGGGGAAGATGGAGAAGAGGGTTTTGTAACGATTTAAGAGAGAGGGTGGATTTCCGGTGGATGTGGAACGTTCTTTATGATATGTAACTGTGTTATTGACCGTAAATATGTGCGGAAGTATTAATTTCTATTAATGTTTTCAGGGAGGCTATTGTTTCAATTGATTGCCGGTGGATATGTGAATAGCAGCTGATTCTATAAGGTTTATGTGCATGAATTCTATTTTCAATGGTTGAAAAGTAGGTTTGTAAATCATGTTGATCAGCAATTTGCATTGAGACAGGATATATTAAAATCTGAAGCAATGTCCCAAATCAAAGATCATGAATAATACTTTCAAATGTTTCTTCTAATATTACGTGTTAGTCTTTTCTATCATTTTCTAAAAATTTCATTATTTTTATTGCCAAAGCTCCAAAATCAAATTTAACTTGAACAGTTTCCGAAACATAAAAACATTCATTTTTTGTACAAAAAAAAATCGTTGTTAACAAGAAATTTCACTTTCATAGCCCTCAAAAATACAATAGAAGGACGAAAATAAATTAATGGACAAACCTCAATCACCAAACTTCCTAACGATTCACTCGATAGACAATGTTAAATCGATGCAGTCGTGAAATACTTATTTTTAGCTCAACAATGGGAATGAAGAGTAGTCAGGTCCTTAACTGACTCGGCTTCTTTATGTGTGTCATACTGGCGACATAATAACGGTGATGATGTATAGATAAGGGTATAACACAGTCAATCGATTTTTATTGCTTTCGTAGGCATTTGGATTTATAGTTAAAATGGAAATTAGAAATGATAAATGGAAACTAGTTCATATTGTTCGGATAGAATTTCGAATTTTAGTTGACAGTTACTTTGATTAATTTCGCTACTGTTGCCATAAAACTGAATGAGATCAGTGTGAGGTTTCGTAAGAGTTATAATTATTACTGTTTGTTTTCGGTTCGGCATCTATTTTATATCCTTTTTTTGTTTTGACATCACGGTGAAAAATATCCTTTCAGAGTCTGGATTGCCATGTGGCAATGACTTTTCCGTGCTAGCTGTACAAATGCACGAAAGTCTTAATCATCAGTGTATGTATAATCCACAGGCCTGGTCCCTAACTACCCGTGGTTCTTGGATTAAAACTATCTCCTCCACACGTTTGCACAAATGAACGAGAAGAGCAGCCGAAGCCGCGTTGGAGTGGTGAAGGTTAATTTGTGATCACGGTGTTGTATAGATCATCAAATCTAGACAGACCGATCAGACGGCAGTCTAAACAAGTATCAAACACATCAGACAGAGAACTTAGACGGCTGTTTTTCCACAGCTCTTTCCGTCGATATGACAATGTTATCTCTCCTTTCATCTCCTCTCTCTGTATCGATTGAACCTGCGGTTGTGGAAATTTTCATTTCACCTCTGTACACATTTAAGTATATAAGCTCAAACCTGTAGCCAATTTTGTAACCTGATTCTTTAACTTAGGAAAAGATTTTTCGTTGATAGCAATGAGGGCCTTGCGTCGGTCACCGGAAAGACCGCTGACCTTGGCCTCGTTCTAGTTTGCTTACAGGCAGGTCATCGTCGCATAATTTTATGACCTCTAAAATATCCTCACGTGATGGAGACTCGGTGAAAATCTCTGAAGTTAGATAAGAACGCTTGCTGTTGCAGTATGAATACCTTTGTTTATACCTTTTTTTTAAATAAGGCTACAATTATTTAAAAAAAATGATTTGACGTGTCCGAAAAGCTTGTACCTAAGATAAGAAAAAAATAAACACTCTATATCTTAGTTTGACGAGGCTCTTAGACGTCTGAAAAACCATAGAAACAAACTTCACAAACTAATGAAGAACCATCCTATTAAAGAAAAACACGATTTAATCGCTCATGAATTCTATATTATGTCTCATAAAGCGTATGACAGATACATTAATACTGCTGGTGGGAATATAATACGCGACCCCAAAGTTTTTTTAATTTTGTTAATATGAAGTGGAAAACAACCGGTTACTCCTCTTCTATGTTCACTGAAAATACAATGTTGTCAATGTGTATGTTGTATGTAACTTTTTTGCCACAGTCAGCATTCCAACATTATGTCGATTCCCGGGTGCGACTCAAACAATTTTTGCTGAGGATATGACCATATTGAGATATGAAATATTTACTGCCATTATAGAACTTGACAGTAACAAGGGCCCTTGGTCCGACCTCCTCCCTCCTACTTTTCTGATTAAAAGTGTAAAACAACTTATCTCGCCCCTGCGTATTATATTCAATAAATTTCTCCCCTCTGGGCTATTTTTATCATATTGGAAATCTTATATCACACCAATTTATAAATGTGGCAATAGACGTTTTATTAAAAATTATAGAGGCATCGCCATTCCATCCGCAATTTCAAAACTATTTGAAAAAATCATTAATTGCAAACTCTCTCTCTTCTGGGCGACGCGCTACTGAACGAACAACAGCATGAATTTAGGAAAAGTCGTTCTACTACCACTGACATTACAGTGGTTGTATATGCGAAATGGAGAAAGATGATCAAACGGACGCAATCTAGACAGACTTGAGTAAATAATTCGACCGAGTTGATCTCTCCATTTGGATCCCTAAGATGCGGCAGTTTGAAATTGCGGTGTTCGTACTAAAATGGCTCGGTTCTTACCTCCACAACCACTTTCAATTCGTGAAATTTTGAGGTCTTATTTCTAAGAAATCCCACATTAACTCTGGTTTACCTCGAGAAAGTAATCTTGGCCCTCTTTTTTTTTTAAAAAAATAGTTTTATGTCAGATCTATTGGAGGTTTTATTAGGCATTATTCATCTACTATATGCGAAAGACTTCAAAGTTACCGTGTCATCACGCAACCTTTATCTGACGCTCCATTTTTTCAGTGAAAACTGAACTCTCCTAGACCATTGGTGCTCCGCGAACAGGCTCCCTCTTAATATCGTTAGGTTAACGTGGCTGCCGATCTTCAGAGGCCTGACGACCAGCACACATAGGCACAGGAGAGAATATCGTTAAGTGCCATGCAATTAGCTTCTCTCGCGAAATTGGACGTGTTCATTATACTTACCACCTCCGCAGCACGGCACTTAGTAGGGCTGACAACATATTAAATCTCGGTGTCATCCTAGATGATAAGCTCCGCTTCAATCTACATTACGATAGAGTGCTTTCCCGAGCAAGTAAACAACTTGGCTTCATCAAGCGGTGAGTCAAAGAGTTTAACAATCTTTGGGTTACTAAATCCTTACATATTTCACTCGTGCATCCTCTTCTTGAATATGCGTGCACTATCTGGAACCCGGCTTTCGAAATTCACAGCCAAAGATTTGAGTCTGTTCAGAAACAGTTTTTACTTTTCCAACCCTCATGATTTCAGCAATATACCACCATAAAAATATCGCCCTAAATGTATTAACTTGTTACCTCTTGCGTCGAGAAGATTAATGTTATCTGCCTGCTTCAGCTTCGATGTCATCAGAGACGTGGTTAATGTCGTCTACTTGAAAGAAAAGTTTGTGCTCAATCATCCCTTGAGAGTCACTAGATCCCGACAATTGCTTATTGAATACCAACGCAACACAACATTTATAGCAAACTAGCCAATAAATAGGTGGTGCAAGTTATTCAATAGCATGAGCGAGAACTTTTCCCCTACGATATCTAAAGCAGCTTTTAAAAATAACATTATCAAGGCTCTCTCTTCATAGTCTCCCCCTTCGCCCCACTGCACTGATATGCCTGTATTGTATATTTACATTTGTACTTTTTTTTTACATTTATTCTTTTTATATTTTTATAGCTTTGATCTTGTGTTGTTTGCTTGTATATTTATTACAAAAAGTATTTGTTGTTTGTATTCTTATTCGTTTTTATTAATTTATTTAATTTAATTTGCTTGACATTTTGTTTAATAATTTTTTTTATCTTATTTTTATTATTATGAACCTGGTTTGATGATTGTAAATAAATAAAATAAATAAATAATAATAAAGGGCGTTTTTGTCCTTATCGGATCGTGTTTCAAGTGGGACATTTTTAAGACTATCTAGAATCTGGGAGATGCTCCTCTGGATTCTATATGTGCATGCGCGATTCTATATGAAATGCCTCCAGTGAGTACCTGAGTCGTCTCAGTTGCCGCTCCACGTGAACTCTGCTCGGAGTAAACGGGCTTCTTCCTCTCATCAGTCCTCAACTTTTTTGACTTAGCACTGTGAGGGACTGAACCAGGAGGAGAGATGTGGTTGCTGGAGATCCGTAGACCAGGGTTGAGAGCCACTTCTCCAAGGTCCTTGGACAGAATGACGAGCAAGGCGCTCGTAGCCGGTGAACCAGGCTTTCTGGCTGTTTCTATTTTCTTCTTCAGCAGGCCTTCCAATCACTTCTCCTCCGTCATTAGGGCACTTTGTCGTAGAAGCAGTTTACTTCCTGACTGTGGTAATTGGGGTTGAATTGGGGGAGTCAGACTTCTATTCAATACGTTTTGATTTATTGTTGTTGCTTTTGGGAAACATAAAGCTGTTATATTATGTTAGCTCGAATGCGCAGTCAACAAACTGATCCCATGGTTGACTATGCAAAGCAAGGATATGGGCTCAAAGCTAGATCGGTGCTAATTAGGCGCAAATCTCAACTGAACCTACACAGCCAACTTATTGGCTACGAAGCTAAGAGCATTTTCTGAGAGCCACCGCGATTTTATTAGGATGAAACTAATAATTTTAACTCAAACCCGTTCATGAACAGATTTCACTTTGTCGCCAAACCGTCAGTATCAAATAACAATCAGAGACGAAAGCTAGATTGTGAAGAGATCACATAGTTTAGCATTACCCAAGATGCATCACATGGAGGCAATTTAGCGACATCCCTACTAAGTACTTCTCAAAACAATAGATTTTGTCGAAAGACTCAAATTGTGCTTCTACCCTGTTTCAGTGGCTCTGAAAAAGTTAAATATTTTTGCCAAAAAAAAGGCGTGAAGGCAAACCACAACTTTCATTTAAATTTTTACGCTTATTTAAAATTCTCAGCGTTTATTATTGAACTTTTGGTATTGTTAAACAAATTACTGAAACGAATATTAAGCAATTACACACGCTGATATAGTAAAACCTTTTTCCATGTAGCTACTTCGAAAAATCGACAAAATAATTCTGTTAGCTTTCGCTCTGAAGTATTTAAGCACACCTGTCGTCAGTACGAGCCTTGCAAATATACCGTCAATTCCGTCTACTATTGTTGAACGGAGCTTTAATTAGCTATTATGAAAATCGCAATTGAGAACCGATAAAGATGAAGTTTTGCAAGAATTTTGATAATGATTACAACTTCATATAATTACAGGAAAGTAAAATATGACTAGATAGATCCCAGACGTAGTCTGTTTTAATTAATGTTCTCGTTTCTTCAAAAGAAAATAAATAATAAATAAAGAAACTTGTTACATGTACGAGTATATTACTGACAACATCTCAACGAATTTAACTACCCATGACCACCAGAACATAGCACGAGCCTATAAATAACAAACTCACTGAGCCTCCCTTTCCATGCTATTGAACCTAAGTCGACCCATATATTCATTATTACCAACATTTACCATTTCTACTTGAGCTGCCATCTACTTTTTTCCATCTCAATGTCGTGGTCGTTTCGAGCTTGTTTATATGTAGCCTTTCGGTGATTTTGCCTTCAATCATTGTCTTGATTAAATCTCCCAAAGCGGCTCTAATGAAACCTTACCGGTGCGATGTCCATCGTGCACAAGAAAAACGGTACAACGAAACATAAGGAATTGTTGGAAGAATTGTTGGTCAACGTCAGAGGTCATTAAATATTTTTTTATCTATTGCTGTACAAGAAGAATTCGACAATAGAAAACCATCTCGTTTTGATGTTTCTTCCATGGTTTTGTCTGTCTTGAAGTTTTCATTCTCTCGGACTTGAGGAGCAAACAGATGAGCACCAAAGAAGTAGATTTGTAGAGCTAACTACTACAGTCATTTCAGTGTAATTAAAAGTAATGACGTTTGATGACTGGTAGCTTCTCAACGGTGTGTAAAGTTTAGATGAAAAGAAAATAATAGTCGAGAAAGAAGAAACGATGTTAGGTTTTCTTAGCCAGGGGTGACCTGGGTAGTTGAATGTTCACTGAACATTGAATCATTACACGCAAAGATACACTCAATGTCGCTTCATACTCGTATAAAATGCGTAGCTGTTGCTCTACTAAAGATTGAGTTCAAGTTGTTGTGTTGTTAGGAGAAGTGTAATACGATCCGAAAATAAGATACATTATAACTGACTTAGGTTGATACATAACGATGAAGCAAGAGAAACATTATTTACTTAGACCGCATAACGCATAACGAGATTTGTAATACCCATTGTAATAAACTAAAATACAACAAGTTAATACATAGCTTATAATGCTGATTGATTGATGCACAAGGTAATAGTTTTCCGTTTACTGTAAGTACTTAGGCAGATTAGTGCACATTCAAGGGTTTAATGTCGTTAGAGAATCACATTTGATTCATTGTGCTCCACATTTCCCTATAAGTAATTAGAATTAAATTTGTAGGATTTGATAACGAAGCGTCGAATTCAAGAACTCGAAAGAAATGTGTTAAAATAGTAATAAACTTCAGATAGAAAAACGGAATTTAAGTAGATTGCTTGAACATCCAAATGAAGAAATACGAGATAAAAAACATTTTATTCCGCTCCACCAGATTCTAAGTTTTCTTATTTTTGACTGGCAGACGTGCAATAATAAAATAATCGTGACGATAGTTTCCTATGAACCATTGTTACCTTCTGTTGTCATAACATACATAAGACAACTTTCTAGCACTTCTTGTACTCACGTTTGTGAGAGCTCTTGTCCTTCCGCGGTTAGCTTGAATGCAGGCTTGGTCATTGCAAGGCGAAGCAAATGACCTGATGGGCAAGCGATCAGATCACTTGTGAGAGAGGTGCAGGAGCGATGATGGAGCTCTTCCCATTAGGTCTTACAAGCTTATTGAAACAAAATTTTAAACAATGTGCTAATTACAGACTATGGTAGTTAGTTGTGGGGCCCTCAATCTGTAGGGGATGATCCTTTTAAGTTGTAGAGTTCTATCAAACTTATACAACTTATTTCTTCTCAGATTTTTCTCTCCAATCCTCTTGTTTATAATTCCAACATCCTCAGAGTGATCTCCATTATTGATCTGAATACCTCTGGAAAATCCATTGTTAGGTTAATGAACTGGTCCATATTTGAGACAATAAATGCTGATGAGTTCCCAATATCCAAAGACTTTAGCAGTTCGGCTCATCGTGTATATTGCTGCCCTACAAAATATGTTGGATATACGAGTGATATTTCCCCATTTTGGCATATTTTTCGACTGTTTCGATTATGAAACGAGGCGCAAAGCCCCTCATTCTTCAGCTTCTTCGTCTTCAGCCCCTCCTTCTTCAGCCTCTCCATCTTCAGCCCCTCCTTGTTCAGCCCCTCCTTGTTCAGCCCCTCCTTCTTCAGATCCTCCTTGTTCAGTGCCTCCTTCTTCAGCCCCTCCTTCATCAGCCCCTCCGTCTTCAGTCCCTCCATCTTCAGCCCCCCCCCAGCCCCTTCTTCAGCCCCTTGAAGATTAATAATTGAGCACCAATTATTTTATGTACTAATGATACTAATAATTTAAGACCTTTAGGAAGTGTAGCTTTTCTTCCTAATATAAAATACATGAAATATTGATATAACATATTTTTATTGTTTTTTATTTGTAGATTAAAAGTATATTAACTTACATTCTAAATACATTTTTAATGACAACTTTCTCAGCCTATTTTGTTCAACAAAATGTTGGTGTATGTTAAAGTGTAAAGTGTTTGTGGATTGTGGATGTGTATTTGTGGATTGTGTAATTATGTGTTTCCACACTACTCCCCCCCAAGTGTCAGAATGACGCTGAGGTCGAGGAGACGGAGTAGCGTGGTTTGTTAGTTGGCCTTGGCGACTGCCTGCACGAGCCATGCCGAGATGGACGATGGCCAGCTCGTTAACAGCGTGCTCATAAGGTTGTGGCAGTCGCCAGCAGTGCTTCCGAGATGGTCAATGACCAGATCTCGGAGCTAGTGGCTGCCGCCATCGGTCGCGGTTGTTAAAATGGTCATGGCGACTGCCTGTACGGGACCAAGATGGTCGATGGCCAGCTCCCGAATCCCGTACTCAGCGCGTGCCGAGATGGGCGATGGCCAGCTCTCGAGGCTAAGCCAGTCGCCAGCAGTGCCGCCGAGATGGTCGATGGCCAGGTCTCGGGGCTGATGGCTAGCGCTACCGATGGCGGATATGTGATGTATGTGTATTAAAAAAAAAGTTTGGGGCTGTTCCCTGTGTGTTTTTTATATTATACAAATTCACATAAAATTCTAAAATTCACAATTTTTATATATTTATGTTGATTAAAGATGCATCTGCTGCTGTTGTTAGGCAAATGATGACGTGCTCGGCTGCGGCTGCAACAAATTGTAGTAGACGCTGTTCGGTAGTTAAGGCACCTGACTGCTGTACGGCGGACTATAGAAATCTGTTAAGCGCGGCGCGAAGCCCACTTCTATGTAAGATATGTTGCGAGACAAACTGATTGAAGTCGACGTTGCTGTTATTCTTGATTTGAAGATGATGCTTAGCCCGACGACGTCGGGTCCTGTAGGTTTATGTTGTTCTGTTGCGGTTGATGTTGCATCATTTGTTGCAGTGGTGAAGTGGTTGTCTGCATAGTTACAGCTGCGTTTGGAGGATATGCAGGAGCAATGTATCCCAGTGTAACCTCAGCTTGCTGGCAATATGTTGATGAAAATTATATTGCCGACCGTAGCCATAATCATATGTTGCTGTAGCGTCCGAATTCACCGTTGCATTTGCAAATGGTCTCTGTGTCGCTGCAGCTTTGCATAACCTGTCCAGGCTACATGATGTGTATTTGTGTATTTGTGGATTGTGTAATTATGTGTTTCCACAGACCCTTCTTCGGAGAAGTTCTTGGTTCTTTTAATAATCATAAGTTAAATATTTTTGTGATAAGCTTGTGTGGCTTAGTGGATATAGCACTAGCTTCTATATATTTGTGGGGTCCCTGGTTCGAATCCAGGTTCGGACGATAGACCGCGCAACGCTTTTTGACAAAATGGTACCTGAAGTAATCATGGCTGAAGTGAGTCCTGACACTGATCACTCCACACTCGAATAATAAAGACAAAGAAATAGATCTAACAGTTTTGTAACTATACCTAGATTAAATACGTACTTATTATCTGTATGATATTCTTAACCTAACAGAGTCTAGTGGGGAAAGTCCAGTAAACCCCTCGAAAGTTTCAAAGCTACGGAGCAATAATAGGAGCAGAATAATGAAAGCGAATGAAGGAAATTCGTGATAAGAGTGGGAAAGTAGAGAGAGAAATTAAGATTAAAATTACATTTGTATGTCTGTGGAGGAAAGATAACGTGCAATTATGGCAATTATTAAATTCACTAATAACTTTCCTGAGTATTAAATAGCTTATATGAAGAAAATGTGTTCTTAGAGCTAGCTTATAGTTCCGCTTCCATGCCTTGGGAGCCTCTAAACTTAACCTGACTTACGCTGAAAACTTATTTTAAGATTCAAACGCAAAGCGAATGATTCCTGGCCGATCCTCAGCCCAGCTGAACAAATATGTTACCTATTAAAAAAATTTCCCTAAATTTTCATTTTCCAATTCATTGACCAATCTATATTGTCCCTTTCATTTTCATCTCAATGAATTGATAATCTAAATCAGCATCCTTGGAGAATTCATAGTATTCTCAATCTTTCTCAGTTGCCATTTGATAGTCCAGCAGTAACCACATCATCATACTATGTATATATCCTTAATTTCACGTGCGTGTTTTTTATCCACATTTCTCCCATCCTCATAGTGACTCTCTTTTCTTTCCTTTTCTTGCAGCTATCGGTAATGGGTGGCTTGCTGATTACGCGCTAAAATCTTTCAAAAATGATTAAAATAGCTGTGCAATATATTTTTACTCTCATCTTAGCATCATTTATCTATTAAATCGCTGTTTTAATATTTTTTTAATATTTTTATAAATAGTTTTTTAAAAAAATAATTTTTTGCTGTCTATATCTTCTCCGCCTAACCGAAAAACACTAGATCCGCAAATTATATAAAAAAAAAAATCACGATTTTAATATGAATGTAAACTTTGAATTCAAACATAATTCTAAATCTTCATGCAAAATTTGATCAAGGTGAAATGATATTTACGATGTTTCTTTAATTTTTAATTTAATCATAGCAGCAGACTTCAAAATACTGTATTATCTAACATTTATCAGAAACAAAGTATTTTTCTTCTACCCATTAAAAATTATAAAACTATCACTATCAACCAAAATGACTATCAACATAGTCGTTTCATCAAGAGAAACAATTTGTATTATCATCCCCTTGCTTTAACTGATGTTGACTGGTATTACCAACTACCATTCAACGGTCTGTAATACGAGAATCGCGACCAATTATAATGAAATCAAACCAACATTTTACATAAAAAAAAGATTTATTAACTAGAAACAACCGAATCACGGAAATAATTAACAAAAAACGAAAGAGTTAGACACAGGTAATTACTGGTTATGGATGTATGACTCAGTTTTGATGGAATATTGTCTCAGGCTATGGTGGTCTCTGCTACTGAAACATAGTACGAAGAATGTTTATAGAGCTGAGATTACGAATTGTATCTTTCGTCACGACACGTAGCAATGACTATAAATAAGAAAATTTTATTAGCTACAAAAGTAATGTGATTACCGTGGATTGTTTGGTGGAAGAAAATTTGATGAAAGTGATCGCGTTTGCATACGGACCGTGATGGAAGTTATGGTTATGAATAAAATTACAATCTTATGAAATTTGTAAAGATCGTTAAGTTTAATGAAAAATATTTTCTGTCTGTGGAGTGTTTGGATTGGTCTCCTCAAATTTGATTTTTGACGCAAACTTTTGTTTAAAAAAAAATTATAACTCATTTTATAAATATAATTTTCCAGAATCTTTGATATGCTCCCCTCTTAAAACATATTTTATTTAATGATGACTTTTTACGCTTCACTTCTATTTTGATGTTCCCTGTAAAATGCACCCTCTATAGATGTGGTAAGTGTTATATACGGGCAGACTGTCTTACCAGAAAGTCACTGGAATCTGGTAGGCAAAATTCAATCCGAATCAAGGGTCTTAAGGGGCTTGAAAGTGTCAAGTTACTGAACAAATTTGTAACGTTCACAGCTTCGCCTATTTCTTTCACATTATGAAAGCCATTCACCCGCGTGCTTTTAGTAAGGATCATCCAAATAGCCTAGAAATTATAGTTTTTACAATGTTCTTCAACAATTTCGTGGCTTGCAAAGTAGACATGGTGCTTAGCAAGCAGTTTCCTGGGGCTCGGCGTTCCCAGATATTCAATTTTTTTGTTTCAATTTTGCCACAGAATCCTTCCAGGAGCTCCACCTGACTTTTAATGGTTGCGATCTGTAGAGTCTAAGAACGTCCCTGCATTCATTTCAGCATTCTCTGCAATCATCTACTTTGGCATATTTGAAAAGTTCCTGAACTTGTCCTCTGGTTGGACTGGTTTTATACTGTAGGACAGGAGCGTTCAAAAGCTTTCCTCAGTTTACTCGTATTTGTATTTGCTGCCTTCTTCAGATCTGTTATAAATTTAGCTCCTTCCAGGGCCCTCCAGTTCCCAATCAGTTGTTTATTTGGCGGTGTCCAGCACGTTTTCGGTGAGAAGTCTCCTATGTGTAGAAATATATTAAGACTAGGCTTGGATCGATCATAAAACTGAGTAGAAGCTCACGTCTTTACCGCCCTACGAGTAATAATTTCTTCCTCCTGCACGACTCTTTTGGTGAGTTTTTTCACCTCCTTCGATTGAACCGAACTGTCTCGTGCTATCTAAACGGACGCTAGGAGGATATGCTCCTCTTTGTTCCCCTCACATACCACGATGTTTTGATAATGCGTCTTGAAGTGAAAAAAAATGTTTTTCCTCACTGGTTTGTCCGTTCTTATTTTGGCCCTTTAATTGGGGAAAAATAGATTGAAATTTTGAAACCCCAGTCCAGCAACCTGCATTTCCGCAAGGATTGAATGTTCGTAGTACCTCACAAAACTTAGCTTCGTGGAGAATCATTTGTAGGGTGAATTGATCTCCACGATTTTCAGAGTTGACCGCGACATCCTTCTGAACATGCAACTCATCTTACTGGTTACATGCAGTTCTGAGTCAACCATGCCCAGAGCCCTTTCAATCTCGCCAGTCTCAAGAGCTGTGACACTGCCACTTTTTGGATGCTTCTTCAGGCACAGGTAAACGCTGGCTATATCCGACGTCTTGCCAAAATGCGAATAGAGCAGCTCATCAGAATCTTTGTGGATCTAGAGTATATACACTTGCCCTTCGTTTCATGATACTGATTTCTTAACTTTAACGTAATCCTACGTCGAAACAGCTAATTTATCCATTTCACAAATGATAATTGATTCAAGATGCTGCTAATCAGTGCCACAATTAGGTGGTGTTTAACAACATCGCTAGCATTCATGATTTTTTTTGGTTTAAGGTTGAAGGGTTGTTGGACCTCTTGCCATTTTCCAGCATCTTATTTTCATCCCCTGCCTTGCCATTGCTAGCTTTATGGCCAAACTCTACTCTATATTATTATGGAAAGCAGCGACCTTCAGCGCTAGCTTATCCTTACTGGCAGAGTATTCGTGGCCTTTTGCCAACGTCGGTCTTGCTCCGCTTAGTTGTTCATTTTTATCCACGGAGTTAGCACTACCTTGTATTTCATCAGTGTTTGGCTCTATTTCTGTTTTTGTGCACAGCACCTTTGCCTCGCGCAAGAGATTTGAGAAGTTTCTTCTTTTCTCAGCCAGTACAACCTAACCTACTATACACCCATAAGCATTTGCTTCGCTCAGATTGAATATATATTCATGTTAAGGTTCAGGACCACTGTAGCTTTGATGTGTTTCTGCAAGTTCCCACCACTTATTCAACCACCTCCTTGTTTTGAATTGAAGCGCTGTCTGCTATGGTGGCTAAGTGCGGTCGCTAGATATCAACAGATGTCCAGAGGCTGTTTCCTCACCCCTCCATCGTAATCTTAACTCATTTTTGTAGGCTATTTTTGATTTTTGATTCTTCTCTTAGGTTCGCTCACAAGCCCTCGTACAAGCGACAATTTGGTAGACCGTCGAAGGGGTAAGTGTCTCTTAAGAGAACCAAAATTTTACTCTACATAGTACTTTCATTAATGAATTTTCGGTACTTTAACCTATCAGTCTTGCTGAAAGCAACCCATTCTACGGTTGTATTGTGACAAACAGATAGCTGAATGCAATTACTGTGATTGTGTGATATTAACCATGCTACAACCTTACCATTTGACCATGCTACAACCTTACCAGACATATCCAACGCCTCTTGGTGAGTAAAACGTCGGCTCAAAAGAGAGCCAACAAAATCATATTTGGTTTGACACTATGTTAAACTCTACTGATTAAGTTTATCAGTTACAGCTGAGAATTGTGTGGTGAAATGTGTGAGGAAGAACGGAACGTCAATATTCGGAACGAAAATAAAGAAGTGAAAACTTCAAAGCTGCTCTTGTGCAAAACATTACTTTTGAATTTATTTGTTAAGGATACTTTCTAGCGCTGCACACTAAGAGGCCAAGCTTCTACCTGTGAGTTCACATGCAACCGGTGGCGATGGTTTTTTGTCTGTCTATAATATTTTTTGAATTTTAATTGGTAAGCAAAGTTTAAAAACAATAAGTCCGTCACCACAACAATAATATTAATTGTGCGTTTTTAATGGCTAAAGATTTACAAGTTAAATATAGCAAATATATAAGTACTATTCTTCGGTAATTTAAGTGGCCGCAGAAACATGCCACAGATTTAGAGACGTGTTTTGAGAGATCTGACAGGACCCTCCAACCTTTCGTAAACGAAGTTTTTGGAGCTCTTTCGTTTCAACAAAGAAGGAGCACGTAAACTTCTGATAGACAAAAGTGTAATAAACCACAAAAAAATGAATAACCACATAAAAATCAAATTATATCATTTTAATTGAATAAATGATTTGACATTTTTATTATTTTTAGTTTTGTTTTTATAACTTTATTTTCAAATTTATATTGATTAATATCGAAGCATTATTGCGTCGGTTAGTTGTGTGATAAAAACGATTTTTCACTCTGTGATCTTTACCTGGCCAGTGAGTTGTGTATAATAACTAATATTAATATCAATAACAAATCAAAATAAATAGCAATAAAAGCAATAATAATACACTTAATCGATCTATCAACAAAAAAATGGGTACTTAGTGCTCCTTGATTATTGTTCTGCACATTTCCTTTTCTCTATTATCTTTCAAATGAAACTTAAATCTTCCACTTTTTCATACCGGCACTACATAGCTCTATCACGAAAAATCTTTCTCAATTATAAAAAAAAAGGCTGTTATAATCCTAATAGAGAAGTTAAACCCAACTCATGATATTACAGAAACATTTTCTTTATTCTCGTTCCGTGGGGAATAGAGTGGATTGAGATATGCTAGTAGAGTTTCTATTTATTTATTTCAAGCCAAGCAAGGTATATAACAAAAGATAATAACAAATCACAATTTGAATTAAATATAAGTTTTCTTAAACTACACTATAACAAATTAGCATAAATAATTTTAAGTCCATATTCCAAACCTATATTTGGTTGTACATTTGAGGAATTTATAAGGAAAAATGTTTTTTTTTAAAGATTTTAGAGCCTTGAATAAAGCATATTTGAAACTTGTCTTGGGAATAGATAAGGAATAGTAGTTGGAAAAATCGTTAAATATTTTGCAGCATCTATTGATGGGCTCCCTGTCTCCATAAACAGTACGGTGCTGATGTTCATTGAGAAGACGTGTATACCTAGTACGCCTTACAGGCAGTGGCGTGGCGTTCATGGAAGCAAGGGAAGCATTGCTTCCCTTACATTTGGCTGACATGAATTTTAAATCAATTGTTTTTTTCGAAACCGTGAAATAATCGCGTATAAACATTTATTAAAAAAAATCTCAAATCAAATTGTGAACATCTCACACATTTGATGTGGTAACAAAACAGAATGAAAATAATGAAAGAACAACCACGACTTGGAAGCAATGTGAAAATTGCTTCTACGAGCGTTTATTTGATTCCATATAGACTAGACTGTGACGTCATTAAAAAAAATGTGTGTGTACCATCTGTTTGGAAGCAGTGAAGATGTTGCTTCCTAGGGGAAATTATCTTCTCACAAGAGAGACTCAGAGCGGAGCTGCGAACGCATGACTACTGTGGAACTTATTTCTGCGTTCCCCTCGCTAGTAGCAGGGTAAATTGTTATTGTTATCATTTTACTTTGCTTGTACAGATTTTTGTGAATGGAAAACGCTTGCTGTGAGCGAATTTGAGTTACGAGATATGGCAAGCGTTACCAGATGCCTTGGATTCGATAAGTCGTTACTTTGTGTGTTTTATTTATGATTTATATTATGACATTATTTTTTGTATGTTCTATTTTGTATAGAAACTTTTATGAAGGTGTTTTCAATTGGCGAAGGCTTTAAGTCACTTATAGCTTAAAGGATTTGGTAATAATATTGCAAGGTAGTAATAGTTGAAGCTGTAGACTAGAATTGTGTCGAGTTTAATGTGTAAAATTACTCTGTAAAATTGCATGATACTTTTGATTGATATTTGAAATAGTGAAAGGTTGAAATAGGTGAATGTGTTCACTCGTTCTGTGGGTCAAAGTTTTAGAATTCACTAACTTATTTAATTTTTATATAATTGGATCTCGGTAGTTTGCTGAAAAAAAAGACATCATCAACCAGGATCGATCGAAACTGAATTCGTAAATTGTCTTTATAACAAAGAGATGTACCTACTCGGTAGTTTGATCGCAAAATTAATAAATGAAAAACTCGGAACGAATTATCGGTTGTAATATTAAACAAACATAATTTTGCTGGTCATGTGTGCTATTTTCAAGCGTTTCAGACAGTTATCGGATTTTAAATATCGGATTTTGTAATTTAAATAATGTTGAAGCTGTGAAGAGACTTTGTACAAAAAGCATTGATCATATCAATTCAGTCCTCTTACTTTCCAAGTTTGATTCCGGTGATTTGAAGAATTGCTGAGTAGTCAATATAAGTATTCAGTGATATTGCTCACAGTTAGGAAAAATTGAGAAACAATGAAGATTCCAATAAACATTGTGTGTCATTTAAGATGTCAAGAAGAAGCATTACATAGTTGTAATGAAAATGTGCATTCTTGCAATAGGGGTAAATCACTTAAAGACAATAAATCTTTTGACAGTACATAACCGATAATTGCCAGCTCACTTGGACCAAGCAAATGTTTTTTTCCGGAACACCAAATTATATTCAAAATGATCTCATTAGTTTCAAAACGATCTCGTTGTAATGAAATTAAGAAAAGCAAATTCATAGCAATAATGTTAGATGAAACAACCGATATATCATATCGATCGCAACTTTCAACAACCTTTGGTTACATTACTTCTTTCGGTGCAGTTAAAGAGACTTTCATAAATCTCACAGATGTTTCTGATAACCAAAATGCGTCCTGTTCATTTAACTTTGTTTTGCATGTTGTCCGAAAATTCAAAGCCTTGAGGAGCCTCTGTAATAAATGCCAAAACAACTGGATTGCTAACACGTATAAAAGAAATGTATAAAAAATGCAACATTTATTCATTTTTTCGTACATCGACTAAATTTGATTTTATCTTAATTGTGCAGTAGTATACGTGAATGCAGATTTTCGCCCAATCTATTACTAGTTTTTCAACAATGACAATAAGTTTATTTGCTCTGTATTTATTCGTCAAAAAAGGCTTCGAAAATTAGTTCCAAAACGTTGGTCTTGTAATGGTTGGTTATTTTTAACAATTTTTCTATAATAAAGAGATATGAAAATAACTCGTGGCATATATAACTGAAAATGATAGTGCTATTTGAGGCGGAGAGATCGTTAATAGTGAGAGTGGGCTTTTTATTTTACTCAAATATTCTTAGTTTATTTTCCTGTTTAATGTTTTTTCTAAAAAAAAACATACTATTCGATATATTTCAGTCCTAACAATGTAATATACTGTATCATATTCACAAAATGGCAAAATTTGAAGATCAAATACAATCTTTAGGAAAAAGTTTCACGGGCCGATTTGCGAGACACCACAACATCGTAAAACAGCGAGGTGCATAATTAGCAACAATTAGAATGTTGAATCATTCTTTACACGTGCTTTGTCGAAATAATTGATTATGCTAATCGTTAAAATAAACTAAAGTTTTTCATCCTTAAAAAGTTTCAGATTTTTAAGTTCTGGGAATGTTATTATTTTACTGATAAATATTGAAATGGTTTCTTATTGTGTGAAGGACTGTGAACTTTTATTTTCATAAGAATACATAATGTCTATTCTCACGTCTCCATTAATAATTCCTGGGTGCTTTTATAGAGGGGTTCTATTACACGTAACGAATTTGCTGAAAGCGTAATCTACCATGGACATCAACCAATTGCTTCCCTTCAGTAAATTGTCACGCCACGCCACTGCTTACAGGGTTATTGAAAGTGATTTTGTTCGAAAGATACTCAACGTTGATCAAGCCCCTAATTGCATCAAAAATGAAACAGGAGCATAATACCGTTCTCCTCGAAGAAAGTGTCTCAAGGTTCAAAAGGCTTAATCTGTAATTATAAGATGGCAAACTTTCAAAATCGTGTGGATTATATATATCACTCAAATCAAAAATAACTGACTGCTTTTGGATGTATTCCAATCTATCGCTATAACAGTTGAAAATGAGATTCCAAACGATGCAACCATATTCCAATATTAGGCGAACTAAGGATACGTAAAGATATTTTGTAACCCTTAAGTTCATAAATTCTTTCGCACGTCTCTTAATGAATCCTAATTGCTTGCTGGCTCTTGCTAGAAATTTGTCGTACTGAAGATTGAGGCGATCTACAACACTATCCACTTTTTTCAGCAACTGATTACTAAGGCGTTAATCAAAATTTAAAGTGCATGACTTGCGGGAAAAGCTTATGGCATGGCATTTGTCTATGTTAAGAAAAAGTTTGTTTCGGTCAAACCATCTCTCCAACGATAAGAGTTTTGACTGAACGAAGTTTGAATCGAATTCCGATTGAATAGTCTGGTATGATTTTAGATCGTCCACATATAAAAAGTGTGGAATATCGGATAACACTTCCGAGAGATCCGAAATAAAAATATTGAACAGAAGTGGACCTAAGTGGATGCCTTGAGGTACACCCGAGGAGACAGTAATTTTTTTTGAGAGAAAACCTTGGAATTTTACATGTTGTGTTCGATTCCGAAGGTAGCAATCCAACCATCCTAGCAAGTTTCCGGAAATGCCTAGTTTTTGCAGTTTATATTTCAAAACATCATGGTCAACACGGTCAAAAGCTTTGCTGAAATCAGTATATATGGTATCGATCTGACACCCTTTCTCCATATTGCAAAGTACATCCGAGATAAATATCAAAAGGTTGGTGGCAGTTGACCTGCCCTTTCTGAAGCCATGTTGCTGTTCGTTAAGAAGAGGATCAATAGCTATAATGAGTTTATCACAAACAATTTTTTCAAATAGTTTAGGTATAGCTGACAAAATGGCAATGCCTCTATAATTTTTAACCGAGCACTTGTCACCACTTTTATGCATTGGCGTGAGATGAGAAGATTTACAGAATTGAGGAAATCTACCGCATGATAGTGATTTGGTGAAAATTATAAGCAGTGGTGAGATGATAGTTTCTGCACTGTTGATAATGAAGCTCGGAGGAAGTAGATCTAGTCCAGGGCCTTTTTTCATGTCAAGCTCTCTTATTGCTTTTACAATGTCCTCTCTAGTTAAATATATTTCATCAGCGATAGCAAACTGAGGTGTTGAGACAAGCGACTCGTTACATAATCCACTTGGTGGACAGAACACTTCTTGAAAATTGTCGGCAAACATGTCACATATTCTTAGTGGGTCAGAAGAAAGTGAGTCATTTTTATACATTGCTGTGGGATGGCCTGTGGTTTTTCGCTTGGTGTTCACGAATTCAAAAAATTTTTTGGGGTCACAGATTATATTTTCCCCAACTATATTAATATAACATACAGAAACACACCCATGAAGAATGACATCAATATGACGTCAAATAGAGTATTTTAGTAGAGATATTCTCTACTTGGCAGCTACAGAAACGAGGCGCAGATCTTACATTAATCTCTCCAAAAAAATTTTTCGTTTTGCAACTGTTTTTTTTTTAATTATTCAAAATAAATAAACTGTCAAAACCTATTGATTGATTTTTGCAAGAAGGACGTTCCCAATTTTATAATTTTATTAATCCAATTCCTTTAATCTAGAGTTTTCATAGCTAGGTCTTAAAATGGACCTTCAACCTTTCATTCTGTCACCGTTATATTGAAAAGATTCACATTTTCGTCCCTCTCATGTTCTGTTTCATCAAATCTCAGAGGTTACGAATTATTTCACTAACATCCCGTTTGTCCATCTAAAACGCTATGAATCAAATGCTCGAACGAACTTATAAATCAAAATCACGCTTCAATAATTCCTTTTTATACTTTGTTATCTTGGGCGCAAAGCTCCATCACCCGGCATGATTTTGTTTCGATTTATCCGTCATTTTGGCATTCTACTGCTTGCAACAAATCAAGCGTTAAAAAACGCTCATATTTTCATTCTAAGAACAAATGATAAACAGTCTGCGAAAATTGAAACGAAAGACAGTTGGGAATCAGACAAGCAAAAGTCAAACAGAACAAGTAAGAGGAATCATAAGATAAAAAAGGAAAAGAAATAGTACATGACTAATAAAAACGGTCATGGCAACGAAAGAGAAATGAGTCTGCGAGATGGTCGTTTTAGTGGCCGACCAGGAATCTCGAGTCGAAGTTACTTCTTGTGCTCTGCGTCTTTCGACCAGTCGGCCTGATTTTTATCTGGGATAGTTTCCCTAGTCTCCGTCTAGCCTATTAAATAAGCTCAGTAGTCAATCATGCATAAGAAAAACGAAAAGACGAAACGAAAACTACAGACGAACTCTGACCGACCTCCACCCTTCAGACTAGCATCAATTTTTGTCCTAATGACACATTATTTACCATTTCAACCCCCATGACATGCTGGGTGATTTCAATGTTTAGTTTTTGTTGTCCTTTTTTTTATGCATTATACATTATCTACTCAGAGGCTAGGAATGAAGCTTTTGTCGAAAATAGTAATCTGGATCCATTTAGGGTATTTAAAAGTTGTGATCTCAATTAGAAGGTTTTTTTTTGTTCAAATGAGCTTATGGAATTTTTCAGTCAGCCTCTTTACCGTTTGAACCAAGGAAACATCCTGAATGTAGTCCATTCATCTAAAACCACTTCATCGAAAGATACCGAAATTTTTTGCCAAAATTCCCTATCAAACCAAAAAAACCTCTTCGCTCCCCGGTCTATTTGAACTTTGAAATCATTTGCTCTGTTGGCAACTCATTCATAAAACCAGGTACACTTCCACGCTCCTTTTCCACTAAAGCTGCCTCTCGACTTTCGACTCTCTTCGATCTAGCTCAGGTCCAAATATTTGCCACTCTAGTTCCCGCTTCGAATCCAGTTTACGGACGAACTCGTGCAAACAGAAAAATCGGAATGGTCAGACGAAACGAACAAAGCGACCACAATAGTGTGTACAGTGGAATATTTCAAGGATAATTTTCGAGCGTGCGTTGGCGTCAACAGTGGTGACCAAGCAGCAGGCTCAGCAAGAACAGCGAATATCTCGAAAAGCGGATGGTGAACGTGAAAATACGGGATTGGAGCAAGGCCAGCAAAATCGGGTAGCGAATATCTGTGAAGTTAGTGGTAGGAGGTTCGTGAAATGTGGCAGATGTCTTTGATTTTCGACACGATTTATTTGTTGCTCAGATGTTTGGCATATTGTTGTTGTTGTTGTAGAGCAGTAGGAGGCGGTTGGGTTTATGTCGAACTGAAGGCATGTTTTGTGAATCGAGCTGTGGAAGATTCCGGTGCACCAAAAATAGATAAGCACAATATGAATATAAACGGTAGAACAAACTTTAATTTAGCACTTCAAGTAGTTTGTTTATCCGGATTAATGGTGGAAATCGCCATTTAAATGGTGATACGAGCTATATGAAAGCGTGGAAATTATTAACCTAATAAGAGGCGGAGGATATGGTTTAGATTATTTTAAGCTATAGCTTTGAGGATATTCATAGTTGCTTTGAAATATGTGCGGTCTGTGTCACTAGGCCAAAGTAACACTTCATATTTCGAATTTGATGTCATTCCTAGAATGACCTGAAAGCTTCTTAAGTAAGATCCCTACCCATCTTCAATAATTTAATGCAGGATTAATCGCATTCATAAAATGCAGAATTGTCGACAAAGGAACTTTTTTGGCTTGTTTTCAAAGATATATAAACTATAATAGAGTCCTATAGCAAATATAGGAGATAGTATGTCTCTTCCTGTTGTTTACAGATTAAATAGATTAACAAACTACTCACTAGGTTTCTTCAGGTCAGGCTATAAAAAGATAATCGCAGATATAGAAAAAAGAAGATGATAATTTTGTCAGTGTTCTTACATTTGATTCAAAAATTTTTTAGAGTTATGGCACTATACATTTTTCTCGATATTTCTAGTATTTTTTGTATGCTGCGCGCTTATTTGTATTTTTAAAACAATCCTCAGGTTCATTACCAGGATCTTGGTAATCTGTTGCCATCTCATCTACTACTGTATTTCTCTATGCCTTGCAGGGAGAGCTCGTCAAGGGTGGCAAGGTGGATCAGACCGCACTAAGCCAATTCTAGCGTACTGGTCAACGCCATCACTGGAGCGCAGGCAGGGTCTCCACTGTGCTTTTTAGTGTTGTGTTACTCATACAAGATGCATGACAAATGTCCCATATGCAGCTACAAAATGTCACATCACCTCAAGCTTCAAATTTGTACCACCTCATTTTTTTTGTCATATTGAGATGAAGCGATTGCTTCTAAGCTTTGAAGCGATTGACTTGAGACACTTGAGGCGCACCGATTGTAGTATAGCCCAGTGAAATCCGACATAAAAAAGGCGAAACTTCGGAAAAATTAGGGGAAAGCTGAAGGAGCACACTTTTCCACCTACCCTGAAGTCTGGTAGATAAGTTTATTTATATGTTTTTTCCATGCGCCTCTTAAATATAGAAAAACAAACTCACAAACATGTCAGGTCGTAATCAAAATCGGATAATATTAACATGCCGTGAAAGAGAGGATGCTGTTAGTAACAAATGTTTAGATCAATATATCTCAAAAACCGTTATGGTTACATGAAAAGCTACAAAATATTTTTTCTTGGAAATTTTCTAAGCTGCAAATTCATGATACTTTGTTTTTCTAAAGACGTAACCGTTACTGAGATATTTAGGAAAGGTCACTTTTGGTGACCTTTGACCCCGTATAAAAAGCGACGCAGCACTCGGATCGATGGGGACTTTGATATTTTGTTCAACACGCCAGTACCAAGGTTCACACCAAAATTCAGCTTTCCAATAATTTTTCCGAAGCACCATGTTAGATTTCCCCGGACTATACACGGGACAAAATGAGTTTATGAATACATCCGAGTTTAGTTTGAGTTTGATATGTACCACCACATTTTTGGCACATTGAGGTGCTTCGGTTAATTTCATAGATATAAGAAGAATGGATACGAAATGGGCCGAGAGAAATGAAGCAATTTTCGACCTCTGGGCGCAAAATGTTTGTGTAAAACAACAACAAATTTCATTCAGAAAAGTTGATGTATTTGGAAATTTGTGTCCATGTATTAGTTTCCCCGCTATCTCAACTACCTCGTAAATTGGATGGATAGAAATGAATGTTTACATAGAGAGTCTACAGCGCTGAGGGGTGGAGCATGCGGCATTGAGGGGAAAGCTGTTTTACAGAGAGTAAAATTACATGTGTAGTAAAATTGCTTCACTCACGTACGGGTTCATGCATTGTGATTGCGTGTCCATTCTTTATATGTCTATGGTCAATTTTGAAGCGATTGACTTGTGATACTTGAGGCACAGCGATTGCTGTACAGGGCGAAAATGTATGCATGCGAGTTTAGTTTTGAGTTTGATTTGCACGATACTTTAACGGAAAATTTGGTGCGAATGATCGCAGTGCGAATTTTCGCAGTGCGAATTTTCGCAGTGCGAAATTTTCGCAGTTCAGTGCGAAATTTCGCAGTGCGAATTTCCGTCTACCTTACCATTGTAGTGTCTTTCAGGCGGAGGCTGCAACTTTTTTACAGGCAATCGACTGGCTTCTGTGCTATCGAATATTCGGGGTTTATATTGGCATTCTCACAGATAGCCAAGCGACTATTAAATCCCTCGCTGGTCCTTGTACAGTTTCCATGATTGTTGCTGAATGCCGTGCATCTCTTAGGAAGATGTCGAGACATTCGGTTGTTCAATTGATTTGGGTACCTGGACATAGGGGTTTTGAAGGCAACTGTGAGGCCGATGAGCTAGCAAGGATTGAAACCTTATTACCGGAGGTCTCCTGCTCCGTCTCAAAAGGTATACCGGTGACATCGGTAAAACTAACCATCAGGCAAAAATATCTCGAAGATGAATCATCCAAGTCAATCCTGGGTATCCATGGATGCGCATCGCACCAGGCAGCTTTTAGGCTTAACTCGAAGCGCTCTACGCTGCACTGTGGGAGTTATTACGGGCCACTGCCTCATAGGACGGCATGCAGTTTAACGATTTCTGTCGGAGTTGTGGCTCTGAGGATGAGGAGGAGTCCGTCCGCCACCTCTTGTGTCAGTGCCCGGCGTTGACAAGGAGAAGGTTGGTGGCAATTGGTGCTGCCTTTCTCTCAAACCTGACCGATTTGTCCCTGGTTGATCTAAAGGGGATAACGCGATTTGTCAAGGGAAGCAGATGGTTTCCCGAGTTCAGTGAGTAGGAGAGAGTTACAAATCATTGTGGTATCACAATGGGCCTCTCATGTGCCTGTGTGTCTGTCGGCGGACCTCTGTGGACCGGCAGCCACTTTAGCCTAACCTAACCTACTAATCGAAACGATTGCAGAGGAAATCATCATCCAAATAAATTGGGCAAAAAGATCTTAATCCATCCCGCATTTCAGCGGCTGAAAAGATCTTACCCTCATAAAACTTCCGTCATTGGCGTAGTACAAACTTTTTCGTGATACCATTTGCTTTATAAATAAATAAATAATAAAATAAAATAAGAAATAAGTAAATAATTTCAAACTGAGAGAGCTTATATAATCAATACCATTGCCATTGCGATGGCTATTCTTCTAATAACAACTTAGCTAAAATCAGATGTGACATTTCAGGAAGCAGTAGGTGTGTCAAATATCCAGAACTTTTACGACAACATAATTAAATATATCGACCACTGATTTCCATCTGCATATACATATAATTAAGTTTGTAAGCAGAAGAATTTAAGTAAATATCATTCATCTTCCTACGCACTGTGAAATACCTACACATCAGCAGCGATCTCCAAATTTATGCAAAACCCAAAGCGTCTCTGTTTACGCAGACCAGACCTGACCAGCATCTTCATCTGCATAACGTCATACTTGACATTTATCTCACTTCAAAAATTCACTTTTCAAAACCTATTTGAATAATCGCATAGCTTCCAATTTTGGATCCAACATCAGCTTCACCGTCAACAGAAGTTGAGCCGCTCGACCCGATCAAGGTCACCAAAACCGTTTCCAGTTCGACTGGATATCTTCCAGATAGAGAAGCATCTGCTGCATGCCACCGCTTCCGCCACCGTCATCGTCACAGTAAGCGATATCTCAAGCTGTGCAAAGATAAAGACCAAATAAAGTTTCACCTTCACGCTCGTAGGCTTTTTCTGTCGATTCCGCTGTGGTAATCGCAGGTATTACGTATATGCTAGCGCTTATGTCTCTGCTCCGTTCGATTCACTTCAATGGATACCAGCCGGACTGGCCATTCTAGTCAGTCTGCCAAACGCACTTGAAGACTTGACCGACTTGGCGCAAGAAAACAAAACAAAGAAAACAGATACCACGCAAGATAGACGCAATAGCATCGCGTGAATTACAATAGCAGTGAGTTTTGTTATGTGAGTCATATGCGCCGATCACGTCTAGTTTGGAGTTATTTAATCGTTCGCGTTTTCTTTTGGATTGCCTCGAGTGCAGCACGGGTTAGTGAATAGATAGGTTTGCAATGCTCTAGTAGTGCTGGAGGAAAAGTTGGAAGCCAACGAAGGAATAATCTGAAGAAAGAAAAATGACCTGGTCTGGTATGAACGATATTTACATTTAGTGGACTAATTAAAGAAGCGTTTGTTACATAAACGCTCTTCTATTATTCGTTGCAAGAGGCTGCCGTAACACAACAATGGTAAAAACATCGTTCAGTGTAGGAGAATAAGTTTATTTATTGAATCTATTTAAACATCATCTTGTTTTTCGTTTGAGAAAGAAAAACCGAAAGTTGCACATGGTGAACAAAGAAATGTAAAGTGTATTTGTTAATTTATTGGTAACAAAAGTATTATATGATCATTCCTCACAGCTACTGTTAGATTTTTTATGGCTTAGCAGTGGATTTTACTATTAGCGCTTTAGGTTAGTAATTGAATTTATGCAATAAATATATGAATAATAATAATGCTTTGTTATAGATAATTACCGAATGCCTTTAAAAGCAAGAAGTCTGCTGGGCATGACGGAGTGTCTAATTTCATTATTAAACATCTACCACTCTGTATGCTCATAATTATCTTCCTTGTATTTAACAATACCTTGAACAAAGGTTACTTTTCGGACTCATGGAAAATGACCAAGATTGTTCCCATTCATAAAAAGCGCAAAAACAAAGAGGCCAGTAATCTCTCTGCTTCTTAATTTGGACAGATTTTTGAGAGAATGTGGATGTAAATGATAATAAAATACTGTCACGCAGGTGACCCCTAAATACCAATGTGGCTTGAGGCGCAAGCTCTACCGCATCACGCCCTCTCATACTTGCATGATCAAATTGCACCTCACTCGAATGAGCGAGACATTCCGACAGTTGTGTGGTTTTTAATCTCGAGAAGATTTCCGATTCTATCTAACCCGAAGTCCTCCTACTTAAGGAGAGATAGACATCTAGAATGGTTGAAAAAATCGATTTATTTTTTATTGCGTTTTCTTGAAGATTCAGGTCTCAAAAATATCTGGTGAAAACACCAAGTTAATATTTCTGTAAATAAGCTAGTTACAGCCGAGAAAGTGAAACGTGTTTTGCGGTGCCGAGCCGACAAGTTTAGCAGCAAGTGACTCTTCGAACAATACGTGTCTTTTCATATTGTGAACGAAGTATAGACCTATTTTATGATTCTATTGTTTTTCTGGGCATGCTTGGATCCAGATATAACGTAAATGTTAATCTTTACCATAAATATATACGTTTTGTCAGTGGCTTGTGGTACAACTGTGCGTAATATGCCGTTCACACTACACTTCTAAATCAGGTAGCTTTCGACTGTCAGACGCCGAGAAAAATATATGGGTAATCAGGTAGATTTAAGTTGATTTAGCTCTAAAGCGATCAGCTGATTGAAATGACCTGATTTAGTGTAGTGTGAACGGCATATAACAAGAAGAAAATATCACTTAAAAATCGATATTCTACCGAAAAAATTAGCTACGACAATATTAGTTCCAGTGCCAAAAAAGTTATTGATTTTCTTGTAAAGTCTTCTTATTGTGCTGAATGTAATTATTGGAATAAACACAAATATACTGAGCAGTATGAAGAATGGAAATCGAATCACGATGGAAATTGCCAGGTCAATCATGACGAATCGGCAGGTAAAATAGAAGTAGACGCCATGAAAGAATTGTTTTCACAATCTGTCAAAAAATATGGAGTTATGTACACTAATTACGTCGGAGATGGCGACTCTAAGACATACGTGGGACTAGTGAATGCGAAACCGTATGGTCACGAGATAGAAATTACAAAAAAAGAATGCGTGGGATACGTTCAAAAGCGAATGGGAACCCGTCTTTGCGAATGCAAGAAAAAAAATCCTGGAATCGGCGGCAAAAACAAATTGACGGCAAAGTTTATAGATAAACTGAGCATTTACTATGACTTAGCTATTCGCAGAAAAAGTGCCTTACGGCTCAACAGTCAGCAAGTCTCAACATCATTCAGCATTGCCAAAAATGGTTGAAAATGAAAAATTGTCGAAACGCTGTGTTGGTGGATATACACAAAACTGCAATGAGAGATTCAACCAACTTATTTGGAAGATAGCTCCAAAAACGATGAACAGCGGGGCCAAAATCGTAAATATTGCAGTATTTCTTGCAACATGCACATTCAACAATGGTTTCACCTCATTGCTCGAAGTCATGAATGTGTTAGGAATATTGGTCGGATCGAGAGCGCACTTATCTGCAGCGCAAGAAGACGAAACTCGCATAGCGAAAGCGAACTGCAAGCGCAAGAACAGACGAAAGAAGGTCGAATACGGCGTCGGCAACAAAATTTAGAAGCTATGAATATTCCGCAGACCCTAGAAGGCTTACACTATGGGCCTGGAAGCGATGATTCCAATGTAAGTTGACAAATTTAATGATTTATTCAATCCCAAATTTTCAAACGCGTTATTCTTAAAAACACGTTTTTCAAATCGGTACCCAAAACTTCTCGAAAACCAATTAACCGATTGCCTTAATTCTTTTTGTGATTATTTCACATAGCATTATCTAGTACTTGTCATAGGATTTTTTTTTTCGTTACTTAGTTTTTGTTTTATAGGCAAAATAATATCAAATTTTTGGTCCAAAAATCACTATTCATGTTCAAACGCCCGCTATTTTGTCATTAATCGGTATTTTCAAAATCGAGTATGATAAGCACTAGATTGTAGTATCTTATTTAATAATCTTTTTCGATTTTTTTTTTTCAAATGGTTTTTGAAGAAACTTCAGTGGGTACCGTTAACGCTGATTTTTTTTTATGGCGCCCCAAGGATTGTACAATATCATTGTATATTTTTTATATTTTTATATAAAGAAAATTAAACATACTTCTGAATGTGCATACTTTTAGATAGTTAAACTCCCAATCCGATATTTCAAATAATTTTTCTTAAAAAAATGCACAAAAATGACCTTGTTTCCGGCTCCTAGGTGTATAGCTCCCCTTAAGTAGGTCAAGTTTGGGTTTCCAAAAGAAGTAATAAGTCTCATCGCAAGCTTTTTTACCAACAGACAATACTGTGTAACCCTTAATGGAGCAGATTCATTTACACAGCTTATGACATCAGAAGAGCCCCAAGGTTCTATCACTAAACCATTTCTACGAGGGTTGGTTTAAAAGTAACAATAATCAACTATTTTCAGTTCACATACAATTCCACAAAAAAAAAATTACTACCTCATATACCCACTAAGTCAGCACAAAAGGAACATATAAATAGACCACGATTCCAAAGAGGTATATTCAAAGCGTGCGAAAATATTTCCTATTCCAAAAGCGTCAGGAACCTGTGATGTCCTAAGCGCGCGTCCAATCTCTCTTCTCTCAAACGTGGGAAAACTACTTGAAAGGGTTGTTCTAAAACACCTTAATAATACCATTGATATCAATCATATCATACCCAAAAGAAAATTCGGTTTCAAACCCAAACACTCTACAGTGAACGCGCTAATGATTTTCAAACACGCCGTAGAGGAAAGCATGCAAAACAAAAGGGTTTTGGGTGCATGTCTTATTGATCTGCAGAAGGCCTTCGACTCCGTTTGGATCGAAGGACTCCTGTTTAAAATGATCAATTTCGGTTTCCCAACATGGTTAATCAAAATTGTTGATAATTTTCTAAGCGGAAGAAAGGCTTTCCTCACCTTCAATGGGGCTTCCTCTCACGAATTTCAAATCGACTCAGGTGTACCTCAAGGTTCCATTCTCGGACCAATTCTATTTAACGTTTTTACGGCAGACATCCCAGGAATCTAATGTGACTCTCCCACAAATGTTTTCATTCATCTTTATGCAGACGATCTCCTCTTCTGGTACTCACATCATAATCCGCGTGTGGTAACAACGGTGTTAAAAAATTACGCAATTCAGCTTGATGCATACTATGCAAAATAGAGCTTGCAGATAATTACCAACAAAAGTGAGCTGATATTCTTCAGAGGTTCCCACAAGGATTTCAGGAAAAGAATAAAAGACATAAAGAACTCAAAAATTATTATTAATGACCAGACAATTACGCCTTCACAGACTGTGAAATACCTCGGCATAAAACTCGACCCACGCTGGAGCCTCAGTCGCCATCTTCAAGCAAGTCTTAACAAAGCTGCTTATAGCATATTATCTCATAGGCTGCATCTTCAGGCAAAATTCCATCATATCTTCTAGATCTAAAAGCATAGCATATAAACAACTAATCAGACCAATCCTTACCTACGATACCCCTATCTGGCATCCAGCTCCCTCAAGTCAACTTGAGAAGCTGGCGCGTTTTGGACGCCGTATCCTCCGAAATGTCACTTCTCTTCACTTCAAGCCCAATGGCCACTATTATGGGAATAGTGTCCTCTATCAAAAATCTAAAGTCAAGCCTCTTTCCTCTCATCTGCTCCAGTTATGTAACAACGCTATCCGTGGCGCCTCTGAGCACCAAAATCCCATAATTCAATCGCTTTATCCGAGACCTGGATCCTAATGATCATACCCTGACCTCATGAATAGCTCATAGGCAATGAGCTACTCTTTCATTATGCATGAAGTTCGTAGTGAACTAGTTTGTTTGTTTTTTGTTCATCGAAAAGAAAGCATTTTTGTATTCCCTACCTTTCTCATTCTTTGAGAGCTCCGCTACACACTAACTGACCTACCTCTTAGAATTCTCTCGTTCTTTAAACAGATATGTAAACTGAGCACTTGAAAAGCTCAGTTGAATTCGAACTTCATATAATTAACCGACAAGCAAAAGGAGAAACGAGTAGGCATTTCGAGGATGAATCTCGATAAGTTCCAGGCAGATCTGGAGAAGTTTTTGTCACGTTTCGTAGCCATGGACAAGACCTGGATCCACCGTTTTGATCCAAAAACCAAACAGCAATCGATGACCACCTGGAAGCGACCCTCTTTACCGATGCCCGAGAAATTCAAGGTGTCTAGTTCGGCAGGGAAGGTTCTGCATCAGTTTTTTGGGACGTTGAAGGAATTATTATGGTAAAATATTTGGAAAAGTGAGCCACTATATCAGGCTCTCACTACGCAGGCCAAATAAGAAGATTTCGGGAGTCTATTGAGGAAAAAAGATGCGGCAAACTGCGAGCTGGAGTGCTATTTCATCAAGACAACGCACCGGTTCACAAGGCTGCAGTTGCGATGGCTGCAATTCAAGAAACAGGATTCAAGCTGCTTGAACATCCACTCTATTCGCTAGATATAGCTTTCAGTGACTTCTACCTCTTTCTTCGGCTCAATGAACAGCTTCGGGGCAGGAAAACTGAAGATGATAGCGAAGTGATGGCCGCTGTTGGGGCGTTTTGGGAGAGTAAAGACAAAACAATTGTTTCTAAGGGTATCTTGGGTTTTGGGAAAAAGGACTAAATCTATTAACTTGTTAGGAGACTATGCTGGAAAATAAATATGTTGTTTAATAAAGGTTATTCATTTGTGATCATTGTTCCTTTCTTGTCTATAAATCAGCATAGACAGCGTATATCGTCTCTAAAGCTTATCAAAGCATAGAATAATTGATACGGGAAACCCGATCGTTTTGCGGAATAAGCCTCCGAAAGCATAATCAAAGTGGAATTGTTTTTGTGTGATGAGAATCAGTGCATACTTTCGAAACCACTTAGTCCAAAAAAATTTTCAATTTTGATCATCGCACAAAAACAATTCCACATTTTTTTTAAGTTTATGCACCTTGGTTTATGTTGATTATCATTACTTTTTGTTGATTATCATTACTTGTATATGCCATATTCTGCACTGACGTTCCTATTCCAGTGGGCCAACCCCAGGTTCGAATTCTCCAATATACCAATGACACGCTCTTATTCGCGTGAAGTCAAGCAGCGAAGAGCGTGAAGTCAAGCAGCGAAGAGCGTGAAATACTACTCGCAAAACTAAGTCTTTACTTCAGGCCCAGAATGGAAAAACTGATGAGTGCTTAAATTATGTTCTTTTCCATATTTTTCTGCCAATCAAACAGAAGTGGTAAATAAAATCACTCTTACCACACTGCATTGACACTGATCCCTCGAATTTCTGAAAACAAATTCAAATCCCTGAACATTTCAATCTTATTACAAACACAAATTTCATGCTCAACTATCATTCATGGGAATTTTATTTTGCTATCTATATCAAATCCAGCAACTCCATATCATTCACACAAAACAACATACAAAACTTAGACCGTGCTTATTACTAAAAATACATAAAACTTTTGAAACTATTAAATAAATCGCCTATGACTTGAATAACTTGACCAGTTCCTCTCTTTTCTGATCGCATAGCTGTGCAACTTTTTTCTTGATTTTCGCATGATCCTTTGAAATAATATTCTCGACGATTTTATCAAGAAGCCCTAGAAATTCGGCAAGCTGAAATTGAAAATATTGTAAATTTAGCTTCATAATGGTTGAATGTATTGAAAAAATTAATTTAACTGAGCACATTAAACGCAAGGCCGGTAGTTACTGAGACAAATGGCAGATTACCATTTTTCTTGGTTACCACGAAAATCTTACAAATATTTATATTGCCTTTCAAACAGTTTCAATTTCTACCGGAAATTCTCAATTGCTTTACACAAAACAAATACAAACCGTCAAATCACATTCCGGACGACCCAACTTGACAAATGCACACTGTGGCGCGTGTTTTTTATGCTCGGCCCACGGATCGTCGTTCTTTTCCCAGCCATCCAGCGTTTTCTCACACACAAAACATGCAGCTGTATCATTTTCACGTTCATTTCCGCACCAATAGAAACCAGCTTCGGCCATCTGAAATTCAAATATTTCCGAATAAATTCTACCAAAATCTTCTACCGCTTATTTACCTTTTGAATACTGCACGGATATCTCGATCCAAATGGCCATGATTTGAAGCTTTCAATTCGATGTTCTTCAAGTATATGATGATTTGCTATACGTAATTTTGGGAATTGAATCGATTGTTTACTCATTATCGACAGAAATACGAATAGAAATCTTTCCCGAACTCGTTTGAGCGGATCGAAACTGATGTGCAACTGACAAAAAACGGTCGTATGAATTCAAACAAATGTCATGAGAATGCCGGCAGCTGACAGCTGAAGACTATTGAATGTGTGCTGTAGTATGGATAGTGTTTCGGGTTTCGTGCAGTTTCGAACAGTTTGCATGTAGGAAATGTCGAAAATATAGGTTTGTGTCTGAGGCTGAGGATTTTGTATACGATGAATGCGTGTACAGTTGAATTTGAATTTAATTTTTTCGAAAAATAAAATCAAAATGTGTTTGGATCAGCGAATATTTGATATTTCTTACTCATAGAAGTAGAAATATGGAGCTGTGTAAAGATTAAATGCTAATAATGTTCTTTTCGGTTTAATTTCCGAAATCCGCAACGATATTTAAAAAGAGGAAACCAAAATAATTTTCGTAATAAAATTAAAATGATTTTCGGATGATTATCTCCTGACTTAAACGAGGCTTAAGTTTTTTCGTGCATTTCAATGGGGCTTTACTTTAAAACTGTAAAATTAAACATAACCTTTTGGTAAAATCCATACATTTTAGTACTATTTCAACAATTTTAGTGTATATACGTATAAACAACAATTAAAAGTTAACGGTTGATAGAATAATATAAAATGATTTAAAGTATTATTGCTTTCTTTATTTCTTTTCTATTTTAGACATGAAATGGAGGACTACAAGTTCCTATTCAAAGTTGTGCTAGTCGGTAACGCAGGCGTAGGTAAAACATGTTTGGTTCGTCGATTCACACAGGGACTCTTCCCGCCCGGCCAAGGAGCGACCATCGGTGTGGATTTTATGATAAAAACCGTTGAAGTGGAAGGTGAAAAAATCAAGGTAAGGCTCCCGTTGTCGCCAAGCTCCCCACGAACCCTTTTATTGACCAAAATCTCGTTTCAGCTCCAAATCTGGGACACAGCCGGACAAGAACGTTTCCGTTCGATCACTCAAAGCTACTATCGTTCCGCGCATGCTTTAATTCTAGTCTACGACATCAGTTGTCAGCCCACGTTCGACTGTTTGCCCGACTGGCTACGAGAAATCCAGGAGTATGCAAACTCGAAAGTTCTCAAGATCCTCGTCGGCAACAAAACGGATCGGGACGATCGTGAAATACCAACACAAATCGGCGAAGAGTTCGCCAAGCAGCATGACATGTACTTCCTGGAAACATCGGCCAAGGAAGCGGAAAATGTGGAGCGTCTGTTCTACGAAATAGCCGCCGAATTGATCGAGCAGGCTCGCAGTAAAGAACCGATTTCGCAGCACAACCGATCGACCGCAGACTCGATCGGACTGTCCAGTTTAGGATCGAAGGCAAACTATCTTAGTCAAACGAGTTGCTGTTCTAGTTTAAGTAGTCATAGTACGTAAGTTGTGTCTAGGCAAATAAATACACGTATGAATATTAAATCGAGGAGGAACGAGATTTGTAGGCATACATGTTAGCATGTAGGTTTATGCACTGCATAAGGACCCAGTTGAATGATGAAGACAGGAATTACTTTTGTATGGACATGCATGTGTTTTTGTAAAGATGTAAAAAAAAAATAATTCGTAGAATTGTATGTAATATTGTACGTGGTCATAGATATGAAATTGAATTTTGTGAAATAAGTTTTGAGAATCACATCGAACACATTGTAAAATTTTTCACAGTTTAGAACACAGTTTCGCGCAAAGTTTTACATTGCTATTAATTAACGTTTTGGTTTCGAACTAATTTTTCAATGACTCTTATCCCTATAAAATATACTACCTATTCAACCTCCTACGACTAAGAAACAATCACCCGAAAACTCATTTTACTCCCTTTTCTGTTCGGTGTGATCCCCTCATTGAGCATATGTATATTTTTCTTTTGTGTGTTTTATGTATTATTTATGTTTATGGTCGTCGAAGAGCAATTCGAAAAAAAACATTTAAAAAACAATGAGAAGACGTAGGTACACTAAATTGTGTATAGACATATCACAAAAAAACATCAAATTGCACAAAACATTCGAATGAAGACCGAAATATGAATAACAAAGTTACCAGTTATAATTATATTTGTTACGACAACCTGATTAGTTGAAATTTTTTAATTTTTTTTTAAAATCTACAAATAAATGAAGTTATATGATGTAACAGAACAATTGAGTGGTTTTTACAATGACAAGGAAGATACATAATGTGATAAAATTGAAAATTAAGACTTGTTTTCTCGGTAGCGAAATCATAATGAAATCAAAAATGATCATGGAGATGTTAGTTTTTTATCAGACGGTTCCCTTGATTGATTGACAAAGTTTAATTTTTCGGTACAACAGATATTTCGATATCCTCCTTAGATTTTGGCTAAAAAAAAGTGCACCAAACTTTCCAATAAGTCAAATGCTTGAATTTTAACAAAAAGACTTTTAAGAGAAAACTCCATGTAGATTTGGCTTCATTAGAACGAAATCCGATTCAAACGGAGATCATATTGTTTCGAATAGTGAAGCATTCAAAAGTCCGTGAAGTCGATATAGCCCAGTCAAATTAGCAATCAAGCTCGGAATAAGAGATAATAAGCTGAATTTTTGTATATACCTTCATTTTGAGGTCATCAAAGTTGTCTCAAAAGTCTAATAAAATCTCGTGTCTGCGTTGAAAGTTATTCAAGGTCAAAGGTGAGGAAAAAAAACAGTTTTTTGCGATTATCTTGATTTCTGTTGCTCCAATGGTGTTAAGATTTCTGATCGAAATTGTAGAGCATAAAATTTGCGAAAAATTTTATTTGAAGCATTTTTTCATGCGCGCAACCGTTTTTGCGATAGAGGGCGGAGAGCGCGCAGCACTCAGCCATACGTACTGTAATGCAAGATCAACCGTGAATACTACCTTGAACTGACATTCATTTGCTATTTCGCGGGGCAAGACATTTATTTTTCGCGGGACAAGACATTCATTTGCTTTTTCGCGGGGCAAGACATTCATTTGCCATTTCGCGGGGCAAGACATTCATTTGCTATTTCGTGGGGCAAGACATTCATTTTCTATTTCGCGGGGCAAGACATTCATTTGCTATTTCGTGGGGCAAGACATTCATTTGCTATTTCGTGGGGCAAGACATTCATTTTCTATTTCGCGGGGCAAGACATTTATTTTTATTAGAGATTTATTAGAGATACTTTGAATTTTTTATGAAAGCCCAGAAGAACACCACCTCCGACAGGAGCACCAGCGAGATCTTCATGTCTATCCCGTCTACTCCGAATAAATAGTATACTCCGAATTAAAAACTTCAGCATTGTGAATATTTCCACAAAGCTACGTTTTGGTGATCGCAATGACTTCATAGAATTTATTAGTTTAGATCGCATCCCACTTACATTGGCGTAATTTACTGATATGAGTTCGTCCCATTTTTTGTTGCAGCGTTTGATTTACTTGTCTTTTTGATGACAAATTCATGTACAATGGAATTCGGCAGCCAGACTTTGCTATTTGCGATGAAAACAAGGCAACAATCGGGTGCTATAATTTTAAATGACGATATGCGATGCCGGTTCCCTCCCTATCTTAATAACTAATATACAGTCCTTAGGGATGAAGGATTTTGTATGTACCGGCGATAGTACGTGATGCAGGTTTTGAGGGTTGAGAGATTGAGATACGATCAAGCTGATGCTCCATTGCGTTTAATTTTGACGATATTACGTTGATCGAACACGAAGTTGGACTCGTTTCAGTAATATCGACTACAGTGTCAGCTACGGATCATGCCTTAACATCGACACTCTTTATTTCAGATAGAATTAAGTCTATCTTATCTTCAATTTTGTCTAGTCTGGAGGATAGTTTCACGAGTGCATCTTCCTATCGCCTATTAAATCGACCAAATGCTTCGACGAAGAAGATACGTTCTTAATAATATTCCCGATTACAGATTTATCTCGGGATATTTTTATAAAAACTAAATTCCCGAATATGCGCCAGAAAAATATAACATACAACAAAAAAGCGACAAAATTTATAATTTTCTTGTGGCAAGAATTGTATTCAATACCAAGTTGGATCGAATTTCTGCATGATACTGAGTTTCATGGACCCGATAACTTGATCGAAACCAACTTCAAAGCTCGTGCGGGACGCGATTCAGGCAAGCGTACCTCGCAAAAGTTTGAATCTTGAGCTGAAACTTCTGGTATGTTTCTAGTATTATCTGATTCCTTCTCATCTTCCTTCTATAGCTGGTTATCGGAGATTGTTTTCGTTTCATAAAACTCGTTGTCCGGTTATCCTTAATTCCTCATATCGAAAACCGGTCTCTTCTACCTATAATTTCTCAAATCTCTTCAAATCTCTCGGCTTCGCGATATCAATTAAAAGTACTGTTTGATGATTCTATGTCCTAATCTCAACCTTTTAAAACAATGTGCTCGTCACAGCTAATGGCGTCGAACTGTGTGGTGACGAGTATAAGTAATATACAAACAGTGGGTAAAGCTATGGAAAAAATGGCGTTTTATAGCAAATTAGTTCGTATTTATAAATAAAAAATAATAGAACAGAGAGGAAAATTTTTGCGAAATGGCATTTAAATAAGACTATGGCATTTAGTCCAAGAGTCGACCAAGCTCAGCATGGAGCGCTGACTCAAATTGTCTGCCCTGGTCGGTGACAATGTATTGGGGAACTCCAAATCTAGCAATCCAGGTGCTTAGTAAACGGTCAATTATGGTGAGACAGTATGCGTATTCCAATGAATGTGTTAGGGAAACAGCTATGGCGATGTAAATGACCTTAAAACGTTCGTAGATCGTAGGAAAGTTCGATATAGGTTAGCTCACATGTTTGGTTATCTTGAATTTTCGACAAGATAGACATTCTTGGGCCCAAGTGGCAATGTCCTTGTCCATCGAAAGCCAGAAGAATCTGGTTGAAATGTGCTTTCGTGTAGCACGAATACCAGGGTGAGCGATATTGTGTTCTGAGTTGAACACCTGTTTCCTGAACGTATGAGGAATATAAACTCGGATGGTTCGGCCAGACACTTCACAACAAATATCGACGTTTGTGCCAAATATTGGTTGTTTCTTTAAAATAAATTTAGAGTCCTTTAGAATCTTCTGAAGCTCTTCGTCCGATGCCTGGGACGAAGCGATTGCGGCAAAGTCAAGAGTACTGGGAAGAATGATTCCTTATAGACGAGAGAGTGCGTCAGCAACAACGTTGTTGCAATCAGAGACATGCCGAATATCAGAAGTGAACTCACTTATGTAACTTAGATGTCTAAGTTGACGAGGTGTGGCCTTTTCTGGCTTTTGTTTGAAAGCAAAAGTCAGTGGTTTGTGATCGGTGTATAGTGTAAACCTTTGGACCTCCAAAAAGTATCTGAAGTAACGAATGCCCTGATAAGCCGCTAACAGTTCGCGGTCGTATGCACTATACTTTCTTTGAGCGTCGCTTAATTTGGCCGAATAAAAACCAAGGGGTTGCCAAGAGCCTTGACATTTTTGCTGCAGGGCATCCCCGATGGCAGTATCAGAAGCGTCTACGAATAGGCCAAGCTCGGCGTTTGAATCCGGAAAGGACAATAGAGTGACTTCTGTTAAACCAGTCTTGACTTGGTCGAAAGCTTTGCCAGCTTCTATTGACCAATCGATTATCTTAGCACCATCTTTCTTGGAGCCACAAAGATAGGCGTTGATTGGTTGCTGCATCTTAACCGTCTTGGGAAGTTTAGCTGAAGATATTACCTCAACCCAATCTGGGGAGGGCTTAATGCCTTTCGACGAAACCCCATGACCTAAGAATTTAACAAATTATCGAAGGAAATGGCATTCCTCCAAGTTAATTATAAGTCCAGTGTCCGCAAATCGTTTGAAAATTAATTCTAAGCGAAAAAAATGCTTCTCTTCGAAAGTCGAAGCTACCAAAATGTCGTCCAGGTAAATGAAACAGGATTTTAGTCCGTGTAGGACTTCATGGATCAAACGTTGGAACGATTGTGCCGCATCGCAAAGTTCGAAAGTGATTCGAGTGAACTCTTAGGAATATCGTTCGGCTTGACTGGAATTTGATGGTACGTCTTAGCCAGGTCAATGGTAGAAAAAATATTTTTGCCATGTAGTTCATGACAGAAGTCTTGGATAATGGGGATCGGATATCTATCCGGGACGGTTATTCCGTTAAAGCGTCTGTAATCGCCGCAAGGACGTCATTCTCAATTAGCCTTGCGTACCATGTCTTGTGGAGAAGATCAGCTGCTGTTTGAGGGGCTACATATTCGCTGCTGTAGAAGAAAATCGAATTCTTTTTTGGCCGCCGCGAGCTTATCTGGTGCCAGTCGACGCGGTCTCGACACTATTGGAGGGCCTGCGGTCAAGATGTGGTGTGTCACCTTGTGTTTACAGGGCTGTGAGAACCCTGTGTTGACCGTGATGGCATGGTATTTGGTGAAAAGGGCATATATCCGTGAATCAGAGGCTTACTCAAACAAAATACTAAGTTTTCGAAGTTTTTACGAAGTGTACGTGCCTTTCGATGAAAGCGAAGTAAGGGGATCCACAAGGATAGCATTTGCCAAGTCGACGACTAGCCCATAGTGGCAGAGGAAGTCTGCGCCTAAAATGGGTCTAGAGACATCGGCCATTACGAAGTCCCACGAAAACTCACGGCGGAGTCCCAGTTCTAATTTAATCACCCTTCGTCCTTAGGGGTTAATGTTTGACTGATTTGCCGCGGCAAATCGCAGACCAGAAGGTGGAAGTTTTCCGGTTGCAGGTGCTGGAAGCACCGAAATATCTGCGCCCGTATCTACAAGGTAGTGTCGTTATGGCGACAGGTAGATTGGTTCTCTGCAACCGGAGTTGGAAATATTCATAAATTAATTGGTAGAATAATGAACTCAAAGGTGTACACAGATATATTAAAGAAAAACTTAGTAGATAGTGCAGCTGAATAAGGGATATTTACCAAGACAATGACTCAAAATATGAAGTAACATTGTTTCGAAATCATGAACGAAAAAATCTTGAATCAAAGATTGGTAGCTTCCTGGAAAACTTTTACACTAGTTGTGGATTTAGTTTTAATGTCGTGTGCACTGATCTGGTCTTTTTGTGGTAATGTTTCCAAATTTTCCGACAAAGGACATCATCGTTTTTTCTAACAAGACCTTTCTCCTGTCTTATTTAAACGTAATTAAAAACTTGAATCAGAAATAAGATCTGCAGTAAATAGAGAATTTCGTTCTAAACGACGATATGTTAGGATTTGATATTCGGAATCAAAACAATTTCAGCTGAAAATTATCCAATTTGCTTCCGATGTATTTGATTTTTTAAATTTTATGGCACAAGTGCAGTACTGGTAGCAAAATTCGATGCATTATCGATCATTGTGCTATGTATTAAATATTTAAAAATATATTGGTGAATTTGATGCAGGTATGGATCTGGATGCATTTTTCCCGGATCCCTGCAGTTTTCACCACCTGCACCCGACATAATTTGTTGCTCGAAATTGTGATTTTAGTGTTTGCTATCAGCTGTGAAAATTATATAGTCGGTCACAAAAGTTTACGTTCAGCGAAGTAAATTTTAAGAACATCTTCTCTATTAATGGTGTATGAAAATTTTCGGGAAAAACATAGCAGGCATGTTTCAAAAGATATTTTAAATGTAAAATACCATCAATATTATTCGAATGTAACGTTAAAAAACACAAAATACTTGGAAAATCGGCTCCAGAAGTAGACTTCTGTGGCGCACTATATATATATTAAATAAAAATAATGCTAGGGAAATTATTATCCTTTCAAATTATCATTAACCACTAGAATATAGGCCGCTGAAAATCTGTCTGCCTGACTTACAATTTGAGGCTTTAAATCAGTGGAAGCGTAAAAGTTATTTGAGATAAAAGTTCTTAGGCACAACAAATTTACGTTTTTTTAAAAACAATATTATTAAAGCTCACGCATATCTATGCAACATGACAAAATAATACAATGGAATTTGTAGTAATTACTTTGACTCATTAATCTTAAAAAAAATCAATTATGAGCTGCATAATCTACTATATTTAATTGAATTATGAGTTGAATAATGAATAGCATATAAAGTAAGTATGATTAAGTGTTGATTATAATACGTATTATCCGTTACAATGCTCTGAAAACTTCAAACTCACCAACACTACAATTAATCCCATTCCACAAAACCCGCTGCTCAGCAAAAATTCTATCGTTTTAGCACACTTTTTTAATCCAAGATAATAACGTCCACGTCCTTTTTCTTTGTGCCTTGCGATTGACCTCCACCACTGCCCGAGGAACCGCTTGCACTCCCAGAGCTTCCGGGTCGATGAGCGGCCGAACTCTCGTTCAGTGCATTAGCCTTTTGTCGTTCCGCGAGTTTTTGTTGTAAAGTTTTTGTCGGGCAGCTCTGAATAATAGACGCACTCGAACCGGATGAAACCGTTAGATTCGGAAGCGTAGCACTAGCTACAGTCTGATGTGCAGCTCCAAGAACACCTCCGACAGGTGACAAGCCTGGTGATGGATTAGGCGATGAATGAACCAGAATCGGGGATTTCGATGGAGCCGTATTAAAACGAGACGGGATAAATGACTGTTGTGATTGTTTAGTGGGAGGTATCGGGATTGCCGTTATACTGTCGGGTAGACGAGTGGCGGACAGAGAGGATGGAAGTGATGAAGGGAGAGTGGGCGGAGGAGGATTGAAGCGTGGTTGTGTTTTAGAAGTTCGCGGCTTCTTAGCAGTTGACCGTTTCGGCGGCACTGGCATTTGGAAGGGTGGCATTTGACCAAGGCCGGCTGCTCCGAGACCAGTTGCTGGCGACATTCCCATGCCGGTTAGTAAGTCGGCATATGTTTTCAAGAGATTCACTTGCGAGTTGTAGTTCTGTAGGTTGAAATTACTCATAAATGGCATTTGTTGAGCGAGAGCTGAAATATTGCCCAGCTGAGCAGCTGAAGCGGTTGGAAATGCAGCAGGGTTTGTTGCTAGCGGTGCTGAGGGTGGTCGAGCGTATGGATTTGGATTTGACTTCTTGGAAGTTTTCATCTTTCCCGGATACTTTGACGTATCCTTCAGTTTGTCCGAAAACATTGATGCTTGAGTGAGTTGCGGAGAGCTTTTTGGTGGCTTGGTAAGTTTTTCTGCACCGAATGGTGGAGCTGGTGTTATGGTCAATGATTTCGGGAGATCGGGAAGAAGCGGTAGTTGCGAGACAGATGGTGGTTCATTTCTGGATGACATCGGCGGTATCGGATGTGGTGGAACCTTTGTCATGGACACTGAAGTTCCTGCCATGGATGATGAAAAGATCTGAGAAGCCAAAGATACTGGCGACGGTTGCTTGATGTCTTTTGGCGGAATCGGAACTGTAGGCTTTGAAGTTGTCGGAGTAATTGTAAGTTCACCACTTCCAAGGTTGATTGTGGACGAAGGTGGTTGAGTAGTTGGTGTCGATTTTCCTGCTTGGGAGATGAGTGATGCCATCAGAGTGTTCATATCGAATTGAGGAATTTGCGGCTTGATTGATGACATTGAACTAGTTGATGGTTGTGGAGGTAAGCCAGCTGTTGGGAATGCCGATGAAAGAGATGAAGGTGGTAGTTTGGATGTGAGTAACGATGCCAGTGGTGGACTGCCGATCAAGAGTTTGTAGTATTCGGTTGTCAGAGTCTTCAAGTAATTTGGGTCCTATAAGAGAGAAATGTTTGGTCATTCGTCGGAAATTGAACACAACTTGATAACTCACCTTCAACAGAGAGCTACTAAAGCCCGGATTACCGTACATCATGGCAGCAAATGCAGTCGGATCGAACAGTGACGGTGGCATGGCTGGAGGCGGTATGTTTTTGTTCACAGTTTTACTGCCGACCGGCCGACCACGAGGTCGGGATGTTATACCAGGAATCGAAACAGGTTTTGTTGTCTGAAATACATATTTAAAGAAATTTTCATTCGCAAATAAAGAGAGTATACATACCGTAACAGTTGTCGCTGCAATCGTTGCAGATGGCATACAAACTGCAGTTATTGTAGTGTCTGTCGAACTCAAACCAGTTGCACCAGACTGGTTAGCGCCTGCCGCAGCAAGTGCCTGTTTTTCTTGATTCTTTCGGTATGAAATCTCCTGATTGCACAGTTTCACAGCCAAATCGACTAGATTAGCGTTTTCCGGCAAATTGGGAATTTTACCTTGGACATACAACTTGTAGGCATCGACGAGGATCTGTTCGAACAAGGACTCTTTCTGACTAATGTGCTTATTGCAGGTTTTTTGTGTTCGAAATATGTCGAGTATCAAGTTCAAGAGCTCGTTATCATTGGGTTTCTCCATCAGCTGCTTGAGACAGTCGCGCATGACTTGCACGCAGAATGAAAGTGCTTGATCGCAGAGTTCTTTGCGATCGACTTCTTTGATATAGCGCCTGGAAACGATAGAAATTGTGAATAAAAATCATTGAGATGTAAGATAATGAATGAATTTACTTGTCGTTATCGGGTGGCCGGTTCAGTTGAACTGCCATATCGATTAGAGTCTTATGATCTTTGTCTTTCTTCAATACTTCCAGCAAAATCACTACACACTTCACCAAGTGAGCTGAAAAACTGCCCGGCCTATCAATCTCAGACGATGGAATCCGCCATATTCCATTGAAGAAGTTATTATTCTTTCGATCTGCAAACAGTCCGACGATCTGATTGCCCAGCTTTGTTTTATACGAGCCCAACAAAAGATTTTTGCACAATTCGATGTTACGTAGGTTCTCGGGAGCGTGAAGATAGTGATTGACCAGACGATAAATGGATTTGTAATGTTCCGAAAATCGTGTAACACATTCTTCCAGATGTCGAATACAGCTTCGATAGATTGGTTCCAGTTCGGATTCGGACATGGGAGTCGATTCATCTGGTTTTTCGGTTTCTTCATCGCTCGAACTGCCACTTTCCGAGTCAGAGCTTGAGGAATCTGAGCTATCCGAGTCCGATCCACTGGATGATGATGTCGAGCTTGACGTACCAGTTGTTGTTGTAACGCCACTTTCCTGAAATGCAAGTATGTGGATTAGATACTAGCATCAGAAGTGATACAATAGGCAGTTTAATTAAAATTTAGAACTCTTAGATGATTCTTTCGTGTTCTTAGAGATACAACCTTTTTTATATGAAGTTGGAATAATTTGTCGGTGTTCGTGTTTTCAAGGCTTTGGTGTTCCTTTTACAGTTGAAACTCTCACTGTTTGACACATTAGTTGAAAGTTCATTTCAAAACGGTTAAATGTCCTATCACGTTTATCAATTGACTTTTCAAGAAACGGTACAGATCGAGCTCTAGAATAAGACTGATTGGATAGGTTGAATTTCGTTGGATATATTGTGCAACTCCTTTTTCGATACAGCAGACACAGTGTAACTATTCCAAAAGTAATCATTTTAAAAACTAGGATCGTAGTGAAAATTATTTCGAGCAACGGAAAGTGACGTGAAATGTTTTCGAACGTAACTGCCGAATTATTGTCTCATCAAACTGACGAAGAATTGTATGCTGCGATCGGAATAGTTCTTCTTTCGTTTCCGCGTTCAAAGAAATTATGCAAAACTACAGCCACAACATATTTGCAAAGACTCCACGAAAATTTACGTAACGTTACACTTACTACAAACGAAAGGTTCTTACAGACAGTTAGAGCCCGCTATGAACAGCCTCCAGCTGAGCCGAATCATTTTTTCCAATCATCATTGGGGGAATGTGCAATCGAAAGAGCTAATCAACCGTTCCAGTTCCAGCAACAGATTATGCATGGTCAGGCAAACCAGTATTTACAGACGGGCCAAATGATTCCATTCGGTGGATCAGATCTAATTCACCAACGTGTTTTGGCTCGGACATATGAAGATGCCAAGCGCTATGACAGGATGATGTTCTGGGAAAAGGAATTGTACAAAGCAATCATAGCGCGGATTGAAGAGCTTGGATATAATTTAGATGATTTCGAAAATTATGAAAATCAGTTAATGAAAGTGTGAACTTAGAAAAATGAGCTCAAAGTCAAAAACAATAAAATAAAATAAGATAGAAGACCAGGATCTGAAATAATTGATTTAATACTAGACGATGATAGTCGAAAATTTATTGGAATTTTTTTTAATGTATTTTCATGTTGATGATGTTGATGGGGTTTGATTTACTTTATTTGTTTTTTTTTCTGTTTTAATTTATTGACGATCATTTGGAAAAATAATATTAGAACAAATATATTTAAAAAAAATATACTAACTGATAGTTCAGATTCTGTTTATTTTTTTTAAATGTAATATAATGATGCCTTATTTGTTTTTAATAAACGGTGTCCCTAAGCAACTTATTTGACTTTTATTTCCGAAAGTTTTGAAATCTATGAAACTCTTTTCAGCAAGTAAATATCTAATAGAACAGAATGATAATGTAGAAAAGTAAGAATTAACTGGTAAATGACCTTTTAATAAAATATTTTTTTTCGATAAAATTATTTTTCAACATCATGATACGGCTTGGCATCAGTGTTTTCAAGTCTAGATTTTTAAAAAATGTCCGGTTGAAAAATTTCCATAATGATATTTCTACTGAAACCCACTCTAATGTAACTTTTGAATCTGGTAATTCAATTTTTGGGGGGTTTTTCTCAAGCAAATGTTCGCAAAATTTCCCTAAAAAATTCTCCGAGTGGACTTTAAATCCTCCATACTGGGGTGTCTGATTTTAAGGTGCGTGTAGTACATGTACCAAGTTTGCGTGGGACTCTTGTTTGTTTGGGTCCATTTTTTTCGCGGGATCCTGTGTACGTAGTGCGCTGTGCAGCGTAGCATGAATATGGGAGTTGTTGTTCATAATAAATCTCGTGGAGGAAAATTACATAATATATTGCGCCGACAATTGCATATGCTACAGTTTGGAAAAAATCACAGAATAAAGAATGAAAAATACACTTAAAAAATACCGTTGCGCGATAAATCGCACGGGAAATTAGATGGAAAATTGCAAGGAAACATCTATAAAAAGCTGCACGACAATTTGCATGAAAAAATCCACTAAAAACCACATGCGAAATTGTATGAATAACTGCATGAACTACATGAAAATAATTCCGTGGAAAATTACATGAAAAATACGTTTACAAATGCTTGTAAAATGGCATAGGCAGCTGCATGGAATTGAGCATAGTAAAATGCTTTGAAAATCCATGAAGTTTTTCAGAATAAATGACTTAAATTTCATCAAAAATAGTTATGCGAAAAATGAAAAAAATAAATGTAAAATCACACCGAAATGTGCAAGAAAATTTGCACAGAGAACCGGGAAAAAATCACACAGAATATTGCATGAAAATCGCATTTGAAAATGAATGAAAAATCGCATGAGAATTTGAATGAAAAAATCTCATGGAAAATTGACAAAAAGTTGCATGGATGGCTGAATCGAAAATCGTACGAAAAATTTTCATGCTAAGTTGGACAGATGATTGCATGAAAATTGAACACGAGATTGAAAGAAAACTTCCAAGAAACTAATCGCAAATTACATGAAAAATTGAGTGGCAAATTGCCTAAGAAACCGCACGGAAAAGTTTATATAATTGCACGGAAAATTACATGCAAAATTGTACGGAAAATCGTAAGGGAAATTGCACGAAAATTCAATGAAAATTGAACGGAAATTTGCATGAACTTGGTCATAGAAAACTACATGGCGAAGCGAATAGAAATTTTCACGAGTAGTTACATGAAAACTAGCAAGGAAAATTCCATGAAAAAATGCTAAGGATATTGCATAGCAACTTGCATGAGAAATTTCACAGCAATAAACAAAAAATTGCGCAGCAAATTGCTTGGATGAAAACGTATGAAGAAATGCACGGTAAATTACATGAAAAATTGAACGAAAATTGAAAAAAGATTTGCATGCGAATTGCAAGAAAAATTTCACCGAAAGTTGCATAAAAAAATTTAAGGAAAACTGCCTATTCTGAACAATTTTTCATGTGAATTCTAGTGCAATTTTTCCAAATAACTAATAAGTTCATGAAACATTTTAAATATATATAAATTTCACATCTTTTTTTTTATATAGGGTGATTTATTATGAAGTTTGGTGTTTAATCTCAAATAAAAGGCATAAAATTGAATTCTCCAGTAAAAATTTTACTGTGAGTCGAAAGAACAATCTATGACAATTACTTTTTAAGGATTATCTCATTTAAATATTGACCGCGACTACGCCGGAAATGGTCCATCCTGAGGGTCCAATTTTGGACGACGCGTTCCAGCATAGCGACCGGTATCTCGTGAATGACACGTGTAATGTTGGCTTCCAAAGTGCCGATTGAAGCTGGATTATCCCTGAAGACCAAAGACTTCGTGTAACTCCAAAGAAAATAATCTAAAGGTGTGATATCACAAGATCTAGGCGGCCAATTTACTGGTCCAAAACGTGAAATTAGGTTTTCACCAAAATTATTTCTCAATAAGTTCATTGTTTCTCTCGCTGTATGCGAAGGAGCGCCGCGCCGTCTTGTTGAAACCAAAGTTCACCGATACCACGGCCTTAAATTTCAGGTAAGAAAAAATCCGTTATTAGGGTGTAATAGCGGTCGCCATTAACGGTTATGTTCTGACCGGACTCATTTTGAAAGAAATGTGGACCGATGATTCCACCGGCCCATATATCACACCAAACTGTGCATTTCTGTGGCTGTAGTGGTAGCTGTTGAAGCTCTTCAGGTTGTTCATCAGCCCAAATACGGTAATTTTGCTAATTGACATATCCAATTGACGGTTATGTTCTGACCGGACTCATTTTGAAAGAAATGTGGACCGATGATTCCACCGGTCCATATATCACACCAAACTGTGCATTGCTGTGGCTGTAGTGGTAGCTGTTGAAGCTCTTCAGGTTGTTCATCAGCCCAAATACGGTAATTTTGCTAATTGACATATCCATTGAGCTAAAAATGCGCCTCATCACTGAACAAAATTTCGCGATAAAACAGCGGGTTTTTCATTGAGCAGATTCAGAGCCCATTCACCAAAAATTGTTGCGCATTGTTGCGGTGTAAGTCTTTCCATGATGATTTGTCAAACAATACTGAATAGAAATTACATTATACGCATTGTTGCGGTGTAAGTCTTTCCATGATGATTTGTCAAACAATACTGAATAGAAATTACATTACAGTTTGACAGGAGTCACGCGTGATCTGTCAAAAAAAAAGCCTATTGAAAATCAAACCTCATAATGAATCACCCTGCATATCTTACACAATAAGCCCCAAAAAATTACATATCGAAGAAAAACAAAGTATGGAACACAATCGCGAATGTTTGACACAAACGGTATTTGAACTAAGGATAGATTGGTAAATGGCATTTCAATAAAATAATTTTTTTTATTAGCATTAACAGAATCAGAAAGAATAATTTTTAGTTATGTTTTTATTTTCAGTTTTTTTTACGTTTAGATTACCATCCTGGGAGTTAAAAAAATTCCTCAATACGAACGAATTGTATGAAAAATCACAAGTGAAATTACATAGAATATAACCTTGAAAGTTGGTTGAATAAATGCACGGGAAATTGTTTGGGATATTGCCTTAAAATATGCAAGGACAATTTGACGAACAAAAAAAAAACTGCATGGGCATTTACATAGAATAACCGCATTGAAATCGCAAGGAAAATTACATGAAAAAATTGCAAGAAAATTACACGGAACGTTGTATAAATTTTACACGAAACATTTTTGAAAAATTGCTTGACAGATTCCATGAAAAAAATTGAAAGTAAATTGCAAGAAAAAATTCATTTAAAATCGCATATGAAATTGCGTGTATATTTGCACAGAGATTTACGCGGAATATTGCACAGATAATTGGATGAGAAAATTCTACGGTATGACATAACGCCAGGAAAATCGCCTGGAAAATTTATGAAAATTGCATAAAGATTATTTTAAAAAATTAGACGGTTGGTTGAAAATTGAACTCCAGGAAATGTTCCGTGCGATTCGCCGTGTGATTTTTCATACAAATTTCAATTTATCATGCAATATACCATGCATTTTGTTTATAAAACTTTCTGTACAATGTTTTATGCGATTTTCCGTGCAAATTTTCAAGCATGTTTTATGTGCAATTTTCAATTCGATTTTCGGTGCCATTTTTAGTAACTTCGACTTTTCATACAGCTTTCATCAACATTTTCCCAGCAATTACTCACGTTTATTTCCATGCAACCATGCGATTTGTATACGCATTTTTTCACGAAGCTATCTGTGCGATTTTTCATGCACTTTCTTACTATTTTCCAGGTAATTTTTAAAAAAATTCTTCATGCAATTTCGCGTGTAATTTTCCTAGGTCGCAAGGATAAATGAATGAAAAAATTGTATGGAATATTTAACACAAAATCGGTCGAAAACTCCCATGAATAATTCCATGGATATTTTACGGATTACTACATGAAGACTGTTCAAAAGCTTGACCGAAAATCGCAAGAAAAATTAGACGGCTGCAAAAATTGAACTCAAGGAAAATTTTCCGTCCAATTTGTCATGTAGCTTTTCGTGAAATTATGCTGCTTTTTATACAACATTCTTTGCACTGTTCAATGTAATTTCCCCTGCAATTTATCTTTCAATTCATCATGCATTTTGTTATGAAACTATGCAATATTTCCATACTTTTTCGTGCAACATTTCACTGAATTTCACATGCAATATTTAATGCAACTAGTTTGTGAAATTTTTCGTACAATTCATGCATTCTGTGTGGTTTTTCCCCCCATTTTTTCATATGATTTCGTGCTAATTTTCATGCAATTTGCGATGAAACTTCATACAACTTTTTGTGTAATATTCAACGTAATTTCCTGTACAAATTTTCATGCGATTTCTAGTACGGTTTTCTCAAATATCAAGCAAGTTAATGAATCATAGCACCAATGGCATCTTGCCCCACGGCAGTTACATAAAAAAGGGAGTCTAGAAACGCAAAGAAAGAGGAAAACGAGCAAATGTGGTTGTGGACTTTAAAATTAGCCACAATGTGCTTCTGCCCGTTCATTGATAAAAGGGGAGAAGAACGAAATTTCGCAGCAAATACTGAAGAAGTTAAACAAACCATACAAAATTGTATCAAAAAACTTGCCTTCAATATAAGTCATCACGACAGAAACCATGACTTCAACTACAAACTCTACAAATGTTTAATCAAAGCGCTAAATATTCAATTCTTTATTATGATAATCCAAAATCTTTATCACAAAACTTAGCAATATTTACATTCCGTCTCTTCAAACTAGGTTTTTCTTCTCTTCGCGCTCAGTTCTTCATGTGTCTGAACCCTCCTCGGTATCATAGAACGAATCTCCATCACACGATTATATACATTGTCTAATTCAGCATCAGTCACAGGAAAGTCGTTTTTCATTATTGTGAGCATCAACTCATCAAAACGATTGGCAGACCGACGGAACGCTGAAATTGAATCCATCGAGGCTGCACCTTGAGGTCCGGAAGGATGTTCTTCCTGAGAGATTGATGCACCAGCGGATACTGAATTTCCACCAGTCGTTGAAGCCGAGAGTATAACATCAGGGACATTGTCCTTTTTCTGGTTTCCAGTTGAATTATGCTGATTCGACGACATTGTTGAAAAATATTTGTTTTTCGGTAAACCTTAAGCAAACTGTTTGGATCAAACTGCACGATTGAATCTAAGCAGCAACTGTTCTGTTTCTGGAATTTATATCCTTTTTGATCCAAAAAGATTTGTCAGATATGTTTACTATCAAGGTCAAGCAGAAAAAGGTAAATTTGACAGAATTAGATTGAAGAAATTTATTCCAGGATCTCATTAACAGAACAGTAAGTATTAATCTAAAGAGCTCGATATCAGGTAAAAATCTCTCGCATTATTCATATTGAAACCCAAAACCCGTCTTTATTTTAATGATTTGCAAAGCCACAGCCAAGTGCTATTAACGCTATTAAATATGAAAAATCTATTAACGGCAATACTATTAACTGCAAATCTTTACCTTTACAAATTAATGATAAATCTTTACAGAAAATACTTAATATTCCAAATTTTTGGATGTTTTGATTGAACCTATCTCGTAAAGCCTAAGTTGAAATAGTGTTTGAGATAAAGACAAGATGATTCAATAGAGTTCTTTAATATGAAGAATTGAGCATAAAACCACATAGCAGCAATACACAGCCAAGTGTAGTCTTGAATTCTTTCGAGTGTCAAAAGTGATAAACTATACAAACTTCCGAAAAGATTCGATGGCATAGCTTGTATCCGAAAAATCCTCAAAACTCCCACTGGAAACTGCATGGATATATCCTATTCATCGAAAATCGCATGAAAAATTAATGAAACTCGTAAAAAATAAGTTAAAACCGTGCCTTTCAAATTGCAGGAATTGAATATCATGAAAATTCGCAAGTGGAATTACGTGAAAGATTTCACGTAAAACTGGATAGAAAACTGCATGAAAATGTTTTTTTTTTACTGAAAATTACATGGAATATTGCCTAAAAGTTGCATGCAAAAAAATTTATTGATAGTTGCATCTCAAAAATTGTACAGCAAATTTCATAAAATGTTGCAAGGAAAATTGCATGAAAATTTAACAGAAAAATTGCACGGAGAAATCGCATATGAATGAATGAAAATTAGAAAATGACATGAAAAATTATATATATTGCACGAAAAACTTTTTTTATAGTAATATTGCAACATTGTGCAGATTGAAAATTGTATTGCGAATTGCATGTAACAGTGTAGAAAAGTGTATTGAAAGTTTAAAAAAAATTGCAACGAAAAGTGCGTGAAAAATCTATGGAAATTGGATATAAAACTTGCACGCGAAACCACCAGAAAAATTGCTAACCTGGAAACCTGCATGGAAAATCATAATTAAATATGCAAGAAACTTTGCACGGTAAACTGTTTTGAATATTGCATGAAAAATTGGACTTAAATTTTTATTAAAACTGAATGGAAAATTGCATTAAAAACAACACAAAAAAGTGCATCGAAAATAGCACGCAAGAAAAATCGAACGGAGAATTGCAATGAAAATAGTATGGATGATGAAAAATTGCACGAAAAGTTTCATGAAAAACTGCACGAACGATCGCATTGGAAATTGGAAGAAAGTTGTCTGGAAGTGATATGAAAAAAAATTCTTGGAAAATTGAAACGATTTGTAAAATAATGCATGAACAATTGAAAAGAAAAAGTTATGGAAAATTACATGCAAATTTGAATGAAAAATTAAATGAAAACAGAAAATTAAATGAAAAATTGCGTGGAATACCGCACGGAAAATTAATGAAAAATTACATTTTTCTGAAAATTAGCAAGTAATCTTTCAAAATTGTACACATATTTTCGCCCTGTCGCAAGGAAAATAGCATGAAAAATTGCGGGGTGCACTGCATTGTAAATCGCTTGGAAAAGCGCATGAAAAATTGCACGGCAGGTTCCATGAAAAATTTAATGAAAATTTACACAGAGAATTGCTACAAAATTACACGGAAGATTGCACGAAAAATACACATAAATGAAAACAGAAAATTATAAAGATATTGTATGAGAAATTGCACAAATATTCGCGAGAATAACTGCACGAAATTATGCACTTTTCACGCAAAATTGAAAAAAATGGCATGCGAATCACAAGTAAAATTATTGCATCGATAATTGTACAGAAAACTGTAATTTTGTTTATTCCATGGACTATTGCATGAAAAATTATGCTAAAATCGGCATTTAAAGACTGCATGCGAAATTCCAATAAACAAGGTATGGAATATTGCAAGGACAAATACATGAAAAATTACACGGAAAATTTCAAAAAAAAAATTGTTCGGGAAATTGCATGAGCAATGATATAGAAAATAGCGCAGGGATGCGCATGAAAAATTGCACCACAAATTTCATAAAAAAAACTGCACGGACAATCACGAGCAAAATTTCAAGAAAAATTACATGTCAATTGCGCAGAAAAATTCTTTGATTGTAGCAAAGAATTTTCTATGATAAATCACACGAAAAATAGCACGGATGAAACTGCAACTGGATGAAAAACTGCACGGCTGGGCATCTAATGTTAAGATCCATGCAGCAAAAGTACCAAATTTGCGTTCATAATAAATCTCGTAGAGAAAAATTGCGCGGAAAACTACACAAAAATTGCCTGGGTTATACTTTGGAAATATGTAAAAGCATATACACTGAAAAGTATAATACATGAACAATCGCGAAAAATTCGCTTTGTCGCAAAGAAATCCTGAAAATTTCGCAGTAAATTGCATTGCAAATCGCATGAAACATAGCATAGAACAGTGGATGGAAAATTTGCACGGCAAATTGCATGAAAAACGCACATAAAAATAAACGGAAAATCGTACGGATATAGTACGAAAAATTGCACGGCAAAATGCATGAAATTTCCAAGAATAAACGAAAAAAAAACTTGGGAAATCGCATGATATAACTCGCAATAAAAACTGCACGTAAAAGTGCTTTGAAAAAGACAAAGAACTATGCAAGGATAATTAAATAAAAATATACAGGGCAAAACCGTAAAAAAAAAGATTCGGGCAGTCGCGCGGGAAATTGAAAGAAAAATGTCAGGGCATATATGTATACATTGCTAGGTAATGTATGTAACCACGATCATCTTGAAAAATTGCAAGATAAAACTCATGGAATGTCGCAGGCATAATTCCACGAAAAACTGCATCGAAAATTGCACGGAATATTCCAAGAAAAATCGCCCGAAGAATAACATGAAAAATTGCACGATCAATCGCATGAAAATTGGAAGAAAGTTGAAAAATTGAAACGATTTTTCTGGGAAAAAAGCATGAAATGTGGACATATAAGACAAGATGAAAAATTTCTTGATTAGTGACACGAAATGTTGCACGGAAAATCGTTCGAAAAAATCACATGGCAAATTGCGTATAAAAGAGCACAGAATTTCGCATGAATTTTTTCTATAAAGGATTGTAATAGAATTTTTTAACAAATTTGACGAAAAATCGTATTAAATATTGGACGGATTGTTGCATGGAAAAGCTTGAGGCATATTACATAGTCAATATTAAGAATAATTGCATGAAAAGTTGCATTCAAATTGAACTCCAAGCAACTTTTCAATGCAATTTTTATTGATTTATTTCATGAAATGTTCCATTTTAAACAACCATACATCTTGAAATTATCTCTGCAAAAGTCTATGCAACTTTACAAGAAATTTCAAAAGCAATCTTCATGCAAGAGTTTCTACAATTACTTTTCTGCGCAATTTTTCAGTCAATTTTCCGGGCATGCTTTCATAGAAATTCTAGTGCAATTTTTCATTCATTTTAGGTGCTATTTTTTAAAGCATTTTCCATGCAATTTTCGATATAATTTTCCATGTAGTTTTCCATGCAATGTTTCATGCAACTTGCTCGTGCGCTTTGCATGCAACTTTTTAGCGTTTACGAATGCGCTATTTCTTAAGATTTTACAGGCAAATTTATATCCGAGTTTTCATACTTTTCAAACAACTTTTTGTGCCACTTTTTTGTAATTTTCTGTACATTTTTTCATGCGATTTCAAATACAATTTTTCCAAATACATATCGAGCTAGCTCATGAAGCATATCAAATAGACATAAATTTTAATTTCTTTCCTATGTACGTAGCACGTCAGGTCCCATAAAAATTGCATACCCAAGAAGTGCTAAGTATGGAACGCAGCCTCGGGTTTTCAGCCCCAATAGCTTCTGCTAAGTCACACCTGGTTCCTAAAAAAACTGATCTCTGCAAGCCTAAAGAAAATAACAGGAACACGATTAAGGTGTTTGTGGGCATTAAAATGAGTACGTAGTGCTTCTCTCCGGGCAGTAATTAAAACCAGAGAGAAGAAAGAAATTTAGCAGCAACTACTACAGAAATGAATCAAAGCAAAGTAAAGTTGTCCCTATACAGCCCATTTGGCATCTTGAGGAGAGGAGATGGTAAAGACTCTACTTTCATAATCGACACTTTCAAGAAGAGTTAGATAATTAGTTTCACCTCTCACTTTGCCCCTGATTTGCATCAAAGCTAGATCAACTCAAAGTTCGGTGCACGATTCCCCGTCCGTACTTGAATTAGAACCAGAGACCCCACACGATTGGGGCTAGTACTCTGCTCACTGGCAAACACAAGCACTAGAAAACAAGTGGCAAAAAATTTTCATTGTAAAATAATCAAAACTTCTCTCATATACTCTTTGAAAAAAAAAGTTATCAAATAGATCACCAGCCCAAAATCAGCACTATTTATCAAATCGTTTATTATCATAATCTAAAATCTATTACACACACATCTTAGCCATTTTCACATTCCGCCCCTTCGAACTAGGTTTTTCTTCTCTTCACAGTCGGCTCATTATCATATGTCTCATCCCTCCTCGGCACCATAAATTGACTCTCCATCATACGATTCCATGCATTGTCGAATATAGCATCAGCGTTTACACCAAAGTCTCTTCGTCTTATTATTGTGAGCATCAACTCGTCTAAATAACTAACTGACTCACGAAACAATGAAACTAAGTCCAACGCGGCTGCACCTTGAGATGCGGAAGGACGTTCTTCCCGAGAGATTCCTCCAGCGGATACTGAATTTTCACGATTCGGCGAAGACGGGAGTATAACATCAGGGCCACTGTCATTTTTATCGCCTCCAGTTAAATTATTTTGATTCGACGACATTTTCAACTAATGGAATTTTTTTCGGTAGACTTAAAACAAACTGTTTGGATCAAACTACACGGTGGAATCTGAGAGACTACTGTTCTGTTTCTGGTACTTATATCTGTATTGTTTCAAAAATATTTTCCAGGTATGGTGACTATAAAGGACAAGCAGATCAAGGCAAATTTGGTAGCTCTAGTTTGGAGAAATTGGTCCTAGGATCTCATTAACAGAACAATAAAAACTTATCTAGACGGCCCAAAGCCAGGTAAAAACCTTCCTCATGTTTCATGTCTAAATTCAAAGCACCACTTTCGCAACACCACAGCCATGTGCTAGTAAGGCAAACCTTTACGGAAAATAAGTAAATAAATAATGACTAAGTCAAAACAGTCGTTGACTTTTGATTTAGTTCTTCTCACCGATCGTATTCAAAACTGATGATTATTGCCTGAAAGTTGCATCCAAAAAATTGTATGGCAAATTTCATGAAACTTTGCATGAAAAATCCCAGACTAAGTTGGATGGAAAATTGCAAGAAAATTGAACACGTAATCGTGATAAAATTCATGAAAACTCATGAAAAATTGCACCTTAATTAAACAAAAGAAAATTAAGGATATGAATGAAGGAAAAATGCATGAAAAATTGCACTGGTATTTTGCAGGAGAAATTGTAAGAAAAAATACAAGAAATATTTCATGGAAAATGGCAAGGAATATTGTAACATTGCATGGAATAATGCATGAAAAATTGCATAGAACACAGCAGAGAAAAGTGCATAAAAAATTTAATTGAAATTTGCACGGAAAATAGCGATAAAAAAGGCGCAAAGAAGTGCATGCAAATATCCTGGGAAATGGAAGAAAAGTTGCATGCAAAAGCACCTGAAATATTTCCTGGAAAATATTCTGGAAAGTTGTTCGGGAAACAATGCAAAGAAAAGCCCCGTTAGAACCCAGGAAGTGCAAAGTATCCGATAGAAAAAAAAATGATCAAAAATTAGACAGATATCTACGTGGAAAATGTCAAGGTTGCATCGAGAATTGCAGAGCGCAATTCGTGAAAATTACACAGCACGCAAAATTTTCCTGAAGTCAAATTTAAATGTAATATTCCTTGCGATTTTCAATGCAACTATACGTCCAATTTTTCGTTTGATTTCCCATCAAAGTTTTTAAACATTTTTCGCAAAATTTCCATGCGGTTTTCTGCGCAATTCGTCAAGTGATATTTCATGTAATTTTTCATGCAATTTACCATCTGCTTATTCATGTAATTTTCCATTCTGTTTTCGTATCAATTTTTCGCGCGTTTTTTCTTGCAATTGACCGTAAACTTTTTTGTGTGATTTCCCATACGATCTTGATGCACAGAGAGCAGTGAAATATATCATGCGATTCTCCACGAAACTTTATTTGCAATTCCATGCAGTTATCCGTGCGACATCGCCAGGAATTTTTTATATGATTTAGTTTGCAATTTCCCAATCACTTGTTCATGCAATTTGCAAGTTTGTTTTTTTCATGATACTTTCTGTGCAATTTTTACGTAACTTGCCAAATTCATGCAATATTAATCCCAATGCTCGAATGTCATTTTCCGTACTATATTCGTTAAAATTATCCAACAATTCGTGCAATTATCAATGCAGTTATTTGTGAAATCGTTTGCAAATGTTCGTTTGGTTTTTCGGTGGAATTGTCATGTAATATTCCATGCAATTTCTTCCAATATTCCGTTAAATTTTTCTTGTGATTTTCGGTAACGTGCAAATTTTCAGCTGATTCTCCGTCCAATGTATCCTGTCAATTTCGATTCGTGAGCAATTGAGTGAGCAAATGACAGTTTTATATGGAACCTTCTTGATTCCAAAAGATTTTCCAGGGTTGGTTACTGTCAAAATCACGCAGATATTGGTAAATTTTAAAACCTTAGTTTGAGAAAATTATATCTATGACCTCAGTAACAGAACAATAAAAACTGATCTAGATTGATAGAGGCCAGGTAAAAACCACTCACAATTTTCAAAAACGTATTAGAGAGACTTAGTAACCGATATGCACCAGGCAGAGACATCTTAAATCATCAAAAGACATACCCCAGTACGTTATCCAATACTCTCAATTTTTTGACCCTGCTAATATTTGATTTTATGTCCTCGGATTTCAAGGAATTCACTAAATAGTTATTTTAAATGCCTATAATATTTCCGAAATTTTAAAATTGGAATAAGTAAACGGGGATATAATGCCTAGTTGCCTATCTACTTGTAAGCGTGAGCGAGACTGGTGTATTTACCAAGATTAAGTCCTTTTCTAACAAACTACAGGTAGTTGTAGTCAAGAGTGGTTTTTATTGCTTTTTCTATATATTGTTTATTTTACCGAAAATATAGTGCTTAGCTAATTAGATAAAAATGAGAAGTATAATTCTGTCGTCCTTAGCATAAGCACTCTATCTGACTTTGAGTTAACACCAGACTTGAAAACTAAGTACATACTCTATTACATTATTCTACAAAATTCTGAAAACCTATCTTTTGTGGAAGGACTTTAAAATCGATAAAAACACCCTCCGTATATCTCCAGCACAAACCAAATCAAATATCATTGAATGTGTCGATAATTAGTAAAATGTGGACAGAAGGTTTATGCTAAGGACGGCAGAATCGGCAAGATAAATGACTGGAAAACAGTCAAATGAGGACCTTTGAATGTTTTGAATATTTTTTTTCGAGTTGAAACTAACACAATCTAAACATATATAATACATAAAAAACGCATAATAAGGCATGTTGTGATGCCACATTCCTTTAGCCAATATTTCCAGGAGACTATCTGGTTCCTTTGATGATCTGAACATTCATCTTTAGATCAATGAGATTAGAGGAAAAGGGGCCACCGAGTGCTGTCAATCTTCTTTTCGCCAGAGATGGATGAGCCACATGAAGTGAAGGATATATTTCTCTAAATTCTTCGAGACACAGCTCCGACAGAATTAGTTGAACCCAGCTCCCAATCATTGCCAAATAGCCTGAAATTGCGCTTGAAAAACACTAGAATGTTTTGGAAGGCAAAGGACCAGTCTTGTGACCTTTCTACAGAATTACCCATGATAAGCCACTGCAATAGTTGTCAGAATGGCTACCATCACCAATTTAGCCACGGGCCAACTTTACACACTGGAGCACTAGATAAGCCAGTACTGATTTTTTGGTTGCGTGTAATAATCGTCTTTGATGTGATGAGAAAACTCGCTTCCAGAGCCATCCATTTTCATGCTTCGCGACTATCTGTCACTACAAGCCATCGATCCAGAATGGTAATGGCTTGAAATGGGCCATTATGTAGAGGCGACATTAAAATAAGTTGACTTTAGTGTTTAGTTTTGACGCATCTATGCACACATGGATGAGCCTACTCTTGAAAGTGACAACTTGAATTTATTCGTCCCTATCAGGAATGCGGGTTGTCAATTCCAAATCTAGTAGAACATCCGGAACGAGATGGTCAGCCTCCGTTTGAGCGGAAACTCTCTCAGGAATGATGGACTGGAACGAAAGTAATATAGTTTTGGGCGGCCTTCACTCAGAAGATATTGGGAGTGGATTAGGCGCAACATGATTCTGAAACTATTACTTTACCGTCGACCCGTAGTGAGAAAGTAGCGATAGGTTCACTACTCCAGTCGATTTATACGAAGCCACAGCTTATTAAATAATATGAGTATGGCAAATCTACTAATCTAATAAATTAATTCAATCGTATAATATATCTAACGTGACTTGATCAAATACAGCAAAGTATGGCACTTGAGTTACTCCCTCGCTAAGACTTGCTCACGATGTTCGGAATTTGAGGTATCTTCCGATCGCCACTATCTTACAGCACTGGTATGCGTATTTTTATTTGCACTTAATCCATTGATTGCACTTCGCACAATCCTATCGTTCCAGTGTCTCTCGATCCGCCCTAATTCACCAGCTCTATCTTTTATTTCCAAAATTGACTCTTTTTTGTGGCTGAATGATTTACCACCGAAAAAAATAATAAAAATGACGAGTCCGGTTCACCACTTCTGTTTACTTACCGCGGTCCAATTAAAAGGAAATACTTTTGCTCCATTTTCATCTTTCAGCGCCTTTCCAGCGATTCGAAAAATCGTAACAATGATTTTAGCGTTGCCGAACCCGGCTCTAGTTTACGCAAAAACGCAAAGCAGTCACAGAGTAGCAAAATTAGCTTGCTGTATTATTAGTAAATTGATTGGTAATCAACGGAACACCTCAAAAAGTCTCGTTAGTAAGGATGGCCTGGAGTGCTCTTTTTACCGAAAATGCAATCAAACTGTTAAGTCTTTCAAGCAAGTGTTAGTAGGCAATCTTAAGAGCAGCCTGCCACCAGAACGACAACCCAAATAGTAGTTAACATCAAACCACTGCGGTATAAATCTGCAGCCTCCGATTCTTTACCAAGACTCTATCAAAAGATAAGATATTGAGTGTGCATTATCCAAGTTCTAATTTCTCTGTTCTTATCTTATCTTTCGCTTTACTTCCATCAAACGCCGTCTTAAGCCTAATGATATTCCTTGGTTCACGTTGAAAGTCTCTGATGCTCTAACAGCCAAAGAAAAAGATTGTGAAAAGCTGAAGAAGATGGGTTCACTCACTGATCTTCAGGAAATCCTTAGTTTGCGTTCCGAAGCTAAAAGAGTGCTTAATCAGGTAATGCGTGATTACTTCTTGAGCATCGAGACTTCAATCTGGTATAATGAAGTAAACTCTTTTTGGTCCTACATCCGTTCCCTCAAGTGCAATTCCTTAGTTCCATCTTGATGACAACATTGCTTCCAGTCCTTATGCTATTTGCGATTTATTTGGTACATTATTTCCTCTTCCTTTGAAAAAAATGCACTAAATAGCTGGATATCTTCTGTTTTTCCCGTACCTCTCCTGCCTTATTCTTATTTAGTACCAGTCCTTTGGAAGTCCTTTGGAAGTTTCGGTTTTGACGGTATTCCCAATATCCTTGTAAAATCCCTCTTATCTTCTCTCTGTGTTCCTTTATTAGTCCTTTTCAAGATTAGCCTGGCATCTGGTGTACTATCTTCTTTATGGAAATCCACCAATATCTTCCCAATCTTCAAATCTGTCATTTCCAATTATATTCCTTCTTAGCTGTTTGAGTAAATTCCTTGAACGCCTTGTCTATAATAGAGTTTATTTTTCTCTAAAAAAATTTCTTGCCCTCTTCTCTCCTGGTTTTTTCCTATATTCATAGTCGTCCCTGCAGAGTCACTTTAAACGGTTTCATTTCTTCTCGAATATTTCACACATCCGGAGACCTTCAAGGATCTATCATATGTCCCTTACTTTTTATCTTGTTTATCAATTACCTTCCTTCTATTATCAACTTCTCCTGCCATTTATATGCAGATGACTTAAAAGTATACAGGGCAATCAAGTTTGCGGACGATAATCACCAATTGTAAGCTGGTTTGTTTGCCCTTAATCACTGGTGCCAAAACAACTTCTTTCCACAACATTTTGAAGTGTCACCAGATGTCTACATGTATTATATAAAATGCTCTACATGTATTCTTTAATTCCTTGCCTGGTATTTCCTTGTCAGTTGTCCAGCATTTTAAACACCTTTGTGTGGTCTAAATTGAAATTCACGATCAGACCTCTGGGATTGCTGGATTTATCTTGCGTTCTTCGTTTACGTTTACCAACATTTCCATCTGTATTCATTTCCTTATTCCGTAGTATTTTAGAATAGGCGTGCCAAATCTGATCCTCTTGCTTTTAGTATTTATCTGACGCTATTGAATCTGTAGAGCGTAAGTTTACTCGTTCGTTGTTTTTGAAATATAATGTAAGCATCTTCGATTGTCCCTACTCTTGTCTTTCCATTCTTCATGTCTTCGTTGGAAGGACGTTTATTTTTCCTCCATGAGTGTTCACATTTCAAACATTGCCAAGACTTTTTTAGTCCGATCTTGGTTCCCAGCTAACAATCCGTGAATCGAGTCATTCGAGTCGATGATCAGACGTTTTCCCTATTCCGTTTGCACCTGCGGAAGTCTATTTTTCTCAGCTATTCTTGCATCTTTCAAGGATGCACAATGCTCTTATGTTTAGGCCTCTCTCGAAATCTGTTTTGGAATTCAAGAATGCATTAAAAATGTTACCTTGAATGCTCGTTAACTTTAGCTCGAATATTTGTGGTTACTTTTAAATTATTGAATTCTTTATCTTTTTTTTATATTTGTTACTTTTTTACAATGTTTCATTTTCATTCTTTACAATTTAATTGTATTGTAGCTGTAGCGCAATGGATGATAAATGAATAACGACAAAAACGTTTGGTTTTTCATCAATTCGTGCCTCAGGCACAAAGACGAGACACGCCCTCAGATTTCACTAGGATCATTTTCCTCTGTCGAAAATACTACGTTTTTTTTTGACTGCGTGGGGATAAAGAGCTCCCACGGAATCACTTTGCTAACTTTTGCTTCTATCCGTTTTCGTGCATATTTAGGCCCTAGCCAAACAAAATGAATGAAACTGATATTTCAATAACTGCTACGAATTTTATTTTATTTTCTATTTGACTGCGCTTTTCGATCCTAAAGCTAGTAGCAATTGAAATATCACAAAAAAAAACGACAAACAACCCCATGCATTTTTCCACCACTTCCACTCGAGTAACATCTTGAAAACAGCCGATTTCAATAAAGTCACATGGCTTCGAGGCAAACTCTGACAATAACAACCAACCTCAAAATGAAGTAATATCAGTATTTACCGTTTGTTTCGGCTTGCTCAACATCAAATATTATGTAGATATTGAAACTCTACCAAATCGAAAAGATTTACCTTATCCCTTGCTTCTGTGAGATCTGCAATAGTTTCGGCAATGTAGTGATTAACTCACAAAATTTTTTCTTGTATGCATATAGCTGGTCAGTTACTTGAAATGCGTTAATTCGCCTATTATAAGATATCAAATTTCTAACTGTTCGATAATATCTCCCCACAACGTGCATTTTTTCACCACTAAGCGCGGGAACATGATACTTATAATTCACCCTCAAGTCATGTTTATTCGTATTTTTTTTTCGATGTTTTATTTCAGTACGAAATTAATGTCGCGCCGTTTACAATACGAAACGTAACTCTTTGCATAGCAATTCACCCGACGACTATTACCAGAGCGCTACCGTGTTTGTCTCCCCTGGGGGGAATACGAATGTAGGTAGGTAGGAGTCGAATTGAGTCGAGCCGTAGTAAGATAATCGCTAAGCTGCGGTATTCAATTTCATCATTTCACTTTAATCGAAATAATGAATTAAATGCGAGCGACGACAACGGAAAAAGAATGAATCACAGAATTGAGAAGGAGGGAAAAAAGTGCAGTTAAGACGTGGTTAAATGTTAAATGGAGCTAAGGATTTAAAGGGAGATTGGGGTCTAGTTGGGTTATTCAAATGATGATTCAGGTGAAAGAAAAAAAAATGTCCCGGCAAGAAAACAGTTAAAGCTGTCTTGCAGACCAAATGGGATTTTTTCTTATCTGAGTTTGACACTCAGACGCTTGCGGTACTTGTCTGTTGTTATGTTACGTCCACACTGGACCTTAAGACGGAAAGTAAGTTACTTTCATAGGGATCGGACTAGTACAATATCGACGGTTTCTAACGGAGCTTCCAGAGGTACCAAAGCTTTTAAACCAAGGAACACTTGAGGCTTCTACAAGTTCTTCTACTAGTCCTACCAATTTTAAAGATGTTTTTTTAATGGTGTTTGGCACTATTGTGTTGATTGTTAAAAAAATGTCGAAACAACTCGATACTTTTGAGTTCGAGTTAAAAAAAATGTCATCAGCGTCTTACGACTTGCAGAATGACGTGAAGAGCAGGCTCACTTGTGACGAGGTCCATATTCACTTCTGTTATACTACCGAGATATGACGTCCATACCAGAACACGCCACAATCCACGGAAAAAAGCACCCTCTACTCAAGCATATGACAACCAAGCCCCTGAGTCCCCTTTGGAGTCATAGTCAAGAAAGGATACATATCCGGATAGGGTCTAGACCATAGCCACCATGAAGCCCTCTTAAGGGCTAATCTCTAATGATAGGCTTTTGAACAACGAAGTGAACATAAGGGCGATATCTGTCGCCCGTGGTGCCGAATGTTTAGTGACTTTCGGAGTCAAGTCTGCGATAGCCAGGTACGAACGAGAGCCATTCTGGTATCGAGTGCGGTAGAAATGAACGTGCACAATCTAGAAACTGGGGATCCAGCTGGTACATGTGAGTTCACTATTCCAAGGTCAATGCAGCAACAAAGCCTTTCTGCATTAACTTGGTAGATGTCACGACACCAGACCTCTTGGGGAAATGCTCTCGTGAGTGAGTTATTACGTACTCCATAGAGAGTGACTACTTTTAAGCCTCAACCTCACTATACAACACTTCCTCTGTCGGTTAGTTTAGTGTAGGGACATTATTTCTCGAAGTTCATTGTTTTTCGGTCGTCCCTTATGTAGGTGATTTATTACATATTCTTTAGCGGGTGACTACTTTTAATGTTCACCGTCCTGCTGTCTCAGAAATAATCGGCCACGAAAGCTCCTCACCATAAACCGGATGAGGTAGGTGCGACGGCGCTACTCCCCAAAGTTCTTCAACTGAGAAGTAGCACATTGGGACGACATTCCCTTGTACCAGCTTGGTTATTTCCGATGCCAAGGTTATTGCCAATTATTAGGTTATTCCTGATGGAACGATTGCCTTCCATGCATCAGCTTTAAGTACTTTTCAATCCTTCCAGAGCTAAGAAGCAGCCAGCCCCCATTTGCACCAGCATCAGGAGCATAAGGTCGCTACTCCTCAAAGATCCTAACTTTGACCAAACACAATGGATCGTTTGATTGAATTTAAATGTTACATAAAGCTCTTTGCTTACCGGTATTGCCAGATTTAGATTTGAAAAAAACCCACGTCAGAAAACCCACGTCAAAAGCTTCGAAAAAATAGGCACATATTTAAACTAAAATTTATTACATTGATAGTAAACGACAGTTTTCCCACTAGAATTATTGCTATATACAGTTTCAGAAAAATTTAGAACTCATATTCTGGTGATGACTCATATTAAGTATAAATTTTATGCAGGTTCTTTTTTCCTAAAGATTATATTTAAGGGGCTAGTCCACTGTTAAACTGCTCAAAATGTCATTTTTTTTAAACAGCTACCTAAAAACTATTCAAGGTATCGATTTGAAATTTTATGTACATCTTTATTGAGGTGTAAAGTTAACATTTTCGTCGGAAATAATTATTATAATACAAAATGGCGACCGCTTTAATAGATTGCCGCAGAACCGCCCAAAAAAAAAGCAAATTGCGCCTCGTAAATTCCTGGACGAAATAAGCATCTGTGAACAAATTACCAAAAATATTTCATGCATATTTCATGTGTGCCACGGGGCACACATTTTGTTACTGTTATAAATCGATCTTAAGCAATCGAACCAAACAATCGAGTCCACCAATTGAGCCGAGTAATCGAGTATGTCGACTGTTCATGTGAAAGCTGATTCGACTGTGGGCTCGATAGCTTCGATGTATCGATTGCGATTGTCTCGATAGTTAAAACGTCTCACAATCACTTATCATTAGTTGTTTGTTTATGTTTGAATGGAGTTCCAATGACTATTCGAGGAGCTGTCATATAAAGGTAATAGAGGGCGTGAAAAATATCACACATATGAGGCAAATTATCCTTAAACAGGAGTGATCCGCAAGTCCAAAATTATATTATTTCCTGAATAAATACGCAATTTGAAAATTTACAAAAAGAAACTTAATTCCATAGTTACACTGTTCCTTTTCAATAATTTTCAGAAGAGTCCTTCCAATCCAATCTCTCCCCTACGAATAGTTATCAACAGAACTTATGGCTTCTTCGCCAGTCAGTTACGATCTAAACTAAGTACATAATATAAAACTTCTGTATCAATTCATGTTAATTTTCCCAGAGCATTGTACTCGTAGTCTTGGGGAGATTCGCATTTTGTTTTATTTCGCATTGTAGTAAATTCTGACAACGACGGTAAACCTACTGACTTCCTGATGTACTTATGGTAATGCAGTCAGTCAAAGCCGCCCTTCTGTTTGATAGTTTCCTGGGAGGGTGGAAAGCTGTCTGCAATGGATGCGAGTACGTATCGTCGTCGAGGAATAAGAGTAATTGCAAAACGACTTTATGCGGGTCCTATCGAGAAATGCCTATGCATATGATGTTTTGACACACTCCCTTCACGACATTTGACACTTTTCATCGATAGCACGTCCCAGCCAGATACAGATACATACTCGTATATTTGCGTCTATGCGTGCACAGTGGGCGCCTATCGTTCACATGTGCATGATGGCGGCATTACTGACTATACTCGTATAGACGACCTGTTATCAGTATTGTCGTCAGTTCGAACGTGATTCCCCCCTATTCACGTTGTTATCCATTCATCCGATAGATGAGATTATGGTTTAGGTATCAATTTAAGGCACATATCTCGCGTCATCATCTAGCGATGGAGTGCTATAGTCGTAGAAGGTTATGTAGACTGGAAAAGGATTGTTTACATTTATGAGATCTTTATATATGCTTTTATAGCCGGAAGTATTATTGGATAGAAGACAAGAGTAAAAGTCGACTCTATGTTTGGGAATAACAATAGATGTCTTTGCAGGGAGTCTTGACAAGAATACAGAGGAATTCGATAGGTACGAGAGGCAGGTTGACGGTAAAATGGATTTTTTTTTGGAATTTAATCATGTATACCAAAAATAGATTTTAAAAAACCAAAGGTGGTTCCATATGGTCTGTTGTTTCCTTAAATTATGTAGACTCAAATAACTTGATCAATTTACTGAAGCTCCAATTTAATCTAATATCACTGTACAGCAGTTTTTAACTTTTCTTTGAATTATAAAAAAAGTTAAATTGAAAGCATATTACAGGCTAAATAAATGGTAAAAGTTTTTTAATAGCTTAAAGTGGAGGATATAACGCATCTTTTAGCAAATTAAATTAGATAGCCAATGCCACAATAACAATAAATTCCTCATATAATTTGCAATAAAAGTGTCTAATATAGTTACATTTTGCAAACAGTTGACTGATCGAAATTAGTGATCTTGGTTGCTAAGACTCAATAAGATCCTCAATGAAAAAGACTATCGCAATAAATACTCTATGGCACAATCACATCAATTTTGGTTTTGCACATTAAAATCCATATTAAACGCATAAATATTAACTTGTCGAAACATAATCTATTCAATACGCTCTCACTTTAACGAACTTTATGTTATAATTTACTTTAAAAACTATCCTTTTATATAACCGACTGTATCAAAACTGACAATACAAAATAATTCAAGCCAAAAGACGCACCTGTTATAAACAGGTGCGTTTTTTGCGATAGGCGAAAGCAATTAAGTGGTCATTTAACCCAAAGCACCTGAACCGAGAAACTCATTTTGCGAAAGTAAACTCAAAACAAATACAAAAAAACTGATCTGGAGAAAATTGCACACGAAACAATTTAACTCCTACATATTTTCCATATCAACATCACAATCACTTGCACCGTACATACACCATGCGCCATACACCAAAGCATTAAAGGCATCGAATCAGAAGGGGAACAACTCGTAAGAAAAGAAGCAGAAAAGAATACAAATTCTGTAACGTAGATCATGAGGGGAAACAACCATAATAGCGACGCGAATGAATTTTCAGCGTCAACATAGGCGTCCAAAGCAATCAAGTGGCCATTTCACCAAAGCACCAGAACCGAAAAACTACGTCTTTTGCGAAAGCGAACCCAAAGCAGACACAAAAAACCGGTCTGGGGAAAACTGCACACGAAAAAATGTAACTCCTCTTATTCTATTCCCCACATGAACACCACAATGGCTTGCATCGTACATGTGTACTTGTGAACAAAGCAGAAAATGCATCAATTCCTAAAGGGAACGGCTCGTAAGAAGAGAAGCAGAAGAGAATCTACAGATAAATCATCAGGGGAAACAGGAGACGTTTGCAGCGTATTAAGTTCACTCATTAACAAAGATTTTCGGGTCGTTCAGCGGGTGGATGGGGCAAGGGTTTTTTTTTAATTTTTCTATCCACCAAGACGCTGCGAACTGAGCCAGCGCCCGCGATACTATTTGAGTACATTGATTGTAAAATTTTTGTGGGCATCATTTAAGGCAAAGCGTCTAAGTAGATCTGTGTGAAAACCACGAGCTTAAGCATTGAAGCAAGATCACTTCAGTGTTCTGTGTAGTATATCTCAATGAACTGTATGTTTTGAATTGAATGGTATGCAGTGCTTGTAGTTTGTAGTAAAACGTTTGAGTTTTCGTTGTGTCGCTGTAAATTCAACGTGGAAGCTCTGTAGTTGGACTGATATAAAATAAAACCATAGTAGCGATGGAATTTTGCCTTTTGTAAGAAAATAGATGTTATTCCATTGATTGTTAAATATTGATTGTAAGTCTTTTGATTATTACATATTGATTGTAAATCGTTTGATTGTTACATATTGATGATCTAATCAATTTTGTGGTTTAGCAAGGGAAGCACTGCTTCCCTTGCGTACATCGACGAGCCGCCCTTGCTGTACAGATGTATTATTAATTTTGGATAGAATTTTTCCTCAATAAATCTGGATAATTTGAATCACGTGATCAGGTTGCGTCAGCTAATAAATGAACCGGTGTGTCAGACTTTTTACTTAAATATATACGTATGAAATATCAAATGGAATGACCACTACTTCACTCAAATTATGGTGGTGAAATTGCTGCTATATACATATGAGGGAATGAAGTTTGACATTGATCGTGAAAATCTGCATTCTGACAGACTTGCCTGCAAGAAGCTTAAGTTTAACAGCAGCAAAAGAAATATGGTGAGCAAAATCTATAAAATCTCCCGAAGAACTTCCTCCACAACCATTGAAATGAGACGGAGCCTGGTCACACTGGCCATGATCTAACCAACGAAATTGACACATGCTGACCTCTTACAGGATCTAGAAATGACCTATGATCAGGAAGCTGACCAAGCTCTAGCCAAAAAGAAAAATAGCTTCTACATGGAAAAACGATAATCGGAGGGGCGTCAGATGGACTAAGGCTTTCTTGGACTTTAGATCTTTTGGTGGCGTAGGTTAAGTTTAGATAGTAATACGATTTAGAAAATAAATAGGTTACTTGTAAATAATGCATTAAACAATAAAAATCAAAAGCGTATGAAAATCAGAGATGATGAACTGGTGCAAAATTGCAATCAATTTGATGATATCACCCATAAAATCTTCCAATGTGACAAACACGGAAGTGAAAGAAGGTTATATGAATGTTTTAGCACAAATAATACAATTTAAAGCATTTTAACTAGACAAAACAAGGACCACATCAAACAATTAGGTTATTTTTTATGATAATTAAATTAATATATGGTGCATTTTTTATTACTCCCCTTCACGCAGAAGGTCTCACTCTGACCAATATTTTTATAAAACTCCTACACACAATTACCAAATTTTAAAATCCATATTATATTAATATAAAATCAAACTAATATTGCAAACGTTGACCTGATGTCTGGGAATCAGATACTTTTACTTGAAACACTGAGGTAAAAAAAAATCATGGTGACAACGGTTCCACCGTATGGTTTAATGATGCTTGGACAGAAGCAAGGCGAATGCGGCTGGTCGGTATTTAGAGGAATCACCAAGCTTCTCTGGGCGTGTGCATGATTTTTCGCGAACGAAAATGTCCTTGATGAATACTTCATGTGAAATATTTTTTGCAGAGAGATTAAACTAAAAAAGAAGCGCGGCCTTTTTATCCCGAGAAACAAACAACTTTTAGATGCAGCAGATTTATAGACGCCAAACTAGATACTTCGAGCACTTTTATTGTACATGATTCGGTGATGAATGTGGCAAAGAACTTAGCGCATAGATCAGCTTCACTCAGTGATTGGGGCGTAAACATTACTTCCGAAAAGAAGACATAGCACCGTAGAAGTGACAAAATTGACTTTAATCCTTTTAAATTTTACTACTTTTTTGGTTGATAAAAACTTAGCCAGGAAGAGACTATTCAAGACTATGTGAGAATTCGAACTCAAAACCCTGATAAGACGTAAAAGACTGATCTTGACCAACGTGCGAAGCCAGGTTACAACAGCTGATTTTTTATCGAGATTACTTAACCTTAGTAACGGTCAGCAACAATTCGAACGCGTTTTCCAACAACCTTTTCAGTCTGGTGCTTAAAAATTCATTTATTGGCTTATGCTGATTACGTTGACATCATGATCCGAAACGAGTGAAACACCGAAAAACAGTACATTCAAATTGAGTGGTCAGTAAAAATATAGAGCTGCATACGAATGAGGAAGTATATGGTGGTAGCACTGCCACCAAAAACTACCAAATCAACCGAAAACAGCAGGGGAAAAATGCTAAAAACAATTGCTTGAAAAAAATTAGATGAATGGAAATTGGAAGAGCATGAATCATTCACCAATTTAGGGTTGAAGCTAACATTTAACAACTACGACGACGAAATTTGCGTTCCTCCCGCTAGCAGCTAAAAAAGCCTGTTAAAACTATTCTGCTCAGTCTTTCCAAGATGTCATCTCAACTCCTATTCAAACAAGCAAGTACTTGATTGACTGCAATATGATGCAATTTGCGATATGCAGATGGCGGGCAACTCAGAACTGCAGAGTAACCAAAATCATATGAGGGTCATACAATCTTGCAGTTACTAAATACCTGCTCGAATTAACGTGGAGTGACTGCAAATGGGTGGTCGGTACCATTACTGGCTAATGTCTTGCCATGAAAATGGCACATCCCATGAAAATGGGGTTCTTTCCACCGATGGGGGGGAACCCGTAGGAAGTGTCAAAAGCCGGGAGTCTGAGAAATAATCCAACATATCTTGTGGAAAGAGATTCAGCATCTCCTGGCACTGAGGAAAACCACAGAGCGCTGCTGGTAGATCCGTTGCATCTAATTGGACCCGGGCTCAAAGACGTAAGTAGATAATCGTTATTGCGTTCACCCTCAAAGATATTTTTAATAGCTTTTTGGTATGTCGGATCTACTCGAGGGTCAGTCAACCATATGTACTGCGAGGGGGAGGTATTCCCTTGATTCCCATCGGTGTTTCAAACCAGCCAATAAATATTGACTCTCTAGTGAAAGTTTAGAGCTTATCCATCTTATGAGTACTTGCTTACTTTGGCCGATAAGGGGCTCATAGGCGATGCTGATTAAATACTTCTATAGCGTGGCATAAATTTTTTAATGAACATCGAGTCTAATTTAAGGCCGAACGTTGAATCTCCTTACTCCGACAGAAGTACTGCTGGGCCTCGCATTCTACCATCCAACATATAGTTGAAAGTTTCTTCTAACCAAGAAAAAACGTTGCTACTACCAATTTCAGTGATAATAGTGGACACTTCTTTATAGTTTATTTGCAGAGAAGCGAGATAAAATTATTTCAATATCTGTATAAGACCATGCTTTTCATTCATGCCTTCTGCCTTCATTAAACCCGGTTTCTTAATTAAGAACATTATGAACTTTTACCCGCATTCGAGAGCAGGACTCTCCGATGAATATTAAGCATCCAACATGACGAAATATATGGGGTACATCGAGATTAAGCTCTTTGGATTGTCGATTCACAAATATTACTTCCAGCTTTGACAATCTGTTTCATTTCTACAGAAGAATACAGTCCACATTCACGAAATACTAAGCGGGTACTCCAATAAGCTGCTACTCCAATACATGTTCGCTTGACCAAGCTGGTACTCCAATACATTAGCTGCTAAGTTGGTACTCCAATACATTTTCAATTGACCAATTTGCAGGTACTAAAATTGGCAATATGATTTCCCTCACAGTTAGCACATTTTTTCCGAGATAGATTTCTTTGCTTTTTTTTAGATGATTCTGTTCGGCTAAATTCTCCACAAGTGACATAAAGGTCTGAAAAGGAACCTTAGAGTTTGGTATGACCGGTTGAAATTTCTAATGTGTTGCTGGTTGATTTTTGTAACCCTACATAGAAGAAAATGAAATTGGACAACAGAGCCAAACACACTTTTCGGTTCGTTCAGCAAAAAATGAGTATTCCGCTACTGTCACTATGAATCGAAGTACCCGTCAAACGAAATCTGCTCGAGTTTTAATATAAAAGATGATCATAACATTATATTCTCTATTCAAACTAATAACCACAATGATCCGTAAACCAATCCAATTTAACTAAAAACACTTCACCACAACTCATGTACATATAATCAAATGCATCTCTATCTAACCGGCTAAAATTTGTCTTGATATCATTTCAACCTTAGTTTACCATCTTAAGTTTCTATGCCACGCAATGCCATTAGATCTTTGGCCGTTGAATTGCTTCACCTCATTGTCTACTGTTCTTTGAAGGTTAATGCATGCAACCGTCAAGATAAATGCTCCAAGAACAATTGCATTGCGTCGGTGGAGATATCTGTATATCGTCGCAGCGAAACTCTTGTCACCACGGCGACATTCGTGCCTGAAAACAGGCACTCAATTTCTTTATCCTTACTACTAACTTACCCAGTACTTTACACTAAGCTCTGGCACTAGCTCACCCGCCCCTCCAAGCACAATCTTTAAATAGATTGAATGCTGCGATGGCATTTCGGTTATTCTTTTCTACTACTATTGCCGTTATGGTGACAGTGGCAGCAAGCAACGGGGAGCTAAGTAAAGATATTGTAAGAGAGTCTTCGGTGAAAAGTATCTTTCTGTTATCAGTCCCCGGTCGCCATCGTCACCAAAGTCGTTTTGGGGGCTTTGACTATGGCGGGGGCTGCTTTAGCTCAAGTTTAGAGTTTTGTATGGTAATAAAATTAAATGAAATTGTCTGCCTTTGATATATGATGATGCATGTGGATCGAGATTTAAGGAGTCGCTCGTTTCGTTGGCAAGGAGCTTCAGCGAATATTGAGTCTCGCTAGATAAATAAATTTTATAGTGGAATTTTCAAATACTTATTCTTTTTTGTTCCGAAAGGTTTTGTGATAGTTTCGATGGAAAGCGATAATATGCGCGTCGGGTTGGAGAAACAATTGTGAAGTTTTGTCGTTTTCAAGTTCTTTTCACATTCGGTAAGTTTCGCTGGAAAAAAAACTTTGATTGCATTCACATCGAAAGAATCTTTCTGGGTATATTTTCACTGCACGCTTAAATAACTCTATCGTCGATTTGAATTTTTTGATAGAGGAACATACGGAGGGTTAGTTACTGTGAAAATGACAACTTTTGATATAGTTCAAAAGAGGAAAGGTATCAGAGATAGAAATATAAAATTCAAATTTTTTCACATTATTTACACAAAGTAGTTATTACACTGAAGACGAATGACAGGATGGAAATTGCTTTTTGGTACTGATTTGCGGATAAAAATTTTATATTTTATAAGAGCTAGAAGGCAATTTTCTTCCATGCTCAGATTACACTATGTAATTTTATTTTCAATATAATTCTGAATATGTTTTTGCTTGGAAAATGATTTGAAATTTACGTCGTTGTTTGATTGTATTTGATGGAGAAATTAGGAAAAGCGAAAGAATAATTGCAGGCGAATTAAGATTCACCAAAAGATGAAGCCGATACAATGATTGTAGAATGCAATCGTTTCGATTGGAAAGAACCCTCTCAGCTCAAGCATGAGCATTCACGATATTTTTGTTTCCTCTGGTTCTTCTGAATTCTTTTCGAAAAAGTTTGGCTTCCTGAGTCACAGGCATCAACCAACGTTTGCACGATTGAAGCAAGATGTACTTAGTTTAAAAGGAAACACGATATAGCTGCTTGTAAAGAGAAATTTTTTTTATCATAATTACTTTTTTTGTTCGGATTTGTAAGCTTATAAGCTTCCGACATGTTTGACAAGCATGGCTTTCAATTGGTTTGTCTTACTGCTTTGAGTCCTCGTAAGTCCTGAAATTCATGTTGATCAAACAGAAATGAATCGAACTAAGCGATTGAAAATTGAACTGTAATCAGAGCGCTCCAGCGAATGCACCGTTCTCGATAATTTTTTAAGATGATATTTTGCTCCTTTTTGGACTTAAAATTTTTATTTCCTTTTCGTGATTTATATTTTTTTTGCACCAGATATTAATTATATTTTTCATCAAATATAATTTGAGAGCAAATATAAATTTTGGTAGCACATATGATTGAAAATAGTAAAAAAAAAATAGTACCATAAAAATCCTTTTTTCAAATTTAGATAGATTATAGACTTCATATTTGTTATATACGCGTTTTCAAGACTTCCGGGTAGAAATTCATTTTGATAAAATTCATTTTGATAAAATTCATTTTGATAAAATTCATTTTTTTAAAAAATCATTTGCCAAACGTCAATCACGTGCATAAAAAGCATTTCACTTCTCATACGTAAAATTGAAAGAAACACTCAAGTTGCATAAATTTCATAGCACTGATTGGATCACTAAGGCTTACCTGCTAAAAGCATTTATTCATCATTTGAGAAATCCAGAAACATTGTTTGCGAAATTTGTTTGAGGAAACCCTGGCTGATCAACGAAGAGGTACTAGCCGTATGATCGAAGGAGGAGACTTGTCAGATCGGCCATGATTCGGGAGTTCTTCAAAGACTGATGGTTACTATACGACATCGAGGACGGATTGAGAAGGAGGCCTGTCACCACAAGCGTGGCACAGGGATCGATCCTACAACTTGACCTCTGGAAGATCATGTGCAATAATCTGCTGCGCCTGGAAATGCCTGTGGTCAGAGATTTTCCTACACCCCCCTAACACTCCCCTAATACTCCCCCTGGAAAGTGCATACACCCCCCCTAACACGGACAATTTTCCTACAAAAACGGACATTTGTGTCCTTTGTTCCAAAGAGACACCCCTCCTAAAATTCTGAACACACCCCCGAAGAAAAATGCCTGAGAAAACCCCTGCCTGTGGTTGTGTTTTTCGTAGGGTACGATGATGACGTCGCAGCGGTTACCACTACCAGATCTGCTGGTTTCGCCCAACTCAGACTTAACCAACCCATGAGAAGGGGGAGCGGTAGATAATAGAGCATGGCCTCCAGTTGGTGGTCTCGTAGACAGAGATCGTGATTCTGACGAAACTAAAGATATCAATTGTTATACCAATGGCAGTTGGTTCCGTCGAGGCCCAGACCAGCAAGTCAGTCAGGTCCCCGTGAATGACTATGGATACCAACCTCACCTATTGGAATCATATCCGCAGATCATGTGATAGGGCTTTAGGAGTCGTCATTTTATTAAGTAAACTAATGAACCAGTGTAATAAGACTGAGGATACTGATGGTGACGGTAAATTCAGGCTTGCTGTACGGTGCCAAAATTTGGGTAGATGTCCAGCGTAGGCGTTTTTTCGTATCGCCAATCGGTTTCAGAAGAAGGCGTGATGGTGGTATCAAAAGCAATTCTGAGAGACCTATTAGGATGAGAAAGCAATAAAAGGTACTTATTTCGCTCAGAGCTGGAAAAAAAACTCTGGCTTTGACGCACGCACGTAGTTTGGCAACAACGTTGGAGTGCAAATAACAAATGACCCTGGACAGCTAAACAAATTGGCCTAATAGAGTCTTGAGTTAGTCGTAGCCACGAAGAGGTGAACTTCTATCATTGTCAATTTTTGACAGGGCACGGTTACTTCAGGAAATAGCCGAACAGAATGGATAAGATAAGCATACCGTAGACACATTCTTTGTGGATCAGTCGCCTTGCAAGTTTGAAGCGCACGATTGCATTTACGTTCGGCTAGGCCACGTCTACGACGATTGTGGATACAATATTGCGAAACAACGAAAACTGACGAGCTACCGCAACAACGTTGAAAAAGTACTACGCGTAAAGCGAGAGAAGAGTTGACTTACCGGCCCATAAGCTGTCATAGTTTCTGAAGTCCGTGGGCAGCGATTGGTTAGTCACCATGACCAGGCCGAAGCATTGCCCAGGCTGGTCCCAGCTAGCAACTTCGTGGGCTTGTAGGTGGTCTTTTTTTCTAGCGAGTCAAGCCTCACATACCCCGCGGCCTGATATATAACCCAGGGATCTAATAAGCATATTTTTTTTTACACCAGGGGAAAAAATGATCAAAGCAAAACGGTCCGAACAAACAGCTCAGAGGAAATTCGAAAGATCCTGGCACAAGTTAAAGGTGATCATGAAGAACCATTTGCTCCATCTTGTAGTGAGGAATATATTCTACTTGTAGAGACTGACGAAGCATTGGATATCAACCCATAAGGTCAACTGGAATTCGAAGAGGACTCCGCAAATTCTGACAATTTCCTAGAAATGGAAACTGGAACTGAAGCTTTGATATGAAAATATGACACTAACAAGATTTAAAATGCATACAGTCCCAGAAACTAATTTAAATAACTGAAAGATGCGAAAGGTAGCCGGGAACCTCTTGTTTATTCACTAAGTTTATTTTTACAGGTTGGAGCCCAATTAGAAAAAAAAACAGAATGAGTTAGAAAAGGAAGAAAAAAACCAACAGTTAATCCATGGAATTCAAAATTTAAGTTCTTCAAATTCAACAAAAAATGAACTAAGCTATTTATTGCAAAAATAATAAAGTCTAAGATAATTGAATTTAAACAAAACAAAAAACGCAAATAAAGTGTCTCATCAGAAGACGAAGTAACAAACAATAATGTATATAAGTTGAAAATTAATGAAAAATAAAAAATGATGTGAAACTTCGATAATTACGGTCTTACTTTGACGTCTAAATTGAAAAAAGGCTAGTGGTAGTGGACCAAGCTGTAATTCATTGGGTCTCCAGGAGATACGCAATAACGGGGAGTGGAAATAAATGTCTGTTCATGCAATAAGTATCGAGAAAACTTACGACGATCTATCCGAACGATTAGGCTCACATAATAAGAGGTTGGAAACAAGGTCAGGTAGCATGGGATAATGGAGGAGCCTAAAAAGTAGGCACCCGTCAAGGAACACTCGTCGAGACTTTAAGGTGGGAATTTTGAATTAGAACAAACGATCACTAAACTCACAATTCAAAAGCAATTTTAATAATAATGAGCGTGTTAATTTACGCTGAACGCACTTTACAACACCATTCAAATAACTAAGATGGGGATCAAAGTAGAAAGGACTTGACAAAAGTATTCTAGAACAAAGGGAAGTTGTGATGTTAGGACTTGATGTTAGAACTTGAGGACGAAACAAGGATAACGAAAGGCCTTGACAGTTACGTACGCAACGTGTTTGTCAAATTTGAGTTTAGTGTAAAAAAAACCACACCAAGGTCTTTAAAAATGTAGACAGCCGTAATAGACGACCCGTTTTTTAGATGAGAAATTTTACGAGACGAGACATTTTACAAGTATAAGACATTTGATGACATTGAGAGATATTTAAATTAAGACAGCTCATTGAGCAGCACTCACTCAGTGTTGTGTGACTAGTGACAATCATCGAGCAATTTAATTACTCTAAACGTCTTAACGTCATCAGTAAATAGAAGGTAAGACGAATGAACGAAGGAAGGGAGATCATTGTTAATATCAGGAATTGCTGTGAACCGCTGGTGTCCGTATACATATTTTTTGTGGCCAGCGAAGATTCAACAAGAAAAAAATAATAATAAAAAAAGAGATATATGTAACTTTTTTTAATTCAAATTATTCAAAAAAAAGCCATAAGTTAATTTAATGTTTAACGAATGAGTAATTTATCGTCGTTGGTTGCAGAGATGTGTGTGCTGGATCAAAAATTTTCAAATATGATTTGGCGCCATATACGTTTCTTTTTAATTCAAATAATCTGACCTCATTTCAATAACGCTGTATCAAAATGTTTCTTGTTTGTTTTAATGTTTTATTTTTCATTCAATGATGAAAATTTTGATATGAAAATAACATTTTTATAATAAAGTGAAATTCATATAAGATTCGTTTTTGATTTAAAAGTGTTTTAACTTTTGATTTAAATTTGATTCTATTAAATTTTTAGCGGTGAAATTTTTCTGAGTGTACTTAATATTATGTTTGATGCTTAAATTTTTTTGACCTAAATAAAAATGTTTTAGCTTTATGACATGAATAATAATCAGACCCAAAAATAAACTCTTTGCGATCAGGAAGCCATTTGGAAATTGTTTTTAATCACCATTTGAAATTTCAAGTGATATTTTCCCGATTTTCAACAGTATACTGTTGACAAACGTTTACCCAATTGCTTTTTTGGGACAGATCGCTTAAACCGTGTTTTTTTCCGTAGAATTGCTTCAATAAAACCCATTTTTTTCAAATCAACGTCGTAACATTGCTTCGGGACTCTCGACCTCAGTTTCTCTAATAAGGTATAAAATATGTCTCCTGGATCTTAAAAGCTGTTTGTTTATGTTTGTTTTTACCCATTTTCTACGGCAATTTGATTGCCCTTTCTTTGCGATTTGGATTAAGAGTAAGAATTCCATCTTTTTTGGAAATAAATTCGACTCGTTTTTTCTACAATTTTGCGAAGAACAACATTGCTTTCAAGGACCTCATAAGACCTAACGTATAATTACCGAGGTTTCTGTTCTTGTCCCGATTGCAGCAAATCAGCTTTTTGAAAATTCTAAAATAAAAGAGTACATTTTTGTATAATTCTCAGTCCGGAATAACCACAATCTTTTTTCGGAATGGTGAGAGAAAATCTGACAAATGAACGTGACAACAAGCAGTTTTATCAAGGAACCTCCCAAATTCGATCGCAGACAGAGTTGCAACACTTCATAGAGCCGGATAATATGATTTTGAGTGGAACAAAATTTTAGTTTACAGAAATAGCAACGGTTTTTGAGGAGAAATTGAAAAACAAATTAATTGTTTTTTAGTTCAGTGAGCCGCGACCGCAGATCTCGCATTACAGAATGTTATTTCTCTAAAGTATCAATCGAACAGATGGGATGATGCATGCATTATGGATGCGGCATACCAAAATCTAAAACAAGAAGCTACTTGAAATTAAACTAACAGATCAACCTCCCATTTTAATCTTCGTTTATTTTTCTTCAAGCATTGATTTGCAAGCTATTTATGAACAATATGTCATAAGATTATCACTTTGCTTCTGCACATTCCTTCAAATTACTCATACGTCTCATCATTTTCTACCTATTTGCACTTCTATGCATTCATTTTAGCGCAAATCCAACGGGATGTCTACTTCGCTAACCATTTCCACGCATAACTATCTTTTCACACTCGTCAAGCACACAGTCTTTATCTACCACAACATATTACCAATTAGAATCTGATCCGGAAACCAGTCAAAAGTCGTGACTAATCTGTTCACGGTAACAAATCACAACAGTGCACCCCATTCGAAACATACTTGCAGAATATACCTAACCATAACGTTTAGATACATCTGGATACACATCCATACCTTACCTATTTACCATTATTCTTTCTACTCTCTTTTTTGAATGACTGTTTTATGCCTGTTAGTTTCATACTATAGAAATGACTGTTTTATGCCTGTTAGTTCATACTATAGAAAGAAACTAACAGTCACATACATAATACGGTGCGTCAGCTTCAAAGGGGAGTCTACCAAAATATACAACAATACAATTCTAACTGCTTACGATAGTCTCAGCCATGCAGAAGTTAACTGAACTGGCGCACACGTGTAGAATGGGAGAGGAAAACTAAGAAGTTAACCTCAAACTTGTGCATAGTATAACTTCATTTCGTATAACTTAACAGAAACTTAACATATGAGAATGAAAAGTTATGAGAAGAGTTTAAAGTCGATAATACGTTTGAATATCGGTTAAGAATTGAGTAAATTGAAGGTGTTGATACATGTTAAAAATAGAGGAGCGGAATCAATTATGGATGCGGTACTTGGTTCTAGCAGTGTCGATACTAAGAATCTTTGGGGCTTTTTGTAGGTTGAGTAAGACCATTATGGAAGATGTTTTTGACATTTTGAAAAATTTATAATGAATAAATGGATTTAAAGCGAATTAATATCAGTGGGCATATTTTTTGCACAATTCAAGCTAGATTAAGCAAGTTAATTGTTCAAAATAGTATAATGTACGCTCAAAGATTTCTTGATTTTTCTTAGTAATTCATTTATGTTCTTTCTCTGTTACTCGTATATTTTAAGTTTTAGTCCAGAAACTACAGCGCCCAACGTGGGGTCTTGGACCCACTGAATCTAAAATTTAAAACCAAACTGCAGATTCAGTAACTGAATTTAATCAAAATATTAAACAAACCTGAATATTCTGTTAACTACATAATTTTGTGGATAATTTTGGGCAGACAATTGATATTAAATCCCCATTGAGCTAATTTCAATGATTTTTTCATGCTTTTTCTGCCAACATATTATGCTCTGAAAATTCGTACATGTCTAGCTACCCTAAAGAAAATTTTTTTTAGTGACTGACAACTCTACAAATGACTACCATCGAACAAGAATTGCTGAGCAGTCGCTTTCGAACTACATCACTTGCCGGCTTGGAGCACCATAGAATCCGTCAAAATCGTGGATATCGTTCTTCGGTCGGTCGGTTCGTTGGTACCATGCAGGCTATGGAGTGTTTTTGATATGACGACAATCATACAATGTGTCTAATGTGTGGAGCGCAGTGCTGTCTCGTGTATTGTGTCATCGAAAAACCGCGCTAGTCTCCCCTAATCGGCGAAAAAATCTGTGAATGTCACACGTCGCGTCGTTGTCGTAACATATAGTTCATTCGCCGTATACGATAGCTATCGCTATACGGCCATATAAGTGTTCCCTTTGGAAGCATTCAAGTTCGGTGTGTGTTCGGTGTAGTATCGCTATTTTTATCCTGGACACCACCCGCAGATTCTGTTGCCTTGCCGGCTGCTTCAGTCGTTGTCCCGACGATATTAGAATGGATCAGTGGACGATTGGAAATGGAACACTGGGCGAAGGTGGAAGGTGAACGTGCTCGAGGAGTCTTTCGGCAAATGTACACAAGTACCTATACATGTTGGAATCGCAGGAATGACATGACAGGATTATGCCGGTGTATGTGTAGTAGAGAATATAGGAATCATTCACTAGACATGGGGACATACTATTGCTATTCATCATCGACCGAACGAAGGGTTTCTCGTTGGGGGCTATTAAAGGGGAAGAGGGTTCATTGGTCGCATGTTGACATACATACATATTTATAGATAAATGAGCAGCCATAGATACACGCCTGCATAAACAAAAATATACCGTAGCTGTATGTGCTACAGAGTGAGAAATGAAAGGGAAAAACATTGCCTGAACTTGATATGTTGGATCTACTACACTAGGTCGTGTGATTAAGATTCCATTGATGAATCAAACGCAATATTTATTGGATTTGTGTTTACGCAATAAGGAAGTAGAATAAACATATAGCAACCATATTAGCTGATGAACTTCTAAAATAAAGGTTTATTTTCCGATAGGAATGATCGGACTTCCAACTGATGTAAAAACAAACAAACAATCTGTAGAAATTCCTCTTCTTTATTTGTGCTGTGAAGGTTAGAAATTATATGGAAAGCTATTTCATAAGAATGATCCCTACGACCACAATCAAAATATTGCACCTTTTCGGTGTAACTACCACTCAATTTATCACAAAAGTTAAGATCAATCTAGCTTTTGATGCAAGTGATTTTGGCCTTCAAGCGCTCAATAGCCTGTGGTTTATAAGATAATACCACCATATTAAGGTACGTTGATAGAAAATAGGCTGGGTGGAAAATTTTGTGAATTTCAACCTTTTTCAGCACAATGACTTGGGGTTCCAATTCTACTTTGAAGAAAGACTGTGATTGTTTCAATTCATTGAATATATTTATGATGAACTTAACACCAAACCGAAGTGATTCAAGTTGCAAATGCATCTCATCTGTACTAATATTAGGTTCTACACCTTAAATTATCACCAATAATAGTTTGTATCTTTTGAACTGGATAGACCTTCTATTATGGATGGACCTTCTTTATCGCAAAAAATGAGTTGTTTCATTTAAATTCAGTGTAATTTAATTTAATTTTAAATTTCATTAAATTTCTCCTATATTTCCCACATCCGAACTTCCTCAAGGATCTATCCTATGTCCCTTACTATTTATCTTTTTTGTCAATAACCTTCCCTCTGTTATGAACACTTTCTGTCTTTTATATGCGGATGACTTTAAATTATATAGGGCTAAAAAGTCTAGGGACCATTATTACCAATTGCAAGCTGATTTGTTTGCCCTCAATCACTAGTGCCAAAACAACTTGTTCCCACTAATCATATTAAAGTGTCAACAAATGTCGTTCTCATATATCAGTTGTCTAGCATTTTAAAGACCTTGGCGTGGTGTTTGATTATAAATTGAAATTTGATGTTCATGTCATGAACATCGCGGCTGGGGCTTCTAGGATTGCTTACTTAGTCTGGCGTTCTTCGTTTATCTTTACCGACATTTCCACCAGTTTTCATTTATTTGTCTCCTTAGTACGGAGTATTCTGGAGTACGCGTGCCAAATCTGGTCTCCTCGCTTTCAGTATTTATCTGACGCCATTGAATCTGTTCAGCGTAGGTTCACTCGTTCGTTGTTTTTTACATTCAGCATCCCCTATTGTCCTTACTCCTCTCGTCTTCCCATTCTTCATATGTCCTCTTTTGAATCGCGTAGATTATACCTTGATGAGTGTTTTCTTTTCAAACTTTGGCCTTTTTGGTCAGATAACCACCAAACGTAAATCTAGTCGTCCTAGTTGATCATCAGATGTTTCTTCTATGGCGCTTGCACAAAAGGAAGTCTATTTTCATTCGCCTTTATTGCATCTTCCTAGAATGCACAATACTCTTAAGCTTGGCTCTCTCCCGCAATCTTTTTTAGAATTCAAAAATAGATTGAAAATGTTATCTTGACAAACCAAAGCAGAGTGATACTACTTCTCTAGGAACATCCCCTTTTAGAGTCCGTCTTTAGCTTTGCTTCCACCAGCTCCACGAATAAATCTCCGTTCTATGATACTTTACTTACCTATTCCACTACCTCTTCAAGGGTGTCTCTCCTCTGGAATGCAGCGAGTTGTATCTTATCCTGGCAAAAGTTATTTCTAGGTCCTTACTGTCCAATACTTTTCCTATAGCTTTAAAGAGCTTTTGTACAGCTTTTTGGAAGGCAAATTGAAATTTGTGTACTTCTTACATTTATATATTCATTACCAACATGGAAGATGTGAAGCTGATTACCCTATATCATCTTGGTAGATCAGATAGTTTGTTGCGGCTTTTGGAGTTAAACAGCTCCCGTGCCAGTCTCCACAATTCACGAGCTCTATCTAAAGCTGTGTACCAGGATTGTTTTCAGCTTCGCTGTAGCCTTTTTAGCAGAGCCGGAATGATCCTATCAGGTTTTTGTGATTTAAAAGGTTCGAGATGATTTATTTAATCATTGGTGTGTGAAGTATCCACTTAGGACTTTCGTCTTGTTCCTCTGCCTCGTCATGATCACAAATTTTGCACCTTGTGAATAAGCAGCACACCCGGTGTGGCCCCGAAGAAAGTCATCATTTTCCACATATTGGACAGAGCGTTCTATTAGCTGGCAGTGTCTGGTTTGCTATTAAGACTCTCACTAAAGGCACTTCAAGCCCTTCGTTTAGATATCCTTACATCATTGCTGTATTCTGAGAGTTTTCTTTTCGATGTATTTTTGGACGTGTTGAACTCTGTTCTTGAGTGTCTTATAAGCTTTTTTTGTTTCCTGTTGCACCATAGCACCCTCGCTTTGGAGATATTGTTTTTTCAAGACAATTGTTATGGTAGGGTTCGAGCACTATTCGGGTGTCCTTGCCCGACATATCCTCCGATTCTGTCGTTGTAGTATAATTTGGGGGAAGGACATGAAGCCCGGCTGTAAGCTTTTCCAATACGTACACGTTGGTTGCCTGTTCTTGCATTACGATATATTTTCCGAGTTATTTATCTACAGCCAGAAAAAGAAGCCCCTTTCAGGACATTCCATTTCTTCACCAAATAAATTGCACTATTTGATACTAACGCGAGATGCAATACCTCTTGCCTGTAACCTGATTACGTTGGCATGTTACCCTCAACGGCTAGATTTAAATTGCTGGTAAGCAGGAATTCAAAAGGGACTCACGTCTGGCGTTGACGTAACTACTCTCCCATCCTGTGTGGCGTATACTGGAATCAAAAAGAATCATCAGCATTTTAGTCTCCCTTCTAAAGTGGTTTTTCAGTCATATGTTATAGTTACTTGAGGCCTGGTCTCTACCCCCAAGGAAGTAGGCTGAAGGAAATATCATCTCTACTATTCCTCCTTCAATGGAAGGCTGTGCTTAAACCGCCTTTGAGCCTCTGTTGGTTTAGCTTATCATTAGAAGAAGTTAATGTTTGGTTTCATTACTATCATCGCCCTTGGGCTTTCTACTCCTCCAGCTCAAATTAACTTCATATTTTTTGTATGTAGGCTACACATATATTCGTTTACTCAATTTCGGGTAAATTTGGAAACACGCGGATACAAAAAATTACCTAAAATGTATTCTCTAACTTTCTCCCAACCGAAAATGACGCCTTTATTCGGTTAGGGAAATATTCCCTTTTGCAGAATTTGTCCGAACTTTTTCTGCTAGTAATTTATTGAAATATGGCCCCGGCTCTCAAGTAGTCCCACAACTGATTAATTTGTCTTTGTTTATATGGAAGACTTTTTTTTAGACAACTTGGTACTTTTCTGTTTCACCCCCCCCCCCCCCCCCCCCATTTTTTTTTCACTTTTTTGTGTCTTCACTTTCTTGTGTCTTTCACTTTTTTTCCCCATTTGTTGCAATTTTTCTAAAATTGATTAGAAAGTAGTAATTAACCAAAATTATGATGGAGAAACACGTTTAAAAGGAAAATTTTTTTTTTTTTTTAATTAAATTTTTAATTTAAAAATTAATTAAATTAATTTAAATTTTAAATTAATGTCACATAACAGTGAGAATAAATTTTGCTCCATTTTTGACGTCTTACCTTTCCGAAGCTTCAACGCAATTTACAGCTATTACATTAATAATGTTGAATACAATTTGTTTATATGATTAATAACAGTATAATGAGCAGGCCTCCCCAACAACACATTAACTTTTGAAAAACTCATTCTGCCACATAAAAATGAAAAAAAATTTAAAATTGAAAAAAAAAAATTTTTTTTAATGAATTTTTCCATCTCAATTTTTGGGGAGTAACTTTTTAACCCATTTCGAGCAGTTTTCATTAAAAAATTTAAAAAAAAAGGAGGGGGAAAACAGAAAAGTACCAAAATTTATTCTAACTGTTATGTGACATTAATTCCAAATTTAAATTAATTTAATTAATTTTTAAATTAAAAATTTAATTTAAAAAAAAAAAAATTTTTTTTCCTTTTAAACGTGTTTCTCCATCATAATTTTGGTTAATTACTACTTTCTAATCAATTTTAGAAAAATTGCAACAACAAAAAGTAAAAAAAAAATGGGGGTGGGGGGGGGGGTAAACAGAAAAGTACCGACAACTTAAATCGATACGAAATATTCTTCTCGATTTTTTTTACACTCAATACTCGCTTTGTCTCTCGTATTTGTCATCAATTTTGTGAGTACTTTGAGAATCGAATGAAATTTTTGAATTTTGATAGCACAAATGAGCAAAATTTTTGAAAACTTGTCGTAAAATATTCAATAAAATTGACTCATCCGGAACTATAGTTGCATATGACGATGAGCAAAAGGAAAATGTTGATGGCACCTGAATCAAGGTACCCAACTATTTCGCCTTCTAAATGAGAAAAGAGAAACAGATATATGAAAAGAGACGGCATTTTTGGCTCCTTTTTTTCTTTTGCCAGTTTTTATTTAGAATATGTTCCCTTGCTTTTCTGGTTTTGGGTAAATTTTCCCCTACCAAACAAGTAAGTTTTTGCCCAAAAAATTTTAACGCGAGAATTAAGGGAACAGTCCGGTTGTGCTTTTATTTACTCCGGGCTTATATATTGGCTTCATATTATACATTACCAAGCCAAATTTGCAGCTTAAGTCAACCGATTTAAATTTGGACTATGGGCAGTTCAATCCGCGTTCTTAGCTGCTTGGGGGCCATAGGGACTTGGTGTTACCTTTATAACGGCTCCTCTCCATACTGGTGACCGGAGTGACCATCGGCTCTGTTATCTCTCCATCCGCCTTTCTAACGATCAAATCAACTTGCTCAAACCGGAAGCTAATGTTCTCGCACTCAACAGTTATTCTGGAGGCTGGGGTCTGGTCTGCGCACTTGAATTTATTCTTTCTGAATAATGTTGTCTAAGACTTGACATTGAAGTCATTATTTTGGCATTCTACGAACAAAGGATCCTCTCCGTTGTCAGATCCGCGGTGTTGGGAAAATAGCCGACAAGGGTTGGGAATAAGAAATTCTTCAGAGGTGCACATATTAACCCCTTTCCACGGCTTTAACTTTAGGACTTACGCACTTATCCATTCAGCTGTTGGTCTATCCTTGCAATGGACGGACATATCAGCTATTTTGTTAGTGATGATAAGGAAGCGAGGGAAAACGCCTCCTTCTATTTCCGATAGCATTCTTTCTTTAAAGTTATGTTTTACCTCGTTCAATTTGACGGTCGTGAGAAATCATTTGGAGAAATTTCTTGGTATGATCGCTAAGCTCCGTTATAAGTTATCTGTCGCTTCCTTTTACTGGGTAGAGGATGATCTTGATCTGTTGTTGTCTCACCTGTGTCCTTTGTCTTTATCGGCAGTGTGGTCTCTCCGTTCCCTGGTCTGATATTTTTTCTATTGGCTTCTGGTGTCCTATCCTCTTTTTTGAGTAAGCCACTTTTCATGAACGACCTCATTTGTTTTCTGACTGCGCCACTCATGCTGTTCGGCTTTGGAGTCATTTTCGATGGCTCCTTCATGTTGAGTTTTCATGCTTCACTAGAACCCCTCTGCAATTTTAGTTAAAGATGTACCATAAGAGGTAGAGGGAGACTTTGGGAACCTATACCACCTTCACCTCTTTCGGTTTACTTCTGAAGTCTTGACATTTTGATTGCGATGATTTTTCCTTGTTTTCTCCATCCTTTTTTTGGTTTGTTTTTTTTTTTGCATTATTTGGTCAGCGGTTCGTTCCATCTGATTTTTTAAATTCGCTTTGGAATTTGGGTCTTGATTGATTCTTTGATCAGCTAGAAGATTCAATGGAGAGGACTGGAGCCTCAAATATTTGGAGCCATATACTGTTCCACCACTGGCTTGCGAATTTTTTCTTTAGAGGTTATCTCCCCAAAGCGTGACCATATTAGACAAGAAAAGATTGACATTTAGAAAAGATTGTTCCGAACAGCCACCTTGAGGGGGTTATGGTCACAGTTCCATCAGCCTGAATAGATATGGCATGTCCATATTTTCGTAAACAACATGTTAGTCTCCTTATTCGGAATAAGAGCAGATGATCTATCTAAGTCAGACTGGAATCTCGATCATTGATTTGTGGCATTGATCACATGGTTATGGTCATAGAACGTTAGTAAAGTTAAAAACCAGTCTTAATTTTTATTTCTTTTTCACTACCGCAAGATGGTGAAGTACTTGAGCATCCTTTCTGTAACATTATCTATGTCCTGAAGAAAACAGTCTCAAACACTAGTTCTGTATGGTGAAGATTTTGACATTTTTATGTACCTACATTATCACAATTGGATAATTTTGTTGGCCACTGGCCAGTTTCTAATTGCTTCAAGTCTACTCCCTTTTGTTTTTGCACCATTTGATGGTTGTGGATCAGAGGCTTTAAAACGTTTTAGAAGAAAAATCATTGTCTTCCTTTATCTTACTCTTTGAATTTCTGAATGAGACAGTTCAGCACTGAAGCAATTTGCCTGCCTTTAACTGCCTTTGGCAGGAGCTAGTTTCCCACCTGCGAAGGAATAAACATAACAACTTTTAGGAAATCTATTTATTTGACTCCTTCGAGTGCTCTAAATTTTATGGCAACTTTGCAAATTTTTATCAAAGTTCATAAAACTTTTTGATTCAAAGATTTAAATGCTAGGAAGTCGGGGGCATTCAATTTTCACAACATTTTAACATATGCCCTGCATACTCCGACACAACTGAACACATGGCCTAAGAAAACAGCCGTCAAATGTTTTTCTCTTTCACTTCATCCAGCACAAAGACTACACACATGCGTACTACAGCCTTTACCACACACCGTTTCAGACAGCGAGAATCAACACCGGGACCGGGAACAGTGAAACGAAACAAGGATATCATGTTCCTGCTGACGTTTACTCGTTCCAAGGACCATCATACCAACAGACTTTCTGTTTTTGCTACTGCTGGTACACAAACACGCTGACAATAAGCACTACTGTACACAACGAAATTCGAAGGGGTGACTACCCTCCAGTTGAATATACCCATAAAAAGGATCTGCCGCTCTCGCAACGCATATATAGCAAACTCATCGCTTGTCTCAGCATCAACGGAAGTCCAAGTCAAACACGGAGAACACTCGCTCAGAGTGGAAACAAACGTTCGTGAACAAGCAAATAGTAAGCACCCGAGAAAAAATCGTTGAAGTAGTCAGTCCATCTGATTTTCGGAGTTGATTTTGGCTGGTGGAAGCCTACAGCCAGAGTGCGACAGCCACTAGTGCATTTTTGAGATTATCTGTGCAGACGCCGGAAAAAATTATCAGTATCTTCAAGATACTGGTGCACGGTGGTGTATCTTCTACTATTTACTTACAACGGCGGAACTCGGGCATTTATTCAGTTTTATCGGTGGTGGCGACAGTGGAACGTGAAAATACCCTTGTGTTTGTCTCTAGTGTCATATCGTGTTTTGCTGATAGCGCAGTGTTTCCCGAGTTTTCGCTTATCAATTCGCACAGAGCGAATAGCTTCGAAACTCTCGTATTTTGTCCAATTGGAAATTGGTAGCTCCTGCAAAATCAGAAGCAACGTCAACAGCAGCCAGCCTGTCAGCTAGCTAAGTGTGTCTATAGTGAAACCGTCGAAAATGTCCTTTGGTGCGGTTTTCTTGCTTTGTCGAAATTAAATTGTCGCGCTCGGTCTCGAATTGTTTGCAAACTTTCGAAAACTTAATTACCGGATCGAATTCGTCAACAGTGCCTGCCGTGTGAATCGAATCCGTGAGTTTCTGTGCTATGCAAATAAGAATTCCAAGTAGCGGAAACAGTATGAAAGGAGTTTGACAAGTGGTTTCAGTTAAGGGTTCAAAAATATTTACAATAATATGATGGTTCGAAGGTTGTTCGTGGTGGTGTTTTGTGCTTCTCGTTGGTAAGGTGGTGTAAAATCTTAGTGTGCATTAGGCGTGAGGTGTTTATTAAAAAAAATGTCCGATACAAATTCATATTTTTAAGTGAAGTGCTCGTTCATCGGAAATAATGTAACACACAACCAGACAAAATCTCCTCGTCCTTTTTTCGAAAAAAAGAAAAGAGAAAAATCCCTTCACGTCATTGAACAGTTGGATAGAAATTCAAGGCCGACGGCGATAGCACCAACAACATCTATAACAAAAACAACGACAATATGATGAAATGCAGGCGGAATCCTTTAATATGGATTCTCATAGTTGTTTTTGTCGTTGTATATCAACAGCAGCCGCCCGGTTTCGTATCTTTTTGTCATGCAACGATAACGACATCAATTGCACATGGTGCATCGATATCGTACGGAATAGATGACGACGACAGTACGGGTGGCCGGACCAACAACGTTACGAACCCAAGGAATAACAATAGTGCAAATTTGGAGCGTACTGCTACGATTGCGACGAGCAGCAGCAGCAGCAGAAACGAATTTTTCACATCTAATGGGTTGGTGTCATATGTCCTTTTGGAATTTTATTACGATTTTCGTATATTTTTTTTTTGTTGGTAGTTTCTTTCTCTTTTTTTATTTTTTACAGGCAGTTTTCAGATATTACATGGATGAAAAGTCTTCTAGGATTTTCAGGAAATGTGTTCATGAAAATATTTTTTAAGGGGAATGGTTCATAGCATGACTATCAGGAAAGTTCTGGTGGAAAATGATGGAATTGATTGAAGTGTGCAGTAATGAAGATTTAATGGATGGAATTATAAGTTATGATATGCTCAGAAGCGGGTATGACGATGGGAACAGATAAAAACTAAATGTTTTAAATATTTCTTTTTATGCTTGATCTCCCGCGAATCTTTTAAAATAAAGTTTAAAGCTAAAATTTAAAATAAGATTTCAGATTTTTCGACAAAAATGTTTGAAAAAGCTTTAGAATTGAAGGTGTTTAAATTTGATTATGACTGTAATCGTACTAAATTATTATTTACTACAACAGAGATCAAATCCAGTCACAACAAACATTAATTACAAACATCTTTAAGCAAATTGAAGAAGGAAAAGATATTTTTGTTGAAGTATTTGAAATGGAATTTTATGCAATCTGAATTTAGTAAACCATATTATTAGTAGGTTAGGATTGGTGCAGAATTTAGAGATGTAAAAGATAGAGTATTTACTATTTAATAGTTTAGAAGACTTATAAAACTGGTAGGACTTCATTTGCATTTGAGTTGCTCACATATCAAAGGACTTTGACAAGTTGTTCTGCAAATTTAGATTGAACCCAACAATTGAATTTGTTATTTGAAGTGAAATTCAATCCTAACATTTAAATTTAAAAGGCCTATATAATTTAAGCTTAAACCTGAAGCTCAAAACCATCATGTTTATTGAATTTCCGTTATCTTTGCTGTGGTTTCCTTTTTACATATTCTCTTTGTATCATTTTTGTATTTCTGCTAGCTAGAGTGCTATAATCCTGCTCACTAAAGCGCTAGTCCAATATAGAGTCCTACTGCTCATGGGTTCGAGAGTCCAACCGAATGCTCATGATGTTGTGCTGTGTTTTTTTAAAGTCTGATGACTACGTATAAAACCAGCGCCCAATTAATAATCTTCTAAGATATTGGAATGGAATAATGAGCTAGGCTTCTCACATCTGTTTCTTCCTACTAAAGAAAAGCAATTTTTTTAAAAGGTTATCCTCTAAGCTGTGACATATCGTCATGAAAATTTATGCATTGTCGATCGTTCTTTTTTTACTTCAGAACTTAACCAGATCTGCTATTAGGATCGACTTAGTAGCTTCAACGTCAAGTTTTCCAAGTTTTTCTTGCAGTTTTCCATTTTCGTGAAGATGCAGTCTGCGGCCAGCGATAATGAGATTCGACGGGTCAACCTCCGATTTTCAAAGTTTCTATTTACTAGCTTCCATGCGTACCTCCATGAAAAGGTAGTTACTTGCAAGCATCTTGACTCACTCTTTTGTTGCCATCTTGTTGCACACGGTTGGCATTGTCTAACTCATTATTCTCATGAACGAATCTAAATGCGTCCACGCTAGTTTCACATTGTTAAAACGAACTTGTTCTCAAATAAGTCTGAACAATTTGAAATTTTTGAAGGGAATCGTTAAAAATGGTTAATGGTTGGAATGGTTAAAGTAACGAAGTCGAATGCCTCGGAATGCACCTTGACAGAATGATTACCAGCAACTGCCACATTGAAGCTAAAAATCAGCAATTGAAGCTCGAATTCATCAACTATTAGTAGATACTCAATAGCAAGTATCTAAATCTGTTTTGAAATCAATTTCTCTGAAAGAGCAGCGAATCCGCCAAACATAACTATAATTCAGTGGACGCAATCAAAAATAACAAGATAATTAACCGGAGCCAAATAGTACTTTGCATCGCTCGTCTCTACAAATACCTACAAACTGAAATGATTACAGAGGATATACATTGCGTCCTTTGCTCTCCATTCCAGCTACTTGGCCAAAAGGATCTTAACTCGTCGTAAATTGAAGCGAGATTAAAAATCTGACCTACTAGACCTTCAGTCAGTAATTTAGAACAAATTATTTTCTGTAGCCACCTGTTTTAATTTTAATTCTCATTCTCACTTCCAATTCTATTTTTCTAATTTTTGCGCATACATGCACCCAGGACACATTCATATCACCTAAACGGATTGAGAGACATCTAACAAATAAGCAAAACTCGACGAGAGTATCCTGCAACAGATAGATAAATATTGGCATAAAAATGAATATTTGATAATTGTCTAGAAACTCGACAGTCGACTATAAATATTCTCTTGACAAAGTAAGAAACTGCGTTTGAACAAGCGTTCATCGTTTTATTTGAGTTTATAAAAGTGTGTTTAGTTGTAATTAAACAAACTATTTGTATTTGTAAACGCAAGGAATCACGATCACACGAACGGTAATTTAAGAAGAATGCAACAATTGATGTCAGAAGTGGGATTTTTTTACAAAATTTTAAACGGTTTTCGAAACTGCTAATTTGTGAAAAACGAGTAGAATCATAAAATAGGGTGCCTACAAACTTAGAAGAGAAAAATTGTGAACCGGGTGACTATTGTGACTACCAGCAAATTTCTTGTGAAATAGCGTGGCCTTGTAAATAACAATGCTGAAGTTAGTAAGCGATTTAGCGATGACGAAACTAGAACAGTTGCAGCAGCAATTAGACGCTCAGATTGCGGTAGTAAAGCAGCAGTTTATGAAAGTTGAGGAAGAAATCTATATATTGAAGTCAGATCTGGAACGGAATAAAATTGTAGAAACTATTCGGAAAGGACTGAAAGCGCCAATTTTCCATGGACAAACTTCTTAGATCATATGCAAGAAACAGTTTGAAGTGGCTGCAGAATACAATTGTTGGAACGATCAATAGCGTACGACTACATTACTGTTATCACTAAGAAGAACTGGACCGACAGTTCTTCAGGCTATACCTGCTGAAAATTACGCCAGTTATTTCAGCCTCACAAATGCTTTTGAACGGTTAGGGTCAGTTAAAAGAGGTAAATTGCTCACAACTAAGAACGCGAACACAGAAGGCAGAAGAAACGTCCAAACAGCTAGCTCAGGATAATGAGTGTCTAATGCATTTGTCCTATCCTATGGAACAGCAAAAGTTGATTTTATTCAGTGGTTGCACGATGAAGAACTCCAACAGGCTCTTCACCTGGCTCATCAGGGAACACTAAAGGACTCCTATGTTGTGACTTAAAAATCAAGCATATCAAAGAACCGGGAGAGTCCATGAGATGCAACAAATATAACCAGAGAATCGACCACAAGTGGAACTTTTCAATACTCGAACTGTGGAAACTGGGGCATTTTATATGTGATTGTTGAAAGGATTAGGCGGCGGAAATGTGTGCACCGAAAGACAATTACCCTTACAACATCATCAGCTGGCGGAGCACTTGGATGTTGGAACTGCGGAAGGAAAGGACATTTGAATTTTAGTTGTCATAAGGAATATGAGCTCAGGTATTGTCAATGATACCAAATGAACAGTGAGGTTGAATGGCCGCAAGCAATTTTTTTTGGAGAGCAGCAGCGAAGTCAGTAGCAACTAAATTCGAAAAATAGAAGTTGGCTCGCAATGTTGATACCCCTAAAATTAACACAGTTGTCAGATTGTATTTTTGAGAAAGTGATTTGAGCCTTCAAACGAAAAGCGACCGTCAAGTCTGTAATATCACAATCGACACCGGAGCTACTAAGTTGGTCTTCAGAGCAGATACGATAAAGTCCGAGAGACTTAGGAACGGGAGAAGATGCACTTGGCAGAAAAAGCCTACGTTTACCTGAGGTCATTTAATTTTCAATGTTAACAAAGCGAAACGAACCAAAATATTTTCCAGATTTTCTTTCGGCTATCGATTAAGTATTTGTTATCACTCGGCACACAGACTTTCATTAGTTTTGCCCGAGCAGTTTTTGAGGCAAATGTACTGTTCACAGGAAACATACAAAATTGAGGCAGAAAAATTTTGTATTCACTCATAAAATTAGAGGATTCCTAGAAAAAACGTCTCAAATGCACTTTCCTAACATTGTCTTATATTTGTTACTTATTGGTTATTACTCGGGAAGGTGAATAGTAAGTTTGTGTAAAAATAAAAGAAAATACTGTAAATGAAACAAAAATAATTGTTAAATTATGGAAGGAGGAAAAAAAAAACTACAGAAACGTTGCAAAAGTCGTCGGAAGACAATATTCGTCAATCCAAAGGGTTGTGAACAATATCAAATTGACCGGAGAACTCTCCTCGAAAATTCGTTCTGGTCGTCCATCAAAGTTGTCCTGGAGAAATAAAACCGAAATATTCTGAAATTGGTGAAAAATAATCGGAGACTGGAAATAACAGCTGATATTAAGGAGTAGTTCAAGAAACCAATTTGTCCTGATACCATTGGCAAAATTCTCAAAATAGCTGGGTCTCATGGACGAGTCACGCGGCGAAAACGATTCATTTCGCCAATTGATCGAGAAAAAAAGCGCATTGCATTTGCCGAGCGATACTTAACTGGTCCTAAAAAGTTTTAGAACAATGTTCTTTTTCAAAACAAATTCAGCATTTTCGGCATAAAAGAACATAAAATAGTATGAAGAAAATCAGGACAAGCATTCTCAATATAACATTTGCTACCCACTTGGTGGAGTAATGGTTCGGGGGTGCATGGTGGCTACTGGCGTTAGTAACCTATAGTTTGTTGAGTCAACAATATATAAACTCAATTATCTCAATATTTTAAGAGAATACGTTACAAGTTATTCATTGTTTACATATTTTTAATTATCAGTTATTTTATAAACTTTACTAAGTGTAAACGCGGACTTTTTCTGCTTTTTTTCTGAAAAAGTACTGTTTTCTTAAAAACTGTTAAAGTAAATAAAATGAAATTCAGCTTGTCGATAGTCCTTTATGGAGGCGAAATACATATATTGCCGGGGAAAATAAGAAAACTGGTGGCTAGCGATGAACAATACATTGAATTAAATACGTTGTGTGAAGTTTTCAGAATAAAGCCAGAATTTAACAAAATAAAGTCCTTTAAACTTACTTGTTCACCCACCATGAAGAGGTGTGAGCCAAATTGTTACTGAGACTCTTTCACTTAACTTTGAGTTAAGATTGCTTTTTCGGTAGAAAAGATATTAAGTCCCGAATATCACGCAATTTAGATAACAAAATGCCAAAATTTTATATTTTTTGTGTGTCTACCTTTTAAATCATTGAAATACCAAAACATATCGAGGCTATTGAGAAAATCAATAGGATTTTCATATCTAGGTAGCAGTCATCTAATTAAGCGAGCAATTTTTTAAATTACTTTTTGTGAAAAATTTATAGTTGTCATAATCGGGGCTCAGTCAATTGAAATTACAATTTTCGATACAAAGGCTTTATTCTAGCAATACTCATTACTTATAAACCAATTTCGTAGCTTTGAAATATACATAACAACTTTTATCCTACATATTCATTCATACAGGATATACGGCGTAATTAATGGCCTTATGCAAACCTTCAATAATTCCATCACAACCATCATTCTAATTGACTCCAGCACAAAGGACCCCTTCCGTACATTCCCAAGAGGCGTATCAACAAATTTGCTCGCATTAAATTTTCCAACCGAATCAAAACAAATTTGTTTTATTAGTAGTCCGCCTCAAGCTCTTTCGAACCTCCGTTCCCTACCCTCATAAAACTACTACAATCCTCGTTTACATTCCCGAAATTGATATCGATCACAAAACCCGATTCGATTAAAAATGATTTAAAATTCAGAAATCTACTCGATATATCCACTATATCGCCCGCACTTTCATGCACTCGATAACGTTTCGTCCCACATAAATCGTTCTATGAGAACGAATGGAAATTTATTTATTTTTTTCCACATATTCCCACCGGCAAACTAGCACGCTGTTCCTTCTCTCCAATCGCTGCTACCCCCATCCTATCACAGTCACCGCGCCACCACTGTCATTGCTATCATGGCAATTTAATGAGTTTTTAAATCTCGAGGGGCGTAAGCACATTATGTCCTTTTGTGTAGCACTCAGTTTGTTGGTGGTTTCGCTTGCGAACCACTTCACCATCGCCGGGATCGTAAAATGCAATAGTCGTCGCCAGAGTTCACCGCTACAATTAGCCATAAATTAGACATTTCGGTGACAATTTTACAGTCGCGATTCCAGGAAAGTGAAACATTGCAACATCAAAGTCAGAGTCGGAACCATCCGCAATAACTCTCCAGGAACTGCTCATGCATTCAAATGTCTGCCAACCTTTTGCTTCCGCGATTAGTAAGGAACAAGTTCGAGGTAACTTATCTACGGGCAGGTGTGATTGCATGCCTACAGCACATTCAATTTTTCACCACCCCCATGCTTCGTCGTCTTTGATGTGAATGAATATTTTTCATCATAACATAGAGAACTGTTAAAGGGTAGTTGTTACCGCCCTTCACGTAATAAGACAAATAATGCTGCCGACTTCTGTCCCTGCCGGCGGCCGGTGACTAAGCAAGAGCCCGGGCGCCAAAATACAAATTTGGTCCCCACGATGAAGCACTAAGAAAGACTGGAACTTGAATTGAAAAAAAATATAGGAAAATATCCAAGGTTTATGACCATAATACGTTTTCCGTTGGCGCTTCGTGTAAAATGCACAAAAATAGTCTCCGGGGAGTTTAAAGATGTCGAGGGTATTTCGACTTCGTGTTCCTCTTTGGACTCAGCTCGCCCAAAACGTTGGTGGTTCGCATTTAAAGCACACATTAAAAAGTCACATAATTTGACGTGCCTACGGCCAGGATAGCGAGGAACGACATATCAAAATATTATTAACTCGTGCATGAACTCGACTGAGAATAAATTCAAAAAATATGGTCATATACAAGGAGGCTAGAATCGAATGGGATGCGGAGACAACCTGGCGAAAATATCATATCAGAGGGGGGCAAATGGAGATAGTACAGTTTATGGCAGGAAAAGTGTGTTATCGTAGAGTTGGAAAGTTTACGTGGTGGCTGATTTTATTTCGCAAGCTGTGCTACTTGAGTTGATGGCCGAGTGCTGTCCTGAATATATAATGAAGAGGACAATTTCGAAAGGAATTTGGTATTCTAGTACAAGAGGCAATAAAATGGTGGATGTAAAGCCAGAGCTTACATTGATCTTCAAAAGTCGATTTGCTGGCTAATTGAATTACATCTTTGAGAGAAATGGTGGATGTTTAAATAGGTGTCGGAAATTAGGAGCGAACTGTCCAGCAATGAAGGTTTGCAGATAGAAGATGCAAAAATTGACATTAAAATCACTGAGATCCAAAAGCCCTGTAACTTCATGGGTTAATTTAAATTAAGTTTCCTGTTTTTTCTGGTCTCTATTTTCCATTCTTCCAATTCCGGATACAGAGTTCTCAATAATCGCCCGCCAACATCAAGATAAAAAACCACTGCCACCAACCGCAAACATTGAAATAAATTGTAAAAACACCCCTGGACTCATTCTACCCTTATGCTGCTGCTTACCTTTCTTTATCAGCCCGTTTCCACCATTCACCATCGCCAGGTCGAATGCAAAAAAAAATATGTATCTTTCGAGAAAAGAAAATTTGAAATTTCGATTCAATGAAAAATTCCTTTTGAAATGATATGAAATTGATTTTTAATATGCAGCTGAGTGGTAGAAGATGTAGCTAGAAAAAGATATTCATCTTTTTCACGTTCAGACAGATGACGGTGATGATTTTTCGTTGAGATTCATCATCTTTCACATTGATTTAGCTATGGCGCGTGCCAGACTATTATTGTTATTACTGGTGACGTCGAAGTGAAGATGAACTTTTAAGTATTATCGTAGAAGTGATAGGAAATGAAAAGTAAAGATGTTCCTAAAATGTTTTTTTTTTCGCTTTGTTTTAGTGGTTTATTGAAAAATTGAAATGAATTTTGAAAAAGTAGTTTTCTTTCCGTTCAACTGATGGTTGCAAGAGAAAAAGAGTTAGAATTTATTTTTAAGGGGCGTGAGAATTGGTTTATATCATTGATGACAATTTCGTTTTAAATTTCGTTTCATGTGGTGTAATGGAATGATAAGGTATTTAGCTTTGTTTTAATCAGTTCACTAGCGAATCCATAGTTTTCGTCCGACAGGTAGCACACCATTTTCAGTGACACTTGAGTTAATAAGACCCGAGGGCGCCATACAGTGGCTCACAGCTTATTTCGACCAGCACGTAAAAAAAAACTTTGACTGCCTATAAAAACTAAACTAAAGAAGATGTCAACATTATTTAAATGCCATGTCTAAACTAATCAAATATGCATATAAAATTAAGAAAAGTAGATATTTTATTTATTTTTCTATATTTTTTACAATATTCTAAAACAAATAAAAACGAAAAACGCAACCAATAACAATCATGAAAAAACAAAAAAAGATTATTTCAACCAAATACTTTGCAGGTGTGCAATGATCCGTTATCTTGCAATGCAGCGGTTATTTCTTTTTCTTTGTTTTATTTACTATATTAGTAATGTGTTCAAGTTGAGCCTTGCTGAATTCTTTGAGAAGATCGTGCAGAAAAATTAATTTTGCAAAATGGGACCACATACGACAATTGATCAGCGAGAATTCTTTCTTAGTAATTTTAATAGTGGCCATTCGCACAAAAAAATTGTAGAGATGGTTGGACAAAGTGATTCTACAGTGCAAAGCATCATTTACCGATTTGTCCACGAAAATAGAACTCACGATAAAGGATGAAATGCCCCAACAAAATGTTCAATCCAATGGACGAACGCTATATTGTCGGGAAAATCCAGGAAACCCCAAAACTATCGGCTCCAAAAGTTGCCAGTGAAGTGGAAGCTGAGTTGGGCATGTTATGCTAGCCGAAAACTATTCGCCAGGAGCTGCGAAAGCATGAGTTCAATGGTAGAATATTGCCTAAGAAGCCGTTCATAAGCGAAAAAAATCAGAAGTGCTGTTTGAAATTTGCCAAGAAACATTTGGATGAGGATTTTGGAATATCGTTATATTTGCTGATGAGTCGAAATTTAATATTTTCGGCTCTGATGGAGCCTCATATGAGGCTCAAATACAGATTTTCAAGACAAAAATTTGAAAGCTACCGTCAAACACGGATGGTCTGGTTATGGTCTGGATGTCCGCAGCGAGAGTTGAAAGTTTGGAATTTATTGAGACTTCAATGGATAAGTCTCATTATTTCGAAATGTTTGAAGTCCGATTTGATTGAAAGTTCGGAGAAACTGGGCATTCGCGATGACTTCAGCTTTTATCTGGACAATGACCCGAAGCATAAGTCGGGTATTGTACAAAAATGACTGGTTTAGAACTGTCCGCATGTCATGCAACCATCGGCACAGTCTCTCGACATTAACGTCCTTGAAAATTTGTGGGCCATTTTGGATACAAACATCGCAAAACGGAAAATATCCAACAAAAGCGATCACAAAACTGCATTGGTTGAGGAATGAGCCAAAGCTACCCTAGAAGTGACACAAAAACAGGTAAATTCAATGCCAAAGAGGCTCAAAATGGCTGTTGACCAAAAGGGTGATCAGAGTAAATACTGAATTTTTTCGTGCCTTTCAACTTAATTTACACATTGAAACTGTTATTTTGTTGAAACAGGCTGTGAAATTGTTTTTAGTTACTTTTTTCGTTATTATTTTTTATGAAATACTGAACACACTATACAACTAGAATAACAATGAAAATGCAGAAACACGAAATGCATACCGTTATATGTATGCTATTTAAATGGCGTATTATTGAAGCTATGAAGTGTTCTTTGGTGTATAGAATGAACTTTTATTTTTTAGTGCTGATTGGAATCTTTCTTTTTATTTTTTCCTTTGGAAATAATCCACAAGCTGAAGTATTTTGTTCGATTGAAGAAAAGGATTTTTATTTTCCGGGAGTTTTTAAGGGGTTTTCTCATAAAAAGTACTTGCATCGTCTAAGCTGTGAGCGACTGTAAGTTGATTGCAGTCGGCGAGTCTCGTCCATAGTGACCAAAATAACATATTTAAAGAAGCATCAATAACGAATAGTATATGGCGTTATTGGTGCGTTTGAAAAATGAAATGGCAAAAAATGGCTTTATATGGAGAAGAAAAAATCGTGTTCACCAACACAATGCACCTTGTTACTGTCGCTGGCAACAATTCCAAAAATGCTTGAATTTCACTTCGAATAGCTTCCGCATCCACAATATTCTCCAGATATGGCTCCTATTTTCAGCTTTTTGCAAACCTCAAAATATGCTCCTGCGAAAAAAGAGATTTGACTCAAATGATCAACTGATGGCCGACAGTAAGGCCTATTTTTAGGCAAGAGGCAAATCATTCTACAAAAAGGGCATTGAAAAGTTAGAGAAGCATTGGAATCAGTGATGTCACCGCCGAAAGATATTTCTGAAGTAGATATGGGGGAAAATATGTAGTAAATTAGGGCATTTTGTAGCAAAATTTCAAAATCAGTTTCCTTTAAATTAAATCCTTCATATACTGGTAAAATCTGTTTTCTAGCCCAAAAATAACAAAACCATCAGAAGATAAAAAAAATTCTTCGATTTCAGTAACAAATGAATTTTTCAGTTCTATAGCAAATAATAGTAAATAAATAATTGTTTTTAAATACATGTGTACATACATAAATTTCTTACTTCTCTACATAAGAACCTTCAAACAATTTAAACTTGCTGAAAAAATGTATTTTGAAGGTTCATCTATTTTTTCATCGCTTAATAGTTCTCTGGCGAACAAAACCGAGCGTTGATTAGCCGTCGTAGTCAAATATGTGAGAAAACTGGGCGCCTGATAGAAAAAGTATTTTTGAACGAAACTTCATGCAGGTTATGCAAACAGACTAACGTGGCAAAGTTAGCGTTTTCGCCTTGTGCTTGACATAGCCATGACGCCCGATAGCGTTCTGTGTGCCCAGCGCTTAAATCTTCTTCAATATTACATTCTCGATACAATATGTAGTAGATTTAACAATTTGAGTAGTGAAGTAGCAAAAACGGCAAGTCGTTTTTGGTTTTTGGCCAAAATAATGTGTTTTTCAAAGGTAGTTTCGAGACATTTAGGTCGTATTTTTTGCGCAAGACCAGCGTTTTTTCCGAAAAAATGCATTGTAGTTTGCTCCAAAGATCTAACTTTCGACGCGACTCTAATTTTACGTGTGGGTAGAAGTCAATTACTTCAGCCGAGTAAATCGCTAATAAAAAAAGTCACTTTCACTCCTGGAGAATGTAGTCGTTTTTGGTTTTTGGCCAAAATAATGTGTTTTTCAAAGGTAGTTTCGAGACATTTAGGTCGTATTTTTTGCGCAAGACCAGCGTTTTTTCCGAAAAAATGCATTGTAGTTTGCTCCAAAGATCTAACTTTCGACGCGACTCTAATTTTACGTGTGGGTAGAAGTCAATTACTTCAGCCGAGTAAATCGCTAATAAAAAAAGTCACTTTCATATTAAAGTATAAATTCAACCAAAACGATGCATTGTGTCTGTTCCCAATATGTACAGCTGCATGAAAATATTTTAATGTGAGAAACCCTTTGCCATTGTACCTTTCTGTAAGATTTTTTTATTGAAAATAGAAAAAACTACTATCAACTTCCTTAATTTGAAGGAATCTGCCCGATAAATTCAACCCATTTTTACTTTAATTCTTATTAACCTTAACTTTTATGAATGAACGTTTCGTCAGTTTCGATGACGAACAATTTCGGACAAAAATGAGTGCCCCCTTTTCGGGTACCACTTTGTTGTGGTGGAGGAGTTTGTGTGTCGCTAAAATATCATAAGGATGAATCCTGAAGAACATATCTTTGTATGTGATAGCCAGATTGTGTCTAGGAATCCACCCATACTGAGCTCGCTTAGCGCACCAGGGGCTCAGATTCTGTTGGCCTCAACCTGATGTATGAATGCAATGGAAGACCTTGATTGCATTGGAAGATTCCAGGTTACCATCGTAGAAGAATCGATGGCCAGCAAGTTTTCCAACTTGGTGATTGCATCTACTACTGTTGAAGGTTTCGGAAAGGTAAGTATGGTGTCAACTGGAAGTCCAACTACTGCCGTGCCTGAGGAAAAGATGCCCGCTGCCAAATCTTCCCAAAAGAGGAGAGAGGAAGCACTGAAGAAGACGAATCCAGCTAGTGCGAATGAGATGTCCGCAGACAGTATAAGAGAAAGGAGTGATGTCTCGCTGTCGCAGGCAACGTAAGAAGCTACACAGAGAAATTAATGTAGTGAAAAACTGAAAGTATTTCTTACGAAACAGGATGCCAGCCAAAAGAACCACAGAGCCTATTTGGAGAAGCGGGAGAAAGTTTGAGTGGTCATGTCGATGTTACCAGTTTGGGCAGAAATGTCCCAGACAGATGACAGGATGCGGAGCTACGCTAACTGGGCATTGTCAACTAGGTAAAGCTGTCAGTCGTTCGTTGTAGATAGTTTTATGTCTGATGGTACAAGGTTTATTGTACCAGCATTCCAAGGCTTTGCTAAGCAAAAATTTAGCAAAACTGCAAGCACTCCCTTGCATTGTGCTTGAATAGGCGCCGTAGATTCGAGTTAGCAAAGTCTGCGGATTTAGCTCTGTCAAGTGATTTGCCTTATTCTTAACTCCTTACTCCAAACATTAACAAAGGAGCTGAAGTGCCTGGTTCAGTACGCTGGATTGTAGAAACTTGGACTTTTGATGGAATGCGATGCGATGCTGTCCCTTATACCAACAAACTAGTTGTCTGGGAAGCACTATGGAAAACTTACTGGAGGGTAAAGATGGTGCACATGGACTGTGCACGCTGATAGAGTGATGGAGAGAGTGGAAAGAAGGAGGAAAAAAAACTCACAGCAGCCCAGTTGGGAGAGAACAGAACACCAGAAGATACAGACTTGTTGATTAGAAAAAAGTCTAAACACTGGAATCCCTCCTAAGTTTATCACCCCTTTCAAAAAGGCGGTTGATGATACATCACAATGTCCCCCTGGTACAGTCAGATCAATAACTGTATAGCAGATATCGGAACAAATTTTTCTTTCAGATCCCTGATACTTAGTGTTTTCTTTAGCTGTGGATCTTACGACCGTGGCGGGTAGATGAAACTTTAGAAACACTAATTGGGCTAAATTCAACGTACTTCTGATATGCAAAGCGTCTCCTAGTGTTCGGATAAAGTCACAAAAGTCAATGAAATCTTAGTTGAGGCATTCTGACTAAAATCGCCCATCTTGGCACCTCGTAAACACAGACCAATTATTTTGAAAAATCGTTCAAATTCACTCATGCTCGATTTCATTTCATTACTCGCCACAAGCTATTCAATATCAGCCTTCTTTTCCATTATTTAGCTGTATCTCTCTTCTTTCAAATCATTTACCAAATCCTCGTCACAAAATGTTTCAAATAGCTCTTTCAATCGAACCAATCAATTGAAATCACAGACGGAAAATTCAAATCAATGCTAAATACCATACACGGTTCCGGTAACATAAAAAACCCATTACCTACAAGGAGAGCAACTTAAAATTTTCCGGGAAACTAGAAAAAAATCTCTTGCGTTTTCTTTTCACAGTTAATATTTTTCCTTGCTTTACATACCAAGCTGCTGGGTACATATTTCATGGCAATGTTCACTTGGAAAAATGAAACTTGTGGTAGCCTTTCTGCCCCCTTTTTCCCTTTCTCTCTCTTTTCCGTCAATCGATCTATTGAAGCAAATTGAACTCTCGTCGTCTACGTTGAAAGAAGGACTTAAAACTATGAAAAACGGTATAACAAGTGCTTTGTAAGCTGTATAGAATAACGACATGAAAGCGTAACAAAACGAAAGAACGTCGAAAAAAAAAATGTTTTTCGTCCTGATATTCCATAGAACCGTTATCGAAGAAAATTATTATTGTACTTGATATTGTAAACAGCTAACGAAAGCAAACAACAGTAAAACAAAACAAAAATTAGCGGCTAGATATTCAGCGGTCCTATGGAATCCTTCAACATGAACAATGACGGAAAGTGTGATAAGATGATTCTCGTAGAAGATTCGTAAAATAAATAGAGTGAATCAACATGTTTACGGTTGAATGAATTGTATCTGAAATAGGATCTTCGAATTCTATTCTTTTTTCATTGCTTTTAGTTGATAATAAACTAGTTTTATGGTCGAGATGAAATGGCCGCAAAATGTAGTCGGAATTGTGTCGTTTACACGAAATTGAATTCGGTTGTTGATGGAACTATAATATATCAAAGAAGGAAGGAATTTGGAAGCTTTTGGGGATTATTGAGTTGATCGACACATAGAACTTTTGTGTTTGTGATAGTTTTCTGGTGTAATGGAGAAAAAGATAAGCTGGGTAGACAGATGGATTAATAGGTGTATTGATAGATAATATACATCGGAATTAATTCATGAAGCAATGGAATCAATTATTCCTGGTGAATCCTACTTGACAAAGATGCTATATCAGAGTCCTTCGATGAATGCTGGGAACATGCAGCCCGGAAAGTCTACGAGAGCAAGATGATTGAAAAGTGACACGAAACAGCTCACTGCCAGCAAACAGGCTAGTGGAAAACATGCGGAATACGCCTCCACATCGGAAAATCTTATAAGTAGGCTATGTTTTGGGAAACACCAGGATCCCAAAAATTTACTGGTGATATCGGATAGGACAATAATAGCGTGAAACTGGAGCGTCCGAAATTCTAGTGCACGAGTTCTAAATCGGAGAATAATTAAAGTTGTCGTTCCAATTATGAGAAGTGGTTTTCATTGCTGAAAACAGTATTCAAATATTTTTTTAATGTCAATAAAGCACTTTGTCGCATTGATTTTGATTTGACCCTCGTCCTCAATTTTATTTTAGTGGTATTTAAAGGTTAATGAAAACCAAAAATTAATTAGTACTATGTCTGGGGAATAATGCAGTTGCCAAAATTGTTCAAAACCGAGTTTCGCCAAAACAATCTGGATTAGATGAGTAGCATGGGCCAGGGCATTGTCGAGATGAATCTTCCAGATTTTTCCCCGCCTGACTTGTGGATCTCCGGTCAAACGGTATCTTGGAATCTACGGAAGCTGGTCATGTAGCATTTCTTTTTGACATTCTACTATATGGGGGCGTATTCCCCATGTTTTTCGCTGGGCTGTTTGCTGTCAATGAATTGTTTCCCACTGGGCTGACTGAGTTTTTGCCTTAGGGTCATATATGTAAGGCCGTCTTTACCACTTTTCAATGTGTTGCGATTAATGTCTAGACGGTGTTTCATTCTCATTTAGAGTGAAGAGCCTTGAAGTAAATTTTACTGACACGGCACACATCGAAATCATAAGTTAAAATCGATTAGACTGACTCGAATGAAATTTGCGATTCGTGTTGAATCTCTCCAACTGCTATCTTCCAGCACTAACTGCTGCACTTTTTCGATTGTTTTGGAATTTTTCTTGGTACAGGAACTTCCAAATCTCTTTTCGCCCTCAGTTAACACGCAGCCATCTTTGAGTTGACAGCACTGCTCTTTTATTTAAATTTGAATAGTCTCGCCTAAGAATAGGGCTTTAAAGTCCGATGCTATTCTTTCACAAACATGCGGATTGTTCTTTTTATAAAAAAAATAATGTCAGATAATTTTTTACCAAACCTCAAAAATTTTTGAGAAAACGAAGGACAAAATTTTGAATAGAAAAAGGAACACAATAAACTGCACGAGAAGAAATGTTGAAAAAAGGAAGAAGATCAAAATGCAATAAGCAAGACAAGGATGAATGCAGGATGAAGAAAATTTTCAGAAGGGGCGGAAAGAAGAGAGGTAAAAAAGGTAGAAAGGAACAGAGAAAAGAGAAGGAGGAGTGAGGTAGTAAAAAAAAGCGAGATGGTAAAGAAAGAGAAAAAGGAGGGTAAGGTAGTAAGAAAAAGCGAGATGGTAAAGAGAGAGAACGATAAAGAAAAAGTGCGAGAGAAAGAGAGAGAGAAAGAAATAGAGAAAGAAAGAGAGAGAAAGAAGTAGAAAGGGAGAAAGGGAGATCAAAGGAGAGTAGAGGAGAAAAGGAGAGTAGAGGAAAAAAGAAGAGATGAGGAGAAAAGGAGAGAAGAGGAAAAAAGGAGAGAAGAGGAGAAGAGGAGAGAAAAGGAGAACAGGAGAAAGAGGAGAAAAGAATGAAGAGGAGAAATGGAGCGATAGGAGATATGAAGCAACAGGAGAAATAGAGCGATAGGAGAAAAGGAGCGAGAGGGGACAAGTAGCGAGAAGATAGTGGGAAGCGTAGAAAGGGTTGCAAGAGAGAGCTAAAGGAAGGAAGCGTGTAAAAAATAGAAAAGAGAGTAAATAGAAAATAAGGAAGAGATAAGAGACGACAAAAGAAGAAGAAAAGGAAAGAAAAGAAAGACGATAAAAACAATAATAAGAAAAGCAAAAAAAGAGAAGAAAATGGCGAAGAATAAGAAATTCAAGGAAGAGGAGGAAGGAAGATTGAGAAAAAGCTCAAGGTAACGAAAACAAAGAAGAGAAAAATATAAACGTCGAAGACGCACGTTAAGAAAATTAAAAATTTGTGGAATACAAAGGAAGAGAGGCTGATAACAAAAGAAATAAAAGAAAAAGTAATTAACATAAAAAGAAATTGAAGAGATTAAGAACAGAAAATACTGAGTAGATCGACAAAAAAAAATAATAAAACGAGTATATACCGACGCATAAAGATCAGTAGTGCAACAAAATATAGGACACTAAGAAAAATAATTTGTCTGCTTCTGGAACTATACACATCGTTAATTTCGGGATTTTTATATTTTGTAGCGTCAGGCGTCATAATTTATAGCTAAACATTCATAGGATTGTATTTATTGGAGTACGAACTATGTCTTATGGCATGCAAAGCCATGTATTATAGCTTATAAAAACAAACAAAATTTATCATCCGCCCAATTCTACATTCGAACCTAAAACCCGACGGCTCAAAAGCTAGTGCTCTATCAATTAGGCTATAAAGTTTACTATTTTCATAGGGTAGTATAGCCCACTCGGAATCGGGACTATGTGCGTCGGATTCGAAACTATGTGCATGAGAATTTTCGACATGGTGTTATATTGTAAAGCTCACGCTATGAATTACACAGCAAATGCGACCATAATTGCAACGTTGTGTTACATAAGAGTATGCCCTTTGTACAAAAACAATTCTATTCTATAGTTTGTAGCTTAGGTAGCTATATTTTTAGGGTTATTTTTTTAACTTATTATTCATAGGATGTATATGATCAAAAACAAAATTACATAGAAATACGCACTATGTACATTTTTTCAGTGGTGAGGACTTCAGATGCTTTATGAGTTTTTTTTTAATCAAAAGAGCGGTATCTAAGTTTGTGATCGGATCTCTAATTGATTGGCAAAGACTTCTGTCATAAACCGGTTGTCATATCACAACCCTTAAATTGACCTTCTCTGTAACAAAGGCCGTGAATATATCATATGCCAATGCCTCCGAAACATAATGAATAATTTAATAGGTCTTCTTAAAATAACCTATCCGAAAGCTTTTGCGAAAACAAAAAATGTGTATCCTTTCAGTGACTTTTGTTCGATTGGTCTGGTATAAGGTTAAAAACATTGCGTTTTCCGAAAATAAATTTGCAGCGCTTTATTCCATTTTCCGTCCAAATAAAACTGACACAGCACATGCGAACCCATACACAGTCATATCCGCAATAACAGAATCCACTGCATCAGCTAGCTACATTATAAAATATCTTAGGTCCTTTGAGAGTACAACATTTCAGATTCTGTATTTTTCTTACAGTTTCAGAAAATAATATTTGGAAAACAAAACTGTTAAAACTCGCACAACATTCAGCATCCAATGTTTTCAACTCAGAATGCAAAAAGATTCATGAGGATTTATTATGCATATACATTCTTCCCAATATATCATTGTCCTTGCTCCAGACATATTTCTTATGGAAGGTTTCTTTGTATTTTAAACCCTGTGTCGTTCCTGCTTTGACCCAACGAAAACAAGGATTCATCTATTCATTCGCTACTTCCATTCATACCTAGCTTCTATACAGGACGAGGACTACGACTACGAAACTTTTTTATCGGTCGCGCATAGTTTTCAGTCAGAAAGACTATCACGCTCACCGAAACTTAGTAAAACTTCTCTGACATTATCCCACTTGTTTCAGACTTTTAATCATTGGTATCATATTGACGAATGTTGGTCCTCGTTCCGACAGTAGCGATAACCATGGAAGTAGCAATAGCAGGACGTCGAGTTTTTTTCTCTCTCGAGATTCTCTCAGTCGATTGGTCCTTCGACTGGTTTATGTTTGTTTAGAATGATGAATAGGCTAACTGAAAATTACAGACGAATGAACTTTAACTAGAGTGAGAGAAGATAGATTGAGATACAGAGAGTGACACGGGAGAGCATAATTAGAGCGAAAATTTAACGTTGCCAGGGTTATTTATTATAAGTGCTGCTACTTTGAGGATAATAAGCACAATTAATTCAAATGTCCTCGCCAGATATTGTGTTGATTCTTGGAAATTATTTACAGTTACTTAGTGGCTTTGTGTGCGCCTGTTTCAAATACGAGACGGCAGGAAATTGATAAATTGATTGAAACCAAACATAAATGAAATTTTCCCAGTAGTTTGGATTTTCAGTAATAACCGTAACAGGATATGAATAATGCAAGGAGAAATTTATTAGTATGTGTACATGAAAATTTCAGGAAATTGCAGCATTCATTCAATTTGATACTCAATCACCGGTTGACATAGTCGAACGGATGCCGGCAACCAAACAGACAGAATTCATGAAATCAGTAGTGAACTTTCGATCGTATTATATCGCAGACTCACATGCAGAGTCCTTATTGACTCTTACAGTCCATCAATTAGTTACGTTATTCAATCATAAAGGACATATTTCAAAAGGTTTTAATTCAATTTGGCGGAAGTTCAACTGAGACCATTCTACTCGGTCATACATGTGTGAGAACATACGAGAACGTGTTCAAAGTCCTTGATAGAACCGGGATTGTTATATCCTCTTCCGCTTTTCTAACACTATTACAGGATTTGCTTGAAGAAATTAAGGAGTAACTGGGTACTGCTCGTATCCTTTCAAATGTGTGAACGAAGCGGACGTGTTATGTATCGGATAATTTCGCTTTAATTTAGATCGGGACATATGCTTGGAGACTGTACAATGAAAAGGTTGATCCCTTTCGGTTTCGTGTTCAATTTTAGAGTATGAAAAGGCCCGTCAGAATGAAAAGGTTGATGCTGTAATTAAAATTCAATTATCGGCTCCTTTCTACTGGACCGGATTATATATCCTGTCAATTGATGATTTTAAAAAAGGATATTGGGAGTCGATTGAACGAGACGTGACAAACAGAAAAGGAATCTCACTACTATGCTTTCTGGGTCTAAGAGTTGAAGTTTGAAAAGACTTCATTCACAATCAATGCATACGAGTGTTAAGTCATATGTTCCACCGCTCACGTCAAGAATGATTTTAAATCAGGAATCCATACAGAGCAAGGTTAACTCAAAGTTCAGTGTGTGCTCATGGTCGGATTTGAACCAACAACCACACACGTTAGCACACCCATTCGATCACACAAGCCTGCGTAGAAGCCAAGTAGAAGTCTAAAGCGTAATTTGGGTTTCAGAGTTACTTCGTAGGGTATGGTCTTCAGCGTATTGATGCCTGTTAACAAATGTTTAACGTCCTGACAATAATGTTTCATTTTAATATACTCTTAAACTTATCCCTACTAAAACCACTCAACTACAAATCCAAATTGCTTTAAGGTAATCGAAACTAACAACAAGGAAAAAAAATATTAAACCATAGCCGAAAATATCCTTCAAGTACATTTTCCAATTTAAAACTTTACTATGCTTAGCTTTCAAATCTCAGGACGCTTACCGACCATATCCTTGCCAGGTACTCTCCAAGAGCCACCGCATCCTAAAATCACCGATAAAATATTTTCGGAAAAAAAGTATCTAATATCCTGTTTTACTTACGAAATCCACCATCACGATCGGTTTGCAGGACAACAACAACAGCAGGACAGAAACATAAAATCCACATAATCCTAGCAACCAATTTCCCGGAAAAAAACATTATATTCAAACTTCCGTCGATTCTGTATCTGTTCCTACCTATGAAATACAGGAAGAGCAAGCTCACAGCCTTATTTTCTCGCTCTTAGCATTTTTATTGCCTGGGACAAAAATAAAATCCCGAGAAACGGACAGTAGTAAACAGACGAAAGGACGCACAAAAAAAATCGTCCTGGTTCTGGTTTTTTTTGCGGCACGTATTTCGGATAGGTGTAGATACCAAAGAAGCTACAGGACAGAGGTGGGTTGATGATTGTGTGGGAAAAAATAAATCCATAAATGATGAAAACCATTTGCCTAATTGGAATGACAACAACTGCAATAATATTTTGATAGACTAAATCGTGTCCTTGGAGTTTTTTAGATGTGCGTTGTTTTATGCTACGCATTCATAAATATCAAGTAGGAAAATTATTATTCAGACCGATGTTGGCTGCGACAATGGTTGATTTCTAGGATAGAGGTTTTTGTTTTGTCGTCTTCAATGACAGACACCGTCGAACCGTCGTGATTGACGACAGTGGAAGAAGTTGGAAAAGTTTAAATGAGAGGAAGCGTTAAGTTTATATTTGTTAGAGGCTGAATTAGAAATACAGTTTTAGCATTTATTTTTAGTGGGAAAGGAGAAGTAGAAAGCTGGACTTAGGGCATATATTTTATTTAATAAGTACTTTGCGAAAACGGAATTGTTTTTGTGGGAAAATTAAAATTGGAAAATTTTAATTTAACTAAGTGGTTTCGAAAGTATGCACTGATGTGACCGCTTGCAGTGGGAGATCAATACTTTTTATTTACTTTAGGTCTGATAAATTTTAACATCCTCGACTTATATCCAACGATATCATTTACTCATAAAGGTTATCCAGTTGTGATCACGGTTCCCTTTTTGTTTAATAAGCCTCCGAAAGCAGAATTAAATGGAATTGTTTTTTTTTTCAATTTTAATAATCCCACACAAACAATCCCATTGGATTCTGGTTTCGGAGGATTATTCCGCAAAACGATCGTGTTTCCCGTATCAATTATTCTCTGCTTTGATAAGCATTAGAGCCAATATACGTTGTCTACGCTAATTTATGGACAAGAAGGGAACCGTGATCACAAATTGATAACCTTTATGAGTAAATTATATTGGTTGTTCGGAAAGTAATTTCGTTTATTTTTATGAAAATGAGAGACGTTTTTTTATAGCGAATAAATATTTTATTGAATTATATACTGTCCATTTAGGTCCAATACCTTTTGCCATCTTTCTGGCAGTAGCATGATTCCACACTCGTAAAATGTTTTGTTTTTGCTGGCAAAAAAACTGATCCAGGTGATTTTTGACCTCGTTATGTGAAGTAAAGGTTTTACCGTCTAAAAAATTTGGTAGAGACCGGAACAAGTAATAATCAGAAGGTGCCAGATCTGGAGAATATAGTGGGTGTGGCAGTATATCCCATCCAAGCTGTAGAAGCTTTTGGCGAGTTAACAAACTTGTATGAGGTCTCGCATTATCATGATGCAACACTACACCTTTCCTATTGATCAATTCTGTTCTCTTCTGTTTAAGTGAATCATTCAATTTGTCCAGCTGGTGACAGTACACTTCAGAATTGATCGTTGTGTTGTCCGGCAGAAAATAAAAAAAAACGATACCGAACAGATAGCATTATCTTGTAAATTAGAGAAAATAAGAACCGAAAGGCGGTTATTAACTCTATATCGGTCATTAGAAAGGGGAAATTGAAAACACTTCAGGACACAAGTGCCAATAATATCGTAACCCACTGAAGATATGACCAATTTAAACCTCCATCAATAGCCACAGAAAAATGAGCAAAATGTAATTATACAGCAAAATTGGGCAAAATGTAATTATACAGCACATTGTAGAACCACTTATAAGTGGATGAGGAAGTATGCAAGACAAGTAAACGAAAACAAGCAGCGTGCAAAAGAAGAACATTTCACATTTACTCGGGGAAAACATTTACCAGGAAAGGATGCAACGAAATTACATAAAACACAATGAAATGATTTATAAATAGGTATCAGAGCCCTGTCATTATTGACTGAGTTCATTCTCGATGATTTCGGCCAGTCTTAGGCCCGTTTTACATGAGCGGTTTCACTGCGACTGCGACTGCGACTCAGCGACCCAGCCGCTGACGACTACGCGATTGTATTTTTACACAAGCGATTTCACAGCGACTGCGACTGAGTCACCTACCGAAATTTTCTCGTTTTACAAGACCGATTTGCAGAGAAGCGTTCGTTTATACGATTTTAAATAACTTCGATCATTTTGTGTGACCCTCGGTCTCGACTAGCAATTTTCCCTGCCATATCCAATGGCAATAAATGTCAAATTATGACAAGCCATTTGATGCGTGGGTAAGTCCAGGACATGCATTTATTTCCATATTTTGATGAGCGGGTAAAATTTCAGATGAAAGTGAAAATATTATATGATTTGCTGTTGTACAAAGAAGATGGAGCACTAGTCATTTGAAAAAATACACCAATGGTCAATCAGCTTCATTTATTTATTCATCATTAAAAAGCAAAATTATTTCTCTTTCAAAAATAACAAGTATTTATTTTTATTCAAATTTCGGCAATACAATTCAATTTTCCATATTATTCAAACTATTTTGATTGCTCAACGAGATCTTAAATCCCTGTAAATTCAGAATTCCTACATTCGCTTAAAAGAAACGGAGCGCTATTTTGAAAATTAAGATCTGCCAAAATATGGCCAAACCGTCCGCCAACTGCCAAAATATCATAGACCGTCTCGACTAGCCATTTCCATGGCAAGTCGAATGGCATGCCTTGTGAAATAGCAAGTCGAGACAACCTATGAATGGTTCACATGCCAGTATGTGCAAAACGCGGCGACTACGCTCGGTGAATGGCGACTGATGTCGACTATCGCAGTCGTTGGCGGCTGCAAACAGCTCATGTGAACAGCTTCATTTAATCCCATCATTTTAACTTAGTAGCCAAGTCGCCGAGTCGCAGTCGCGGTGAAACCGCTCATGTAAAACGGGCCTTAAAGAAGGTAGCATTTTTTCATTAGATTTTTCAACAGAGGTTCAAGTCTCTTTTATTCAAATAAAATCATCAAAAGAGAATCGGAAAAACTTGAATTCGTCATTGTCGTACCCTACAGTTCCTTTTAGGCTTTGATTCCTTGTAGAATACGCATCCACTTGTCTCGGTCCAACGACCGCGTCCTTCAATTTCGAAATCAGTCCTCAGCCTTTCCTGGGTTTTCCCACTGGCTTTTGACTCTCAGCTTTTCCATCGAATACCTTTTTAGATACGCGATGCTCGACCAATTGCTGCACGTGATCCACCCATTGCAGCTTCCTCAGTTTGATTACTGTGGCGACCTCTGGAACATCAATAATTTCGTACAGCTCGCAGCTGTACCTTATTCAATATTGGTCACTCTCCCGTTTTGTTTCATTCGCCTAAGGATCCGTCTTTTGATGGCGATCAACATGTTTACGAAAGCTTGTATGGGTCTTTGTTTCATATTTATAGCACAGTACAGATTGTAGTCACAAGCAATATTACACTTTAAGGAAACGTCGAAAAGAACATTAAATTTCAGTCGTCAGGGCAGTTAAAAGCTTACAGGAGTGTCACAAAATTCAGAAGCCACTGTAGATATGTTCGTTCCTGAGGACAGACTGCAAAATATGGCAGACTGAAATCAAGACAAACTTGCTTCATGAATTGCTGACAATTTATCCACGCAAATATAGTCAGTTTATGTGACGACTTATTTTACCTTTGATTTGATTACAGCTAGGTCCACTGGTGATCATGGTCAGTCGTCCGTGACTGCAATCGAACCAAGGACCATTCACACAAATTACCGGCGTTCAATCAACTCGTCTCCATAAGCTTTTTTTGAAAGCCTTGTGTTTTAGAACGTTGGCTGGTTTTGTTTTTGAACGTAGCTGTTTCAATTTTTGGTGTTGGTTGTCTAAATAAGTTCTCATCAATTAGTTACTATAAACCAACTATGGCGCATTTTTTGCACATCGCAAAAATAAACGACCCAGGGCTGTTAAGTTGCTGATTTCACAGTGATTTTTTTACAGATTAATATTATTAAAACATTATTAAGACCTGTAGGGCTAATTAAGCAGGCATTTTTCTAAAGGGGTGATGATCAAACTGTCAGTCTGTGAAAGCTCATTGGTTGATACAACCGCTACAGATACTGGTTGTATCAATCGCTGCAAACAATTTCCCTCAATTTCCCAATCTATTATGAAGTCAAGAGCTTTTACACGAATGGCGGTTTTACTGTTCAGATAATTCTTCGCGGTGAGATTACTGAAATACTACTAACTATACTACTTAAATACTACCAATACTATCCCGAACTTGATACAGCTGCAAAAAAAACGCGTCTGAAATTGTTGCCAATAACAACTGGAAACAAAAAAAACCTTAAACTTTGTCAATCTTTTTTTTTTTGGTCTGTTAACAACGGCCTGCTATCGTTGTTTCCAGTTTCAGTATCAGACAAAATCATTTTCTCACAAACATACATCAGCTATACGAAAGCCAACTTTAACCACTAGCTAAACCTATGTAAATTTCCGATATTCAGAACAGACCTTCACCACCCTAGAAAATAAATTTTCACTGCAACTTAACATACCATATTCGCCTTCGTTCCAAAAAATAAAAATCTATCTACTTTACATTCGTTCCTCTTGTTGCTTTCATATGAAAAAGTTTTCGTTAAGTAGTTTTGTTGCATGTTAAAAACAACGAAGTGAAGAAAACATCAAGAAACTGAGAAAGAAATAAATAAATATTGTGCTTGGAATTATTTATGGTATTTCTACCCCCAATGTAGATTGAGGAAAAGGTTAATTTAATGGTATCTCTAATTGGTTGATTTATTTGAGAAAGGTTTGATAGGTGCAGAGAATCAAACGAGAAAAAAACTATAAGAAGAAGAGTTATGTCAAGTTTTCGGGTTAAGAGAACGTAAGATAAATTGGAAGGTCCTGGGTATTGAAGAGTTATTGTGATAGAAAATTTTTTCGAAGGATATTGGAAATTAGTTGTAGAATTCGATGCATGTTTTTGATGCTTTTTTGTGGATAAGAATTAGAAAGTCCAATGAAGAAGGTTATTGACGTGAACTCTTTCGAATTTTTCAACGTATCTCTGATACTTTTGTACAGTATCTCTTTTGAAACCTCATCTCTTTTTAAACCTCAAAATTAATATTTATTCAGACCAAGCTTATAAACTGCTGAAAGTATCTGTGTATAAATTAAATGGTTTCATCTTGCCTATTTCACTTATCTCTGTCGTAACATCGCCCCAAAACGACCACTACTCGGTATCTCCCCTTTAACGATTCACTGATGCAAAAAGGACATTGGCACTCACTGTTAGTAATCCCATTTGTTTATCTTTCATCTCGAAATCATATCATATCATAACGTTGCACCGAATAATCTTTTACGTTCCGCACAGAATACAAATTTCTGATTTACCATCATCGTCATCATCATCAGGATCACCGCAAGCACAAGGATAGGAGGAGCTGGTCGTTCTACCAATGTCTGGTACTACAGTAATGAATCTTAGAAATACCATCGCATGCACTCGCCGGTACAAACAAGGATAATATTAGGAAATAGAAAACAAATGGTGCTATTAATAAGGTTATTAGATTCCTACCGAGTATCTTTTATCATTTGCTACTCGAAAGGCCAAGCAGTGTGTACAGCATGAACAAATAAAGTACAATTTCCATTTCTCGTTGTACACTCAGCTTGTATCCTTACAGTAATAGTAGTTCCGTCAGATATTTACTGTAGCACCCGAGGCTCCTGTGGCACTCGCAGCAAGACGATATCAGATGAAAAACCAGCCATAAGCCACAATTATGAAGGAAATTATGCATATCGTATTTATTGGTATCACTCGCGTCCTGCAGACTTGGCAAACGGGTTGAATTGCATTTCCATTTGAGAATAATGTTTACGATCCACTCGAAAACGCCCACTGAGCATACACTGAATGAATGAGTGAATGAACGCATGGAAAATCGCAGAGAAAATTGTTTAGGGTACATAGGATATGATATGACATGATGTTGGCTCGTCTTCTAACCATTCCGTTGGGTTGCATATCGTTTGGTACTTTTTTTTTGCGAGGGACGAGCACTGAAATATGGTTACATACTTGGAAATCACTGCTTTGTCGGTAGAACTAGGGATTCCTTTGCATGTTGCGAATCTGTGCAAAATGTTCAAGATGCATGAATTCTGTATTCGTTGGTTGTAATGCGATACAGGAGTAAATGTTTTTACAGACTGAGATGTTTCTGACAAATGTTGTGCATTGTGGAATCGGAAAATAGCAGATGCTGCAGTTGACAGGGTTAGAGACCTGTGGTATTGAGTAAGTCGTTGAATATTTTACAGCGGAAAGGGCATAAAATTAAGCAAGTGTAAACATGCTAAGTTATACTATGAGAATTTTGCATTTTAGGGTGTTCTGTGGAATGCGAATGGAAAAACCAAATTGTACTTTCATTGAAAAAAAAAACTGCCGAATTGAAGCGCATCTAGTGTAGTGGGTAGAGAATCTTCGTGTGCCGGGCTCTTGGTTCGAATCCAGGTTCGGAAGGGAGTTCGCGCACTGAGCTTTGAGTTAACTCAGCTCTAAATAAGTAACAGTTACATCAGGGGTTATAAAAAAATTGGTTATAAAAATTTGCAAATGAAACTTTCAGCCAATTTCAACCCCTAAACCTACCAAGGGTTGTTGTGGGATTACTTTGTCATGCTAGTGAATTCATTTGAAGTAAAATGTTGTGATTAGAGGTGATGAGCACCTACCTTGAATTCAGACAAGAGCTTCTATATGCAAATAAGTGTGGAAGCTGTAAATGCACGCAAAAAATCTACGCGATCTGGTTTATCTCTCGACCGTGAAGTCTATGATAACCAAAAGTCTGCCACAAAATAAACAAGATGCTTGCAGTTACTTATCACAAATAGAATAAAAAGAGACAGGTAACTTTAAGCTACTTTTGTCCCACTGTAAGCAAATACGCACTCTTAGCTTCTCTTCTCAAAGCATCAAACTATGTAATCAAATCTCTAATATTCGGCAAACATGCTGCGACATTCATTCTTTGCATTTAACATCCGATTATAGTTCATTCCTTGCCTATTAAGTTCTTGACTATAAACTTAAACCTATGAACTTCCAACTGATTTTATCTGCCTCCATTAAATATTGACACAATTGTGAGAAAAACTAAAACCATATTTCAGTGCTAGCTAGGATGGTCGTCCAAGTTTTCATGAAAATAGCCAATAAAGTCTAAGTGATCCGCTATTTATTACACTCAACAAAAGTCTTTGTGAAAAAATACTTCCTGGTTTCTGGAAAGCAGCTCTTATGCAACCCATTCCTAAATCTCGAGATCTATCATGTGTTGCTAAATACCGTCCGATTTCATTTCTCTCAGCTTTTTCCAAAGCTCTGGAGCCCCATCTTCATCATATTATTATGACATCATGGATACCGCAAGGACCACTGTACATCAACGAGTTTAGTATACTTCACGAATTCTACTGCCAAATCTCTTGACCGGTTTGAGGTACAAGCTATATGTATACGCATAATAGAATTTTCAATGTAGATTAAAATTTTTAATGTTAATAAAAAAGTTGTTCAATTTTAATCATCCCGCAAAAACATTTCCAATTTGATTCTGCTTTCGGAGGCTGATTCCGCAAAACGATCGAAGTTTCCCGTTTCAATATGCTCGGCTTCGATGCTGTAGAAATGATATACGTTGTCTATGCTGATTTATAGACAAGAAGGGAACCGTGATCAAATTCAATTACCTTTACTAAGTAAAATTATATCCATGGATATAAGTCGGAGATGTTAAAATTTGTCACAACTAGCATAAATACAAATGTAATGATTTCCAACTGCGAGTGGTCACGCCAGTCAAGTATGCACTGTGTGCTGGTGTCTGATGAGAAACAGTGCATACTTTCGAAACCACTTTGTCAAAAATAGAATTTTCAATGTAGATTAAAATTTTTAATGTTAATAAAAAAGTTGTTCAATTTTAATCATCCCGCAAAAACATTTCCTATATGTACAGACTTATCAAAAGCATTCGATAATGTTGACCGTAAGATTCTCCTGTCGAAATTTAAGGAAGTATTTTTCGTTAATAATACGATGGATTTAGTCCTATCTTTATGATCGCTCCTTTCGTCTTTGATACAAGTCCTGCCTGTCAATTCCCTTGAAACCCAAAACTAGAGTTTCTTAAGGATGCACACTGGATAGTCTTCTATTTTTATTTAATATAAATGACCTACCGTCACTTCTTTTATGCGAGCGTCTTCTTTACGCTGGTTATCTTAAACTTTTTGAAAAGTAACAACAATAGTAATATCAATCCAGGACTGCCGCGTAATTTAATCGAATCTTCTCATACTTGAAAACTGGTGTTAAACTAACAAGCTTTTTCTAAATATTGAAAAATATCACCCAATGGTCTTTTCTCAAAAAGCTAAACCACTGGTTTACAGTTATATAATCAAAAGCCACATAATGCATTCTGCTACACATGTCAAGGATCTTGAAGTCATCTCTGAAGTTAAACTAAGATTTGACTTACAAATCTTTGATATTGTCAATCGTTCCTCTAAAATATCAAGCATTGTTCTTAGAGCATCGCACTCTTTTGACACCATTAAACCATCTCTTGTTAGATAATTCTAAGAATAAGCATCTGTGGTATGGTCTCCACAGAATGATTGTGATCGAATCAGTTCAACTTAAGTTTATTCGAATTCTACTTTGCAGACATAACTTTCTTCTTCCTTGTTTCTTCGGCTTCTTTATTTGGATTACTCTAATTTATTAACTTTACTTAACCTTACCGTATTTTTATAAAACAGTAATTTTTGTTTAAACTATGTTTTAACATCCCAAAATATCCTACTTTGAAGGTCATAAGGTAAAGTAAAGTAATCCCACGATAATCCTCGTACGGGTCTAGGGATTGAAGCTGGTAGAAAGGTTCATTATAATTTTTCAATCATTGTGAATACTCACTTTACCCTTGGTTCAAATCAGGTACCTAATCGGATTTAGGTGAACTCAAAGCTTGGCGCGCGGAGCCTCGTCCGGACCTGGATTCGAACCAGGGACCCAACACACAAGAAGCCAGTGCTCTACCCACTACGCCACTCAAACTTCACTTTTGAGGTCATACAGCTGCGTAATCCTTTCCGCGACAGCCAATTCTCAAAAATGTTTGTAGTGTCATTTGCATTCTGTTATTTACTACCATGACCACGCTTAGACTATTGAGGACGCATAATGCTCTGGAGCTTGGTCCTCTGCCTGTCTAGTGGATCCACTATTAACAGGTTGTACTCGTATATACAAAGGGGTCGTTGAAGCAATCAGCTTCCCCAAACGCCTCCTAAATAGATTATCAGTACATAGACTATGTTGGTAAACGCCTCCTAAATAGATTATCAGTACATAGACTATGTTGGTAAACGCCACCGATTCACATTCACTAAGATGCTTTCCCATCCTCTTTATATGCTAATTCTAGCCGGAGAATAGTTAACTACCGGTGCATTGAACGACAGGTAAAACCTTGGATGAACTTCAGTGAATCGACTTCAGTTGATTGAATTCTTTCAATACATACATCAGTACCTTAGTGGGAGCTCACGGTGGTTGTGATTTAGAATCCATATATATCTTCCTTCCTTAGGCTATATGGGGCTTCATAGGGGGCGAAGTTCTTTTTTTGATGTTAAGTCGCATTTGATGACTGACTGGCTCCCAACAGAGGTGCAAATGGGCCTTATATTGTAGTAGTACTGGTTTTTGCACTGGTAGTTGTCTTAAAGCTTTATTTCCGTTGGAGCTTTAATATCTTGAGCACTTACGACTTTGATGCTATTTAAAAAAAATAGCTGAATTGAAGCCTGGTAGTAAATTGATATTCTTTTCGTCGGTCATACACGATACCAATAAGAGAATATCCAATTTTTTGTCTGCACAGCGCATACTTTAATGTAAAGAAAAGTGTGGCAAATATAGTCGCATGTGCTATGTACATAGTAGCCTGAGCTATAAAATATAGCTTCATAGCGAAAATTCCCATGCATTATGAAATTTTATTCATCATACGTAATACACAAACCAGTATGCACATAGTTCCGATTTCCATCAATATACAACTGTAATATGCATTGTATCAGGCTATATTACCTCAGATTTGAAAAAAACCTAGTAAGTAAAGCACTCTACTCACTAGGCTACGAATCTAGGTTTAGTCAGCGATGACATTTTGATTTTTAATCAGGGCCTATAATACATAACGTTGACGGCTACAATACATGGCTTTGCAAGCTATAATACATAGCACCTACTCCGATGAATATAGCAGATGATCCTATGATTTTTTCGCAATGCATTATGGAGCTAGGCGCTAGATTCATCAATATCATACTTTTTTGAAAGCTATAAATAAGTAGTACTCTACATATGTCAAAGAATCAAGAAAATTTGCCAGGCAACTTGAGAAAACGACTCCAGATTTTAATTACTGGCGGTAAAATTTATGAAAATGTTTGACCATGAGACATAAATATTCAAATTATTTGATAAGATTATCCGAAAACTTATTGGTTTCTACATACTTAGTCAATCCGTTTTGATCATTTTTAGTTACATGAGTCTTGACGACAAAATTGTGCATCTTTCAGTTTTATGCCTCCATGAAAAATCCTATATTAGTAAAAGGATATGCACATGATTCATAGCACCCGTAAATGCTGGATAGATTTAATTTATGAGAACACATTGCGCCTTAATTTTTGAAAAATATCTATAACAAAAAAAAAAACAAAGTATTTGCTTGCTTGGAATTCAATTTAATTTTGGTTTTCATGCACTCTATAGTCTGTATGCGACTAGGTAGAATATCGGCTGCCTAAGTGTGCGGTCCATAGTTCAAATCCAGCCATGATCACACATCGGGTTTCGAAGTACCTGAATCAGGAGTAGAGTGTGTCGTGGATCTCATCACTTCACAATCGTACACACATTAATTGTGAATGAAATTTCTATCGACTTAAACCTTAAAACCTGATAAGAATTTTACTGAGACTATATTACTTTACAGTCATAACGAGTTATTCACAAAAAATTACAACTAAAATATAAGGGCAAATTCGATTAAATGAATCATAATTTCGTATTTTTTTTCCCACAAAAAGCGAATCGAACATCCTTTTGTTTCTAAAATCCAAATAACCAGTGAAATCACATTCTATTTCCCTAAACCTTCACTTTAAAGTTTTAGTTGCCAACAACCATCATTTTCAAAGAAAATAGTTCCCAAAATGTATTTCTATAGAACGTGAAACTGTCCCAATTACAAATGGGCATCAAACACATTTTTTGCGCTCTATTTAGATTCAAAGAAGAATTCGAAAATGATTCAAACATGCATGTAATGCTCAAAATATCGAGTAAACAATTTTCACACAAATACCGGACAAAAATTAAGCAATCAGTAGCCAATAAAACATTGAGTGCTAGTTAGTGTGGTCCTTGGTTCGAATCCAGCCATAAACGAAAAACGAACACGCTAGGCTTTAGTAAGCCTCTGTGAGTAAGTATCTGAGTCAAATCGGGGGTAAAGTGAGTTGTTTATTCATACTCGTGCACAATCCCAGATCAGCAACAGAACATTGTGGAACAGAATTACTCTTGCAACTTCATATCTTTCCTTCATAATACAAGAAAAACAAAGTCATAAAATACACAGATAAATTTTGTTCATAATTTGCCTTGTTTGCGAATAAAAACAGCTTTTCAAACCACAAAATCTTCATCCAATGAATGAAAGTATTTCAACTTTTACTAATTTCGATTGATATCAACAACAAAATAGATACTTAGATAAAAAGTAAACCAGAATTCGATTTTATCGCATTTGCTCTTACTGCACTTAAAGTTTTTTGTTTGAATATCTTTATTATTATGTACATTGAAGTATCTCTACTATAACTTTTACATTGGACGATTGTACGAAAATAGGCTGAATGAAACTTATGCTTGTAAAAAGTTAGTGTTCAGTTTTGTTTTTTTTTTTTATTTCTGGCAATGGTGTTTGTATGCTGGGGGAAAAAATTTTTGACTATGAAACTATTTGTGTAGTTAAGGAAACTATGAGGAAATAAAATACCACAAAGGATCATCGTGGCATTAAAGGATAAAGTTGTTGCGGTCGCAGTTACTTTTAAATCGTGATATGTGACCAAATACCGTAAAAACACTACTTCTGTTTCTTACAATCAATTTTAAAGTACGCTAACCTCTACATATCATAATCATTTTCATCAAAAACTTTAAGAACATCCTAAATATTCTAACGAATCATCATTTATTTATTTACGATTCCATTCTGATTCCCACAAATGTCTCTCTTGAGACACGATGCTCAACCAAAAGTAATAAGCTTTTATCATATAATATCTCTTCCGCTTATACTCATCTACCTATCTATCTTCAATTCGAAAGAATCATTTCTACTTCCTGTTTGTTATCAACAAGCATTTTCGCTTCCATATCTCTCTTGCTCAGAATAACGTCAATATTCTCACTCACAAGTCCAACCAGTTTCCATTGAGCAAAACATCCTTAAATATTCATATCATACTTTAGTATAGAAATCCTCCCCATTCTCCACTACATGCCTCATCGTCGTCGTCTCTTTTGCTATAAAACTTGCGGAAATAATATCAAACATTTTGTCATTTCGACACATTAATTGCTTAATGGATACTTGCTGTTCTGCCGAGGATCGAAATCGTGTGAAAGAGAAAATGTATTCGAAAGAGAAGGAGAGAAGAAGTGTAACGTCAAACGTGAGGTACATAATGGTGAAAAAGAAAATTGTGGTTCGGTCGTTTGTGTTTAAAACTTTTGAATTTTTTATGAAAGTGGAATTGTTAATTCTTAGGAAAATACTACAATAGAATAGAAGCGCTCACTCTACACTTATATTGCAAGGAAAAGTTTTCAAAAGAATTATGTAGAAATTTTTCGCACAAATGCACAAACAGGAATTTGAAAATGCTTTTAGGTGTTAGTTTCGCAAGTAAACTTGAATATTTGATGCTTCGAAAAACTTGAGTCCTTGTGCTAAATTTATCAAAGAAACAATTGAAGACGCGCCACTAGCTCGTATGGCATTTTGACATTACCCAAGCATTTTTACAGTTGGATAGTTGATTTAGTAGCGTGATTTGAATATTTCTCTGCCTCACAATAAGCGGAACTAGACTATATTGTTTTCACGCTAACCCACATAGCTATACCAACCATATGCTGGAGTAAAATTAAAGTTCTTTCGCATTACAATCTATTTTTGGAGTCTGGAAATTATATGACTGTGGAGGAATTAGTTCCACGACTCCAGACCCACGCATCTGATGTAGGTCCCTATTCACAGTTACGTCAGCTTAAATCCCAATATTAGATCATGGCTGGTTTTGAACCATGGACCCCACACGCAAGCACTCGCTAACCTACCTATGCTAGTGGCATTAATTTATCTTTTGGTCCTGGTATGTAAATCGGGTCCAATACTGAGCAACAGGAAAAAATTGAAATTTTGAGGAACTGTTTCAAATTTGGAAACCAATTCAAAACTTTGAATTGATTAGCAGCTTGTCTTTGAGATCTTTTTATTTATTTCCCGAATTCAAATAATTTTTCATCCCCAAACATTAATGGTATTGTTATTTTGCGTAGATGCAATAAGCTTTCTTTTCTCACTCAACGAATGGCTTCCGTACATTTTCGGAACCACTATTCCCATTGAGATTTGAAATAGTGAATTGATTTGTTAATCATGGCCGCGAGACGGCCCGCATAATTTGAATTCCCTAGTGTAGATGTCGCCCGGGTGACCTATCACCACGGCGTATGTGAGGTTTCACTCACTAAAAAAAGGGCCATCTACAATCCCACGAAGTTTCGAGTCGGGACCCGCCTAAGCACTGCTTCAACCCGGTCGTGTTGACTCAGCCATCGGTAATCACGGACTTCAAAAACTACCACAGTTCATGGGTCGGTAAGGCGACCCTCCTCCCGCTTTATGCGCAGCACTTTCTCAACATATGTTGAGACTGAGCGCCAGTTGTCCTAGTTTCGCAGCATTGCATCCACGATCATCTCAGGCGTTGCCAGGCCAATCGTGGACACTATAGTGGGCCACAAACTTACGAAGCGACTGCACATAAAGAATGTGTGCTGAGCATCATCGAGATCAGCCACACAGTACCGGCAGTACGGTGTGACCACCTTACCTATTCTGTTCTGGTATTTTCCGAAGTAAGCGTGCCCTGTCAAGAATTGACAAAGGTAGAAGTTTACCTCTCCGTGGCTCCGGTTAAGCCAAAGCTCAATGAGACCAATTAGCTTAGCCATCCAGCGTCTTTTAGCACTTTCACTCCAACGTTGTTGCCAAAGTTGAAGGGTAGGCGTACGCGCGTGCGTCAGAGCCTCAGTTTTGCGCAGCTCTGAACGAAAGAGGTATCCTTCTTTGCGTTCTCGCGGTAGTAGGTCGATCGGGATTACTCTCGATACCACCATCACAGCCTCTTCTGAGACCGTGCGATAGCTACAGGCGATACGAAGGGCCCCCTGCGCTGGACACTGGATCATTTCGGATCCATATAGCAAGATGGAATCGATCGTTACCATCAGCAGCTTCCGTCGCGACTCACTGGGTCCACCGACATTGGCCATTAGCCTACTAAGCGAAGTGACGACTACTAGAGCACTGTCACATGCCCCGCGGATATGATCCCAATACGTCAGTTTGGTGTCCAGGGTGACTCCTAGATACCTGACCAACTTGCTGGTCTGGACCTCGACGGAGTCAACTGTCATGGGTATGACAGTTGGTATCCTCTGCTTCGTCAGCATAACAATCTCTGTTTTAGAGACTGCCAGCTGGAGGCCGTGTTCGGTCATCCACCGATCCACCCTCCTCATGACTTGGTTAAGTCTGAGTTGAGCAAATTCGGCAGATCTGGAAGTGCTTATATACTTTGAATATCAACGTACGAAAGGCAACTGGAGGACGTAATTGGCTACCAGATGACCAAAGTTTGCGCGGTTATAGTGAAACACATTGTCAATTGAATAACTATCGAAACGACCGCTGTACCGGAAATAACCGAAAATACTATCCTTAAGTGAATTTAGTCTCCAATTAAAAAACCCAAGTTAAATCTTCGTAGTCCCAACAAAAAAAGCATCCAGTGAATTGCAGGGAATGTTTCCAAAATTTTAGATTGAAGAGAAATATTTTGAACTCAATCGACTTGTGGGATTATTAAAAGTTGATTCTCGTTCTACTCAAGCCTTGGTATTTACATCTTTCAACATATCAAACTGCTCGTATATCAAAACAGATTGTTTCACAGTTGACGTCGAATATTGAAGCCACGCTATCGTGGCTTCAATATTCGCTATCGTCCCAAATTTAAATTTTAATCCCAGGAAGGGGTGAAGGATCAAACAAGTGCTTTTCAAGGAATCTGAGTTATAGGTTAAAGGGCGATTCCGGAGACGATACAACCATGAGTTGTACGGTATCTACCTAAAAGCAGACACAATAGGTAAGGGGTTGATTGTGATTGTCGAAAAACAGTCGATAAACGATGCTTATCGACTATCGTTCGTTGATTGTGAAGTTCGGTATTGTGAATGTCGATTGTGATTGATAAGTGTCGATTTGACAGACGCTTCTTATCGATGGTATTTTACATGGACGCCGACTGACGATCACAAACGCGTCTGATTTACGCTGTCAACAAGTGGCAAATGCAAAATATTCACAAGCTCATATATTTGAATTCACAATAATACACATATTTGTCGATTGAACTTACACAATACCAAATCAAATTTTATTGTTTCGAACGACTGCAGTCGAATGGTCATCCAATCGACAATCGCAATAGACCCCTATAAAGCTCGGTAGACTCCGGTGGGCAAGACACCTAGCTCGAATGAGCGAAGAGGATCCGACTAAGAAAACCCTTTGTGGCAGATTTTACGGCAGACGACAGAGTGGAAGACCTTGTCTCCGCTGGAGGGACGCTCAGAGTTCAGGGGTGATCAATTGGATGACATTGGCTCGCGATCGCGTCCGATGGAAAAAAAACTCTTGAAAGAGGCCAGGACCGGACCCCGGTTGTAGCGCCGACGATGATGATGAGTTATAGGTTTTCAAAGAGTTGGTCAAGCTCTTTTTTCCTTATAAAAAGTTGTTAGAATCCCATTTCCATTAAAAGTTGCATATGAAAAGTTATGAAATCGAAATTTTGTGGATTGTGAAATGATTATCACCCCTGATTTGAATCAGGTATTCAGAGCTACGTTCACTCAAAGCTTGGTGCGCGATCCCACGTCCGTACCTGGATTCGAACCAGGGACCTCACACGCCAGAAGCAACTGTTCTACCCAGTAAACTATACGAAGTTTATACCAAGAACCATTTCGATTAAAATCCTTACACAACATATTAAAACTCTGAAACACATGGATTACCAATTTGAATTAATTTGTACTGAAAAAATAGAAAATACAAATTTATGACATTTAAAATTTTATCCGTTTAATATTTCGTCAAGACTTTATAAAATGCATAACAATTCTTTTTTTATTCATTTATTTCATTGTGACTCTATCTCAAACCTATTTTTGCTTCTTAACTAACGGCAAAGCTACAGTACGAACCAATAAGCATAGCCCAACAAAACTGAAGGAAAATCATTCATGTTTATCTCCAGCATTTTGACAACCAAACAAATAATTTCAATTTATTATGAAAACGAAATTAATAAATTGATTCAACTTGTAGGATTTTCATCTAGCTTATCATATTCTATCTTGAACTCGACATTCACGCACACAAAAAATGCTATGTCATACGGAATTTATCAAGGGAATCGAAGGAACTGTTTCCGAGGTTTATGTATACATATTCCCATAGATGCTTTCATATTCGAAAGACGTTTCTAATTCCCTTCGTTCAAGATTAAATACCACCAACGAACATGCATGTGTACGTACCATCAACATGTACTTACGTTGAAAAGAAAAAATTAGACAACAAAAAATATTCTTTGGTATTCAACTTTTTGAGAGAAGATAATCTGGCAAAGTCAGCAGAAATTCATACATACATATTATATTAGAAAAGATTGAATATGGAATAGCAAGAGGAAATTGAACCGCATGACTATCTTCAATGATTTTTGGGAAAAAGTCGATTAGCTTCCATGCATCATGGAATTGTATTTCTATTCGTAAATACATCTGCTTGTGCTGTACATGGTTTTAGTGAAAGATTTTTTTTTGACAAATATCACATGTGGACCATATATATGTAGACTCGATTCAATGTTGATACTGAAGACTTACTCAATTTGAAACGACTCGATCAGACAGGCGACCACTTAATTTCTATGGTTAATTGTGGACGTATTTTATGGCACTTTTATCTAGAAAAGTAAGTGGAAGTCATTGTTTTTTTCGGTTTTTTTATGAATAGAAGGATGAGGGAGTTTCGGTTTTAGAATAGATATCGTTTGGAGTCATAAACATTGTAATTTATTAGTAGCAATTCTAGTTAAATGTTGGAAGCTAATTGATTTTGTGAGGGTTGTATATTAAGGTAATAAAAACCTACATGTTGATTATTTCAAAGAATGATGCTATATCTAAAGAGTTACATCTCTAGAAATGTTAGGTTCTAAGTATTATTTAAATATTGCTTTATTTTGAAGCCTCAGTAGCCGAGTGAGTGGACAGTTCGATGCTAGCGTGTGTAGCCTGTGGTTCAAATCCAGCCATGATCGCATATCGGGCTTGGAGTAGGTACCTACGTCAAATTAGGGGTCAGGTGAGGGATGGAGCTTATAATTCTTATATATTGATTGATGAAGTTTATATAAACTTACTGAGAATACGAAATCGTATCAATGTCTCTTTGATCTGATTAAAGCAGAGCCCATCTCACTCCAGAAAACGTCACCTACACCCCAGAAAATATCAGTTCTTCGCAAGGAATCGTATACATCTTATGGCGAAAGAAGGTATAAACTACTATGAGACCAGTGATTTGTTATTGTAACTTACGAATAGAGAAGATATCTACTACAATTCTCTATATGCCGTTACTCTCCAGTAATAAAATTAGAACAAACAGTTTTGGCATTTCTACCTCACTGTTTTGTTTGAAATAATCCTGTTCCATCCCTTCACACACATTTTATCACATAGTTAACAAATACACTGCACAGAAACTAAATTTGCGTGCCGTCATCAGATAGAGATTTTTTTCAACTCCAGTTACGGAAACCAGGAACAGATATCCTCAACCGCTCACTCTCATAAATAAAGCAAAAATTAAAAATTTTGATCGTCCTACTCTGATCAGGTGCCGACGCTGAGGTAGTTCTAAGCGTTAAATATATTGTGCATCAGCAAATCCAATGGGGTTCCTTAACAAATAACTCGAAGCCTTTCTGGTCGTATGTCCGTTCCCTAAAAACTAGCAACCGATTTGCTGACACTTTTTTTCTTGAAGAAACTTCGGCTTCTATCCCTCAAGAAATTTGTGATTTATTTGCTAAGTTCTTTGCTTCTTCATTTTTCTCTCCTAACTTTGCTTCAGGGAGCTTTGCTGCGGCCGTGTTTTCTCATGAGAATTTTGTGATGACCAATCCTCTGGAGGTGGAAATCCTAATATCCTCGTTGGATCACTCAGCAAGCAGTGGCCCCGATGGCATTCCTAATGTGTTTGTTAAGTCTCTTGCATCTTCCTTAGTGTACCTTTGCCTATATTATTTAATTTGAGCTTGTATGTTGGTGCTTTTCCTTCTACCTGGAAAGCTGCCAATGTTTTTACGATTTTGAAATCGGAGGATATTGGCAATGTGGCCAACTACCGTCCTATATCCCTCCTGTCCTGCTTTCCGAAGTTGCTTAAGCGGATTGTTCATGACAGAATTCATGGTGCTTTTAGTCATTTATTTTCTGTTGAGCAACATGGTTTCATCAAGAGACGTTCAACGACTACGAATTTAATGGAATTCACTAACTTTGTCGCGTGCACTTTGGACAATGGTCTTCAAGCTGATGTGATTTACACTGACTTCGCGAAAGCATTTGACAGGCTGAACCAGTCAGTGCTGTTGGATAAGATCTGTAATTTTGGTGTTTCCAGTTCCCTTACATCCTGGCTTTCTTCCTACGTCCATAATCGCGTCTGCCGTGCTGTTTTTAATCAGTGATGGGCATTGGGATGAATAAATGTGTAGCAGATATTGTTAAAAAAAAGTAGCAGATTCAGAAAAAAAGTAGTAGAAATTAGACATATACATATATAGTGTATAAAAAATACCGAGAACAACTACTTTTTATGAATTCTAAGAACTTAGCCAGACGAACAGCGAAAACACTGCTCAGCATTTTTACAGTAGTTGCGACACGCTCGGCGTTTTCTTATCGCAGATGTGCTTCAGTTAATGCTTAATGGTTGGTTAATCTTCACTAAAAAGTAGTTCTTCGGGAAAAGGGAGTAGATATCATTTGCTACGTAGTAGAGTAGTAGATTCAGATAGAGGCAGAAAAAAGTAGCAGATCTACTACAAATGTAGTAAGTGCCCATCACTGTTTTTAATGCTTGCTCTTCCTCCCCTTTCTATCCTACTTCTGGTGTTCCCCAAGGTTCCATCCTTGATTTCCTCCTTTTCACGTTGTTTATCAATTACCTTCCTTGTAACTTTCAGTCTGACTTTCTGTTGTATGCTAATGACCTTGAAATTTTCCGTGCTGTCGCTTCCCAAAATGATTGTTGTAAGTTCCAATCGGATCTTTTTGTTTTAAGTGATTGGTGCTCTGCGAACTCCCTTGCTCTTAATGTTTCCAAGTGTTTGGTGATATTTTTTTCCAATAAGCTTAATCCCATTTTTTGGAATATTTTTTGAGTGATAGTCTTTTGAAGCATGTAGATCAACATAAAGACATCGGCATCATCTTTGATCCGAAGTTAAAATTTGATTTGCATGTTTCTTTTGTTGTTGCTAAGCCTTCAAAAGTAGCTGGTTTCGTTCTGTGCTGTTCTCGCTTCGCAACCAATATCAACACATGTGTTCGTTTTTTTTATTTCTCTTGTTCGTACTATTGTTGAATATTGCTCCCAAGTGTGGTCTCCTCGTTTCGTGTACCTGTCTAATGCTGTTGAATCCGTTCAGCGTTAGTTTACTCGCTGCCTTTTGTATAAGTTTAATGTTGCTTATTGTTCTTATGTTGACCGTCTGCTTTTCTTAAATCTCCATTTGCTGAGTATCCGCAGAATATTCCTGGATGAATGTCTTCTTTATGAGCTTTATCATGGCTTACTCTCTTCCAACATTCGCATGTGTCATTTCTTACGTGTGTCTGATCGCTCGGTTAGAATTCAATCGCTTTTTCTTACTCTTTTTGCGCGTACTCTTGTGTATTTTAACTCACTTATACCTAGGATACTAAGAAGCCATGATGAGCATCAGTTTGGTTCTTTGTCCATGTCTTTTCAATCTTTCAAAACACATTTTATTGATATGTTAACATAGCCTCTGAGTTATTTTTATTGCGCATTTTTCTCTTTACTTTTCTTCTATTTTTTATTATTTTTATTCCTTTGTTTTGCTTTATATTAATGATTTTTGTTACTTTTTGTACCTCATTTTATAATTGGATTTTCTGTTAAATGAGATTTGAATAAATAAATAAAACAAAACAAAAAACGGCAATCGCGTAAAAATTCACAATCCCCTGAATGAAATCTGCTATTTCCACTGAAAACCCAGCCAACCATCGACTCAGTCTTTGGAGAATGCCAAAATCGCTTTGGCTTACGTTAGTTAACTAAAACGAGGATCTCGTCATTTGAAAAAATGATATTGTCATCTCGTTCGCTCTTCGTCTAGCTGGTAAGACGCCCTCTTAAGTTCACAGCCTTAAACCTAGCATCTTTAGTTCCTAACCGCAAAAGAAACTTCATTCACGATTTTCTAAATCAGAAAAGTTCTAATATTATATTTCTGTCAAAGATTAAACTCATGTCTTGCCACTGTCCACTCAATGATGGCTAAAAAGTCATTCGTAAGGACAGCACTGATTACCCAAATTCAATTAAATTGGGAACAGTTCTACTAGCTAAAGAGCGGAACAATCCTGGAATCATAGTTGATTCCAGGACTAAGTTTCCAGTTTCCAGCTTAGGAACGATCAAATTGCATTTGTTGGCATATATACCCGCCTTCATCATTTGAACAGTTTCCAGCTCGCTCAGTAATTTCACACTATCCCAGCGACATCTTCATTCGGTTTATTTATTCTAGAGTCATGGGGTGACCGCTTGCAATCATGGTGTAACCGCTTCGACAATACGTAAGGATTAATGTGAATGACTGATGAATGATACAAGTTTTCTTGAACCCATCTTTCCACAAGAGCCGAGATTACGCCGCTCTTCGCTGGCTATTGAATATTTTCTCGTCTGCCCGTCAAAAAGCTGACCTTAGTTGGATGGAAGAGATGTAAGATGCAAGCCGCAAATTTATTCATCGAAGCCTTAGTGTTAGGTGTGGGATTGAATTCAAAGTTTCGTTAAGATTATTCACTTTTCGACAAGTTTAAGGGACAATAATTTTACATTCCACGATTCCCGAACTTGGACTGTATTGTGGATTGCAAAGCAGAATGTGAAATACACTACACGTTCCACCAAATACTTCCAAACGCTTTTAACACCTCACCATATTGCATGCTCTACAATATATTGCGTGCTTCACAGAACAATGCAACATACATTCCACAATTAGATTCATTTTCGAATACGATCCGCAATACAATCCACAAAACATTAGCCTCGCATACAATGTGGTTTCAATGTGGATTAGGATTGTCAAACTATATTTTATACACGCACCGGATTGATTTGGATAAGTCAATCCGATCAGGAAATTTTACCAGATTGGATTGACTTTTGCTTTAAACGACCCAGATCGAGGGAATGAGGATTGAAAAATTCGAAGCCCACTTGAGTTCTATTCATATATGTGACGTTCCGATGCTATATACTTCACTTTAGTAGAACAAGCTGAATTTTATCCGGTTAATCCAGTCGCACCAAAAACCTACTTTGAAGTTTCATTTCAATCCAGTTCAAGCCAGTCAGTCCAAGTTGGTCCGGTTTGTATACGAGGCTATTGAATATTGTAAAGAGTTTTGTAAGCCATATTATGGATTGTTTTCGTATTTAGTGTGAAATGTTTTGTGGATTTCATTGTGGTTTGTACTGTAAAATGTATTGAGGATCAAACATTGACCAAGAACCTGATATGGTGTCCGGCTATTTTCATACTACCTAAGCTGGGTGATGTCTTATTGATCAGCCTCTGGCAAATGCAAACTGGCAATATTTATTTTTTTTTTCGAGTACTAATTCCTGTTTTACGAGGAAAAGGTTGGCTTATAACGATAACGCATCAGCCATCGGTTTCGACAACACCCGTTTATGGTGGGTTTGACCTTAAATAATTACTTGACAACACAAACACAAAGGTGACTCAAACAACGCAACGAACACGAAACCGCAGTTTAAGACACGATGATACACGTATTGTCAATTCCAGAGAAAGACCATCCTTCGGAGAAAAGCAAATCTCTCAGCAATTCTCCGGCTACAACCTTCCACCACAAGAGCCAACACGCGGATGAAACTGGCAATATAGAAATATAATGAAATATCAAATCTAGTTTCAGTTACGGCACAGACTGTATGGAAAAAGTTACCAGCGAAATATGGAGTTTTGTCAGACAATTCGTAGATCTTTTATCTAGCGTTTGATATCGCTAGATAAAAGATCTACGAATTGTCTGAAAAAACTATCACAATTTATAAAAAGCATAAATAAAACCGGCCAGAAAAACAAATATTCTCTGCACTAAATCGAACTAAAACAATAACTTTTTCAATTTACTGTATCCACCTATCAACTAATTCTCATTAAAATGTTCACTCATTGACTGGCTAGTTGAAAATGACGATGACGACGACGATGACAATGACAACGAAAAATGAGAAGAAAAAACGATAGGAAATTCATTATTGACTTTGATTGATTTCTTCCAACATTCACTCGAATTCAATCTGGTCGACGAAAACTTTTACAGCCTCATTTTCTCCGACAAGACAAAACAACACGAAAAGAAAGTGATCTCGAACGAAAACAAGATGGACGAGATGGTATATAAAATCTGATGACTTTTGAAATAAGTTTGGTCGTGATAGAGAGTGAGAGGGAGTTGTAGGTGTATGAAGATGTAGGTGGAGAACTTTGTTCGTTAAATATATATATTCGTGTTCGAATTTTATGGATTTATAGCTATTTTGTTTTGATGCAATTTGATGTAGACTCCAAACGAAGCATAATTTTAGAATTAATTTTATTTTTGAGTAGCTCTGTTTGTGTGCAACGAAGTTTCTAGGGCTTGGTGATTAAATCTTTCTTTTTCTATTTGGATTTCCTGATAAATTCTGATAAATTCATGAAAAATACTTAAAATGCCAAAAAAATCATGTAGAATAAACCAAAAACTTAATTTTCGATTATCAAAAGCAATCGAAAACACATGATGTGAACTACAAAAGCAAAGAAGAGGGGTTCAAAGATGGAACCTTGAAAGATTGAAGAAAGGGATGACAGGGGTAGAAAGATTGAAATAGGAAATAATATATATGATATGCCGATATGATATTCCGAATCGGTTTAGCTTAGATAGTGGACCAGCAACTGGTAATTCATCAACCAAAAACAGAAACATGTGCGATTTCAGATAATCATCATTAGTAAAAGTTTTACCATTCAAATAGATTTGCAAACGTCAGAATGTTGTAAATTTATGGCGATGGAGCAAAGAGCAAAGCTTGTGTTCTAGAATTACAATATACATCATGCAAAGAGCTCGAAAACCAAAAAAAGTGGCAACGCAAGTTAGAGATGGAAGAACTTACGGGTCAGTTCTTTTCAATCGTTTAAATTTACGATGGGGTAGTATTTTTTGACAGCTTGTCGGGGTGGTGAGCGATAGTTGCAATATATTTTACACTGCGGTTCCAAATTTCATTGGCAATCGTCTCGATCCGCAAGTCTTTGTGGAGATTAGCTTTGCGGAAGTACCACGGGGCTCCGGTGATAGATCGAAGTATTCTTGATTGGATCCTCTGGATGGTAACAGTCATTTGTTATCTGCTGTTAAGCCATCAAACACATAAATATCATTTTTAAACTTCCTTTACTTAGATAAAACAGTAAAATATATTAAACATTCTGATTAAAAGGCAGCACCAACCTAAAAACTGCAACCAAAATTACGCACAATGTCCTCCTAATTTAAGTCTAGAGTGACAGCTGTCAAATGTCCAGAGGGAAAAATCCTAACATTGACAGAAGCTCTTCAAAATAAACCCAGCGTCATCTATTAGTGAACACCGAAATCACATTCATGCCAACCCAATAATTAGGTCTATCTTTGTAAATCAAATAACCAATGCCCTCAAACAGATTAAGAAAACAAAATAAGAGTAACGATAGTTAAAGACATTGCCAATGCCTCTGGTGTTCGGAGATTTGTACAAAAATTAACTCTTAAAAATTAACTTAAAATCAAATAAGATTTAAGAAAATGGAAAGAAGAACACAAAAGGACGAATGCAACAAAAAATTTAGAAGATCAGTGGAGGCACAATTAGCACAAGCATTTTTATTAAACATCAGGTCAGAACAAGAAAATATAGTTGGGTTCTGATCACGATCACAAAGGACAAAGCGAAGAAGGAACTAATAATAATATGCATACCAATTTCTTCAGTTTTGGACATTGGAAGTACATAGTCTTTACTCCCAAAGTCGCAGTTTCCTGAAGCTTCTCGTCTTGAGCTTGATAAGCCGATTTTCAAGTAGGGATATAGAACTGAAACTTTTTAGAATTATTTCATTGAAAATATGACAATTTTTTTTTTGCTTTTTGCTTACACAATTTTTTTTTACCCGAAAAAGGATAACTAATTAGTAGCGTTGAGTTCGACAGCGAAAGCGACTCTGCAGAATTAAATAGAAGCTGAACTGTGTTTATAAAAGAATGTTGAAAAAAGCAAAGGATGATGAAGGCTTAAAAAGAAGGATTGACCTGCGGGCAAGTAAAAAGGAGCGATAAGGATGAAGAGTAACTTTAGAATAAGGAAGAGGTTGACAGAACAATAGGCGTAATTGAATAAAATTTGCTAAAAACAATGATATAAGAATGAAATTAGTCGACCAAGAAATTATTGAGGAGACTGTTGGTATGTAACCTGAGATTGGTTTTTGTTTCTACCGCTGTTGAGGTTGCTCTTATTCTGGTAGTTGTTTTTGTGGTGAATATAATATTGATAAAATATACAGAAGTTCTCACTGGTGCTTTTGATCTACAAGTGGTTCTTTCAATTATAGCTGCTGTCATATATAAGAAAATTACGAATATATGGATGAGTAATTTGCAAAATATCCATGTTTAAATAGTACAAAACTATATTGGACTTACAAAATATAATATTAATTTAAAGATTTAAAAGCACTCCTCAAATAACTAAACTAAATAAACGTGAAACTCTAAACTCTTTCATTTTGCACACATTTCCATTCTGTCTAAATTAAAAAATTCTCCAAACTCCTTGGGGGACCATTGACCAAACATCATAAACCGCTCATATCCTTGTTGCTCGTTTCCATGTCGCATTATCTAATATAATTACTATTCTCTCGACAAAATGAATTTTAACTAGGCAACGTCGACGAGGGTTGCACGAATCCTTTTCCAAATTATCTAACGAATTCCCAATACGAAACGGAGAACGGTCAAGTTTTTTTTTAATATCCCTGAAGAGTGTACATGATTTCGTTCGTCCATTGTCCTGACAACAGCTATTTATAAATGAATTCCCCGAAGCAAACAGAATGTTCAGTTGTAGGAAGAAAGCCTACAGACTACAGTCTACAGCCTACCATAGAGATGGTAGGCTGAATCGTAGGCTGGCTAAAGCGAAAGCGGAACACTTTAATACTGTTCGTTTAAAAGAAGAAGTTGGGCATGACAAGTCACTTATCACATTGAAAACCACATGTTCTTGACGAACTGGACAAAAGCAGCAACAACAACTACAATGAGAGCGAACGACAGAAGAGTCTAGACTTAACTTTGTGTAGTGTGGTTGGATTGCCATTTAAAATTAAAGTTTGCTGAAGACATTGTCACTGCTGGTGTTCTGCTCTTCTTTCGTCTCCGCTCGAAGGTCCAATATAAGAAGTCACATTGCTTTCGTTGCGAATGTTTATTTTAGCACTGAGAATCTGTATTTATTCCTCCAGCTATATAGATTGCGGTGTTTGTAAATAACTGTACATAATGGCTGATTCGCAGAAGCTTGTGGAGTCCCTCAAATATCTCGTGGCATTATATAGCAGGACTTCTACTGTGCCGTTCATCCCTTTTCCTATTTCACAGTGTATTGTATTTTGATTGTCGCCTACTTATTTTATATTAATGCATACATATTTGAGTATAGGGATGCATACCATTGTACATAAATATTAAAGGAAAAAAAACATCTCATTTCGTATCCAGACAGCAACATCAACAATTCCGTATTTTTCGTTTCATTTCATTTTTCTCTAGCTTTGCTGCCAACAACCCCTACCAAAATAACTGTACAGCATACAACTCAGTTCCATGACTAGGAACCTAGCAGCGATTGGTATGGAGAAACGCAAAGAAGCAAAGGATCAACGTGACTGTCGCGAAAAGGAAAATTCTCACGACATGATGACATTTCAAGTGCACAACAATCGTATAAATATACCTAGTCATGTGTAGTGGCTGTGAACGTGCCCTTAACATTTAGCATTATTGTATTTTTTATCATTGTCAGAGTAGCGTATTTCAAGGTATATGGTGTGTAGTTACCAGTGAAAAAGTGCTATTTCGAGACGAACGAAGATAAAGCATGAAATAGCATACAAACAACTATGTAATTACTTGGAAAAAAGTGATGTGTTGATGACTGGTTGAAAATACAGTTTGTGGTGGAATATCTAGGGGGTAGGGTTTTTGCGGTTGGAAGTTTGGGTCTGGGTTTCGGTAAGACAGAATATTGGTTCCCTTAAAAAAAGGGGTCTTGTCACGGAGGCTCCATTGTTCCGCTCATGATAAAGCTAGAAAAAAATTGTAGTCTAGAGAGTCTAGCACTGCTGTCTAAACGTGTATGATAATCGCCTCGATTCTAAAGATAGTATATTGGTCACTTGGTCAGCTTAAATATGAGTAAGAACTTGGACACAATTCAAATTGAGTCTCTAGTTGCTAGTTGAGTCCCAAACAGAGTCTCTAGTTCCAAAAGGAATCACTACGGGCTGAGGTGAGACAATAAATTTGCTCCTTTTAAATTTTATTCTCTAAACCTTGAACATTTCCAAGATCAGCTAGCAGTCTCTTATCTGCACGAGACATACATACAGTGGCTCAATCAAGTAATCGGACAGAGCTACGAGACGAAGACTTTTGTCAGTAACTCTTTATTAATCCCATTTAGGAGAAAATGAAATGCATATACAATTACTTGTTAACACTAGTTTATAATCTAAGAAAAAAAATAGCTTTTTATTATATCAACAAAAAAGTTATAAGCCAAAATTCAAAATATGTGATTGTTAAATTCCAATTAAATATTCGGACACCTGGCAAGACTGGTTTTCTTTTGACATTTGAGATGGGAATTCCCAGAATTATAACAAATTAAGTGTGAATAACAATAGTCAAAGTGCAAACGAAAAGAATAAATTACTTGTTGCGAAATTTTTATAGTGAATTCTCATACAAAACTAGCATGGGTCGTCGAGGTAAAGTAGTGATGGGCGATTGCGAGATATTTTAACAATCGAGATAATCGCAATCGGCGCCACAAAACAATCGAGATAATCGCAATCGAGATAATCGAGACAATCGCGCGATTCGAAATAATCGAGACAATCGAGACAATCGGGATAATCGAGACAATCGAGCGATTCGAGATAATCGAGACAATCGAGCGATTCGAGATAATCGAGCGATTCGAGATAATCGAGACAATCGAGCGATTCAAGATAATCGGCCGATTCGAGATAATCGAGCGATTCGAGACAATCGAGACAATCGAACATCTCGCAATCGATCATTCGGTCGGTCAAGTCATCGACAATTGGTTGACGGCAATTGAGTGAGCCATAAAGCACGTTTCGTTGGCGCAGCCAATAAAAAAATGTTCAAATATTTCAGCAAAAATATTAAGTGTTATTATTTGATCAAACTGCAATTTTTTGGGAAATATTGATATATAAAAGGATATGTTTATCTTAAGTTAAAATTAAGATATCTTTAACTCTTTGGTGGCGGTGGGCATGTTAGTGTTTAAGCACACCAGTATACACAGTACGCTTGTAGAACCGCTTGTGAAGAATAGATTTGAATGGATTGGATATACTATTTAGTAGATTTTTTTACGTGTGCATACGGAATGTAATGATCAGATATGCATGGAAATTTGTATCGCTAGCATTTATCATGTATAAATGGCTGGTAGTTTTGCTAAAACTATTAAGTCTGATCAAAGTGTATGATCAAATATTATATGAGGTTGAGTTTTGTCATGCTGTTAAGTATGTTAAAATAAAATCTGCTTTTAGATAGTGCAGTTTGAAAGCATATCATGTATCCAGTATTTTCGTACTTGCGAGTATTTTATTCAAATATTCAAAAAGTTTTTAGGGCAAAAGTACCTGAAATCGGCCAATTTTGGGTTAGAGTGGTTTCGGACATAACGGGCCAAGACCTATTGCTGTGATACAAACATTTCGGTTTTGTAGGGGAGTAAGGGGTTTTTTGGCCATAGTTTGGCAAAAATTGCCTTTACCGCGCTTTCAATGATTGAAAGTGGTCGGAGAGTACAATATTGATATTTTAAGGATGAAAAAATTTTTTATGGGGAAAATTGGGCAAAAACGTCGAAATTTTCCAAAATTTTTTTTTTTGCGTAGCTTGAATTCGGGGACATTTCTGAGCTGTTTCGGGCGAAATTTCCATACAAGTCTGGGAAAAAGCGGCCTAGTTTCGAAGACACGGCATACTGCACAGCTGGAGAAGCCAATCATCGAACCAAAAAGGATCTCAACCTTTTCTTATTTAGCGCTTTTAGTGCTACTTTCAGTTTTTCTGGTCGGTTTTCCGGCGGATTTCATTTTGCCATATCTTCGAAACTAGGCCACTTTTTCTCAGACTTGTATGGACATTTCGCCCGAAACAGCTCAGAAAGCTCCCCAAATTCAAGCTACGCAAAAAAAAAAATATTGGGAAAACTCTACGTTTTTGCCCAATTTTCCCCATAAAAATTTTTTTCATCCTTGAAATATCACTATTGTACTCCCCGACCACTTTCAATCATTGAAAGCGCGGTAAAGGCAATTTTTGCCAAACTATGGCCAAAAAACCCCTTACTCCCCTACAAAACCGAAATGTTTGTATCACAGCAATAGGTCTTGGCCCGTTATGTCCGAAACCACTCTAACCCAAAATTGGCCGATTTCAGGTACTTTTGCCCTAAAAACTTTTTGAATATTTGAATAAAATACTCGCAAGTACGAAAATACTGGATACATGATATGCTTTCAAACTGCACTATCTAAAAGCAGATTTTATTTTAACATACTTAACAGCATGACAAAACTCAACTTCATATAATATTTGATCATACACTTTGATCAGACTTAATAGTTTTAGCAAAACTACCAGCCATTTATACATGATAAATGCTAGCCATACAAATTTCCATGCATATCTGATCATTACATTCCCACCGCCACCAAAGAGTTAAAGATATCTTAATTTTAACTTAAGATAAACATATCCTTTTATACATCAATATTTCCCAAAAAATTGCAGTTTGATCAAATAATAACACTTAATATTTTTGCTGAAATATTTGAACATTTTTTTATTTTTACAACGAAACGTGCTTTATGGCTCACTCAATTGCCGTCAACCGATTGCGAGATGTTCGATTGTCTCGATTGTCTCGAATCGCTCGATTATCTCGAGTCGGCCGATTATCTCGAATCGGCCGATTATCTCGAATCGCTCGATTATCTCGAATCGCTCGATTGTCTCGATTATCTCGAATCGCTCGATTATCTCGATTATTTCGAATCGCTCGATTATCTCGATTATTTCGAATCGCTCGATTGTCTCGATTATCCCGATTGTCTCGATTATTTCGATTGTCTCGATTATCTCGATTGCAATAATCGAGTTTAACTTAAATAATCGAGATGTTTCGAGATATTTGAACAATCGAAACAATCGAGTTTAATATCTCGCAATCGCGCATCACTAATCATACACTTTGATCAGACTTAATAGTTTTAGCAAAACTACCAGCCATTTATACATGATAAATGCTAGCCATACAAATTTCCATGCATATCTGATCATTACATTCCGTATGCACACGTAAAAAAATCTACTAAATAGTATATCCAATCCATTCAAATCTATTCTTCACAAGCGGTTCTACAAGCGTACTGTGTATACTGGTGTGCTTAAACACTAACATGCCCACCGCCACCAAAGAGTTAAAGATATCTTAATTTTAACTTAAGATAAACATATCCTTTTATACATCAATATTTCCCAAAAAATTGCAGTTTGATCAAATAATAACACTTAATATTTTTGCTGAAATATTTGAACATTTTTTTATTGGCTGGGCCAACGAAACGTGCTTTATGGCTCACTCAATTGCCGTCAACCAATTGTCGCTGACTTGACCGACCGAATGATCGATTGCGAGATGTTCAATTGTCTCGATTGTCTCGATTGCCTCGATTGTCTCGAATCGCTCGATTATCTCGAATCGGCCGATTATCTCGAATCGCTCGATTGTCTCGATTATCTCGAATCGCTCGATTGTCTCGATTATCTCGAATCGCTCGATTGTCTCGATTATCCCGATTGTCTCGATTATCTCGAATCGCTCGATTGTCTCGATTATTTCGAATCGCGCGATTGTCTCGATTATCTCGATTGCAACAATCGAGTCCAACTTAAATAATCGAGATGTTTCGAGATATTTGAACAATCGAAACAATCGATTTTAATATCTCGTAATCGCGCATCACTAAAAGAAACTACTAACGAAGTTCGGAAATTGGTCATCAAACATCACAAAAACGGGATGTCTGTGCGAGAAATTTCGAAAATCATCGGTAGAAGCCATTCGACTGTTCATGACATCATTAAACGGTTTGAAATTAATAAAAGTATTGAAAATAATCCTAGATCCGGACGGTCGAAAAAATCTTCAGAGACAGATGAACGGTGGATCGTGCAGCAAGTAAAGAAAAATACCAAGCCGAGTGCGACAAAATTGACATCAGAAGTGTCTAACTACCTCCACATTACTGCAAGTGCAGAATCTGTGAGAAAAGTTCTATGGAGTGAGGATTTTAACGGCAGAGTTCCACGCAAAAAAACCTTTTGTAAATAAGAAAAATCAGCTAACGCGACTTAAGTTCGCTAAAGAGCATAAATCGCGTGGCTTTTCCTATTGGAGCACAGTGTTATTTACTGACGAGAGCAAATTTAATGTTTTCCGGTCAGATGGACAAACATAATATGTGTGGAGACGACCAAATGAGGCGTTCAAACCTGTTAACCTTCAACCGACCGTAAAAGATGGAGCTAGATCATTGATAGTTTGGGGCTGTATGGCGCCTCTGGACCAAGAAAGCTAATTTTTATTGATGGCATAATGGACAAGTACATATCCATTTTAAAAGAAAATATTAAAGAAATTGGGCATTTCGGAGACATTTTCTTTCTATCAAGACAATGACCAAAAACACAAAGCTCACAATACGCGCATGTGGTTATTGTATAATTGTCCTCACGTAATGGAAACGCCCTCAAAATCTTCGGATATAAATGCAATCGAACATGTGTGGGCCTATTTAGGAAACAAATTGATATCGCGGGTAGTTTCTTCGAAGGCCGAGCTTAAAATGGCTCTGAAGGACGAATGGAAAAAAATCGATCCCTCTTATTGCAGGTCGTTGGTGAAATCTATTCCAAGAAGGCTGGAAGCCATTCGGAAAGCCAAAGGTTTTCCAACAAAATATTAAAATAAGAAAAAAAAAAAACGTTTTTATACTTAATTTACTATCATTATTTGAAGTGTCCGAATATTTAATTGGAATTTAACAATCATATATTATGAATCAAAATTTTTTTTGTAAAAAAAATAGAAATTTTTTTTTCTTATTTTATAAACTATTGTTACCTAGTAAATATATATATGCATTTCATTTTTTCCTAAATTGATTCTTTACAAAGTTCCAGACAAAAATCTTCACACCGCGGTACTCTCCGATTACTTAATTGAGCCACTATATGTAGGTGAAGTTCATTTTTCTAGTTCTGTAAACCAATTCCATAATAGTGCAATAATTATATCTACATCTTCGATACTTGAAGCTATGTTAGTTTTGGATAAGAACTACAATCTATACCCAGAACTAACTTTTTCACTTTCTTCATTCATTCTCTTTCACTCTCCTCATTCCATAGTGGTAACTTTTTTATATGAATTATTATATATGAGTTTAATTATTATAAGCCTGTGTAGTGTTATGGACAGAGCACTGGCTCTTAGAGTGTGGAGTCTCTGATTCGAATTCAGGTTCGAAAGAGAGACAAATTTTTTATTTGGGCAAGCCTAGACTTGAGGTATGTTTCATTTTCTTGGACATATTAAGATAGTCTTTACATCAAAACCTTTGACTAACCTAACATCGTTTATGTTACAATGCTGTTTGAAGCTGGAGCCGACTACTACTTCAGAACGGAAGCTATAAATGTCTACAAGAAGGTTTCCTATCACCACTTTTGTGGTGTATGCTAATCGACTCCCTCCTAAAAGACGAACTTCTTGATAAAAGAACGGCTTCACACTTAAACTTATGCTGATGAAGTGGTCACACTAGCAGCCAGTAAGGAGCTGAAAGTCCTATGTAGAAATATAAAGCATGATCTAGGTAACGATCATAAAAATCCGATATTGTATGCTCGCAAGAAGTTAGCTACAATGCAAAGGAGTGTGAGCCTGGGTATCTGTGGTGCTATGAGTACAACACTTGAGGCTGCCCTTGATCCACTTCTCTATCTGCTTCCACTCGATATTCAAATTCGGAGAGTGCCGATGAGTCCTGCCCGCAGGAAAACTCTACTTAGTCTATGGGTAAGAAACAATGACGAGGGGCACTGCTCTATTGGAGGTTTGATCCAAAAGATCTCTCCGCTTCTCGTGATACTTTCGGACATTCGAGCGCCCCTAATCGATTTCTGGAGAGAACATGAAATAATCTATTTGACTGGAAGCACCGAGATGTCTGCACGAGGGGATATTGCCAAATCTTTGCAACGAGCGGTTCGAATACAGATTTCTCTCTGAAAGAATGTTTCTGTTTTCTAAGCAGAAATATTTGCTTGCTGGGTAATTGATGAAAAGAGCAGATGAAAACGTATCGGTTTCTGCAGCGACAGCCAAGCCGCGGTGTTAAAGGAAACGAAATTGTTGATCATATTACGAAAGAAGTCTTAACGCTTCCACTACAGGGTCCCGAACCTTAGATGCGGGCCACATTTAAGGATGTCATTTTTCGCAAGTGGGTAGTCGATATTCATAAAGAGAGATGGCTATCTTCTGATATGGTCCAGAAACCTAATCTTGGGAGTGGCTTAGCTAGACTAGGAGGAAATGCAAAGCTATGGCATACATACTGACTAAATACAACCATTTTAGAAGACAAAAGAAGATGTTGTACGGTATAATGTTTGTTCATGCTGCTTGGAAGAGGCGGACTTTGTGTAGCATTTTCTGTGCGAATCCCAAGCGTACACTCGTATCAGATACCAGAGCTTCGGCTAGAATGCTACGTGTACACAAAGGATAGCCTCTTATCTCCTATCATCGATCCTTAACAATAGACCTAGAGAGCTCTGGTACGCTTGAGTATAAGTACAATCATTCATTTTGGCCTGAGTGCTTAAAGCCCTTTCCTTCAACAAACTGTCACTCACTTAAGGGGGGAAATACATGTAAAATGGAAAAGAAATTGCTTATTTCAGATTGACTTAAAATATATATATTGTTTATTCAGAAAATTTTTAATATTAAATCCTCAAAGTACATATCTTATAGTAAATGAAAATATTTTTTTAATAACTTTTTAACACAAAATGGAGGCGATGCGAGCAAATGAAAAAAACACATCAAAAACAGCCTCGTACAACTTAACGCCTTTTCCGAGAAACTTGCAGCGTTCAGAGAAAAAAAAATATGCTAATGAGATCTATAATTCATAGGTGAACCAATAAAATTTAGAAAAAAAAATCAAATTTTTACATTAATATTAGATTTAAAAAAAAAATCGATTTTTTTTCAAAAAAATCACGTTTTAAACATTGGTAAACTAATTATTTTTCCGAAATTACAAGAAAATGTAGGTTCAACGATGAGATAATACTATTTTGTGCATGTGATATAAATTTGAGCCGAATAGGTTCAATATTTTTTGAGATATCTTGTACGGAAATTGAAAAAGTACTACTTTGAGAAAAACGCGTTTAAAGTTCTAAAGCTCCACCGACCTGGGGAACGCCGCGCTGTCTATAACTGGCTATAACTCGAGAACTAATACGAGTATCGCTTCAAAACTTCTTTTGGTATATTTTAAGAGTATTTCGAACACTTTGATGCAATAAAAAAAATCGTTTTTGTTTTAGCAGTTACATGTATCTCCCCCCTTAATCTCAGCAAATTATGTTAGAACATATTGAAAAAAAAACTGATTTCTAAAAGATTTGATATGAAAAACAGCAAAGTAATCGTATTAAAAATTTTAAATACTTGAAAAGTCGCTTCTGAAGCTGAATGGAAATTTTTTTACATTTACTACAGAAGAAATTGATTATTAGCCAGCACTGACCACAGACTGAGTTAAGATTGACATAGTGACATGTTTTGGTAAAATCACTGGGTCGCTTAATTCGGCCAAGTTGTCTTGCATGGTTCAAATGATGTTAATGAATGTGTAGCTAAACCATCGCGGCATGAATAAAATAAGATGTATTGTTCAGCCAAAATAAATTTCGGGCTTTTGTTAATTAAAGTTGCTGAGGACATCTTAGGAAAGGAAATTCGTATCAAATTAAAATGATTAATTTCACAATTCACTTTGTCGTCCCACTTCCCCCACTTACCAATTTACTAAAATTTTAACTCAAAGACCATTCTAATTCATCACTCCACGCACCACCCTCCATAAGCTCTCTTCTTTGGTAATCCTCATGAAGCAGAAACAATTCAACAACAAAAAATGGATCAGATAAATTATAAAACACACTTCCCATGATCATTTTACTTTCAAGCTTCGCACGTTTCCATTTCCAAGTGCCCAAAAATGAATTCAACAATTAAATCGAATTATTGTCTCGAAATTCTATGTTCGTCTTGTAAAACACGTTCTAAAGCCCCTAGATACTTTTATCGATTTACAATTTTCTTCATTTTACACACGAAAAGAGACGACAATTGTTGTTGGTATTTTTCAAAAAAAAAATCTATGGCTCTTAGCAAAGAGACAGCACAACGACATCAGACCATATCGTACCAGAGACTACTTTCACAGGCTCTTTCGCTATCAAGTTAAAAATATCTCCTATTGGTCCATTAGATGATTCAAGTAAATTAGATATCGTCGACGTCGTTTTCGTTGTTGTCGCCGTTTTGTGACACACAAAACATTTTCTTCGATGCGATAAAGGAAACAAAGTTGACATGGTGGTACGTATCAGGAAACCAGAAGAAAAGAGTCAGCCTATCGTTCTAATTGCTTTAGTGGCATATATTTGTTGTCATCAAGACGATGAAGACGGCAAATGATACTGAATAGAATCGATTGTGTTTTTTTTATTGCTGTCCTTTTTTCGAGGACTATGGTCCTAAGATGAATTGAGGGAATAGGGAAAGAATTAAATTTAATTTTGAAAGAACAAGGACATAAGGTGGCTTATTATTTAGTGGTGGGCGAAGCTAAGTAGGTGGCAGGCAACAAAGAAGGTGTAATAAAGAAAGAGAAAATCGATTTCAGGAAAATGAAATAAATGATTGAATTAGATATGGCAAAAATTATACAATTACTTTTGTGAAAAGGAAAAAAAATATAGCTAAAACTGAAATATCTAAGTATCATGTTTGGAGCTAAGCTAAATTTAAAAAGAAATCATCTTTCGACACTATAAACGAATCAAGCCAATTTTTGGTCTCTGAAGTGAAGTTTTTCTGAGCGAGATGATTCAAACAAGAATTATCAGAAAGGGTAAGGTTTGGAGAATACGGTGGTGGTTGAAATGAGACACCTTTTCAGTATTTTCTATGAAGTCAGAAAAGAGAGGTAATTATTGGCGAGCATGCAAAGGTATTTAGGAACCCATTCAACAGACGGCACGTCACTGGAGATAAGGAAAGTAGTTGACAGAGTAGGGTGAATTAAACAATTCAGCAAAAAAACGTTCATACGTAATCAGTGATGTACACAGAGGGGGCAAATTGTAAATGCCCCCTCAATTGCATAGCTGCCTTTGAAACAAAAATCACTCTTGTGCCTTTGCAGTACTTCAATGAAAATTAAGAAATGTGTGTGGCGACAGAATATGGTGTTTAGGTGAACTCAAAGCTCGGTGCGCGGTCCTTCGTCCGAACTTGGATTCGAACCAGGGACCCCACACCCAAGAAGACACTACTTTATCCACTAGGCTACTCAAACCATCTACAGTAGAAGCAAGCAAAATTTCATGTAGCTTGTAGCCGCATGTAGCCGCGAACATTTCGATACGGAAATGACAGTCAGCAACGTTTGCAAAGTTGTTTGACGCTGCTCTGAAAATATTTCCGCTGAAGCCGTGTGAGCTCTTCAACGAGAATACCAGCAGAAATGATGATTTTGCAGGAAGCAATATTCAGTTGATTGATGGGGGTGAGTTTGACGCACGATGATGATGAAGGTCAAAAGCCAAGCTTAGATGTGATGAATTCTAGAATACCCTCCGATGTTACTCCATAAGTCACGCGAGTAATGAAAGTTTGAGGTGGAGTATCAGCCTGTACAAAAGGAACTTTGAACGTTAAAGTGGATTTCTTTGACCAATCCGATACACGAACGGAAATCTGATTACAGAGGTCAGATTGGACAAGTGGATGATGCTGCTTGAGAAGACATTCATCGAGAAATAGTCTGCGAAATTTCGGGGATGGAATTTGCAGCGTGGTAAGGCTCGAATAGTAACCGCAATAAGACAAATTGAATTTGGAAAGAAGAGAGCGGATGAACCTGCGGTTTATAAATTCATCAATTAAGGCAGTATTCTGGTCTAGAGGCTTGATTTTGAGGTGATTTTACGGACGCAATGAAAAAAAAACCATAAACATTTTTGGGATATATTTTTTACCAGCCTTTTATTAAAAAAAAATTGATCTAGAGACAGGCTGGCGAAGTGAAGGCTCAAAAAAAAACTTGTCTCATGGTCGACATGATTCCAACCTGCCTGGTGGTCCGAAACATACATTTTAGGTGAATTCTGTAATAAGAAGAATGTGAAATTCGTCTGACGTAGGCAATTTGAATAAACATTTTTTTCACAAAATGGGGTCCATGTAAAAAAAAAGTCGCCTTTTTGCCTCATTTTTTAACTTTGGGGATTTTTAATAAATAGCAGAAAAAAAAATTGAAAAATCCCTACGTCAGACGATAACCAATAATGTTAAGAGGGTTTGTGCAAAATTTCACGTAAATCGGTTAATTGCAACTAGAGATATCATGTCAACCGTATCGGGAAAAGTAGTTTCGAGAAAAACGCGTTTAAAACTTGGAGTCTCGTTTCGGGCAGTTAGTTGGCGTGTCACAAAAATAGCTGTAACTCCAAAAATAATTCGAATTTCGGAAAATCCACTTAAAGGCTTATTCTTAAAGGTCTAAACTTTGTAAATATGCAAACAAAAAAAATCGATTTGATCAAATTTCTAGACCAGAATAGCCCCTTAAGTATTTAAAATGTGGGCACCATATTTGACAACAATATTCGAGAATACTACAGACAAAAGAGTTGAATCGATCTATTTGAATATTTTAACATCGTCTGCATCACAGCGTAAGAAGTTAGTTCCTAACCAGCGTACCAACTCCTTCCATTTTCCCAAAAAACCACTTTGACCTTGAAATTGCGCCTTCATTTACGTAATACATTATATGTCAAAGCAACCTGAGAGTGTGTTGGTGTTTTGTGCGAGAGTGAGTCGTATGTGAGCAACGAAAAATCTAGCCTTAGTATGAAGCTGTCGAATCTTTTCTTACATCTCTTTCTGCTCTATGCGATTTTTTCCAATGTTCCAGTCTGATCAACAACACAGTCTCAGGTTAGATCACTGGAATTTTGGTTCGTATATAGATACGGAGTTGGTACGCTGGGTAGGAGCTAACTTCTTACGCTGTGGTCTGCATACAGAAGAGAAAAGGAGTTTAAGAGACAAGGTAAATCATTTCTGAAAATTAGGAACAGCAAGGGACCAAGTATCGATCCTTGCAGAATACCTGAGGTGGGATAGAAGGGAGCAGAAGAAAAGGAGCTCACAGTTACAATACAAACCAGCAGAGTAGCGAACAATCGAGACCATATCTGTTCAATTTCAGAAACAGAAGCTCCTGGTTGACAGAGTCATACGCCTTAGAGAAATCAGTGTAGAGTAAATTCACCTGTCTTTGCTGATCGACAGCAAGAGCAATAGTGTGAGTGAGCGCAACTTAGTAACAGTAGATTTGCTTTTCACAAATTCATGTTACTCGTTGGAGAGCTAGAATCGAGAGAAATCATGAAGTATTTAGCTTCTAAAGGGATCGTACGATATGAAAGGAGCGCTATAAAGTTAATACGAAACGACGAAAAAGATGAGAAAGTTACAAGTGAAAGAGGGTTTGTTGGGAGAAAGAAGATGAAATAAAACGAACAAAGAGATCATAAGTCTCTTCAGTTGCGATGGCATGTGTTTCATCAAAAAACATATTATGAGAGATAACATGGGATTTTTTCCAAGAATAAATAAATGACTAGAGGAGTTTCGACTTTCTGGAACTAATAGAATCGTTAACTCTGGCAATGTAGGCACGATTTGCCTGTTGAGCGCCCCTTTTTGTATGAGAACGTGTTTTTTTGAACTCAAAATGGTTATCAGACAGGGCAGTAGCAACTTCTGAGCCTAACTAGAGAGCATCGTTAGCCTTTCTGGGACGGTATGTGCGAGTCAAACGAGAAATAAAATTTGATAAGAAAACGCAAAGACAACAGGGAGCCTTGTCAACGTCCGAACAGCAAAGAAATGAATACCAGTAAATATTGTATATTTCGTTCGTCATTCCGTTCAAGTCTGCTTTATGGAAGTTGAAATAAGAAAACGAAGTGGCTTTGGACCTAATGTCACATCCAGACTGTGGGCCATGATGTGGTCCATTGTGAAGACGGGTGATGGCTTGCAGTGGCCAATAATTGCGATGGCCGCGGGCTTTCGGAGCGGTTTTTCACACACATCAAAGCAGGCCTTCATGCGCAGCCGAAAAATCATGACTGCCACATCTAGTGGCCCATTGTGTGGAGGCAACTTTGTGATGGTGGCCATTATTGCGACGATTGCAACGGCTGATGATGGTCTACAGTAAGGAGACAGCATAAGAGAAAGATGAAGAGAAAGTTATAAAAGTACAGGAGGTTTATGTGGATTGGCAGAAGCATAACGTGCAGCAACGGAATCCAAATAAACTGAAAATTTTCTATATCTTGTGAAGTTTTTCATATCTTGCATTTCCAATATTTTTTGATAAGACACGATTTATAATTATCACGAATAGAATTCACTTTAATGAAAACCAATGAAATCTTTTGTTCACCTTTTACTTGCTCTCGGTACTTAATCCTATATATTTATTTCTATATTCCCTCCCTTTTCAATGAAACCAACCAATCTTTACCTTCTCATCATGAATTAACTCATATTGAAAACATTATCCATCATCATATTTCTCTGCCCTTACCTACTACTACAACTCCCATTAAATTCAATCTCATTACGCTTATGAATGGAATATCCCTGCATAAATTCATATCTACGTATCTATGCTCGTTTTGCTCTTTTACTTGGCTGGGTGACCTTAACATCATTAGTCAGTACCAATTCTATATCTATGGCCTCTCTCTCTCTTAGTCTTTTCTGGAAAGCATTTACAGGGTCAAATAATGATTTGTTATTCACTGGCATAATTCAACAGAAAAAGAAGTAAAAGAAGAAAATTGTATCAAATTCACAAAGGACTAAAATATTTATTAAGATCATGCTAAGGAATATCTGTAAGTTGCTTAGGAATGACAAGAGCAAGTAAACGATGGAAGGGAAGCAAGTTCAGGTCATATGTAGTAGCATAGATCTCTAAGTTATTTCTTGTAAATTATTATGAAAACAGGAAGAAGGAGCAGGTCAGGTCGTAGCAGTAACATCCTGTTATGTGAAAATTTATGGCTTTCAACAGTCGCTACAAGCTTTGGGGGGGCTTCATGATCGAATGAAAAAGGTCACACAGTCTTCGTAGAGTATGGCTACAGGAACAGAAAATATTGACTTATTTTCATTTCACTGTTAGTGGGAGTGAATTGAGGACTGAAAGCTTAGTAGTTCTACATACAAAACAGGTATTTCTCTGGTGGCGAAATGAAAATGAGATGTTTCGAAATGTCATAAGAAAATTATCTGAAAATTTATTAAATTCAGATAAATTTGAATGCATGCGTATGTGTGTAATTTATTCTTAAGAAAAATAAAACGATTTCATTTTGATTTGATTTGTGGGATGTCTCTTTATATAAGCACTTTTTGTAAGCCTGATGGCAAGGTTAGAACTCTGTTATTCGAGACATGTGTTTACAGCATGATCTTTTCGTATATATTTCATGGAGACATTAATTTCAAGTATCTCCTACATTCACGGATGCACGGAATTTCGTAGGAATATTTTAGACTTGATTTGAATTAATGAAGTTAAAAAATGTTTGTTGTTTTGCCAATAATAAGTAAAAGCAAGCTGAAAGCGTAGCCGAGTGTGGGTGGCAGAACATTTTGCTATTAAGATATCTGATGCAACTACAATGGAAGATGGTATCCTTTCATTCCTAGGCCCAAAACACACAATAGTTCGAATCAAAAGAGTTTTCCAATGAGTGAAATATATTTTAAGATATTTTGACTTATTGAGAATGAGGATGTTGACAGAGCATCAGCTGTTCAATGTGCAAAAGTCATTTTGATGATATTAGCAATATTTCATGAGCATTAATCACTTCATCTTGAAGTCATCCGCTCCGCATATAAAAAGCAAGATGAGTTTACTGACGGAAGAATGCCATTTATAAAAAGCAAAAACATTAGGGGACCCAGAATGATTCTTTGCGGAACTCCAAAAATGAGACGAAAGGGAGTTGAAGAACATGAATTGGTTGCAACTACAAAGATGCGGCCATGTACATAAGAAGAAACTCTAGAAAAAAGTAAATCAGGGAACCCACAGCCTCCCAGCTCCAAAAACAGTAGCGTATAATGATTGGAGTCAAATGCTTTAGAAAAGTTAGTACACAGAACATCTACTTGTCCTTAATTAGTCAAAGTGGATGCTACAATGCTTGCGAAAGACAAAGATTCATAAAAGTGAGTTGGGCTGGATAAAAGGATACAGCTTATTACACACAGTGCGCTCGAGAAGGTTGCTGAATTACGGAAAAGGGAAATGTGACAATAGATGGCTATGCTAGCACAGTCACCAAACTTTATGTGGAGTTGAGTTATGTTGCAGTTTTTCATTTCGATGCAATATTCGGAAAGGTTACGAGTAAAGTAAAAAATTATGGACAGAAGAACACACAACGAGAAGGAAAGTAATTTCGCCAAAACAATGGAAATGCGGCCATAACAATCAGTATTTTTATCAATAATTCGACTTTTAGAGGATGAAGATGAAATACGAGGAAAGGAAAAGGAAACATTAAACGAAGTAAGAGCGGAGAGAGGAAAAATAGTATGTAAAGAGCTCACAATAACCGACGGTATTGAAGTATATTTATATATTTATAAAAAGTATATTTACCGGAATACTATAGAAATTTTTAAAGGAAAAAAACCAGAAACACCTGGGTGAATCAACGCTATCGAAATTCTTGAGTGAAGCCAAATTAGAAACGCATTTAGCTTCGAACCATGATCTCTTAAATTCAATTACGTCTACTTCAGGACCCGTATTCTTGTGCTTAATGCGAGATGAATCTTTCGCTCTAAAGCGACAGCAATTTTTAAGTCGAGCCACGGAAGCCTTCCAATTTATTACTGTAACCAGTCGGTTTGGAGCGAGGAATGAGATCAGAAAGGAAAGATTTAATATTTCGGTAGCACCGCCAAAGAGGATAAATATATTAATACTATTTATAAGGGCAGTTTCATGGGTCTATGACGTTTTGAACTTCCCGCCCAGCAAGTTTGAATACAACACCGCTCCCTTCAACTACCATCTATAACTAGACTACTGTCATATTTTATGCAAGCTACAGCATTTTTTTTGTGTTTGACAGCCATTGAAAGTAGACAACCTCGTGTATTTTAATCAAAATGGAAAAAAAGAGAATTTCGTGTTCTGATTAAGCATTACTTTTCGCGAAACAAAACCGTTACCGAAACCAAGGAAAGGCTTAATAAATACTATGGAGACTCTGTACCAATAATTTCAATGGCTAAAAAGTGGTTTACAGAGTCCCGTTGTAGTCGTACCAGCACATGTGACGCCGAACGTTCAAGTTGCCCAAAAGAGGTCATCACGCCAGAGATCGTCGATAAAATCCATGGAATGATATTGGATGATCGGATTATGAGGCTGGGGCCGTAAGCATCTCAACTGAGCGGGTACATCACATTTTGCACGAATATTTGAACATGAAGAAGCTATCCGCGAGATGAGTGCCTCGATTACTCACATTTGACCATTAGCGGCACCGTTTGACCACTTCGAAGGAGTGTTTGGCAATGTTTAGCCGCAATAAGAATGGGTTTTTACGCCGTTTTGTTACCATAGACGAAACATGGATCCATCACATCACACTAGAGACCAAGGAACAATCCAAACAGTGGATTTCTTCGGATGATCGTGCACTAAAGAAGGCCAAGGTGAATCAGTCGGCCAACAAGGTCACGGCAACAATTTTTAGGGATGCACGCGGTGTCATTCACATTGATTAGCTGGAAAAGGGTAAAACAGTTGCCGGCGAATATTATATAGAGCTTCTGGATAGATTCGATATTGATTTGAAGCAGAAATGACCGCGTTTGGCAAAGAAAATATTATGTTCCATGAAGCCAAAACATGGATACACACGTATGTAGTCACCATAGCAAAAATCCATAAATTGGACTACGAACTGTTATCCCATCCAGCATATTCACCAGATTTAGTCCCCTGCGACTATTTCCTGTTTGCAAACCTGAATAAATGGCTGGGTGGTAAGAGATTTGGGTCAAATGAAGAAGTAATCACTGAAACAAACGCCTATTTTAAAGGCCTTGAGGAAACCAATTATTTAGAAGGGATAAAAATACTGGAAAAACGCTATACTGAATGTACTAAAAGGAGACTATGTTGAGAAATAAAATGCTTTTTTGCCGAAAATAAAGTCTTTCATTGAAAAATTCACTGACTTATCAAACTACCCTCGTATTTGCGAAGTCATACTAGAGAAATTTGCTTTCAAGAATGGCATCAAATTTCTATAATCTCTTTTTGTATTAATCTGTTTACTTTTCCAAGGAAGAAGGCTTGTCTCGTTGTAAAGTATTTGCCGTCTTCAACTGAATTTCGGTAAATAAGTTATCTTATACGAGAACGCTTAATTACGGCGAAAATTCGTCTTTCTCTGACCTGGAATTACCTTTGCCCTGTACCTAGTAATATGTGTAAACTTTTCACTATTGTGGTTGGTTGGAACTAAAAATTCTAGTCAATACTTGCCTGTTGTTTATGTTAGGGCTCTCCTATATCGCGGATAATAACATCAGCCTTCATAGTTGAATCTGCCACTCATCTCTAAGGTACCGAAGCAGATGGGTTGTCGCCACTCTGCTGTGGTGTAGATTTTTTTGGTTCACCTGCATTTCGGTTTTGTCCGACACTAGTTAAATGGTGATCCTATTGTTGGTGTTTAGCTGCGCCAATTAAATTATGTTCCACCGATTGATCTTTAAGTTCAACGCTTAGTATAATCTGCAGGTGGAAACCTATAAATCCAGATTGTGTTTCTTTAAGAGGCACAGAGCCTCAAGAATTTCTGAGTGAGGTACCGCCACCTTAGTCGTAATCAACTCGGGCGCAGACATCTTCTCCACAATTTCTAGCCTCGAATATTCTTCGCAGATCCTCAAAACGGTTGGCTGAAGTTAATCTGTCGTAAAGACAACGCTGCAGGTGCTCGTAATGCGAACGCGTACAATGTTGCAGCTTTCATTGATCCGGTAAACACGAATGTTCCTTTGTAATACTCTAAAGGATAATTTTAGCCACGTTACTTCGAGTCTCCACTCCAGCTGCTCTTTTTTGATTAAGACGAACAATTTGAAATTACTTGCAGCCACGTCCCTGAAGGACAGAACTGCCGTCTCTTGACTTGGCTTCTTCGTTCGCTTGTCTTTCGGGGAGGCTTTACCCTCTGGGCATTGACACATGCTCGCAGCCATAGAAGGTCGTTTCACGTGACTGTCTTCAAGTTACCTTTTGGACTCTTGGTTGCTCACCTTGTTTCTTTCTTCTTGAAGGTTAAGTGCTTCGTTAAGTGCTCCGCCTCGTTCCTTTAGAAGGCTCAGTCGTCGCTTTCTTTGCAGTGGCTTGCAGACACTTGGAACCGCTTAAATTTCCGGTTGCTGCTATCTCATTTCCGGTGATCTGCGAATTTTTGAGCTCCCTCTCACCCATCTGGGTTACTGCTCTGCTAAGCGCCGGTTCGCTAATTGCCACTGGTGTTAACATAAATAACGTTTCCTTAGGCCCGCGGCAAGTTTCCTAAGTTGCTGCTCTGCCGAGTGGCGCTGCTACATTTTTCAAACTCTCAGTAACCTCCAAACCGGGTCCCTCAGCAATTATAGTTGCTTTGTAAAAACAAAAAGTTCTACATTTCATTTTTTTCTATGATAATGCCAAAGCTCAGGGGATTGTTCTTTGAAGCGAATGCTTAGCGATGGCGGTAGGGAGACACATCTGGGAGAAGCCGGTATCAATTATTCCATTATTCTTTTAAGTGCCACATTTATTTCTTATTTTCTAAAGCGCTTGTGTTATGCCTAGTCGCTACTAAAGCTTTTAATGTGGCACTTAATTAATGGAGCGCTGGTATTATGCCCAGTCGCCGACGTTTAAGACAACGTAAGACGAACAAATACAGACATGGGCGCGGCGGGATTCGAACCCGCGGGCAGTAGATCGCTGCTTCGGACTGACGCGATATAGCTATAAGCTATAAAATCTCAAAAGTTGTTTACTATAATTAACTATTACCAGAGAATCATGCTAGATTTTGACTCAAATGTTTACAGATACTCTGGGAAAAAAATATTATTTTGAATTCAGGCATAGATTTTTTGTTAGTTTCGCTAAATTCTGCTCACTTTCATTTCTAATCATTTCTTCCCAAGTGCTTCTTTGTCTACGCCTTGCTTATTATCTTATCTATGAAAGTTAATGTTCGTCCTAGTTCTTCGCTGAATACAACATAAGCTGACCTCGTATTAATGCATAGCTTGCTGTTCATCCAAACGAACAGCTCAAATAGCTGACTGCTACAATAATAGCAGAAATTCAGTTAACTGAACCGGATTATTGACAAGATTAAATTCGTCCCAAATCGATGCTTATCCCCGTTCGGGACCAGCATTGATATGTTTAATAAGAACGAAAGCATACATTTATGTGCCATGTTTCGGTACATGACAGACATCGTTTCGTAAGTGATGCTAATTGAAGCGAAAATAGAAAAGACAAAATTAGCGAAATGAGAAGAAACCCGTTGGATGTGATATCCAGCACAATATCCAGAAAGAATATTGTATTTTGTATGAGTCGCTTAGACTGTTCGTTTTAGTTACCATCGAAAAACTCTTGTGGCACATTTATACGGATAATAAGTAGAACGTGCATATGTACGTCTACACACACATGGTAATATCCTTGCTGTTCCATTCATGCGTGATCTCCACAATATAGCAGAAAATGAATAAGTAAGAGGCATTTGGAGAAAATAGGTAGTAGAATGTTTGGTGATTTTTGAAGTAGGCAGTGTTATACCTATCGATCGTTTGTAGACGCACATACAAGTCGAAACAGGATACTTGTCGGCTGAAAGCTGTCATTTCGCTGTCGATTTCATCAATTTGCTTCAAATGATTGGAAATGATTTAGCATCGTATAAACGTTCGGTTGTTGGTTTGTTGTTGAAAAATGTTTTTGTCAGGATATTTTTCATTTGCAAGGATCGAGTATGTGTAGTAGGAGTGTGTAGACGATTTATGACTTGGAAGTAATAGATGCTCCGATGCGAAGATATTTGTTTGTTTTCAAAGAAAACGGAATGTTATTTTCGGTATTTGTCGTGCCAAATTTTTTGTATGTACGTATGTAGGTTGACTTTGTTACTGTAAATAAAGCACAATTTAATTCAATCCATGAAAGAAGTGTATAGCCAGCAGCTAGATTTATTTCGAATTTGTAAATAGAGCGTGAACTGTAACTTTTCTCCATGTAAATTGAACTGACACTAAAACTTGTTTCGAAAAAGAAACAATAGCTATTATTGCGGTTTAGATTAAATTGGAAGTAGCATTGTCTCAAGGCCAATAAATTCGAAGCGCCATCAGACTTTTCGGCTCTTGTGGAAACAGCTGTGAGGACCGCAAGGTTTGGCGGTCATGTAATGATGATGCCAACCGTTCCCGCATACACTGCCACCATCGCGGCAGCACTCACTTTATTGCTTGCAGTCAACAAGTCAATTCAGCTTAGCCTAACCTTTGTTTTGATTATAAGGTCTGTTTCCGTACTTCAGCAAACTGCAGCAGTAACAGAATTTGGCAGCTTGATTATTTTTGTGGTGGGGGAACATTTGGGAAAAGTACAGAAACGCGCTGCTGCAACTTGCTGCAAGTAAGAAGAAGACACTAAAAGTGACAGCTGCGTTGATTTGAACTTCGAAAAACGTTCTTGCGGACATTTTGTGTGTCATGATCACAGCCCACACACCAGATGAAGCCATCATCTGCATTGGAAACACCTTGTAAACATATCCTTTTCCATCTAGAAGATTATCATATTTTGCTCGTGGGCAATTATGAGTTCCATTAATAGGTATAATGGAGCCCATATCAAATATTAATGGAGCCCATATCAAAATTGATCCGCCTGCGAAACAAAATTTATAATTCATCAATATTATTATGCCTGCAAAATAAAACAACAGCATATTCCCCCCAACAATACATTTCATTTTCAGTTGCAATGACTAACAAGTTCAAAGGACAAATCAGTTTTGTCCTTATTAAAACCTAGCCTCCACCGAAGCCCATCATATACAAATAAGTGCACACCATGCACTAAATATCCACCATTGGATATTTTGTAATAGCAATAAAAAAGTTGTGCGAGAAATATATTCCGTTTTCATTGGAATATTGCACAGAAAAGATTTTTCTTCGCGCGCTCATTTGAATATATATACATTTCAAAGCCTCGCGCCAAGCCTATCGTAGTCGATTTGACAAGCTGCAGCAAAATGCCTCAGCTCAATTCGGCTGTAATTTTCTACAACTTTCTGAAAGAGGGGAAGCGATGACGTCAAAGAGATTTTGCTTGCAGCAAAAGTACGGAAACGACTTGCTGCGAATCTATTTTAATATATTATAATAGATTCAAGTACGGAAACAGACCTATCGTTTACTGTCAGTTAATAAATGGATTATTAGTTTCAGACTTTATCGGTAGTGCTATTTCATTCGCTACATTGGTGGTGTCAGAAGTGTGATTGGGGGGGAGTATTGCGGTCCCCTCACAGCATACATATGCAAGGTGCGCCATCTTTTATGTCAGTATGAAAACATTGAATAACTTTGACATTTGTCAACTGATTGACTTGATTAGACATGTTTTTGAAACGTCAATTCAGTACAATTTTAACCATGAATTGCTTCGCACCGAAACAACGCGCCAAAATAGTGATACTGTACATTGAAAATAGTCGTTCAGCTGTGTTAACTCAACGTGCATATCGTCGAAAATATGGTGACTTACAGGCACTGTCTGATAATCACACTATTCGTCGTTTGGTGTCGAATTTGCTTGAGCACGGGACAGTGGGAGATCGTCAACATGCAGTTCATCAATGTCCAATTCGTTCCAATGAACTGATTGAAGCGGCCAGAGAAGGCGTTGCCCAGAACCCAAAAGTGTCGTATCGGTACCGCGCTCAGAATTTTGGCGTCAGTGGAACCACTTTGCGGCACATTTTGAAGGACGATTTGCAGTTGTTTCCGTATAAAGTGCAATTAACACAAAGAATATTGCCAAAAGACCGTTCGCGTTGCTTGGAATACGGCCAAACAGTCGCTCGAATGGTTGACACTGAACCTGATTTTTGGCAGCAAATTTTGATGATCGATGGGACCCATTTCACACTCTCTGACGGCGTTAATAAGCAACATCACAACATTTGAGGAACGGAGAATCCACACGATATCCATGAAACGCCATTGCATGACCAAAAAGTGACTGTTTGGGCCGGTGTTTGCGCCAAAACCATCATTGGGCCATATTTGTTCAGACTAAACGAAACAGTTGGTGGAAATCGATTTCGGTGAATATTAGCTCATTATGTCTGTCCGCAAATGCGTAAAAAAGGTCTTGACAGTTACTGGTTTCAACTAGATCGTAAGCCATGCCAAACTGGAAATCAAATTGGAAATCTGCTGTCAAAAAGAGGCGACATTGACCCCCCAGATCTCCAGATTTGATCCCTCCGGACTTCTTTTTGTGGGGTTATTAGAAAAGTCGAGTGTACGACAACAACCCTCAGACCAGTGACGAGCTCAAGGCAAACATTCGTGCCGAAATCATCACTGTACCGCCCGAGATGCTCGAAAAGGTTTTGGAAAACGCAGAAAAAAAGAACATTTTGCTTTGGACAATAAAAACGGCAACTTAATTGATGTTGTATTCAAAAATTAGTCCAAATAAATTACATAGGACCAAATTGACTAAAAACACCTCATATATAGAAATCGGTTGTTTTTTTTCCAAAGTTATTCAACGTTTACAGTACGGAAAACTATCTGGGAATATTAAGATCTTGATGTAGACTTAATTAGATTGAATTAACCCAAGAAGTTGTCACTGACGTTATACAAGAAAAAGATAACAAGTACTCAGCCTGGCACAAAGACGGTGTCGCTATCAGTCTATTTGTACTAACCGTTCCCGCACCGCACCGTCACTATCGCCACGCATATACATCTTTGTCCTGAACAGCTGACCAACCCATTCGTGCCGTTGTCGAAGGCGAAGTCAATTACTTAAGCGTGGACATAAATTTTGACAAACCTCCAATATCTGGTCACCTTTTGTCGATTTTTGAATTCGAATCTTTGGATTTAAGGTTGATTTTTTATTGACAATTCAATTTTCAAATTCTAACCTTTATTGGCATCAAACAAACTTTTTAGCTCATAAGAAGGAACCGCTCATGTTAAATTAGCGTGAAATGAGTAAAGGCAGGTGCCAATGCCATCTGCATTTTAATTGCGGAAGCAAATTTTCACGCAAAGAAGTGAGTACTACTCTGGCAAAATTTTCGCTGAAACAATTTGAATGTGAAATTTTGTGTGGAAATTTCACGTGAAACCGAAATCAATACTAACCTTTACAGGGTTTGTATAAAAAGTATCAGAAAGAGTATCGAAAAAATAGATTTATTTCAGATATTGCCACAAAACCTTTAAATTCCTCAAAGTATATCTCTTGAACATCAACACACTTTTGATAGCGGCTTTTTCACGGCTTGAAGGCCCTTTGGTAGGCGCATTCTGGAAGGTCCTTAAGGGTACGCGTGGAAGCTTCTTTGACGGATCTTAGAGGGTTTCAGTTTAGGGAATAGCAAAAAGTCTGCTGGAGCCAAGTCGGGACTGCAGGGGGATCGTCGCGACGCCGTTTTGCGGTGTTTGTTTTACTCGTTCGTCAAGACCTTTGTGGCGAATTTTTCTCAGACATTCCGCATCTCTAAATTTTTAGTGATAATGATATGGGCGGTCATCTTACTAATTTTAATTGAATCTGCGATATGCGCACATTTAACCAGCGGTCTAAATTTAGCACTCCAAGTACTCGTTTTACGTTTTCGTCGGTTCTTGACGTCGACTGCCGTCCAGCGCGGAACTCGTTTTCTACACTCTTTTGGGCCATGTTTGAAGAGCTAGTGCCACTTAAGCACTGCTGTTTTTAATCTACTTTCATCCTTGAACACTTGGCAAATTACGCCTAATGTCTCCGTACCGATTTTCCCAATCTAACACAAAATTTTACAGCGTACCACAATTCAACCATTCGCTGTATTTTGAGCTTGCATCGAGTCACTCAACAGGCGACTGAGGCCTAGTGCTTTTTGAAGGTCAGCCTTCTATGATATTTACAAACCAATTTGGCTTGAATACGAAATTATCAATATTTATATGAATAAAATTCTGAACAGAGAAAATGTTACCTACTGAAACTATATGCATATTTGCACACTTGCACAGGACGAGTTTTATGGAGTATTGAAATAAAAAATAGGGTTTCTGGCTTAAATAAACGGTTTTTGAATGAATATTTTAAATACTCTCAGAATGTTTTGTCAAATGTTTCGACGAAACGAGTGGCAAGAGTGTAGGCCTGGCTTTACAATGAAACAAACCTTGTTCATAGGAAAAGTAAACAAATTACTACAAAAAAGAGATCAAATAAATTTGTCAACACAATTGTTGTTGCATGAAAATATCTCTGAAATTTTCAAATCTTGGTTTCGGACACTTTAAGATGGTTTATAAGGAGCTTTATTTTCGAACTCGTCAGCTGTAGGTACTCCACAGCTCGCGTAGTTCATCCTTTTAAGTCCACCAAGGGTTAGATATTGGTAGCTATGAAATTTTTCCTAAAAAATTTCGAAAACTGAAAACAGTACAATGGGTAGTTTACTCCAAAAAAACAAAAAGTCATCACAGGGAGTTAGACGACTTGCATCTCACGAGCTCAGGATAAATTAACGAGCAGGTTTCAATGACATGTACCCCGAGAAATCTGCAAGGAAAAACGCTACCGTATGGTGGAATGACAAACTTACGGAAGCAAAAGGCCGCACACGAAGAGCATATAACCAGAGTTGGTAACCAGTCAGTATCGTAGACAACAGTAGCCTCAGTAAGCCCACTGCAACGATTTGAATAGATGTGTCCTATCCCAATGGGTCAGCACGTTCAGGACTCTGACGTTAAAAGGTTTGCGTTTCTCAACTTTTCTCTATCGAATTTTATAATATTGGTGCGTTTTAGCATTGACAATTTATCTGGAGTCAAATATCAAATGCTACGAGAGGTAGCATATGTGCTGCCTAAACAAAGATAACTGCTTATACAGTACATATTATCGTTCTTCCTTAATTTTACCCCAAAATTAATAATCACTTCCATATTACTATAATACTCTTTTAAGGCTTCATCCCTTCTAACTAATATTCTTCCTATCTTATTCAAACCTATTTCACGTTTTTTTATCACTTTTACACATCCTTTCGCCATCGTTTCTTCCTCTCTTTCTTTAAGCCACACATCTTTCATGAATCTTCATACCTAACCTAATCCTACTTATCCCGAAACCAACTTGCTACCGTCTTTTCCGTAATCCTACTGAAATTCCCCATAGTAATCAACTCCTGTCAAATGTAAATTTCACGACGCAATCCTTTCCGTAGGTAGAGTGTACCTCGGATTCACTTTTTTTCGTGTCAATATTATTGTTGGAGCGAAGTATGTATGCCATACGCAAGGAAATCACCAGTAAGCCACGTCGTCTTCTTCTTCTTTTTGTTCTTTAGCAACAATAACAGCTCTGTGCACACGAAACTTTATTTCTTGTTCCGTAACAAAAGATATCGAAACATTGTGCATCCTATCCATACTCTCTAGACTATCTAGAGGTAACACGAATACCATATAATCTTGCATGTATATTTCTTCGGTCCGTAGTATTTAGTGTTTGTGTTGCATGTGATAGGCCAACGAAAGCAAGTACGATGGTTTACTTTTGTTGATAGACGATAGGATAGTTAAGAATAAGATGTAAAGTAACGATACAATATAGGCTTTTTGCAGATTACATCACCGGTACATAGCACCGTACTCTTGAATGTATGTTAAGAGTTTGTTGTGTGAAAGAAGCTGAGCTACATGTACACAGTTTTCGATTTGTAAGTTTCGGGGTCCCGGAAAAGTTTACAGGATAACCGCGTCAGTAGTGCAAGGATGCGAGCAAACATAAGGGTTGGAAAAAGTCATTGAATATCTATAGTTCTACGAACTGTAGTATGTCTTAATGCCATTTGAAACGACACTGAAAATTTGTTTTGAATTTGAAACGGGAAGTGTGAGTTTGCGGAAGTGGTATTTTCAGGACATTTTCTGGATTGAATGAATGCTGTTAGTTTTGTAATAGTTTTACGAAACAATTGGAGAGAGCATCATTTAATTTCGCTACATTGAACAAGTTTGAAACGATTATGTGCAACGTTGTGTCGATACTGAGGTTAATAGGAGGATGGAATTGCTTGTGAAAGTTTGTTTAGTGGATTAGTTGCTAGTAGCAAAAGTGGAGCTGATCTAAGTTTGAATGAAACGATTGCATAAATTATCATGTTCAATAAAGTCAAGCAAAGTTATACCCCAACAAGCCTTGGCGGGTTTAGGGGTTGATGCATTCAACCATCAACGTGAGCAAGTGTAAAGTGATTAGTTTCACGATTCACTTTAGCCCTGATTTAATCAGGTACCTATTCAAAGCTAGGTTAATTCTAAGGTTAGTGTGTGTTGCACCATCCAAACCTGGACCCTAACCAGGAACCCCACAAAGTGCAAAGACTGAAGCAATGTGCTGTAGAACGTACGAGAGTGACCATTTAGTTAAGATCGTTTTTATCATCTTAATATTTAAGCCGCATTGGATAATAGAAAATCATTTTCTATTTTTCCGTGAACCGTAAAAGATTCAGCTTACTTGAATGAATGAACGAATGAAAGCAAAGAACGGGTCGAAATGGCTCCTAGCACGATCTAGATAGCTCCTTTTGGGTTTATTCGGTCCCGTCAACGCTAAATCTTATAAAACCTCTAGACTCTTAATGAACTTGGTTATATCCCCGGACGGGAGCTTGCTAGTGTCTTAGATGAAAAGAATAGCAGAGCCAAAAGAGCCCTAATCTTCGTCTCACTAGTGCTGGATAGCTGGATTTACAATCTCTGTCGTCAATCCTCAATCTTGTCTCCTGAGAGGATTGTCGACAGAGATCTCCTCTGAATCCTCCTGAGAAGGAAATTTTTGCAAAGAAGATGGTCTGTCACAGCTTTTTCTAGGGCTTTTGTGCCACTTTTACGGAGAGCTACTGCTTCTTTTGCTCTTTTTGTATCGAAACTGAGATATTTTATTTGAGTGTTCCAAACCACCCGGATTAAGCAAGTAGTCTTCGATCTTTTTTTAGTCCGTGATTCAAGGCAATTCAGCTCCTTTTTTGGGCATAGTATCAGCTTCGTCGTTACTTTGGTGCCCTTTATGGTCAGAAATCCACACCAGCTAGAGATTGTTATGTTCCCCTATTTCATTAAGAGTATCTTTCGTATCTAAGAGTATAGCTAAGCTTATTTAATCGCAATTGATAGCCTTGAGAACCGCCTGGCTACTCGAAACGATCTTAAGACTGACCCTTTTAGTGCTGCTTATCTTTATCGTATACGTGGCCTTAATTACCTGGCCTTAAGGGGAATTGCATTTTGCACCTGTGTCCTACGATCCTTGGTCCCACTACACAATCCACCTTCGAACCGTCCGTATACTACATTTGAGTCCCTTTCTGCGAGGCGGGCGGACCATTCTCCCATTTGTTAATTGATGGTAGTGTGACCTTAAACTTTTTCTTGAAGGTTGCCCTAGTCTTTATTTAATCACTGAATCTCAGCATTTCCATTCTAGACCTAATGTCCTTCAGAATACTAAGATGGTCTTTTAAGTCACCCAATTTGTACCAGTAGGCCTGCTGTTTTGGCGTTTTCTCCTAAATGTTGAGGTGTAGCGGTCCTAGGCTAACAAGGGCCTCTATTCCTACCATTGATGTGGAGCTCATTGCCCCTGTTATCAGCAGGCAGGTCATCTTTTGAACCTTTTTGAGGCTATTAGCAGCAGTTTTTTTTTTGGTTTTCTTCTACCACACTACAGTTTTATAAACGATGTTATGCCGGGTTTCCACCAAAGAGACAAAACAAAAAACACGGACAAAAAATGTTTTTCTGAACAAAAACACGAATGTTTTGTAAAAACTGAACAGTTTCGCGAGCATTTTTGTCTCTGAAAACTGTTTTAGTAAACAAAACACCTTTTTTGTCCGTGTTTCTTGCTTTGTCTCTTTGGTGGAAACCCGGCATTAGGTCTCATCATTTGTTTGGATTCCTAGATAGACTGCCAGGTGGAGTCCTACAAACTTTACGTCTTCCTATACACACACTTCTATACCCGTAATTTTTGGGACTCCTTTCTCGATTTTTCATTTTCGGGTGAATGGAACTATGTTGGTTTTTCAACGATTTATAGATAGATCCTCCTCCTTGCACAATTTTGCTGTTTTATTGAAGGCCCCAAATGAGTTCTCAAATTGTCTAAATGTGAGCCTCTTATTATTACCGTCATGTCATCTGCGTATCCGAGTTACTGTTGAGGGTCCAAAGAAGGTCATCAACCAGTAGAAACCACAGCAGATGGGATAATACTCCTCCCTGTGGACATAGCCTACTATTGTTCACCCTCAGCATCGCCTCCTTCAGCTCCGCAAAAACACCTCGGTGCGTGGTACAGGTACAGTGAGTTGTAGCTTGCATTGTCAAAGGCTCCTTATATGTCCATAAAGACCTATAGTGCAATTTCCTTGACTTCCGATTCCTTTTCTTTTATTGGTACCAGCTTATGTGTAAATAGTACAATTGATTTGCCCTTTCGGTAGGCAAATTGAAATTTGTGAAGTGGCATCTTTACGAGAAGATTACTCCTTATGGATAAGTCAATCAGCTTCTCCATGGTCTTCAATACGAAGGATGTAAGGCTAATTCGCCGGTATAATGAGCATCAGTTTGATTCTTCTTCCATGTCTTTTCATTCTTTTCATTTTCATTCTTTTAAAAAACATGTTATTGATATGTTAACGTAGTCTCTTAGTTATTTTTATTGTGCATTTTTCTCTTTACTTTTTCTTCAATTTTTTTTTATTATTATTTTTATTCCTGTTTTGCTTTATATTAATAATTTTTGGATTATTTTTTGTATCTGATTTTATAATTGGATTTTCTGTTAAATGAGATTTGAATAGTAAATAAATAAATAATTTTAGGAGGCCAGCTGGTTTTTTGGCGATGAACATCACTCGCGTCTGCCTCTATGATTATGTTATGTAGCTGAGTTTCACGCTCGCTCTAAATATGTGTGCCTAGATTTTTTTATCTTCCCTGTGGCTCTTTGTAGCAGAGCTAGGTAGATTTTGTTTGGTCCTGGTGATTTAAAGGGTTTGAAGGAGTTTATTGCCCATTCAACATTTTCACATGTGTTTCAGCTCAGGGCGTTCGTATTCTTCTCCAGACTCACTATGATTACTAATTGTGCACCCTGTGAAGTGTGTTTTGAGTAACAATTCCTGCGTCTCTCTGATGGTCATCTCTCCACCTGGAGTTCGAAGTAGTACTCTACGACTTTAGTGGCCTTTGGACAAAGCTTTTTGCATCATTGCAGTGATGTGTGGTAGTGATACGCGATTGCGAAATGTTTGACTCGATTGTTCAAACATCTCGATGGTTTTTAGTTGTACTCGATTATTGACTCGATGGTGATGTGCAATCGAGAGAATTGAATAAAGCATCACGCCATCGTAACAATCGAGAGAATAGAATAAAACATCTCACGGTCGTAGCAATCCAACAATCGAACAATCGAACTAAGTAAATATCTCGTAATCGACCATTCGGTCAGTCAAGTCATCGACAATTGGTAGTCGACAATCGAGTCAGCCATAAAGCACGTTTCACTGGCGTGGCCAATACAGAAATGTTCAAATATATCGAAGCCATATGATGAATTTCGGTAGTCTTGTTGAAAATTCTTCAAATCATCTTGTCTCCTGAAAAGTCTTAGCTTTTTAGAAAATAGGGCACAAAATATATCAATTTTTACAGCCTGAAATTTTTTAAATTCCACGTCACATAGCACCTTGCCAAAATATCCATTTTTTCAGCACTAGAATTTTCAAAATTTCAATCAGCAGATCAAACTGAAGTTCATAAGGTGTATTTATTTAGGATGGGAGCTGATCCGATAGAAGTTATTTCAAAATGTGGGCAATCTTGTGGCTGCAGTGCCATCTTAAAATATGCTCATTAAAAAAATAGCTAGAGCTTTGGTTTCAAAATGAGGATAGGTTGCAAAATCAGGACTGTCAACTACAATGATTTTGTTCACTTTGGCACCTGTACAAAAAATAATCATAAGCAAAATATCTTTAAATTCTGTAAAAAGCAAAGCAACTGATTTTCTTTGAAACACCGTTTTTTCCTTTAGAAGCTAGATATGTATGAAATTTTTGACAGATATCGAATTTTCGAGGATTATCTGTCATCTTCATCAGGGTTACTTGTTCAGACCAATTGTTTCATTAGTCATATCGGGTTTTGTTTTTGAGCGTCAGTTAAACCAATAAAAAATCCTTTAAATTTCTTGTATTAGGTACTTTAGACAGCAAAAAATTTACTGGCCATCAAACTTTGAGAACTATCGGTTTCGGCCGTAAGCTATAGCATTGTGTTGATCTTAGCTACATTACTGCCTTAACCTTTAGCTACACGCTCTTTCTGCTATAAATCGATCTTTAACGACCGAGTATAGCAATCAAATGAAACAACTGAGCACAGCAATCAAACGAAGCAATCGAACACGGCAATCGAATTCAACAATCGAACCCAGCAATCGAGTAGAATAATCGAGCATATCGATTGTTCGCTCGATTATTTTGTGGCATCGATTATCTCGATTGTTTTTTTCGTTGCATCGATTGTGATAATCTCGATTGTTCTCTCGATTGTTTCGCGGCATCGATTGTGATTATGTCGATAATTCTCTCGATTGTTTCGTGGCATCGATTGCAATCATCTCGGTTGTTAAAACATCTCGCAATCGCCCATTACTAATCTAGGGTGCCGTTGAGATTCTATTAGAAGGCACTCCAAACCTTTCGATTGGATTTCCTTAGCGCTTTATTCTTGTAACTCGCTCCTTTGCACCAACACTTACAGCTGGAACTGGCATTTATTTGCTTCTTCTTTAACAGAAAGAAGCAATCGAAATATATGATAGTAATTTTAGGCCTGTGTCTTCCAAAAGGCCTGTGTCTTTGAAAAGGATTACATTCCCAGCTATCTTCCAATGCATACAAAAATATCAATTTTAATCCACCTAATTTCTCGGTAAACACACTGCCAACGCCCAGTTTCAAATAATCCCCATTCACAATTAACGATATCCTTATCCCTAATCTCAAATTACGATAACATTCAACATTAACATAATAACAAAGACTGAAAAATACACTTAGTATAATTCATATAAGGCTTCATAAATCTCGTGCAGCACGGCAGCATACAACAAAATAGAAAAACGACCTCGCCACCCTGGCATCCAGAGGAAACAACAATTTTTCATTTCTATATTTTTTTTTATTCGTATTTCCACAACATAAAATCCCTGAGCTCCAAGAATAAAACACACACTAAATTTAATCCAGCAATTTCAAGCATTCTGTCTAATCTGCTTCGGCATTTGTTGGTATTTTTTCACAGTCGTCATTTTCGACGAGAGAAAAAACAACAACAAAACAGCTTTCATTTCAACAAGTTGTCAGAAATAATATTATTGCAGCAGAAACTAACTAACTAACGGCACCGGTATGATTTTACCTGGTATAGTCGCAGCGATATGAATGAAGTCGTTCGGTATTTTATCTTAGTCCTGAAAAGCAGCGGGTCGTTAGTTATTTTAATGCATACATGCGAGCGTACGATATGCTAGTCTGCTTTTCAGCATTCCTGACTTTCTTCAACTCGACTGCACATTCTCCTCATGTTACTCGCGGGTTTCTAGAAATAATAAATTAAATTCTTCCACTATACATCCTCTCGAGCTCTTCCGCCTAACTCCAAGTCAACATGCAATCTGCTAAATCAACTAGCTGCATACCTGGTCTGAACACAGCTACCTGTACTGTACGCAGGATATAGTAGCGTTTTAACCTCACACCACTAACGCGTTTCCGACTTTTAATTACCCCTGAGGGCATTTCATTTCAACTGGAACTTGTACACGAACGATTATCGTTTGTTTTCGTGACACCTTTGCGTTTCCTTTAGTTTAATTTTTTTTTATTTTTGCCCCATCCGCAAACTTCCTGCTTTCGTGGACATTATGACTAGTACAGATATACGGTGGCCTCACAGCACTGACAGCGTGTGCTGAAGTCACGGTGCTTTGAATGTAAAAAAAAAAATCATAAAACGGACGCACCACGTAGATTGCAATAAAACAGGATATAGAGTCCTTTTTATTTTTCGCTCACGCTCATATTATTCAAATCTTCAGTTATTCAATCTGAATTTTTTTTTTTCATAAATATGTATTCAATTGATTCGTGTTCCTTATCTAAAAGCAGGCTGCTGCCCCTTTTTATTCGAATAATTGCCTTTAGCGTGGTCTTAAATAGCGACCAAGCACTTTGGTCCTAAACAATCCCTCGCAGAACTATATAATAAAAAAGAAGAATAAACGAACGACAAACATCTCTGCGTGATTTTTCTTTCGAGCTCGCTTATTAGCAAGTCTACGCCTCATGCTGTGTCTTCAAGACTTCCCTCCTAACATTCGCTCTTTCAGGCCACTCACTACCACCATGTGACTTATGCAAAAAGCTCTGAATATCATAAATATTATCGTAGAATTTCATTAAAATTAAAATTATTTTACGTGTCCACTTATATTGCATTCATTGTGTACGGCACACAATCAAATACTCGATTTTTCACTTTTGTGTGCTTTTTTTTCTTGCAGGATTAGCAGCAGCAGCAGTAGTAGTAGCAGTGACCAGGACAAAGAAAAACAACGACGGTATAAACGAAGCGGAAATAGTAGCAGCAACAACATTAATATTAACAATGCGGTATGTTATGGGTGATTTTTCATTGCATGCTAGATTGGTGATTTAATTTATGATTGCTGTTTGTTTAATTTATTCGAGAGGAAAGCATGAAATATAAGTGTTATGATGAACGAGAGTTTTTTTTGAAAATTTATTTTATTAATCATTGAGATAATAGGAGTAGGCGAAATTCACAAGATATGAATACACTCTTATTAAAGACTTCACTAATGGCAGGTCTGAGGTACGCAAACATGCTGAACATATGCACATGCTAGAAAAAGTCTGCGTTCACATACTGTCAATCAGTTTGTAACTTTAATAAATCAAAAACAAACAAATATTTTCACATATTTATTAAGTATTTCTTATTTATTTGACACATGTAAGTTCATTTATTTCGCTTGTACTGTTTTTGAGATAACGACTCTTTTCGAAAAAAAAAAATATATAAAAGCGAGGCAGAAAAAGTCTGCGTTCACATGTAATAAAAATAATAAAATAGAAAATATTAAAACATATTTAAAATACTTAGTAACTGGTGGAGTATCCCCGGTTCTTTATTACCTTACAGAGCCTTTTTGGCATCGAAGTCTCTTCAGCACTTGTTTTCTCCCACTCCTTTGTGAAAACAGTTTTCAACATTTCCTTGCTAGTTAGTGAGTGTCGTCGAACTTTCTTCTCTAACGAATCCCATAAGTGTTCGATGGGGTTGATGTCTGATGATTGTGGGGGTGTATGTAGCTGTTTTGGGGCATGATAGAGTAACCAGAGCCTCACTATCTCGGCTGTATGCTTCAGATCACGATCATGTTGAAAGCGAAAATCTGAGCCTAAGCCGAGTTTAATGGCACTCTGCCTTAAATTATTTTTCAAAATGTTGAGATATTCAAATCTTTCCATCGTCGATTCGATAAACGCCAGTACCCGCCATACATCCCCACACGATTACTCCACCACAAAGTTTTGCAGTGGGTAGGAGGTTTTCTTTTTGGAATGCTTTTTCAGACTTCCTCCATACTAACTTGCGTCCTTTTATGACAAAAATGCAAAATTTACTTTCATCAGAAAGTATTACATTCTTCAAAAACTCTATTGGCTCATCTATGCGCTGCTTGGCAAATGCAATGCGCTTTTGTCGGTTGACCGGTGAAATGTACGGATTCTTCCGAGCAACCCGTCCGTGGTATCCAGCCTTTTTGAGGATTTTTCTTGTAGTATCGAGACAAATATTTTGCTTGAATTATTCTTTGATTTCATTTGCTATTTGGAATGCAGTCAGCCGTGGATTTTTTTTACTAGTGACGCGATTTGTCGTTTTTCCCTGCAGGACAACTTTGTTGGACGACCGGTTTGGTCGTTCATCAAGGTTTGGATGTGAGTTCTCCCGTCGATTCGAAATTATTTATAGCCCTTTGGACTGACGAATATTGTCTTCCCACTATTTTTGCTGTTTCTCTGTAGCTGTTCAGTTCTTTCCATAATTTCATGATGATTTTTCTTTCACCCACACTGATTTCTTTTCTTTTATCTTCTATTGCGAAAAAAAATCATTCACAACACAAACTCTGCAGGAAACTATTTAACCACTTGCCAGAATAGCTAGTAATGAATAATAAATACAATAAAACACTAGAAGAGTGTATTTGAAACGGCTTATTCCTTCCACTTCGTCACGTGAACGCAGACTTTTTCTGCCTCGCTTTCGTATGTTTTTTCTCAAAAAACCCGTTATCTCAGAAACAGTAAAAGCGAAATAAATGAACATACATGTGTCGACTTCTTAAGAAATACTTAATAAATATATGAAACCAAATCTGGAAAATGTTTGTTTGTTTTTGATTTTTTAAAGTTACTAACTGCTTGACACAAGTGAACACAGACTTTTTCGAGCATGTGTATGTATTTTCACTATTTATACTTGGAATTCGTAGTGCGATTTCATTATAAGCACTATTTCTAATTTTTAGGAGGGCCCAATTCAGAAGTTTGTTGAATCAAATTCTTTTGACATGATGATTACAAAAATTAAAATACAAAAAATTAGCTGAAAAGTGCACTTTGAACAAGATTTTAGAAATACTAAAAGTCTGCGAGAGACCAACAATATATGATAGCTTTCAGTAAAGAACACGTCAAAAATGATAGCAAAGAGCGGCGACAAATTTCCAAAATAAAACATACGTGAAGGTAAGTTGTTGCGAAAACAGCTACGCCCGAAACATGGACCGTTGTTTTCTCTTTAAATTTTCACCAAAAGGACTTTGCCAAAAGACATCCTTCAAGTCTAGATGTGTTGCATAAAACCTTTGATTAAGGGCAATAGATACGCATCCTTTATTCTGGTGTCATTCAATTTATTCAAGCTCGCTTACGCGTCAGTCCGAAGCAGCGATCTACTGCCCGCGGGTTCAAATCCCACCGTGCCCACGGCTGTATTTGTTGTCGGCAACTGGGCATAATACCAGCGCTCCATTAATTAAGTGTCACATTATATGCTTTAGTAGCGACTAGGCATAACAAAACAAGAAAAAATGTGGCCCTCAAAAGAATAATGGAATAAATTATATCGGCTTCTCCCGTGTGTATCTCCCTGCCGCCATCGCTAAGCATTCGCTTCAAAGGGCAATCTTCTGAGCTTTGGCATTATCATAGAAAACAAATCTAGACATAGACGTACTTTACCGGGATTGGGGACAAACTTTACGGAGTAACTTCACGTGCTATACCTTAGTTACCCCCAAGGAAAGCAAACGGCCTAGTTCACCGAACAACAGCTTCTGAGCCGCTGGAAAGACAGCCTAGTAACTCTGTTCAATGGGTTTTACGGAGCCAGTATCAATGTAGTAACTTATAAAACATTGAATTATGGAAAATGTTGTTTGAAAAGCTCTATACCCCGCTGATCTTCTGAAAGTAACCCTTAGAAACCAACAGCAGGGGTCTCGAGTAAAGTCTCAAAAGTGGAAAAGCACAATAGTATTCCAGAAGTCGACGCCAAGACATGCGCTGCCGGTCAAAGATGGAAAAATCAAGGGTCGTAGCCTGCAGTATGGGCAACTGCGACCCAATATTCTTCACCAGATCCGAAGACTACATTGTAGCGATTCATTGAAGGGAACTGTAAAGAGAACGAACTTGCAAAGGCTGGTACAGTTTTTCGGAAGTGTTTTGCAGATTTCAGATGGCTTCAGTTCAATTGACAATCAGGTAAAAACATCTAAGGAACGCTATGATGTCTTGGGTAGAAGAACAATCCAGTGTGATCACAAGACAGTATTAGACAGCTTTTTACATTACCCGCACTAGGGAACTACTTGAATTAGGAAGGGAATTCTTTCGAGCTATCTGCTACTGACAAAGATTTCTGCCGGGATTATAGATGTGGGGAAGAAGAGGAAACAGTTCTTCATCTCTTGTGCAAATAACCGGCCCTGGTTTGAAGAAGCAAGCAGCCGCTTGTCTCATTCTTTTTTGCAAGCCTAACCAAAATAGCTTCGGTAGACTTAAAGAAGATCACCCAGTTTATTAAAAAAATATAACAGTAGCTCTCTATTCAAAATTGGTTATGGACTAAGCAATCCAGTATTACAACGGGGGTACCAGTATTACCTATGTGGGCCTTTTTTACAGTCTGTTTTAAGAGGCAGCTGCGCAAACTACCTACTACATTTTTGACAAAATATTTGGGAAGCCAGAGATATCAACAATCATCTGACTACGGAAGCTGCAATAGGCTGGTCACGTGCAGCGAATCGACAAGCAAAGGTATACGAAGGTAAACTCGAGGGTCGAAAAACCCAGGAAATGCTAGTCTGATTGACTCTGTCAATGAAGACTCCGTATCGCTTCGCGGATTTCATAGTTAGGAGACACGACCATTGGACCGAGACGAAATTGAAAGTTTCATTTTCAGGAAATCAAAGCCCGAGAGAAGACGACGAATACAAGTTATTATGGTGGTTTGAAGCCACTATTCAGACCACCATAAAAAAAACCATTAGCCACTACGAAGCATTAGAAAGGTCATGAAATTATATAATTAAGCCTCATTTTCAAATTTTACGCATACCTAGGAGATTATGGATCCACTTAGTTCCTTAAAAAGATATGTGTTAAATCAAACCTATAGCCAACGCAGATGACATCATTTTACAGATCGACTCAAATGTGTTTGAACAGAATACCGATACTTTGAAACTATTAACCCTATTTTGCTCCCAAAGTTCATCAAAATTCTCAGCAACTAAAAAAACTGAAAAATCGCTTTTATCACAAAATACTTCATTTCGAGTTTAACTCCACTCAGCACACTCAAATATGTACTGTACAAGGTATTTTCCACACCATTTTGCTTCCTCCTTCGTTTAATCACCGAACGGACAATGAACTTGTCCATACAGAAGAACTGCTCCAAGTCTCTCTCTAGCCCCAAAACACTTATAACTACTCTTCGTGAGAAAATTGAATATTAGAGTACATACGAGTACCTTCATTCGTTCCCAACTACTGTACAACGTCCGTCCATTCATCGTCGTCAGTGTCCTCGACCCCGAAGACAGCATCAGAGCAACCATTTGTAGTCAAGAGTTAGTCAGACCCAAGTATGGTCCTTTTTCATGTCCACATAATGCAATATTGTGTCATGTGCTCTATGTGTAATTGCTTTTTCTACTTCATGCTTGTCCTAGTCCTGGATGTGCATGCCTCGAACATTTTAAACCAATATCATGCTTTCTGCATTTATCTTTCTGTCTTTTCGTTTGCAGATATTTTTCATTCTCACTGCATAGTTGTTTAGTTTTTAGTACGAAAAAAAATTACTGCTGTTATTTTGATCTTTTTTTTTAAATTTCTTTCTTTGCAAAAGTTTTCGAATTCTATTCTTTTTATATCTACAGACCTATATATGTGTGTGTAAACAAAAAAGTATATACGGTTTCTTTTCTTTTTTCTGTTTTCGTTGGTTGCCGCCATGTTTGCTGGGAAATTGTTCAGATACCGCAGGGAATATGTCAACTGTACAATGGGACAACATGTGATAAATTTCTACGAAATCAAACGGTTTTCGTGCCACCGGACTTAACAATGGAGAATATTGAAGAGAGACTGAAAGCAGCATATGGCGTTATTAAAGAATCCAAGTAAGTAAATTGAATATAAACTGTATATCAACAAGTATAAACATAGGTAAGAAAGTAAAAACAGCTAAGTGATGATGTTTTTCATTGAAATTTACCCAAGAGAAAGAATTACATGGCAGAGACAAGAGTAGATCTTTCGAGCTTTTGAACTGACAGTAGAAAGGTTTTGAACGAAAGGACATGTTTTTTTGAATAAGAATAAGTTTTAATTTTCATTGGCTTTTAAGGAACGTTTTTATAATAAATTAAGCATATGTCTTTGATAGATAAGTGTACCTGGTGAGCAAATTTCCTGTTTCAAGTGCCTGTCCTAATAAGGACTTCATAAAAATACACTTCACTCAACTATTTTCCCAATTTAAAATCTGTCAATATTGAGAGTCTTCAAAAATTTCAACACTCCTCCTTCACTGTCATCCGCAAATATTTGCCAACCGCCACAACAACTTTCCGCGTAAATACAACACAATCAGTTTCGAAATTGATTAACTCGATTTCCGTACGAGTTCTCTTAATGACAGTCACAATTTCGAAGCACGACTTCAACTTTGACATAAAATATATTTAGCAACATGATCGATAGCTACTGTCAGGACATCACATCAGCCATACTAACAACCACCCGATCTCTCGTTTTTCCTTCTTCCACAGGGACATGAATGCAAATTGCCGAGTCTATGCACTGCCAAGTTTGTGCTACAGTACGCTGCCAATCTGTCGAACACCCGAACGAACAAATCATCAATATTTCGCTTATCTAGCAAACAGGGACCGTCGCACCAAGAAATCCAAACAGTATTCGGGCAACAACAGTAGCGGTTCCAGCGATAATCCAACGAGTAGCATTGGGACGCAAGCATCCGAACGCCAGAAACGCTACTTGGACCATAAATCCGACGAGCGCTACTATCGCGGAACCAACAATCGACAACAATCAACGTCCACTTTCTACGATGAATCTTTGTCATTGGCCTCGTCACCATCTGCTTCATCTTCGTTGCCGTCCACGTCATCCTCGACTTCATCCATTTCGATAACGCCGCATCGTCGTGGCAATTCACCACCGACCCGGGACACGGAAAACCTGCGACGGATCTGCCGGGACGAATGCGAGCTACTCGAAAACGAATTGTGTCAGAAGGAGTATGCGATTGCAAAAAGACATCCAACAATCGGACAGAAGCTACCCCTGGAAGATTGTCATGATTTACCGATGGACGGCGACTGTTCATCATTCGGGATTGCAATCGATGTATCGCCCGACGAGGATTGCTATTGGGAACAGGGTTCCGGTTACCGGGGAACCGTTGCCGTATCAACGTCCGGTCGCCAGTGTTTGAAGTGGTCGTGGCTAATGAAGGAAATTGCCGATTATCCTGAATTGGCCGGACAGAATTATTGCAGGTGTGTTATAATTGAATGAATGCATGCTTGGACACAGTGAATTTTGGTCTACCACAGAACCTTGTATGAAAACCTAAGCATTATCCGACACCGAAATTTTAGCCATTATCTTTTTTATGTATCGCAACTGATACTCGATACGTAATTAAATTATGAAAGCCCGTCATAAAGCTATTGAGCTCACCCGGCATAATTAAATCCACTTCACCGCACAGTCTTATATAATCCTGTCAATTATCCTTTCCGCCTACCTAATTATCGCTGTGATTTAACTAATCGATAATTCAATGTAACTACTGATAATCACTAATTAACATGCACTCTCGCGTTTTCTCTACCCCATGCTTTTCATCCTATATATCGAATCCACCACCGAACCATATCATCCACAACTGGAACTACCATCGCACCAACACCATCATCTATCTCCACGTGGACGCAATCCAAACAACACCCATTACATAATATATTCAACGTATCTTTTTGTGATTTCCATTTTCAATTCATTTTCAGAAATCCCGGTAACCGTGAAGAGAAACCGTGGTGTTTTGTTGATGATAAAACCAAAGAACCGTGTGATATACCGAAATGTGCTGAACAAATGTGGCTCTATATAATTTTATCGTTTGCATTAATTTTGGGATTTATTGTGACCAGTGCCGTGTTCGTATGCTATCGACGTACCAAGAAACAAGGGATGACAAATATACAAAATGTAAGTAAAATCTATATTCTATAGGTTTAATTGTATAATTTTTTGGAGGTTTTATGGAGAGATTTTTTTTTTATTAATTTAAATAGTACCAGAAAGGTTGGAGTGAATTCGAAAATAATTTTGATTGGCTGGAGAGAAAAAATTAATTAATCGTAGACAAGTGTTTTTTGATTTTAAACGTAGATAATAATGAATTTCAGGTTTGGAAACATCAATTGACAGCATTATTATTTTAGACAAATGAATTAAATGAAATGCTAAATAGAGCGCAATTAAAGCAAATAAGTCAAAACATAGGAAACATCTGTAGTTCGTGTCTTTCACTCGAAAATAGAGAAAATCTCTAGTACAATTCTCTATTTGACGTCATTTTAACCTCATTCTCTATTAGTGTGCGTCTGTGTAAAACTTTTCTAGCATATCTCAATCAATTCTATTCACCACGGAATGAGAATAGATAAAGTGTTTCTGTAATGCCATGAGTAGAGTTAGACTTCTCTACTAATTGACTAAATTATCACGACCTTTTTTGTAGTTGATTAAGAATTTTCGTGATAGAGTTCTGTAAGATATGTGCGAGAAAGTGGAAAAATTTGAAATTTCATATTGAAAGATAATAAAGAACTTTTCTTTCTTTGTTGAAACGAAAGAGCTCCAGAAACCTCGCGTCTGAAATGCTGAAGGGATCTCAATGGTGGGATTTGAACAGACAGGCTTTTTTCGGACTGACACCTTGACAAGCAGCGCTACAAACTATCGTTATCAATGAATTCAAAAGCAATGTTCTACGCGAAAGCAGCTTTGATGTTTTCACTTCTCCATTTTTGTTCCGAATATTAACGGTCCATTCTTCCACACACATTTCCTACACGATTCTCAACTGCACTATACAGATACTGTTAAACTCAATCAGTAGAGTTATTCGTTTTTAATTTCGGTTATTTCATCGGATAGAGAATATTCTCTATTTGGGTTACAGAAACGAGGCACTGATTTCAATAGCTTGAAATTGCTGCCCTGACGCCTACTATATAACCCTTTTTGTAGATATAGTTATTAACGTACCTAATTGCACTAGATATTCAAATACACCTGTTTTAGTTTTAAAAAAAATTAAATTCCAACTCTTAGCTTTCGATTTCAAGTCAATCAATTGGCTTACACTGAATCAAAAAATTGCACGCACCCCGCATTATCATTAATTAAAACTATTTTATTTTATAAATAAACAAAACTTTCTTTATTTTTATTAATTTTATAAGTTCTACACAACTGAAACTATCTAAACTATCTATCGAAAACAAAACAGTATTCCGTAATATTATTGTTAATTTTTAAAATTAAGCTATAATTCATTTCAAAAAATTCCACGCACATCAAAAATGTCCACATACATTCAGAAAATTAAGAAAATTAACAGCTTATGTGGTGTTCTTTTGCTGAAATTACAACTTTTAAGTAATTGTTCATTGAATTAGCTAGTTTTCTAGTAATTTCAGGTGTTATTTTTTCCCACTTTTCTAAAATAAAATTCTTCAGGTGAGCTCGGCTTTTGATATGATGTTCCCGCGCTTTTTTTTCGAAAACATCCAAAGATATTCAATGGAATTAAGGTCTGGTGATTGAGGTGGCTGAGGAAGCACAGATTTCACGTTATACAGTAACCACTCTTTTACTAGATGCGAGAAATGTTTTGGATCATTGTCATGTACTAGTGAAATTTCGTCACTAATTCGAATTTTCGAAGCACTGGCTGTTAAATTAGGCATTATTATTTCCAAGTACTGATGCTTGTCTATAGTGCTTTGCACAAATATCAAATTTCCAACGCCATCTGCTTCCATCGCTGTCCAAACCATAACATTTCCACCTCCGTGTTTCACAGTGGGTCCCAAATTTTTTGACTGTTGCGATGAATTGACTCTGTGCCGAACAAATCGCCGCCCATCAGAGCCAAAAAGATTATACTTACTTTCATCTAAAAAAAAAATAACAGTTTCCCAAATTTGGTCTGACTTTTTTACATCTTCTCTGGCATACTCAAAGTGTCGGGCAACATTTTTCCTCGAAACGAACGGTTGTTTTCTTGCAATGCATCCCTTGGCACCCTTTTTATTCAGAAAATATCGCACTGTTTGGGCATTCAACGATACTCCGTCGTTTCTTTTAAGGTATGCAGCTGTTTTGGGAGCACTGGTTTTTGGATCGTTCTTAATAATTCTATCCATTTTCTCTCCAAACACTCAACTAAAATTTTCTTCCGACCCCTTCGTTGGGCAATTGCAAAACTTTTGTTGCTTTTAATCATTTTTATAACCGTTTGCATGGCCGAACGCGGTGTGCCAATGATCCTTGATATTTCAGCATAGCTTTTACCTTCTTCCTTAAAATTAACGATTCATTTCTTCACTTCAACAATGCGGTGTGACACGCCTATTTTAGAATTTTTAAAAAAAAAGAATTACTGCACAGCTCTATTGAGCATTTACAACTACTACCTTCAATAAATGAGGATCGTGTATAAATCTGCAGTGGAAACTAAGTACCATTACTTTTCTTTTACATGAGATCATAGTTTAATCTTGTGTGTATGTGCAATTTTTTGATGTACGTGCAATTTTTTTAAGTATATTTTTGCTGTACTTTGACAGTTAACGTTAATATAACAAAATACTGTTTTGCTCTAAAAAGCTTTAACAGTATAGAATTTATAAATACATAAAGAATGTTTAATGAAATAGAAGAGTTTTGAATGGAGTTAGGGTACTGCACGTGCATTTCTTTGATACAGTATAGGTTGTTCCGCGTACTTGACATCGATAATTCAGCAGATAAATTTTATATTATTATTCTTGAATGGATCACCTCACACAATAGAGTTCATCTGCTTGCACGATGAACATCTCTCGTGAAAGGACAGTTCCTTTTGAAAATATCTTAATATTCCGTTGAAAGCCTTAGTGATTTCCATTCCAAAAAAAATTCACCTAGAATCGTCAGATGACGAGGAAATTTCTCATCAATCTCGTGATTTGATTCGAAGTCGCAGTGACTAATACAATACCATTAAGAGGCGAAAAATGACTTCGCCGGATGCAAATCTGTTCGATTTGCTCTTGTTAGACGCAGGTGACAACCATCTAACACTAGCGGTTGAATGCAACCGGTTATAAATGCTCAAAACAGCTACCAACATTAGTCAGTTGTCAAAATTATAACGAAAAGTCCCCCAATAGTAATCAAAAGTGTTTCACGCGATTTTATACTTTCTTTGTTAAAAGAAAATAATATAACTGATTATGAATTGAAGCTTAAGTCCGTTGGCATCAAATAATTTGTACATTAGGTAAAAAGTTTTGAAAAAGTAACGAAATTACTTTCGGAATCAAAAAAATAGTTTTACTCATTTATAAACAAAAGTGATCTGGTTATTAAATGTGTGATAACCGGTTTCCATGAAGTGTCTGTGGTGGAAAGACATATGTATATCGAATTCACCAACGTCAAAGTCATCAAAAACAATATTAAAAAGTGCACTGATATAAAAATGTACTTAAACAAAAATATTAACCAGCAAAAGTTAGAATATGTAGTATATTTTAAAAAAATGGCACCGTGAAACTATTAGAGCTTTCGAAAATTAAGTCGCTTTTTCGCATTCGTGTAAAATGGTTTTACGGATCTAAAAGTGATGTCGTTTTGTTGCAGTTTATTATCATTTTAATTTAACATTTATTGTTGTATTTTGGAGTGATTTATTGCAATGTTGCATTTCATTGCAGCCTATTGAATTTTCAATCTAGCCAGCGCACTTAGCAAGCTAACTCTGCCTAGTTTTATATGCAATTATTAGCCGTTTCGGTGCAGGATTATGTAAAATTAAATGCATAATTTTTCTGGTCTCGTAGCTGCGATTTGGCAAATATCTTTGCAGAATCTCTCTCCTCACCACTTGTACCAATCTTTTTTCTTTTTAGTTCTTCATCCAGTATGTTTTTTTTTTTGAAAATCCGGTGGTCTGTTTCTCATCTTTACGAAAAACTAGCCGTTTGCGCGATTGAAAACGTTATCTTAAAACTCTTGAAAAGTAGTCATAATTTCAAAGCAAATTCTTTTAATCTGCATTACTTTTGGTTGTCGAAAAAATTCGCATCATTTTTATTTGAATACACGAAGTATTAATGTTGCAGTTAATAGATACTTATTTCATTCAAGGATCAGATTTTCCATCTTAATTTTCTCTTTTTCTATAGATTCATACCACAGTGAATGTTGAGCGAAAGATTTTTGGTTTTAATAAGTTTTTGAATTGTTTAAAGAAAAAAGTAGCGTGAGTACAGCATATTAAATTCCTGTCAATTGAAAACATTACCGATACCATCAATATTCCAGAAAACGCCTCGTTCGATAAACTTACTAAGATCTCTAGTTTCATCAAAAAACAATCATAGCTTTTCGGTGGATAAACGAGCTCGGCTATAACCCTCCATCTTTCAAACGTAAAAACTTGATCTGTCAGATCTGTTCACTGAAACATAAAAAATCTCAAGATGCAGACAAAATTGGGAATCTCCAGTTGAAAAATCTACCTGCCATAGCAGTAAATTATCTACAAATAGAATTTAATAAATGTCAGATACTGTCTAATTTTCGCAATCCGTGAAAAATTGTAAAAAAAAATCGTCCTAATTTTAAAACCTGGCAAGAGCAGTAGTATCGGTGCGAGCTAAAGACTAATTAGTCAGATAAGTACCATCAGCAAGCTGCTGGAAAAACTTATAAAAAATGACATCTTAAATTTTCTTGACGAATACAATATTTTGTCAAATTAGCAGATCGGATTCCGCAGTAACCATAGCACCGTTCACCAGCGAAGAGAATATCCACCCATATCCAACGTAACTTAAATGACAAAAAGTAGACTAAATCAATATTCAGAAAGCGTATACGTAAAATGATCCAATTTAATTTCTCTAAGCATACGATGAAAATGATCCGTTCGTTTCTTCTGGGCAGAAAATATTGATTAACAAAGAATCAAAAATAAACACAATATCTGTCGAGGATCTACAAGGTTCAGTACTTGGGTCCATATTATGTGTACATATATAGTTTTCATTGCTCGTTATGCTGTCTCCGTCCAAACCTGGATTCGAACCACTAGGAGCTAGTGTTCTACTCACTAGACTATTCTAGCTTTTCTAGAACATTATATTTGGTACATTCTAGAATAACACTTTTTGAGATTTTGTCATTTAGTCTCCAAGTACATTCTAGAATAAATTTGTTCGTTTAATAGTATCCTATGATTTGAATCAACGATAGAGAAGGCCAATAGTAAAATAAATTCTAAGTAAAAGATAATGATAGAAGAGTAGGACAATAAATAATAAAATATTGACTAGATGAGAGTAGAAAGTTGATTCTGTAACAGTTGACAAACAGCTCGTTGCTTGCCTAAACTTGCTCTAGTTGAACTTAGAGCTGGCTCATGAAACACAAATCAGGGCAACTTCGAGCAAATTAGAGCAGCGGAGTTGCTCATTAAAAATATTTTTCTGAGATATCTCAACCTAGAGTAACTGTATAGTGGGTGTCTCGACCTGATATAATTTGTATCATAACATATATTATGTCTACAAAATGTCTCGTGGAGACACAAAATATTATGATATTTTTTATGTCTTGCCATTTATGTCCAAATTTATGTTAAGACAGAAATGTTAAGACATAATTTTAACACCTTGATTTTCAAAATGGCGCCAACTAAGCTTAGGTGGGAGAAAGTGATCGAATTGCCAAATATTTAGCGTTTAAATGAATGAAACGTTTTCAATAATGGAATTTCCACTTTTCATCTCTCATACAATTCCATTTTTTATTGAAATATATCCTAAATCTGAGAGATATGATTTTTTGTGATTGCTTTTTGCCAAGCTGAAGTTCGATTTTGAAATGAAATATCATAACATAAAATGCCCAGTATGGAATTTCTGTTAAGATATATTTTCAATCACAATTTACGTTATCATAGATTTTCTGTCTGGTGCAGTCACCTAGAATTCAATAGCTTAAGCATCCTTGCGACAAATCAAAGACCCAAATTTCAATTCAATCAAAGACTGTGGACTCTAATAGAATATTCTCTGCAAACCTCGACTATTTATATATACGAGTATTACAGTGTTGTTAACGGCAAAAGAAAGGTATACCAACGTAACCTGTACCGAAGTGTTAAGAATGAAGCAAATATATCTTTTTTCACTTGCTATGCTTTCTAGAGATAGCATGTTGGTAGCATGTTGATAGCATGTTGGATTCCTACTCGTAGCCACCATTTTTTTTAGCGAAAAGCCATGGTTATTTTAACATTTGACTACTTTTTCCCGAATACAGCCACCCATTTAATAATTATTTCAACTTACGGTCATCTCTTGACAGGAAAATTTTTATTATAATGTATCAAATCAATCGGGCATATAATTGTTATGCTATTGCTCGCCTGAAAAAATCAATCAATCGATTTTTTTTTAAATTCATAATGCCACAATTCAAATTTCTGGCGAAACTTGGAAAACAGTTGACTAAACTTACGCTTTAAAATCAATCAGGATATTATTGTTGGCTCAGCTCATTGACAAAAATGAACAAAAGGATATTTCTTCCATCACTTCTGCTTTCAAAGTCCACAGCTTTGCAAGGGCTTGTATCAGAGAATTGTACCAGGACTTCCCCATTTTGTGAACTATCGCTGCTTCATTTTCAGAGTTTTTTGAAAACCCACAGTTTATAGGTTTAAGTCGCAATCACATTCTCCTCGAACGTTTCGTCGAGCAACTTGGGCAATTACTTCCCTCCATGTTTTGGCATGTGAAAAAAACAGGGAAGAATAGACGAGGTGACCATTTACACTTTCAGCTTGCCAACATTTGCGGAGCGTGTAGTTTCGGCATTAGCCTTATGCCGCGATTACACATAGGGTGAATATGGCTTATCTTATGAAAGGATACATACCTACCTACATGATATCCATATATTTACACTTAAACTTCGCACCCTTCTGCATGGTGTTAAATTTAAGTGATAATATCGTGTAGGTAGGTAGCATTTTCTCTGTTCAGAATTAAAAATAAAACAGGCAAGAGCCGACGAGGAAGCCATTTACACACTCGTGCTTGCCATGAAAACAACAGCCGAGAATAGACGAGGAGAGCATTTAGACTCTCACCTAGTCAACGTTTGTCATGTCTCGGGAAGAGTGTAATTGAGGCTTTACAATTTTCAATAGCATTGACTCCACGAACCAAACAACATATAACTGATTGGTATGATAATGTGCCTGTTGTTCATCATTTGACAGATGTGAGCTTACAATTTTCCTACTCACGAAGGATTTCATGACGCTCTTTAGTTAATCCATAAAAGCTGAGGCTATTTATTTTTGGAGTTATTTTTCACCAAGATCAATTTATAAAACAAAAAAAATTATTGAGCTATCGACACCAAAAGGTAGACGATTGCATAACTACCTTTGAAAAAAGTAAACATTTATCCTAACTTCATAGTTAGGATAAATGTATTTCAACAATTTCAATTATTATTGTTGAAATATATTTATTCTAGTCATGAAATTTTAGTTCGATCTGCTCAATTTTCGTATCAATTTCATTTTGTGTTGATTTGAATTTTGGAAAAATTAGCTAAATAAAACTACTTAAAATTGAAAAATTCCGAAAAAAATTATCTAAATAGCAGTTATAATAATATATAATACTTTTTAAATCGTCTGATTTCCCTGGGACTGCTAAATACTTAGTAAATCAGAACTAACCTACCCGCAAGGCAAGCATATCTTTAGCTAATTGTGGGCTATGACGAAATTTCGTTTTTCTCATAACTCATTTATCTATCAATAACCGAAAAGATATTATTAACTCATTAAATTTTTTCAATTACTTAGAACAAGGCGTTTACCTAAAGAGTTTTTCTTTTTCAAGGTTAACGGTTACTACTCTATTTGAGCTACTCGATTAGCCTTTAAAGAAAGTATACTAGTCCCAGGATATTTTAGGCTTGTTTAGTGGTTCCTCCAGACGATATAAATTGATGGTGGATCGAAAAGTTCAGCAGATCGATTTCGAATCTCACTCGAGGATAGCTACAGTGACCTTAAGTGATTAGATTTCAAAATAGTTCCAGTGAATATAGTTTTTCAGTGACGTGTACAGTTATCAGAAAAATTTCGATAGTCGCAGCTGGAAATAGTTGAAAGAGAAAATAAGGTAGTTTTCGTACATTCTAAGCTCGGCTTAGTTAAATGTGTCGAAGGTCTAACAACAAGAAGCACTTCCATTTCAAAAAACTGTGGATAGTTCAATACGCAAAAGAAATTGCAAAACAAGGCAAATCGATATCTTTCGAAACCGTTCTTCCGCCCGAATCGCTAAAAGTCGAGCCGCAATTCGCCTGCCCGAAACGTCCGACAAAAGCTTCAAAACAGCGAAATATGTATCAAGGACCTGAACATAACAACGCCTTGCTCCGTGAAAAGAGTGCGAAGGCTAAGAAAAGGAAGCTGGGGTCAACTAGCAGCATACCGATGTCTGACCTCCTTCAACATGTTAAGACCGAAGACGATTTCATTATTATAGGCCAAAATGGAACCAAGGTTTCTCGATCTGCATTTGAAACCATCAATTGGGACCAAGGTCCTACCATAATTACTCGGGACTTCTTGGGTATTCTTTTTACTCGCGAAGTTCTCGCCAAAAGTTCATTGAGTGGAAAACCATCACCTGCTTTCGCCAACAAACCACAAAAACCGCCTTTAAATCAAAAAATTGTCGATGATATCACGGAGTTAGTGCAGAAATTTACAATGTGTCCAATCAAGGATATTCGTAATGCTATCACAACGAAATGTGCCGACGAGACTAAACTGATGCGGAGACGAAAAATGCGAAAAACGTGCTAAAATTGATAAATCTCGTCTGAATTTTATATTTAAGTAATTTGTAACATAGTAATCGCTTTAATTTCTTGGTTTTCTTTTCTATACAGTTTGAATCCTACTTCTACAATATCTTATTATCAACCACTGTCTTTATTTTTCACTAATTGCAAAAAACAAACAAATCAAAATGTGTTAAGGACACAAGTAAAAAAAATAGGTTTAAGTTTGTGTTAAGTGTGTTTGTGTAAAGTTATTTTAATTTCTTTGTTTTCTTTTTTGTGCTGCAGTTTAATTTATACTATATTTGAATTCTATCTTTAAAATGCCTTATAATTTTTTTATAACTCCAATTTTCTTTAATGACAAAAAAAAGTGTCGAGAAGAACACGCCTAAAAAAACATAGGATTAAGGAACTGCAGAATTTTAGAATTCTGTATTTAGTAATTATATTTATATTTAGCAGATGGTGTAAATAAATTTAGGCTAAGCAACCTAACAAGCATTTGTTTTCATTTCTTGGTCTTCTTCAATTTGAACGGTATGCACGAGTTTCTGCGACTTCTAACAAAATTACTAAATCTCCGGCCTACCTTGAGCCCCCAAATCACTCAGTGCAAAAAGATAGCCCTGGCTACCATGCAAGGTCAGCTTCATTCGATTATGAAGGACAAGGTGGCGTAAATGGTAAAGGGTATGTTCCCTACTCAGTCGCTTCCAACGTCCTCTTCACCATGTAACAACAAATGAACCGAAACAATCGTATCTATATCCTTACTTGGAATACAAATTTCATTTTAATCAAAAAGGGAGAGCTGATGCAGTTCTTCAGTGAGTGCAGGAATCAAATCAGGACACGCGCTAGGATCTCGGATAACCTTAGATTACGATTAGAAGCAAATCGTCCCTCAAATTTTATACGAAATTAATCAGCAATGGAGGCTCTTCATGTAGAGCACTGAGCACAAAAGTGACTCATTTTAGAGGTTGTTCAAATACGTAAATACCATTTATGGTACAACCGGCCTGAAATTCAACAAAGCGGGGCAAAACTACAATTGCAGGGAAACACATCTTCGAATAACGATGCTGACGACGAATATCGCACTGACCAAGCCGCTTTGAGCGTACTACTTACTTTACTTATTACTCGATTCCTTCTACAAATTTAGAGAAAATTAAACTTTTGGTAGCAATACCATGAGCGAAAAACCTCCAAGCCTTCCAACCTATGTCTCATTCATCTACTAGAGAATAATCTGCAGGACATCGCGGATATTATAAATACTATCTTCTTCCTAGAAAAATACCTAAATTTTTGTCCACAATTGTAGTCATCCTAAAACCTGGTAACTATTTAGTCTTTCTCCAAAACTTAAGGCTTATAGGCCTTCTTTCATCTATCGCCAAACTGGCGGAATAAATTTTCCTTTCCTATATCAAGGAGATAGTCCACCTCAGAAAATCTTGCCAGAAGAGCAATTCGACTTTAAGCCTCAACATTTGACCGAGTTACAATATAATAGAGCAGTCCAAAATGTAGGAATAGGGCCCAATAAAAGATAATCTACTGGCTATGTAGCCAAAATCTTCGATAAAGTATGGCACACAGGACTAATTGTCAAACTCAACTCCTCAAACTCACTTCCAACTTATTGGTTCCTTTCTTCAAGGATGAGCCTAGAAAATAGATAACCATCTTTCCTCTATGCGGTATATCCAAGTGGATGACTCTCAAGCTTCATTTCTTTCGTCAATTCTGTACAATTTGTACACCGCAAACATCCTCCGAACCAAAACAGCGAGCATATCCCTGTTTGCGGATGAGACATGCATTATTTATTCTTCAAATCAGGCACTGGCTATCACATTAAATTTTCAATACTCTATAGATTCCCTTTTAGAATAATTTCAGAAGTGAAAAATGAAAACTAACACTGAAAAAATACAAACACGATTTATCACTAGGATATGACGACAGAAGCCACGCATATTAACGGTAGACGGAATATCAATAGAATGACAAAGGACTGTCAAATATTTGGGTCTCATGCTTGACAAAATTTCAATGGACACCATACGTTTCCCATAAACAAGCAACTACTATGTACACCATCCATTCCTTCAATGCAATTCTCAGTTCCATAGACCTTGAGAACGGTAACTACACAGCGAACACCACTAGGGATTGAACTTGAAAGCAGCTTGGTGCAACCTTTACCCGCAGATACCCAGGACTATTATATCGGTATACCTATGGGTGAAAGGGCATAACAACTTTGACAGCTTGGTGCCGAGCTTTGTCATTTCATCGACCACACACTTGTCGTGGACAACCCCCAAGTCCAGATACCTAAAGCAATTGCACTGCCAAATATCTCGGCATCTCCCAAAGAGTTGCACAACTGCGTAGCCACTCTACAATGACCAGCAAGAGGATTAACAGCCGCTTAAAAGTCTGCACATTTGACTACCCAGATAAAAAAAGTAGCCTGAAAATTAAAGACACTGCCTGAAAGCCACTACAAAGGCCCGAGAGACTAAGGGGCAGCCTTAAATTCAGCTTATCTGATTACATACCGCTGTCAAACTTTATAATCCAGTTTTAAGCCGTCGATATGCACATAAATAAGCCCATTTTCGAACTGTAGTAACATTTCATTCACCTTTACGAGGATTGCGAATTAAAAACTCGAAATACAGCCAGAGTTGTGTAGCCAACGTCCGTTAGACCAGGAACTTCCTTAAATAAGATTCTACTAAGGGCAAAATTCAGTTCTAGTCCATGTGGAAAGGCAATACAGTCCCACAGTAGCCAAATTAGCTAGCTGAAGAATTTTTAGATTAGACGAAAAGTGCCCTAGTCGGGGTGGTTCAGAGAAAAGTGCGGCCAACTTTCTGAAGCATCATTTGATTAACCAGACTCTAGACTGTCAAAACGACATCTCATACAATAACATCGGCTCAAGTATAGTGGTATAGTATAGCGATTCTAAAATAAAATGAGAAGACTTAGCAAGTGATCTCAACTGTACCGAAACCCAGAAGAGAGCCTGTCAAGAGGTTGGATTGCCAAACCATCAAAATGGCAAAAAAAGAATTGATTACTCCTGGAGCAGGGTGCTCTAGAAATGACCGTGAAGACCCCTAGTCTACCTTAGCGGAGCACTCTTCTGACGGATGTCGGAGTGCCACTTTGTTAGATTTTAGCGGCTAGGGTGAATCAACATGGGATCAAGACAACACCAAGAAAAAGTGGTTACGCTACTTGTGTTTCATCCGTCAATTTTTATTTTACAATATTTACTGAGCACACGACAATAATGTTGCACTAGGTAAAACTGCAGTAAACACCAAAACCACCTCACTTATCATTGTATCCGGATATTTCTCAGGACTGCTTCGCTTGGCGGCTCACAATCAAAAAGACTCGTCTACCAACTCAATCCAAAAGCCAACGGTATTTTATTCATGCGTTTGGTTTCATTTCGGGCCGTTAGCTTGGCCTTCGGATTTCAATGTGAGCGTTTGAGAGAAGGCGAATACAGTGTGGATCGAAATTTTGCGCCAAAAAAATTAAATTTAAATTTGTGAATGCTATAATAGAGCCATGCAACAATGCGAGACTACAAATCGCTCCTATGGCTCTTTTATAGCTGTACGGTGCACCGAAAACTTTTCGTACTTTTGAGTCCTATTGTGACCGCTGACGATATCAGACGTGTTTTTGATTGCCGATCTGAAGTCATTTATTCGAATCAGCTAACGGTTATTATTTCCGTGATTAAGAATTTAAAATTTCAAAGTGTGCAGTGTAGTGAAGATAGCGGTTAATGCTATTAAAAAACATAAAAACTGTAAAAACAATTTGAGACATAAAATTATAACTGAAGATAGCGGTAAATGCTATGAAAACAGTTGGTCTGTTTGAAGCGTGCAGTACAATAAAATTAAAAACTAAATATAACTGTGAATAATATAAAAGTTTGAGTGATAATTTGGCTTTGAACAATATTAAGTTAGTCAAATATTAATCAAAAAAAAAAAGTGCTAAAAACTTTAAGTGCTCTTCCATTGATTTGTATCAAATCAAGTGGTAAGAGCACAAAATGAGTGAAACAGGAGCCTTCTCCGTAGTGAGAAGCAAGAAAAAGCGGAAGAGGATAAATCCTGTATCTTCTCCCGAATCAACAAACGAGAAATCGGACATTGACTCCGCCGCATCCTTGCTTAGTGAGGACGGTAAGGAGTCAACGGAAGAGTTGCCGACGTCATCCTTACAGCGGTTATCATACACCCAAATGGAAAAGAAGATAACTGAGCTGCAATCTATGATAGCATCATTGATTGAGCAAAATAAAAGCTTAGCCCGCCAGCTTCAACTCAATGATCCAATTGATCCTAAAATTCACCGTAATCAGGCAAAAAGTATAGGTTCAACTGCTGTACCTCAACAGCGCAAAACAGTTCGCCCACCTCGACCATTGGGAGAAAAAGACGCAGAGCCAAAACAAAGTATATCAACAGTTAAAAAAAGCCCGGTAAGTCCCGCTACTTTCCCTAAACTTCCTCCCATTGTAATTAAAGAAAAGGACGAGACTTTAGCTGGCATTGTCAAGAACCATCTTGACAAATTACCAGCTAAATATACCCTCAGACAAACGGGACATCATACTACACATGTTTACTTAGACTCAAAAGACGACTACAACAATACAAAATCGTACTTGGAGAATGAAAGGAAGCAATTCTACTCATTTACACCCAAAGACGAAAAAATGACGAACATGGTGCTTCGTGGTTTGCACAGGTTCCACACATCCGATGAAATAAATGAGGCAATTATTGCAGCTGGCATCGAAGAGGTATCTGCGATTCGGCCGTATGAAACACTGCGGTCACGTCGTGAAGGCAGACATCTCAATCTCTGGCTAATAACGTTCAAACCAGGGTTTAATACCGCTAAGCTTTTGCCAGTTAAACATTTACTAAATACTGTTGTGCATTTTGAGAGCATTCGAAACAAAGATGTTCTCCAATGCAAAAACTGCCAAAGATTGGGTCATACAGCATCAAACTGCAACCTCCCGTATAGATGCGTAAAGTGTCTTGACAGTCATTCTCCAGGCAGTTGTCTGAAGAAAACCGACGAAAAACCAGCCTGTGTGAACTGCGGAGCCACTGATCACCCTGCCAGCTACCGTAATTGCCCTGTCTTCAACCAGTTTCGTACCCGTGTTGTTATCTCAAAGACACCTCCGAAACAACACACCTTTCAAACTTTCCCCATGCAAATGAGACCTATTCCAGCCACCCATACTGCTTATTCTACTTTTTCAAGGAACCAAACATCCTCTACCTCGTACGCCAATGTAGTGAAAGTCAATTCTGCAACTCTTCCATCATTCAACTTTGCTAATGAAATACAATCGCTATTTAATACCGATATAATGGGTCTCACGAAACAATTGAAATCCTTCCTCCCTCAATACCGGTCAGTTACTGACCCTCTTGAAAAGAGGATGATGTTGATGTCATTTATCATGAGTACGATGCCCAACGATGGATATTAAACTTGTGCAAATGAATGTCAACTCTATCCTTAGCCGGAAAAAGCGACACGAGCTCCTCTCCTTCCTCAACTCCGAAAACCCTCACATCGTACTCCTATCTGAAACCAAAATCCAACCGCATCACAAACACAACTTCCCTCGATACAATTTCTTCCGTACAGACCGCATTGACAATCTGGGCGGAGGAACCGGAATACTGGTAACAGGACAGTTTGACTCTAAACAGGTATACGTTGACCCCAACATCACGGGTAATATGGAAACCACACTAATTACTATAGACTTTGGACGAGATGCCTATTATGTAGCATCAACTTATTGTCCAAACCAATCCCTTCAACATTCCCATCTAAATGGTTTAGTACAATTTATACAGTCACATGCCCGATCCCGCAACAAAACTGCACGTTTTGTCATCGGGGGTGATTTCAATGCAAAGCACCCACTTTGGTTAAACGATCTACCTACTAATCCCAATGGTAATATCCTATACGGCTGGTACTCTGCTAACCAACTATCCCTTGATATATCCCTTCTTAGCACTGCCTATCCAACATATCACCGTAACGACATCCACTCTTACCTTGACCTGCTTATAACTTCCAACAACTGCAACATCTCCTTCAATCATAACCTTCAACCCTTCCTCGAAACTACGCCAGGTATTTCCGACCATGATGGTGTCATTCTGACACTACGCGTCAATAGGAAACCTAAAAGACCCGATCCGTTGTTAGTCCCGAATTACCGCAACACCAATTGGCCCCACCTGAATAGAGAAATTGCGGAACAATTAGCTCTAATTTCCATTCCCACTTCCACGCGTCTCACAAACGAGCAAATCGACGCGTTTGTTGAAGATTATAGCCGTACTATACAACGTTGCTGTAAGACCCATATTCCTAAGCGCCCACTCAACTACAACTCTCTCCTAACTCTTCCACCTCACACAATCATGTGCATCGAACACAAGAAGAACCTTAAACGTCGGCTGTTCCGTAACATTTTCTCCCCTTTTGCTCCTTCAATCCGGTCCCTCATAAAACAGTTAGACGTTATGATCCGTAACCAAATCAAAACCCTCTATGCTCAGCACCTCAAAGCCAAACTTTCAAACATCTCCCTCGATCAAAACACGTTTCGCGAATTACGAAACATCAGACCTAACCTTGCTAAGTCCATGCCTGCTACGAGGCTCATTCTCTCACAATCTCTTTCTCCGGAAACCAAGGCGAATACGCTTGCTAATTACTTCCAAACGGCTCATACAATCCCCAATTTAACACCGAATCCAACAACAGAGCAAGCTGTTTCCAACACCATCTTCAATATAAATCAAGTTCCTTTGAATTCCACTCCTAATGAACACCTCTTTAGTCATCCCATTACATCTACTCCACATCACAGCAATGAATGCGGAAGTCTTCCTTTCACTACTCCAAACATAATCTCCTCCATCATCCATTCGCGCAATAATAAAAAGTCCACCGGTCCCGACATGATCCCAAACGTTGTGCTGAAGAGATGCAAACATTCCATTTCTCCTTTCCTATCAATTCTCTTTAACCATTGCATTATCAATGGACATTTTCCCAGCAGTTGGAAAACTGCCAACATTATTCCAATCCCAAAAAAAAATAAGAACCCAACTTTACCCGAAAGCTACAGACCTATTTCCCTCCTATCCACTACCAGTAAAATATTTGAATGTGTCATCAAGGAACAGATAATGTCCCATTGTGACACATTCGAAGTCATTCCACAATTCCAATTTGCTAACCTCCCCAAACACTCCGTCAATCATTCCCTCCTTACCCTAAAAGCTGACCTGGTAGTCCACTTAAACAACCGCACTCCGATCACAGCTTGTCTCCTTGACATTCAAAAGGCCTTCGACACCGTTTGGCAAGAAGGGCTTATGCATAAAATGTTCTCTCTCTTCCACTTTCATCCGCACTTGTGTAAAATTATTTACAGCTTCCTCTCTGATAGATCCTCGATAGTGAAAATAAACAATGTCTTATCAAATCCCTATGCTAACACAGCCGGTATCCCTCAAGGTTCTGTCCTTTCTCCCATCCTCTTCGCCATCTACACAGCCGATATTCCACGACCCCCACCACCTCTCAAAATCTTACAGTTTGCTGATGACCTCATTGTTTATTCACCTGCTCGTAGCCTCAAAATAAACGCGGAACGTATATCTACGTACCTCGACAAACTTCATAGCTACTTCCTCTCATGGCACCTTATCCCAAACCCGTCAAAATCCGAATCCATCATAATTCGAGGCCACGTTAAGCTTCCCCGATCGACAAGACGACTCCTTCCCTACATAACGCTAAAAATGAACAACAATCCCATCCCTAGACATAACACAGTTACTTACCTGGGCGTAGTGCTAAACACCAAACTATCCCCAATTCCCCATGTAAACAACATCCTCACTAAAGTCCTGCATGCATACCACAGTATATTACCCCTCATACACTGCTCCACACACCTCAAAAATTCCGTCAAGCTTAATTGCTATAAACAATTAATTCGTCCTATCATTTCTCACGGTTTTCCTGTTTGGTCTGATCTTTCCTCACACCAAATGGAGAGGCTGAGAGCAACGGAGCGGAAAATACTGCGACATTGTCTCAATCTTCATCGCAAACCCAACTCCTACAAATTCCATAATAATCTCACCCTTTACAGCACAGCGAAAATCCCCAGAATAGATTTGTTCCTTGCAAATCTATGTTTGAAATTCCTTGGCAAATGCCCTGATCATCCCAACAGTCTAGTAAGAAATGTACTAAGCCTTCCACAATACCTTGATCCTCTTACTCACAAGCATGTTAGCCCAACTCACATTCTTTCCTTGCATGAATCCCACACACTTCTTACACCACAAGGTAAGTTGCTGCTATATAATAGGCCATATTCGAGACGCAGGACCGGTACGGTATACTCGACGGCCCAATATATTCCGACGGGCTGACAAAATTGGACGTAATCTTTCCTCCACAGACATACGAAACTAACTGCAATCCTATTTCCTTCCCTGTCATCACACCCCTATCCCAAATTTCCTTCACTCCTCTTTATTAATTCGCTCCTAGTGTTGCTCCAAAAATGAAGTTTTTGAGGGGTTTTACTGGGCTTTCCCCTCTATATTATAAGTTAGGTTAAGAATTTCAGATACATAATACGTACATATTAACATTAGGCTAAGATCTTGGTATAGTTTTAAAACTGTTAGACCTAAGACATATTAAGCTAGTACATTAGGTATAACTCATTTTTATAATATAATTTAAGCCCAATAAAATGTTTGTTAAAAAAAAAAAAAAAACTTTTCGTACTTTTTCTAATATGTTATCGTTCCAAAGTAGCTTTGAGCCAAGGATCAGTTCCAAATATTTTACCCTTTGCATTAGGTGAATGGAAATTTAGTTCAATTTTGGTAAGTCGAGGAACTTTGTAATTTCTTGTAAATGGTGCTAGCTTCGTTTTACTGGAATGCACAGTCGGAGATGTTAAAATTTGTCGCAACTAGCGTAAATAAAAATTAATGATTTCCAACTGCAAGTGGTCACATCAGTCAAGTATGCACTGTGTGCTGGTGTCTGATGAGAATCAGTGCATACTTTCTAAAAATTATATACAAATAATAAGCCTATTAACATATTTGTCGAAATTACATCTTAAACATTACAATTTAAAAACCACATGTTAATAAAATTTTGGTAATATCTCCATAAAATTTGAACATTATATTTTAACAAAGAAAAAACAAAAACATGTCTATACCAGCACCCTAATTTCTTTCATTTTATTATTTTCATTCAAACAGATCAGTTTACCGAACGCCGATAAAAATATCTACGGAAATTCACAGATGAATTCATCGTTTGAAATGTCACGTTTATTCAATCAAAACAATATACCAAACGGTCAACAGAGTTCTGGACGTAATTCAACACTTCGCGTACCACAATATACATTGCAAGATGTTGAATTTGTCGAAGAGCTGGGCGAAGGAGCATTCGGTAAGTATCTATCTACCACTAGTTACTATATACACACAACGCGGTAGAAGATGAAATTTTGCAGAAAGTGAATCTTTGCGAATTGCTCGGAAATTCTAAGGAAATTATCCTCAAAGAATAGAACAATGTATAAAGAACAGTTTTCTTCTTCTTTTGGTAATCGTTTGCACATGTTACTGTTGTCGGTGTCGACTTTTGTTCTGGAGGTAGGAGGTCTTTTGTTCGAAAAATAATAGGATAAAGTGAGAGCATTCGAGTCGCGCACAATAATAGGTCGGTCAAGTCATAGTTAGACTCTTTTGTTTTTCAGTAAAGTTTTGTTCATACAGATATGCCGAAAGAAGAACATTCAATTTTTCTGTATAAGTTTGTGTACTGGTGAAAAATTTAGTACTGGTGAAAAATTTAGTACTGGTGAAAAAAATTAAACTGAAAAGTAGACAATTGGACAAGGACTGGATTATTGAGGTACTTTTAAAATAAAATAGAGTAGGCTGACTGTGCTCAAAAATCTGATAATACTGTAATGGCATTTTAAGTATTATAAGTTTTAGCAAATTTCTGTTTTCTACTAGGAAAGCAAGATAGACTTCGCATCAGTATTCAAAAAATTGAGATACTATGAAGACTATTTGATTTATACTTGTCTAGTAATGCCCAATTACAAATGTATCAATGAAGGATGGCTCTTCAACCCAAGACTTCTTAACGTCCTCAAGGTATTTTCGCCTGATGCTAGACCGATGACTCCCGAGGAGCTGCTCAATAAATCTCTAGAGAGGATCCGGCCAGGAACTGAAATTTTATCCAGTCCATTCTTTTCCTGTTAATAAAGGTTGCCTTCTAAGCTGAATCAAGCCACCCACATTAAAGGATATTTACCTGTGATCAGAGAACGAACACTTCTGGATAACCCCTGAGTCGTGCAAGAAATGCGTGTACCATCCGTCAAGAACCTCCTTCCGATTTGAGGCTAAAAACGCCGGTCCGTTGTCGACACTTGCTATCGAAACATCGTAAAGCAAGATGAAGTCAAAAAAAGCCTCATCTCGGCCATTTGTGTTGGAGCTTCCCCACACTTCATAATGAGCTTTAGAGTCCACTTCTAAAATAATAGGCACAAAATCCATCGTAGCTACCCCCACCACATTCTAAATTATATCCCAGGGAGAATTTGAAACACGATCGTGTGTCGTATAGTCAGTAAATTGGCAAAAACTCCAATCGGTTCATTTTTGGTAAGAATGCAGACTCGTGGTTTCTCCAAGCCAACGGATGGCATAGTCCTCTATTCATTTGTTTGAATATCGCAAATCTGGTTGTTTACAACCCATGCTTCTTGGATCAGAATTAATTCCTTTTCTGTCTTAGACAAGCGAAGGAGCAGAAAAGCTATTACTGCTTTGTAATCGTGACGATTAATTTAAATTACCTGCACCATTACCAATCAGGGTCAAGTCCAGATCCTTCTCCTAGATTATAGCTGCCTCATTCTATCTGTCCATCTGCGAGATCTTGACAGCTGCCTAGCTCAGCGGTATTCCCAACACCATCCCCAGTAACGGTTAGGGCATCTACCTCAGATTCTTCCTCAGATGCCACCTCAGATCGAGCGATTGACCCATTTCTGGGAGACACTTCCGCTGCTTGAGCTGACAGCTCCGAGTTATGTTTAATGACCTCAGAGCTCTTTGATCCAGAGCTTTTAGCCTGATCACTCATGTACAAGCGTAAGGCCAATTTTTTGACCCCGACTTAATGATTCCCTTGCAGACCTCTAAAGCCGATTCTAAATGAAGAGAGCTTCCCGTCGATTCTCAACAGCTTCTCGAATTTTAGCAGCCCTCCAATCCTTCTTGGAATGATCAGTGTTAAAGAGCCTGATGATTTCCAGAATTTTCTATGGATCGGAATGGAAGCAGAGAAACCAAGCCATGCATCTAAGCCAACTGAGGATTTCGCCTTTCGACACCAGTTTTAACTTGGCGCCTGGCCAAAGCTCTCTTATAATCTTCTTGATCTAATCCTTTTTGATCTTCACACGCTAGCCTGCGTTGTTCACCGTTGGTGGAGGGCACAAGCTGACTTTTTGCAGATTACAACAGACCCTAAACATAGCCTGATATAAGGTCGGATTGAGACATTTTGATTGAGTGTTGGAGAGAATGGAAGGAACGAGGTAAAAAACTAACTCTCCGAAATTGTGTAAGTGTAACAGTGTAAGGAAGCAAAAAGTGAGCTAACCAATTTAAGATCATTTATGAAAAAACCCATCAGCACGGAAATCTTTGAAAGCATCTAAATTTCTTTGAATTCAACAAATTTAGCATTCCAAAGCATCGTAAAACCGAGCTTATGGTATAGTTTTGGCACAATGAGCTCCACCATTGCAGTTTATGTAACTCTAGCTTCACACAATCTTTACTAAGTGGTCGTTGTTAAACATGTTCATGCATACGCATCACAAATAATTCCTGTAAACGCAAGGCATCTGCTGACATGATGTAATCCAATCTAATCAAATATCTTTACTAAAGCAACACAGTCTCGCTTTAAAAAAAACCATTAAGTGTTGCGTAGGCCAAAAGAAAGCATTGAAACAGAATTAGCGATTGTAGGTGATAATGAAGTTTTCATAGAAGTATAAAAACAATTTTAACTGCTGACCTTTTTTTGCAGTAATCTATCTTTTTGGTTTTCTGAAGATCCAGTGGCTGCTTTGACTTCCAAAATTGATAATTTTGAGCTGAATGTCTCTTGAAACCATAACAAAAGAAATTACTTACTTGGGAAAGGTTGCGTTGGTATGAAAGTGGCTCCCAAATTTTAAAAGTTTAATTGCATCTTCAAAACTATCTAAGATTTCGACTAACTTTTCGATCTTCTTAAACTAGTTCTGAAATATAAGTCTCTGGAATGAAAACATATCCTTTCAGCACACATGCAAACCCGAAATAATTATAAGTACCGCCTCCTACTAGCATAGTCCTATTAACCTCCTTTAACTTCAATTTCATCATCAAAATCCTAAAACTACATTTCCATAACAAAGCAAAGAACCCTTTTCTTCCCACAACTATACACGAATCCCATATTCCGGAAATTGTTCTTCACGAAACTGCGAAAACTTCATTATTTCTGCGACACGGCATGACACGACGACAGCATACAGAATCCAAGTACTCTTCATTCCACATCATGGAAAAATGGGACAGTGAACTAAGCAAATACACCCCTCCAATTCGCAACGACCGACGACGAACCTATCCTGTCGAGAAAACTTCACCCGGAACCAGCGAATCAACTATCCGCGTGTATATTAAACAATAGACATTTAAGAACGCAGTTCCTTAGGTTCGCCAACACCTAACTTGCCTCGTCCGGACGATGACGATGGCAAAAACGGTAGACAATGCACCCAAGTCACACTCACGTTCTATGGTCACATCGCCTTCTTCAAGCCCCAACCAGCAGTTAAATTTCTTTTAAATGATTTTTTTTCCTGCTATCCTTCGTGTCCTTATTTTTTCATTCTCATTTTTTTTTATCTATTTCGCAGGAAAAGTCTACAAAGGCGAATTAACACAGAAGAATGGTGAAAAAATCTTTGTGGCCGTTAAGGCACTCAAAGAAAACGCTTCGACAAAAACACAAACTGATTTCAAGCGTGAAATTGAACTTATATCGGACTTGAGACACGATAATATCGTTTGTATTCTTGGCGTTGTACTGAATAAGGAGCCACTTTGCATGTTGTTCGAGTATATGGCCCATGGTGATTTGCACGAATATTTAATAGCTAATTCGCCCAACGAAGGCAAATCATTGACACAACGCCAATTTTTATACATTGCTATGCAAATTAGTGATGGCATGGAATATTTGAGTGGACATCATTACGTGCATCGTGACTTGGCCGCAAGGAATTGTCTGGTGGGCGAAAATTTAACTGTGAAAATATCGGATTTCGGACTCTCAAGGGATATATACAGTTCGGATTATTATAGGTGAGTTTTTGGATTTGCCTCACAAATAGCTGAGAGATGGTTTTTCATTGTGGTTGTTGCAGGGTTCAATCGAAGTCTTTACTGCCCGTTCGGTGGATGCCATCCGAATCAATTCTCTACGGGAAATTCACAACCGAAAGTGATGTTTGGTCATTCGGAGTAGTCCTATGGGAAATTTACAGCTACGGACTACAGGTGTGTATAAATTTTCATCGAAATTCATCACACACAGCACATTTTGAATTGAATTTTCCTTTCTTCTAGCCCTATTACGGCTACAGTAACCAAGAAGTCATCAATATGGTCCGAAGTCGACAGTTGCTTCCATGTCCCGAGGCCTGCCCAACGGCAGTCTACTCGCTCATGATCGAATGCTGGCACGAGCAGGCCGTTCGAAGACCATCGTTTTCGGAAATTAGTCACCGATTGAAAATCTGGTATCAGGCTCAGAAGAAAAATCACCAGCAAATGAATCAGTCGAATAATCATCATCATCAAAAACATCACCATCATGCCAACTCGAATTCGAATCTCAATTCAAGTTCTAATTCAAATCTTCTAGTAGCACAATAAATCTCAGACATACGTATTTTCGATTTCTGCAAAAAGGAAACATGAAGTTATTTCAAGAAAGATATTACACAAATAAACCGTATCAGTTATAATATGCTGCATTTTTCGGGATTAATTTTCGGTCTCGAAAATACTTCTAAGCTTCCAAAGCAATTAAACTGAACAATGTGGATTTTTTCTTAACAACCCACCGTCAACAATTTTATCAGAATGCCATATTCATGAAGGGTTTGAAGAAAAAAACAACGAGCGTAATAGACGGGAAAAAAACACAACTACGTTTCCATCCTTGAAAGAAACGAATAAATTAATTAATACAAAGTATAATTAGTTTATATATATAAATAAATATATAAGTACGTGAAAATAAACAAGATACAAATAATTTTAAAAAGAAAGCCTTAAGCCAAGAAAGACATTATTTTTCTTTGTTACCATCATCATCATCTCAAAACCAAAAACTAAAATCTGCGCATTAAAACATAAAGTAAAAAATTTGCATTGGAAAAATTCACACACGCGAACAACTACATCAAAATAAATAAAGTCATTTCCATGCTATAGCTTTAGACTATTTGAAAGGAAAAAAATCTGCTATTTTCGCATTTACAAACTTTCAAAATCATATTTTTTCTTCTAAAATTAATAAATTTAAGTAATATTCAAATAAGCATTTATTTAAATCTGAAAGATATAAATCGAGTAATTAATTTAAAAAATTACACAGAGAATCAAGACACACTATATACAGAACGATATTTAAAAATATTATTAAAATACAACAGCAGAAAATAAGCTGAAAACGTCAAGAGTCGATGTATACATACAAAATAATATTACACATAAGAATAAATAAAATACATTTTTGTAATAAAAACAAAATTTAATTAAAAATTGCATTATTAGTAATTTATATGTATGAATGGTCGACCATTACACTATAATTATGATGGAAATGTAAAACATACAACAAGAAACGGACCGAAATGTGGGAAATAAATCAATACGCTGTAAGAGAACAATTTTAGAAGAAAGATATCAATCGAAATTGAGGAATGAAGAATACATAAGAGATATAATGAATAGAAATAACTCTTGTTGAGACACTAAAAACACTACCTAATGACAATGAATTGAACGAATGACGATTATAAAGAAATTTAGTAAGATGTAAGTTAATAAAAACAATGAACAAAATTTATTTAGTTTCATGAAAAAAGTCAAGAAAATTCAATTGTAATTTTATTAATTACTTGATAATGTAAATAAAGTTCATAAAAATATATCCTATGGCTCCTAACCTTTGATAATCCTATCGTCTCCTAAATTGAATTAGTGTTTGATTTGGGATGAATTCTGGGAAACAATTAATTTTTATACTTATAATAGTTTTCATACCTTTTTTTGTAAAGTATAGGGTTGCGCGTGGTCCTTGTTTTATTTAGGAATGGGTAAAAATTGAGAAAAAATTTCAAAAACTAGATTTTTGTATTTTTTGCATAGAGTACAATGTTGGAAATTTATATTTAAAAAGTGTGTCGGCTAAATGCGCAGGCCACACACTAGCAAAGTCATTTTTTGAAGCTTTTATGAACCTTTTTGAGTATTGCGGGTATAGCGGCTTTTTTTAGCCCAAATGCTGTAATGTAAAGCTTCCAGAAGACCATTGCTATAGGTTTTTGATTTCAGATAGGCTTACGGGAAAAAAAGGAGAGCGTGCAGGCCAGTTGAGGTTCCCTTTCAAAGAGATAGGACGTTCAGGGAAGGTTTGTCTCACAAACTTCATGGAAACTCTCGATCTGTGCGCTGTGACACCATCTTGCTGAAGCCATTTATAGTCTAATTGCACTGCCTCAAGAGCAGGCTGATAAAACTCCTGCAGCATAGTCAGGTAACGTTCTAAGTTCACAGTTTCGGCACGACTGTTATATTGAAGAAAAAAATATAAGGGCCAATGATGCCTCCTCTGGATACGGCGCACCAAACAGTGACCCAATCCGAGTGCAGGGGTTTGTCGTGAAGCAAACCGTAAATGGAAAGCACGGTACGCCGCAATTATATAGCGCGTGTGAAAAGTAAGCCTCGATGCAAAAGGAGCGATATTCCACCGTCCCCTGTATTGTTGAGACTGCATGGGGCGGGATTGCAGATCTCCCATCATCACCTCCAACAATACCGCCTCACTCTCACTCTCTCGGACCTCCTGGATCATCACAGCAGCCATTCCAAATAAGACAAGTTCCGCGCGCCACTCTATATATACAAAATGATAAAAGGCAAACCGTAAAAGAGAAAAATGATAGACGCTCCCCAAGCCTCTCTCTCTACCTCTGATGGCAAACCCTCAAGTAAACTTGCAAAGGAGCTATCCCGAAGCATGTGGGCGCTCGACATAACTTTGGGGGAACTGCCGATGGAGGGTCTAAGGCCGAAGAGTCTGCGCGATGTAGCCAGAAAACGAACGAGGTCCCTGATGAAAAGTGGTATATCCAAAGGGCCAAGCAATCTTACCATTGGCTCCAGAAGCTAATGGGAAAATGTTCAGACCCAAAAAAATACTCCAGAGAACAGGCCATCGAAGAAGACAAGGGGCACGGATGAGGCACCAACACATCTTAAGCAGCTTCAACCCAGTAAAAGGCATCCTATAGCGGAGTTTTACACGGTGTAAGAACGCCGAAAGATTATGACAGCCTTCCAAATGGACTACGTACAGAAGGTTCTTGAGGAAAGACTTATAGCGGAACCACAAGGAGGCGTTGCCGCCTCACTTCCTCATCATTACCTTTAAAGTAGGCTACGTGTCCCTTCATTTGCAAGGATAGATGGATAAGGGCGGAAGCCTTAAGGATAGAGCCAGCCTGTCCACCACGGAAAAACCCCTAACTCCCAACGCCAAGACCCTAGTTGGCTACTTACCAAAATTAGCATACCTCACAACGAACAAGATCCTCTTCTCGTTCATAGAATGCCAGAATAAGGGTCTTAATGTCGATCTCTGGAAAACGTTATTCAAAGAGAATACAGAAAAGTGGCGCTATGCTAGTTATATCAGCGGACCCAGCGTTAGCATCCAGAATAACTGAAGATGACGGCAACACTAGCTTCCGATTTAGGCAAGTTAAGTTTATCGTTTAAAAGGCGTGTGGAAAGGTACTAGCCCAGCGATCATTCCAGCCATCAATACGGAGTGCAGCGGAACCGATGTGAAGATCACGGTATCTACCGGCAAATCTGCATCATTTGAAATCTGCCTCAACAGAAGACAGCAGTTTTGCCTCAGACACCTATCACATGGGGCTAGTACAAAGGCCCTGAGTAAACAAGGGCAGCGTATGTGGCCTAAATACATTAAATAGCAAGGGCCCGAGAGGAAAGAAAAACTAAGGGCAAGGATGGTATTTATCACAAACATCAGCTTTATTCTAATCCCAAACTACATCGACAGGGACACACTGGCGATCGAAGCACATATCCTCATTAAAAGAGGTATACCAGGAGCGATATTTGTCTCAGCCTACTTCCTGGCGATGAGGACCAAGTCTCATCCAACAACATCAATGGACTAGTAAACCGCAGTAGAAGAGGTAACAAAATGCTAACAATTGGCTGTGATAACAATGTACATCACACCACATAGGGAAGCAGTGATGTCAACGCCAGAAGTGAATCATTCTTAGAATTCCTCCTAACCAGCAGTTTATCTGACAACAAACAGGCAAAAGGTATTAGGCCTCATGTTGGTTTCAAACAGTGCAGTGTAGCTAGTGAAGAAATGGAATGCTCTAACATGAGCTTCTTTCCCTGATCATAGACACATAGTCTTCGAATTAGCAAAAGATAGCACAAAAAGGTTAATGTACACGCAACCAAAGTGCACGGACTGTGAAAGCAATCCAAATTGCCTAACAGCAAACCTTTATGGCCAGCATTCGGTGGAGTAAGAGGGCACAAAGGATGAGTTAGAGGGCACAGTGCTCAAAGCCACCAGAACAACCCTCAAATAATACCATGAAAACTGTCCAAAAAAAAACTAGTGCCCCCAAAAGTACACTGCCATTGTGGAATAAGGAGGTAGAAAAGCTTAGAAGAGTGGCGAGAACGGCTTCAACAGGGCAAAAAGCACATCGAACTGGGAGGCTTATACAAGGAAACTCTCAGAATACAACAAAGAGTTGAAGAAATCCAAACGAAAGGTTTGGAGTTCCTTCTCAACGGCGCCCCAGGGACAGTAAGGGTACAGAAAGCTCTGTCCAAAGGCCATCAAGGTCATATAAGACTATTTCAAACCTCAGGGGGAGGGACGACGACTACATTTGGGGATACTCTGGAAGTGTTGCTAAAAAAAATTGTTAATGATAGTGTGAACGCCCTGAGCGGCCACATCACACCACTGATTAAACTAATCATCTCGTATGAAAAAAATTTAGTTTCTTGCTGTTTCAATAGTTTCTTGTCAGTTGGTCATGGCGGTTGTTTTTTGACCGTTGAAATACATATAAACAACGATCACGAGAAAAAAGTTTGCGGATAGGACGCATAGGCAATCAACTGCCATTGTTTGTTGAATTTTTTAAACCGTTCAAATAAAACGGTTTTTAATATTTCATTACATTTTGCCTTGTGACCATTACGAAGTCATACAGATGAAATATCCAGAATTGATGTTTTACGCAGTTAAATTTTCTAGAAAAATATATGTGAGACTTCCCTTGCAGCTAAATTTATAAGCCATTGCTAGGTAAGTTATGTTTTTATGTTACGAAACAAATGTGTTTTGAGATTTTTGGACGTTGATAAGTGGTTTTGTTCCCATACTTTGATATAGAAAATGTTGACATAAACATGCCATTATCTAACGGTGGCAATAATCGTTGCTTTTGCAATCACTACATTTTTTATACGAGAGTTGGCTTTTGTATTTTGGATTGGTTTTGCCACTACAAATCTGATATTTGTGCTCATTTTTGCACCGCAAACGTCCTGAGAACGTTTTGATTTACAGTCACTTGAAAAATTCATTTCGGACAAAAAATTCAATCAGCTCTTGACCATTTTCGTGTGATTATTTTTTCCCCTATTTCGACGGGGCATTATCTATAAAAATATCTATATTTCAACATTAAATGAATAAATAAACACAATAAGCCGTTGCATTATACCATTGCAATCAAACAAAAAGGAAGAGCGTCCGTATTTTTAATTTAGATCCTATAACACCACTTTGCACGACCGATTTTCGGAACGCTACTGACACCCATATTCACCACCCTGCAGACGCCCATATTCACCACACTGCATACGCTCCGACGCGCATATGCCAAATCCTATAAATACGAGGCATCGAGTACGATATGATAACTCTATTATCAGCGTTCTCAGGCAGCACTCAAGGGTCCCTGGAACATCCTGAATAAATAGTTTATTCTGTATTTTACACTTATATGTAATAAACTGTTTTCGTATTAAATCGTTTATTATAGATCCCTTTTTTCTATAAAATGTCCTATCTTGAGAGTTGCCTCACGTGACGAATGAAGTGACTCTCTTGATCTGATATTCTGAGAGTCACGTGAAGTAACTTCATCTAACCTGAAGTCACATTTTCGTTCTAACGGCTATTCCGAGAGACACATGAAGTGACGAGGGTCACGTAAGGTGAGATCTTAAGTCAATTGATAAAACCAAGTGAGTACGAACGAAAATGCAAGAAAGTGGCGATTTCGACAAAGTTTCTTGTGTGAATAACGTAAGTTGAAAAACGTAAGAAAATCTTATTTTAAAGATTTTTGTATAGGGTGGTAGTGCTGGATATTAAGTGTCTCAGTCCAATCTGAAAATCACATGAGAGGGCATACAGTATTGCTTATTACGATATACAATTTGAATGGCAAGTCGACATAGACAATTAAAGTCAACTCACCCAGTGAATTAAGAATGATAAGCTCTATAATAATTCAATTTCACATTTAATTTTGATTATTAGGTTAAAAGTGACTAAAAGACGGAAACTCGAAGGGCTAACTCAGGGGGACAAAAATTTTCAGAAAGATATAAAATAGATAAATAAACCGGAATTTGAAAACATATCAAAATTATTCTGTGAAAGTATATTCAACAAAATATAATTTAGGTGTGGGACAATTTCGACCTAAAAGCTAGAAAGATAATTAAAATTGATTGAAATTGAAAATTCATAAAAAAAAGAAACGTCTACCATTGGGGGAGAATCAAATACCGTGCAGCAATTTATTTTTTTGTATACTGTAAGCTAGGAAAATATACTATTTTTTACATAATATATGCCATGTTAAATAGTATATATTTTTTTTTAAATAATATATATATTTTTGCGTAACACTTAGCACTTGTCACAATATGTCCAACACAAAAATTCAAAATATTCTTCACGCATCCAGAAACCACCCGTATTTAAGGCATATCTGGGTTGCAGAAAATATCTGTTTATACCCGAATGTACCAGTCCACCTTTTATGGCTCAACTACCCGATTCTACCTATTATGACCTGACTACGCACGCCTACTTTTTATGACCCTACCCCTAATAAAACCTAAAACTGCCAAACGAATATATGAAAAACATTCTGAATATTCAGCATTTTATTTTCCTGATCGTAGTATTTTCAATTTTATGTAACAAGTTTTAGTACCCCGGTTTTATTTGTTAGTATTTTCCTTTTTAATGCTATGGTAATTCCCCAGTTGCTTCCGATTTTACTTTATACTTTGAAAATTTCAACGACTTTCCTTTGAACTTTCATTAAATTTCAACTGTCAATTTTCAGGCGTTGTCATACAAACGTAAATTTGTAATCACTTCATCCAAAGCCACTTCAAGTGACTCTCAGAATACGGCTTTATAGGTAACGTGATTATGCAAGTGACGAGAAAACTCACGTGAAGTGGCTCTCAGAATAGGGCCCAAAACTCTAGTCCACTTTGCCGAGTATCACTTAGAGTTAGCGTCGAAAAACTACTGTTTGGAGCTACCAATCATACAGAATAGATAATCGAATGTCAGATGAAAAAGATTCATCAATTTCATTTCACAATTCGAATCCCTTATTCTGCCATTCTCTAAATTAAGTCAGGTAGAAGAGTCGCAAAATAAGTAACAAGTTAGCTAATTACTATTATATTGGTGCAGCTATAAAAACATGACATCCTACGAATAGTTCAATCAGTTTCACAACGCCCATCATATCGTCACCATGTCAACAAAAGCTCAGGTATTCTCTTTGATATTGACATTTGTCTTGCCCGGGCACTTACTACCACTGTTTCCAAGCAATCCTTGTCCAAACATTTTCCAATACAAGTATAACGGATCTTTTTGGTTTGGAATAATCGAACTGACAGATGGTTTTCGATTCGGAGATTCAAATATGCTCGTCATTGACTTGGGCTATCCGAAAATGGTTCGGCCCGATCATCCGGGTTTGGTTGGGTTGGCCAAAACTCGTGAAGAAACAATTGAGAAGATAATACTGAGACAACCGATTCAATACCATGTTGACTTCCCAGTACAGCATCCTTTTCCTAAAGTCGTACGAATTATGCTCAACGACAGAGTTGTGTGCGCATCTCCATCTTCAGAGACCCGGCATATAAAGTTATTGGCCAGTTTAGAACACGGACTCTACACACAACTAGCAGCACAGAAACTAGCTGCACTTTTTGCCTCCGCGACTGAAGTACCACGTTTCGAAGAAAGCAGTAACAAACCCGCTGAGGTGGAAACCGAAGTTTTGAACGACGGCAGTCCAACCAATTGTGGTCAAATTGATGACATTTATCACATCAAGCCTCTCATTGTCGGTGGGCTAACAATATCAAAAGGCACTTGGCCCTGGTTGACTGCGATTTACTTACAATCACAAAAATCAACAAGATTTCTTTGTGGCGGTAATTTAATATCCGCTAAATTCATTTTAACAGCAGCACATTGTTTTGATGATCATTTCTCCATTCACAACTATATCGTACTTTTGGGACGGCACGACATCACCAAATGGAACGAGCTCGGATCCAAAGCCAAATCAATCGAAGATATTTACTTCTATCCAACCTACAGTTCCGAGCAGGTTAATTTCGATGCCGACGTAGCGATCATAGTCCTCAGAAGCCACGTGCGATTCACGAAACTAATAAGACCGGTATGTCTTCCAGCTGTCGATCAACAAATCAAAGGAAAACATGGTATAGTTGTTGGTTGGGGTCAAAATCAAGACGAACCGGTCAGTTCGGAACCTAGACGCGTATCGGTAAATATTGTTGCGGACGAGATTTGCATTAAATCGAACCCACAGTTTCGACTTTTGATATCAAATCGCACGTTTTGTGCAGGCAACCGAGATGGAAATGGACCGTGTAGTGGAGATTCGGGAAATGGTTTGATGGTCCAAGTCAACGATCGATGGACCATTATTGGATTAGTTTCAGCTGCACTTTCGGACCCGAACAAAAATGATTGTGATTTGAATGAGTATGTTGTTTATGCTGATGTTCGGAAATTTTTAGACTGGATCGATAGAATCACGAAGATGATATAATTTGTAAAAATTTCGGATAATGAGGACAATTTAATTATTTTAAGATGTGTGATTTATCAATAAACTTTTAAATGCTTAATACTAGTATGTTTCATTTAAATTTCTGATCAAATGTGTTGTGTTACATTTTACCAATAACTGTCGAGACCATTTTATATATTTTGGGGGAGTGAGAGAGGGAGCAGTACAAAATTAGACTTATTTCTTCCTCATTTCGTGAACAGTTATCAAAGACTAATCTACATGTAATATATTGGGTATATATATTTTCTCAAATTCCAGAAAGATTACCAATAGAATTTTTTCTTTCTATTTTTTTAATTTACAAAGCAATTAAAATAACTAATTTGAATTTTGCTAGCTTTGAAAATAAAAGGTTTTGATTCAAAAACCATTTTTTCCCTTTAGAAGGTAGATATATACTGAGATTCAGAGATATATATCGATATTCGACCTCTATTCGACCTCTTTTTCAGTGTCTATCGGTCTGGGCACTGAAGAAAGTCAACGAAGAAGAAGGCAAATCACCCTCGAAACATCGAGATCTGCCATGAAATCGAATAATATTAAGTTTCTAAAAGGAGAAATTGGTCTCTAAATTAATATTTTTCATAGTTTTTAGTTTAACATCAGTTTAATTCTTTGGAAACATCACGTATTTCAATCTTATGACCGACACTGATATTTCCAAGCGCTCTTAAGATCAACATTACGTTATCACATAGGAAATGGCAAGCAGCTGAAATGTAAGCTAATACCACTCAAATACTTAATATATATGTATTAACTTAATATATATGTGCTTAAAAAAGCCTCGAAATATATTATCTGTCAAACAATTGCCATGCAGCTATTTTCTAAGTGTGAAAATCAGAGTTACGCTGGAGTTACAATCAATGCAATACAACATTAGCCGCGTTTTTTTTTGCTCATCTTATCCATAACAGAACAATACTAACCAATACAGACGCATTGGAAACAACAACAACTCCTGTTATGCATAGGGGGGAGTTGTTGTTTCCAATGCGTCTGCAGTTGATAGCATTGTTCTGTTATAGACAGGGGGAGCAAAAAAAACGCCTATTGTTGAGCAGCAAAACGAGTTTGAACACATGAGAATGTATGAGAGCAGTTACAATGATGCAACGCAAATTTGTTCAAACCTCAAACTTGGCATGGCAACAACATTTTCGAAAATATCTAACTCCACCTGTTCCTATGAGCGTCCGGGAAATGGGAAATGTCATATGCAAATGAAAATCAGAATTTGTTTTTTTTTTTGTCTCATTTTGGCTTTGCAATATACTCTGCACCTTTTGAAGGATAAAATACTCACTGATATCACTTTCCGAGACTTTAAAGAATCCATATTATCAAACAACAATTTCGTTAATATAGCCAGTGACAGATGACGGTAAATGTTGTGTTGCATTGACTTTAACTCGTTCCACCGACAAAACATGGCAGCAATGTTGTGTTGCATTGATTGTAACTCCAGCATTAATATCAGGGCTGTGGAGTCGGAGTCAGGAGTCGGAGTCGAGGAGTCGAACAATTTTTAATGGAGTCGGAGTCGGAGTCGAATCTGATTTTCATCAGCCGACTCCGACTCTGAAATTCATCACCAAGCCTAAAAATTTGTGGACCATTTTTCAATTTTTGACTGGATTGGGAAGAAGCTAGAAAACTTCTAGAGTTGCTATATCGACCTTATAAAATGACGAAAGAATTTCAGGCAGATGACCTTACACCTGTTTTTTTTTTTTACAAAAATGGAAAAGTCTTATATTTCGCCTTTCGAAAATGAATGGAAACTTGGTCAATGCATTAACAAATTCACTTCTTCGTAAAGAAATTTGTCTCTTAGATAATGAAGTCCTTTTAGCTGCTATATATGTAGATCCTTCAGTCCGGGTTATCCTGATAGAAGATCAGCAAGCGCGTGCTAAAATTGCGTTACGCGAATTAACTATTCGTATGAAAGGATTGCATACGGAAAGTGAAGCCATGGCTAGACCACAGCAGAGAACCATTCAGTCGTCATCACTTCCCCCAAGTACTGAAGTTGATGATGAAAATGAGTTCGAAAAATATCTTGACGAACAAGAATGAGCAAAGCAGCAGCGCTTAAGCTTGGAAAAAAGTAACGAAGGAGGAAATTCATGGCAACTGGAAACCTTGAAATTGGATTTTTATAGGGCACTGAATGATGTTGAGAAGTTTGACCTAAGTTCAGTTTTGGAAGTAGAAGATGCCATAACGAAGTATTCCGAAATCGTCCAAAATGCAGCATTACTCGTTACGGCATTGCCCCGACTCAAGTATCTGTGGAACGCTTGTTTTCTACCCTTAGAATAATTAAATCGGATTTAAGAGTAGCGATGATGTCAGATCGGATTGAAGCAATATTATTTTTAAGAACTAGGTTAGGTTTGTGAAGAGGGCCGCCGCGAACGCGGCCAGCATTAGGCCACCAATTTGGGCCAATTTGCCACCCTCATAACCAATCACACGCATTCACATTTACAGCCATGGCACTGGCGGGATTCGAACCCGCAGGCCTGACGCCTTAGCGAGCAGAGCTACCGGGCCCCCGTTTTTTTAAGAACTAACTCGAATTAAGTGTTTTCTGTGTTTTTATATTGGTGTGTGAAATGAAATAGGAATATTTTCTATTTCGAAATAAATCTCTTTGACAATATAGCGTAACATTATAATTTAATTTTACTAAAGGAAACAAACTAGTAGGAAAATATGATCTAATTGTAAGACAAAAAACGATTTTAACCTTCTGGCTTTAACTATATATTAGAGCTACGACTGTTTGGAGTAGAAGTACGGAGTCGGAGTCGTTACTCGGGAGTCGGAGTCGGAGTCGCAAATGTTAGAAGGCTTATAATTGGAGTCGGAGTCGGAGTCGCAAGTTTTTCTTCCCGACTCCACAGCCCTGATTAATATTAAAAACTGAACGAAACAGCCCCATTTACTTCCGTTTCAAAATATTTTTTGTTTATAATGTTACTTTCAACTTAGTGGAGACGAGAACACTATCTCATTTACTATTTCAAGTATAGTCATTTCAATAAAATTTTCGCATACCTGTGATCCACGACGTGATGGACTCTCCGTTTTAGTTTCACCTGTTTCGCTTGATATTTTCGATGGACTTTTAGCCACCTTGATTCCTTCGTTGCTTTGTGGGCTTGATGCTTCATCCTTATCTTTAATTAATTCGACATTTTCCGGTGAACTTTTCGTTTCACTTTGTGTCGTCGAAGGTGTTGGTTGTGGTTGTGGTGGCGGCGGTGGTGTCGGTGATGATTTTTTCACACAATCACTAGCACTTTTCACTATTATCAGCGACGGATTAGTTTCAGATGCCTCGAGTTTTGCCTGTTTAGCTGAATTTTCAACTTTTTCGGCAATTTTGCGTTTATGCAGCATGATACTTGTATCTATTATGATGCAGAAAAAATAACACAATCATTATTTGGAATTTTAAAATAAAATATATGCAATGCAACATAAAATAAAATATATAATTAATGCAACAAAATCAATTTAAATGAAAAAAAAATAATGTACTAATAATGATACGCATGTAATATAACTAAATCAGGTCTTTTTCATACTGATAGATCTATCAATAAGGAAGTAGTGGATCGTATCATTTAGAAAACCACAGGTCAGTTGAAAAGCCATTCGAGGGAATCAAATATTAATAAACTGATGTATTCCTTAATATCCAATGATTTTTTGTGGTTTTAAGATAAGGTAAAACAATATTAAACATTTCATTTGAAAGCATAATCCAACCTCTCTTTAATAGGGGCAAAAGGTTGAACACCATCATCATACCAACTACTTTCTTTCCCCAATGATTGGACGTAATATTTTTCAATACATAGTGATAAGTGCGAAAATTGTATTGACCTATTGTTGCGGTTAACGCAACTAAAAAACTTAAAATATAAGATGCTACAAATTCTTTTTTCTTCAGTCCTTTCTATGATGCGACTATCTTTTCTTCCTTTTTTCTTTGTTTTTCTCTCCTGTCACAAGGTTGATCGCATCGCCTCCTTCGTTTTAAACTGCATGTGCAATATGGATAACTACTAATTTAACTGCTGAGTTTTCAAAGAGTCAGGTTCTCGTCTGTACTATCGCCTTTCACAGCTTCCATCTTTACCTCTGCTGTGACATTGATAAATATTCCTTTGGGGCACGCATAGGGTTTGTTTCATTTGGCATTCTCACCACAGCTTTTCCTCTTTTAGTGGTTTCGTCTTGCAGAAACATTTGGTTTGCTTTGTTAAAGTTGGTAAATATTCATTTATCTACCGTTTCCAAAAATTATTCTCAAATTGTTAAGCCTTTATCACAATCAAAAATCCGTTCATGCCAAAAAAGGGAAACAGTAACATCAAACGCACTTTCAGGAAGCAAGGATGCTGAGTCGCCAGCAATCAAACCAGTTCCGATAATTTTACGCAAGCCGGACCAAAGGACAGTCATGGCCCGACTCTTCAAAGAACACTAAGTTTGAAGCGGCGAAAAGAGTACATCTGCGAATCCAGATTATTTCGTCAACCATCTCGGAATACAGGAAGATCACTAGTTTTCACCGAACTGACGGTACAGTACTACCTTCCCGAGAAAAAAAATCTAAACGTTATAATCCGAGGGCTGTACAGTCTAACGCCAAAAGAATTTAAAGAAGACTTAGAGCATGAGAGCTTCTACTCCATCGAAGCGTTTTTTCAGGTTCCTTAAATGTTTTTGAAAGTCTTGCTCCCAAGAAATGAAAATGTACAACGTGCAGGCCATCTGTCATCTGATGTGAACAGATGATGAAAATCCGCAAGGTGGACAATCTCAGTGTAAAAGCTGCCAGCAGGTTGGACACTCTGCCAGCAATTATCATTCTCAGACTCATTGCGTCAAATGCGACGGACTCCATTACTTCTCAGGCTGTAAAAAGGTGAGGGAAGAAAAAGTGTGTTAACTGCGGAGGTGAACATCCTGCGAGCTATGAAGGCTGCCCGCGTAACCAAAAGAACTTGGGAAAATCATTTGCACGACCTAGAGCTTGGAGAATACATTGAAAAAGTGGCTGGAAGCTTTTTCAATTTTGAGCCTCGTTAGGTAGAACCGTTAAGATCTGCTGACATTGAGGAAGTGAAGATCTGAGTGATCGAACTAAAACGACTAAAATCACTTCGAGCAGACAGTACTACCAGCATTTGCTTGACACTCCTACCAGCCATCATACTACAAACCATAAAGGACATAACCAACGCTCTACTCCGTCTGACGAGCTGCTCAGATACATAGAAAGCAGTCATCATTATCGTTCAACCCAAATCTGGTAAAAACTTAGAACTCTCTCGGAACTGGAGATAAATCAGCCTCTTGTCATTAATACCTAAATTCGCCGAACGCATTCTTCTTTCTCGCTTGAGCGAAAACATCTTCGAGAACAAAATTCTCCCGGAAGAGCAGTTTGGCTTCAAGCAACTTCACTCCATAGAAAACAGCTAGCAAGGTTGGCCCAATACATTCGAGCAGAGCTTAACCATATAAAATCGACCGAGCTAGTTGTGTTCGATATAGCAAAGGCATTGAGCAGAGTCTGGCATGCAGAACTTCTTTTCAAAATGCATGAGTTTCGAATACCGCTTCCTCTAAACCAGATAATTAAATCTTTCCTCAAGGGCAGAAAATTTCGTATCAGAATTTAAAAACACTTCTCATCCGAGAGGCAAATAGACACTGGCGTTCCCGAAGGATCTCCATTATTCTCCACTATTGTATAATATATACACTGCAGACATCCCCAAACTACCCGTCGCTGAACTATCACTATTCGCCGATGACACGTGCATCTTGCACACGTCCCAGCAAGCAGAAGCCGTTAATACAAATACGTTTCCTGTGAGTTTTCACAAATGGAAGAATAAGATAAACTCAAATGAAACCCAGGCAATTTGCATCACGCGGAGACAGACACCACACAAACGACAGTGAACGGACAACAGACTGAATGGCAACGGACTGCGAAGTACTTAGGGCTCATTTTCGAGGATCGACTAACTTGGATGTTAAACATAAAAACAAGCGCAACACCTGCAATAGACTCCCCCAAACCCTTTGCTTTCTCGTCGAATCCCAAAGGGTGAACAAAACCAGCAGTTTACTGACACCTAAAGAGATACTAAGACCGGCATTACTATATGGAACCCTCGTTTTTGGACAATCAAAGACTAACAAACAAAACTTACAGACTTGCCAATATCCCACACAGTGGAAAATTTTCCGAATTCCATGGTACATTAGAAACGTGTAAACAGTAGAAAAATACATACGCGACAAAGCGTTAAAGATCTTCGACAAAATAGACCGCCACACTAATAGCAGCATGGACGTTTTTAAATTCCCGACCAGGGCCCAGGAAACACACTCACACCTCAGAAAACCACTAGCTAGTGCAAACTATCTGCACACAATACTATATGTACCCTATGTAGCCACGGTGCATAGCTGAGTGCAAGACCGCTCGCAGAAAAAAGTGGAGTAAGTGTTAATCACTTCACTAGCTCCAAACGAGCCCAGTTCGCGGTCGTCTGGTTTAATTCATGTACATAAAACAACCACTCACAAGAATATATGTTCATCGAATCATCAGTTTTTGCTAACATAATCATTGTCAATGTTTCTGTAAGTATTTAGTTGTAATTTAGTTGAATATTTGTTTGCTTTAAGGATAGCAAACCAATTTTTTTATGAACTTTACAGTTTACGAACTTTACAAGCTACAAGTAGTCAAAAGAACTTCTTCAAACATTTATCGCTTAGAATCTATAACTTACTGTCAATTTTCGCTTGATTACAAGCGAACGGGCTACTGGCCAATTCTTTCAATACTTGTATAAATAATCGTCCAACTTCTCGCGAAATCTCATTATGTTGTTCCAAGTACTTGACAATCGATGAGGCGGTACGATAAAAGACTTCTAGCGCTTCTATCGATAAAGTTGCTGGATTGTTATGATTGATTTTAAACGGATAGGCTGCATTATTCTCATATAAATATTTCGCCGCCTGGACACACAAATTGAAAATTTAATTCGTTCCACGTTTCAAAACCAGTCTCTCACCTGAACATAATGATCCAAATAGACTTTCGGATGTTCCTTGCGTTTCTCTGCGATTTTTCCAAGCATGTAGTGATGCAGCCATTTCTCATCATGCGAATCGGTCTCTTCTTTCACGACTTCCTCTTTATGCTGATGCATAATTTTCTCAGCCGTTGTAAAGCATTGATAGGCGACATTCAAGTATTCCTCTTTGCGTGTCTCCAGAAACGCAAACCTGAAATTAAAGACTGTTAGTTAACACTGAAAACCCGTCGATTTATCTATCTTACATTTCCATCGACAAAGTATCACTCAAATGCTTAATATTTCTGGAACAAAACGAATGTATCGTATATGCAAATGATCCATACTCAATCCAAAATAGAGTATGATCGGGGTTCAATTTAATGCACTGTTCAAAGCATCGTTGTGCATTTTCGGAATGTGCTAAGAAGTCCTTTATACTGTAAAGAATATTGAACGTTTGTTTATACAACCTGCGAAAATTTGAAAATTCACAAACTTACTCTAACGGTGTGCAGGAATTCAATTTTGTTTCCAATTTGCTTGCCTTCGACAAAGCCAAACCAGCCCATGAATCGAAACGTGTCGGCTCACAGGCCAAATCCAAAACATAAAACTTCAAAGTTTTCGAGAAATCTCGACTTTTAAAATAATAGTCGGCCAGTAAATAAAATATGCATGAGATGCGTTGTGGTAGGAGATCTGACGGTTTCGGCAATTCATGTGTTTTTCCAGCAATAAATTCGCGTATTTGATTCGTACATGCATTCAAATCGATTTCTTTGGGAATCAAGGGAAGGATCTTCAAGAGTAGTTGTTCCATATCGGCTGAAATCGAATCGCCTCTGAAATAGACATGATAAAATCGTTAAAGACTTTCAAGCGGCCAAACAGAGGGGGTGTGGCACGTACTTGTACGAATTAAATTCTGGTAGAGTTTCCGGGCGATAAATATCGAATAGCTGTATTGCCCGTTTCCAAGTCAATTCAACTTGACTTGCATCGTGTTCTTCAATGTGACGTGATCGTGGCTTCTTTGGAGGATAGCCGTACAAGCAGTATGTTATCTAAAGGATAGAAATTCATGTTCAGTTGCAAACGTGCTAAAGATATTGCGTCACCTGTTCTAAATACTCAAATACGTAGTCCCTGTATGCATCAAGGAACGGTGCTTTTAGTTTGGGAACAATTATATCCAAAGTATACAGCAACAATTGGCCATTATCTCGCGTACACCATTGACGTCTACATCACCAAATTGAAGAAGAAAAAAATGAAATTGAATTTAAATTAACGGTTCCCCATTCAGTTACTCACCTTCCCAACGATTCATGTGCAGTGAATAAAATTAGTATTGTATGAGGAATCAATTCTTCGATATCTTCGTTTTCCGGCAATACGTCAGGATTGCGAACTTTAATGACAACAGGACTATTGTCTTCATCTCTGTAACGCAAAAACAAGATGTATTAGAAGTAAACGTGATATTCGTTAATGTATAGGTTATTACCTCTGTAAAACTTGTTGTAGAATTATCCATGGCCTCTTGATATTGACTGGGTGGTAAGGATTGTTATTTTTATCGAATGGAACATCCAGTTGATGAGAGAGAATTTTCGTTAAGCTTTGAACCAAACGATTTTGATATTTTTCCAGGAAGTATACTATAAAGATATTAAGCATCTGTAAGCATATTGAATTGAATTTTAGATTATTTTATTTAAGTTAAACTGTTGAAATTCTGCTAGGTTGTAGGAACATCTCTGTCAACTGTCAAAAGGATAATTTCTAGGCACAAGAAGGGACTGTTTGCTGAAATGTAGAAAGAATCAGGCAGAGAGTAAGGACGAGAAAATCGGACCGAGAAAAGCCAGACCGGGAAAAAGAGCTGAGCCCAGGAGAATTAGTTCATTCAGTCGTTTACAGACCTATGCATGAGACCTCAATGGGAGGTTTCAGGTATTTTGTTTTGTTTAAGGGTGATTATTCTAGTTTCAGGATAGTGTATTTTATGAAAGAAAAAACTGAGGTGTGTGAACTAATTGAAAAATTTCTGAAAAATTGAAGCCACACAAAAATGCTTGTTTCAATTTTGCGTATGGCCAACGGGCTTAATTTTACTAATAAAAAAGTTGAAAAATTGCTAGAAACTTTCTCGGTGCGCCATCAGACCTCAGTTGTCTACACCCCCAGCAAAATACCCATGCTGAGCACAAAATGCCCATGCTGAATGAAAAATGCGAACTATAATTGAAACTACCCGATCAATGTTACACTTAAAATGTCTAAGTGTGAAATTATGTGCAGAAGTAGTGAATACTGCAGTTTATCTAATAGTCCAGATGCATTAAAAACAATCCTAGTCCAGATGCATTAAAAAATCCAGATTTGAAAGAAACCCAGATCTACAAAACTTAAAGGTATTCGGTACCCAGGTATTTATTCACGTTCCTGATCAAAAACGTTTCAAATAGGAGCAAAAGACAAGGCGAGGCATACTCGTCTTATATGCAGAAAATGTAAATAGATATCGAATATACTTGGCTGACAAAAATAGAATTGAGACCTCCAGAGACGTAATCTTCGCGATAACTTAGTGTTTGACAAAAGTGGATTGGACACTCCTATTAAACAACGGCTTCGCAGCAGCATGAAAGAAAGTGTTTCGACCTTGTCATGAATATACGAAGGCTAAGCTTTTGAAACGCAAATGAAGCCAGTCAACTACAATGGTGCACTCCAAGGAAAATACGCATCGAATTGGAAGTGTGCTATGAATGAAGAAATGCAGTCTTTCCCAAGAAATCACACCTGGTATCTTGTGAATCCTCCTTTGGCGAGATTCATCTCAATTCGATCCATTTTAGCAGTGTCTGGGATTATAGGCCTTTGTTAAAACAATTTGACGTGAAAACAGCGTTCCTCAATTGAGACCTAAATGAGGAGATTTTTATGCATCAACCACAAGGCTATGAAGATGGATCGAATGAGGTGTGTAGACTACGTAAGGGTCTCTATGGACTTAAACAAGCGTCACTTGCTGGAACAAATGTCTTTACACAATTACTAAATGATTTCAATTTTGAAACAAGTGCATCAGATCCTTATGTTTTTGTTAGCAACTGTGTGAAGAGGATGATTGCTATTTATATTGATGACGATTTTTATGCGGCCTCCAATGAATCCTCTATATCTGACTTGATTAAGCCCCTGCAGACTAACTTTGCAGTTAAAGTGTTTGAAGCGAAAAATTTCCTCGGACTGGAAATCAACAGATCCGGTGACGAATTTGGTATGGCTGATGCAAGGCCTTTTTCTACTTCTGCTGCTGAGGTTTTTGTGTGCGCTGGCATTGCGAGTGATGTCTCTTCAAAAGAAGCTGACAATCCGTTCCGTGAGGCAGTATGTTAAGAGCTTCAATACAAATTTCTTTGCTCTCCATGTTCATACATCTAATTAGTTCATATGAATATCCTGTCAAGGGGCAGATTTTTTATAATGAAAGTCCGACACATCACATAATTCCTGAGTTTCAAAAATAATTGGTATTTTATCACTACTAGACCGTCTACTATATTAGCGCTCTTGCTTTTGAGCAAATTTACAAACGGTCAACTATTAACTAAGCAACGACATTGTTAGTGCGAATGTTTCTTTAGATTTTTTTTAACTATTTCCAAAACTCGCATTCCTTATTCTTCTTCAGACAACAGATTGCACCAAGATCTTTTTCTTTCTTCCTTTACTACTTGCATCTAATCTTTTTTTGCGCTCCTCGCTTTTTCACATAAATACGTTGTCTTAAAGGCTTCAAAAAACCTCGTTTTTCGTGTTCCATTTTTCCCTTAATATGTTTCATTTTTCCCATTTTATCAATATTTAGGTGAAAATCTATATTTATTGTTGTTAGATGAGCATTGACTAATTAAGTTCTGCATTTCTAATGTGATGTTATCCAGATCTTCTTTAGACTTGTGTTATGTGTTTTGTTTTGTGTTTTTAATTTATTTTATCAATTTTAGTTTTAACCTCTGAAACTTCTCTGATCTTGAAGAAGATCCTTATGGGTCGGTGCCTAATATAACTCATGTCGTAATGGTAAGTAGCCCACTTCATTTTCATAAGCGGTCTATTTGAAAAAGTTAAGCCCGGTACCGACAACACTCTATTTCCCTGGTAGCCCTTATGATAATATGTATGCATTCCATTGTTCAACGATACCATTTCATCAAGTATCTTTCCCTTCTTTTTGTTTTTACTATCCTCCCCCAATCTCTTAGCCTAGTATTAAAACCCCCACAACCGACCGTTAATGAGTTAGCAGGCATGCTCTTAAGCAAGAGCTCAACTTCCTTTTCAAAAGACTGACCATACAGGTCAGATAAGCAATAGATTCTAATAACACTCAATGAGGTCTCAAGGTTAATTATTCTAATAGCTACTGCTTTTATTTTAGAGTTTACCCGAATAGTTGTAAATTTAATTGAATTGTTTATAATAATTTAAATCCTCCCCGCAAAGCATTAATTCTGCTAATTTCGATATCGTTGGGGAATACAGAAAACTTACACTGTTAAATATTCTGCAGCATCTATTTACCGGCTCATTAGCTGCGTAAGTAGTTGAATGTGGATATTCTTTAAGTAAACGAGAGGACCTGGTGTTCCTTACAGGGTTATTTAATACCATGTTACTATTCAGGAATTCAACTTTAATAACGCCTCTAATGACGTCGAATGTGAAGCAGGCCGAAATCATCTTTCTTCTGGATGCAAGTGTCAATAAGTTTAGATGACCCAGTCGAAACTCATAAGGAGGAAGGGTATTAAAATCGTAAGGATTGTATAGTTCTCTCAATGCGAAAAGTAAGAACTGTTTTTGTATGGACTCAAGTCTGTTACTGTGGGTTTCAAAAGCCGGATTCCAGCAGATAGAGGCATATTTGAGAATGGGGCGTACAAGTGAGATGTATAAGGATCTTGTGACCCACAGGTTGCGAAATTCCTTCGAACGTCTTTTGATGAACCCTAGTTGTTTGTTTGCACGGGAAAGTATTTTATCATAGTGCAGGGTGAAGCGGAGTTTCTCATCCAAGAGAACACCAAGGTCAACAACGTTTTCAACTCGGGCTAACAAATTATTGCCAAGGAAGTACGTGTTATATGAGACCGTGCATTTTCGCGAAAAACTAATAACCTGGCACTTAGCAATGTTGAGAGAGAGCTTATTTTCATTGCACCAATGATCAAGTGAATTAAGTTTAGATTGGAGAAAATTCTTATTTCGTAGAAACTATACTTTTTAAAGATTCCTTTGACTTACTCTTGTCACTCTTAGATTTATAATTCAGATTTTCTATTGGGATACATTTATAAATCTTATCGTTAATAGTACTTATTAGGGAGACAAATTTCTTATTGTTTTTAGGAATATTATTAAGGAACCATTCTTTGCGTAGTAAGACCATAAATCTATCAAAATCTGAATTCTAAAACTAATCACTCTTATCAAAGATCGGTATATTCGGGTTTTTAGGTGAAATGAACCTCAGTTCCTTATTTTTCTGACCAGGATTTTCTTGTAATTTTATTATAGAGGAATACTTCCTTTTAGTGAACATCTTATTTGCCTTTATATTTATTTTATTGTTATCAGTATTAGCTGCTGGTAACTCTGGAAAGTCCTCACTCAAATTCAATTCATTCAACAGAGCAAAACTTTTACTCTTGTCATTAAAACACTGTGCTCTAGCCTCGAAAGGGGTGATGTTTTTTTAAAGCCAACTACATAGCCATCTCCTCTTTCCATTTAATTAGACAAGATAAACTCAACTAATCATGATCCAGGATATTACAGAGAATGGGCTGGATCATGATTGGAATCACCTACCGTCTTTTGTTGTTGTAGTCATATCTAAACTTTTTGTTATATCCAAATATACCACAGTTTGTGCACAATATGGGTCTGAAAATGATATAGCTTACTATCATTTTAGCCTGGTTTAATTTTATAATTTCAGACAAGTCATCACTCTTGAAAGTGATTTAATTCGATTGCAAGGGTATGAATTTTTCGGAGTTTTCCGTATCCCTGACATAGATGCCATCTACCACAGAAATCAAACAATGTATCAAAGGGACAAGCTTTTCATTTCAAAGGGTTCCATATGTAAGAAACTCCTCAACCGAGACATCTTGAGTGATACCCCTGACAACTTCATACCTGAATATTAAATTATTGCGAATAAACCGAATTTAACCTATTTGTTCAGCTATGTCGCTATCCAACAATTTATTCCCATCTAATACATTTCTGAAATATAGCCTAACTACAATCATCCCTCTCCTATCCGAACCAAAAATTCATAATTCAGTGGTCAACAGAAAATAGATTGGCTTGAACGCTTATATAATCCCATTGATGTTAGGTTTTTAAACTATAACTAGATAATGTTTCCTGTTGCTGTTTAAATATCTGTTTATAAACTTGTTCGGACCAGCTAATTTACCTCCAGTTCCTAGTTAGGTTATTTTCACCATGTGGTTTAGATTAATTTGACGTTTCTAGTAATTCTTTATTAATGTTCATAGAACTATCTAAATTATTAATTTCTTTAATTCTTTTTTTATTAGGTACTAAGCAACGAAATACGCACCATACTTTTAGGACGCTTTTGTTAATCTTAATGGTAAAGTTTTTCTCTGAATCGGCCTGACATTTTTCATTACTAAAAACTTTGTCCAGCGGCTTCACGTTAGACGCCATTTTGAGTTTTCTTGTCAAAAAAATATGCACTTAATTTTTAATTCTCAAAACAAATTTAAGAGTGCATTAAATAGAAGATAAGTGCTGACAACAAAATACTTGTACACAAACCACCCTGATTACTTTAAGCGAAAACTTTAATATATCAAAGAAGCAAACTATAGAAATATAAACCAGTACTATAAGGGCTATTGCTCGATCGTTAAATAAGATTTGTGAAATAATTATGAAAAATCCTATCACACTTGAATCAAATACATACATGCATTCAAATTAATAAATAAATTATTACGTTTGATAATGAACCATTTGAGTAGGTTAGGCACAAATAAAACCATGCAATACAATGAAAACTACTTACGTATATCATATCCTTGCTTCATGATCAGCTCTTCTATATAGATCATAATAAAATTGACGATATCTGCCCACTCCCGGTATCGAAATGTATCCGTTGGTGCCGATAATAAATTATCCACTGAATATTTTAGGCTTCTCTCGGACCATATTAGACATTCCTGTAAAATACAATGAGGGCACATGTGAGCTTCATAAAAAACCTATTGCTACTTGCCATCTCAGCTTCAAAATTCTGTGATACAAACAATAATATTCGCGTTTTTTCGCACCTCTATCGACATCTGATTAGGATAGTACCATTGAAAATAACAAACTGAGACAGAACTCGATAGAGGCGCAGAAAAAAAACGCGACTAATAAAATCAATCTTACATTAAACTTATCAACGTTCCAAAATGACTCCAGTAATACTTCGATTTGCGTTTGAATTTTCATGCACGTATTATCCGAATTCTTGATTTCGATGCTATTCACCATACTGTCTTTTAGAATTTCAATCAAACTCTCAAAATCATGATTATCATAGAGATTTTTCACATTATTCAAACTGATTCGCCTGCAATAAACATACACATTTGAAGTTCAACACACAAAAAAATACGCAGCGCTCTAATTTTAACAAAATATAGCCTACCTTTGCAAATTCACTCTTATATCACGCACTAAATCCAAATCTAAATAGTTATTGTCTTTCTGATTTGGAAACTCAATTCTGAAATTGTCTTCTTGTTTTTCCATCAAGTACTCTAAATGAAGTAAACATTCCACCGAACGATGCAAATCATTTTCAAATTTCGCCGATAAATAATCAAGCCATATGAGACGAATGATATTTTTCTCGTACAAGTCATCGGCCAGGACAAATGCAAACCCCGAATGGAACACCATGTGATGGTACAGCATCTTCCAGCGCGAATCAATATCACTAGAAATTATATTTGATATTGTTTATACTTAAATTTAAAAGTACGTGATATAGGAGCATACTTTCTAGCTTGTCCTCTAGTTCTTGTCAATTCCTTCTCGTGATCCAATTCCATAAAGAACAACATCATACGGAATGAAGCATTAAATTCATCATTGGTCAATTGATTCCATGTTTGTGTATCGTAATGATTTCTGAATTGATTTTCTTATAACAACCAACATCTTCAATATTTCAAGGCATACTTACAAATAGAACTGATATATTTCATGAAACAGTTCTTTGATTTCATCCATCATAGGTCGATCCCAATATTTCGAAATATATTTCAGCCATAAAAATATCAAAGCAATCAAATCGAAGTTCTTAGCCTGCAGGAAAAATATTGTAGTAGATTATGCGTATCGCATTTGATGCTACCTTCAACTCCTTTAAAAATTCTTGAAAATCATCTTCGGTCTGAGCTTGGAATAGTTCATATGACGCCTGAACTTCTTTCGATTCCTCCGCGGATTTTTCTTGCTTCCCTGCAATGTCCACATCAACTTTGATATCAGCCAAAAATGGTGACTCTTCATCAAAGTTATCTCTGTAAATGTAAGAAAAGATCAGAAAACAATAACAAAACAGATACTAAACAACATACTGAAAATATTTTCGCAACATTCGCCGTAAGAATCCATTGATTGTTGTATCGATTTCCGGACGATCTTGTTGACTTTTCTTTCGCGATGAATATCGACGATTCTTATGCCAGCCCCATTGCTCCAGGAAGCTCAAATCGCTACAACGACGCCGTGGTTTTGGTTTCGTTGATTCCACTTCCTTGTTCGGATTATCTGAATCGTCTTCGGCATTTGAGTCGGGTTGCGATGTTTGTCCACTTGGCGGTTCGGATGTCGGCGCCACAAAAACCGACGAGTCTTCGTTAGCATTGTCCACTGAATCGCCAGCAGTAACAGATTCGCCTGGTCCTTCTACTTTCATTTCCGTGTCTTCAGACTCTTCTTTGATTGGATTCGATGGCTTTTCTTCGACTTTAGCTTGAAACATGTCATCGATGGTGATTATGAAGATAATTGATTGTTTCGTTTTCGTAAGATGATTGTAGAGGGATGCGATGAATTTGCCGATTGACAGCCAATTTAGTTCAGATACTTTGAAGTCATCGAGATTCGGTGTGATCATGTATTCTGTGTCGTCCATAACGATATTGGGTGCCGGGAAAACGCTTTCTTTTTTAATCTTAGATGTTTTGGGTGGTGTTGTGTAAACTTGTTTCCAGACACTATTTGAATGTTTTTAAAGAATTTTAAGAAATATTTAAAACAAAATTTACTACGAAATAATAGAATATGCACCTTTTGAAGAACGGTAACAGATGACTGAATTTCTCATTGATTTCCGTAAGCACATCGATGGCACGCTCATATTTCTTGTTTTTATCGTACCATTTCAGTGCCCATCCATATGCACCCAGAATGTTATCGTTATGGCATAACACTTGAAGTATTCCATCTCCGGCAGGCCAATGGTTTGGATTTTTCGCCAGACATTTTTCGAAAGCGTGTTGTGCTAACTCTGTTCGTTTAAGTTCGAGAGCCAGCTGACCTAGCCTATTCATAGTGTAGACCTCAGTGTCATCAAGATTCATGGCCTGAAACATTAAAATGAGTTTATATTAAGTGAAATTAAGTGAAAGGGTAGTAAGGTTTGTGTCTCAGGATAATGTATGGATCCGACGCTGTACATTGTCAAAAAACTGAGAAAAGCACGCTGAAATGTCAACTACAGCGCCACTACCAAATCCTATTCTCACCTCCACGCGGTGGCCCCTGGAAATGCTAACGCAGCTAAGGAGCACTCTGCGCCATAAGACAGAGTCCTCCGTCGGACCGGCCCTCCAGGTTGGGGGTTGGGCGAGGCGCTGACAACGCATCCCCTTAAAAAAATCAATTGTCACGGTACCAGGAGATCAGCATCGGATCGGATTGACTAAACGGCAACGACTTGGGCAACCAAACATGGATTACTCTTTCGGATCTTGGAATGTTAGATCGCTATATAGAGCAGGTGCACTTCGAGAGCTTCTTAATGAGGCTTCAGCATACAAAATCAACATTCTAGCGATTTAAGAAACTAGATGGCTTGGCAGCGAAATTAATGAGATGCGAACGCACACAGTGTTTACCAGTGGAAAAACTTCGGGAAGTCGAGAGTTTGGAGTTGCATTTATAGTAAACAATAAATTCAAAATATGCATCACCAATTTCAAACCAATAAATGAGCGCCTGTGTGCGATCCGCATAAAAACAAAATGTTTTAATGTTTGGTTGGTGAACTGCCATGCTCCAACCGAAGACAAGGAAGACGCAGTGAAGGACGATTTTTACAGCACCTTAGAACGCGCCGTTCACGCACTGCCCTGGAATGACGTGAAAATTGTTCTAGGTGACTTCAATGCAAAAATCCGCCGCGAGAAGCCTTCATCCAATTATCCTGATTGACTTCGCAGCTGGCAGGAACCTTCTTGTAAGCTCAACATACTTCCCAAATCGAGACTTACAGAAACGAACGTGGGCATCACCAGATGGTCGCACCGACAATCAAATAGACCACGTTCTAGTAGAAAAAGAGGTAGCCACCTGCATTTTTGGTGTCCGAACACTACGTGGCGCGAACTGTGACTCCGACCATTACCTTATCAGAGCGAAATACCGATGTCGTGAAATACTCAAAATCACGAATTCCGAAATACGACCTAGAAAAACTCAAGGAAAACTCGGTAGCTATTACATACATGTCGACGCTCGAAAATCAACTCCAAGATTTCCCGTTGGCGGGAGAAAAGGACGCAGATATCGAAACCATGTGGACAAAGGTAAAAGAAGGATTCGAAACCGTAGCAGAAAAGACCTAAGCACATAAACGGCAAAACCCTCGGGATGACTGGTTTGATGATGAGTGTCAAGATGCTATTACAAAGAGAAATGAGGCTTACAAAGATTTAATCCAACGACAAACACGGGCTAAAACCGAAAACTATAACATCCTCCGGCGACAGGCAGAAAAAATGTGTCGCCAAAAGAAACGCCAACTTACCAACGACAAGATCCAGAAACTGAACGAAAACATGACCTATAACGATCTACAAGCTGCGTATCTCTCCACCGACATCCGAAGAAGTTTAAGCAGCCATACGTAACCTTCGAATAAATAAAGCTCCTGGAATAGATGGAATACCTCCCGAATTACTCACTCAGAAATGGTGGAACTCTTCTTTGCAACATTCTTCACCAATTAATATTAAAAATTTGAGCAGCAGAACAGTTGCCAAATGATTGGCGAAAAAGTATTATATGCCCCATTTACAAAAAAGGAGACAAATTACGTTGCGAAAACTACAGAGGCATCGCTTTATTATGCTCGTCCTATAAAGTGTTGTTCAAAATTATTGAATGCAAAATGAAGCCCTTTTATGATAACATTATAGGAGAGTATCAAGGTGGCTTCAGGTCCGACGATCTAAGATATATCAAATATTCTCAATCAAACAGGTGCTTGAAAAATGCTGGGAGTATAATATCGACGTGCACCAGGTTTTCGTAGATTTCAAGCAAGCATATGATAGTGTAGATAGAAATACACTTTACCGAATCATGCTTGACTTGGGTATTCCAACAAAACTCGTCTGCATGACCAAGGTGACAATGATGAACGCCGAATCTCAGGCCAAAGTCAACAGTGACCTAACCAACAGCTTCCACACTAACTCAGGCTTAAAGCAAGGAGATGGACTTGCCCTGATGCTATTCAACCTTGCTCTGGAACACGTCATCAGAAAAATACCAGCTGATACAACAGGCACACTACTGTTCAAGTCCACGCAAATAGTAGCATTCGCCGATGACGTCAAATTATGGCGCGGACGATACCAGAAGCAAAAGAAGCTTTCCTAAGTTTGGAGTCAGGAACTAAGAAAATAAATCTACGGGTCAGCGAAGATAAAACCAAACTAGTGACCCTAAAATGGCGCTAATCAGACAAAACTTGACCTTAGGAAACTACAACATCGAGAATGTAGATAAATTCATCAACTTAGGAGTCCACCTTGATAATTCAGGCAGTGAAAAGAACGAAATCTTACGGCGGAATAATAAGGAATAATAAATGGAGGAATGCACAGGCATAATAAGCTTCGCATATACAAAACACTCATTAAACCTATGCTTCTCTATGGAAGCGAAGCCTGGACTTTGACTACGGACTCTGAAAAGGCTCTGGAAGTATTCGAGCGCAAAGTGCTACGATGAATTTTTGGCCCCATACAAGAAGGGACAGAGTGGAGAATGCGATACAACAATGAGTTGTACCATATATATGACGACCCACCTGTATCCACATGCATTAAATTACGAAAATTACAATGGGCCGGCCACGTCGAGAGGATGGAGGTCAATAGACTACCTAAAAGAACGTTGAAAGAGAAGCGTCCAGTTGGTAAAGCGAGAAAACGTTGGGGAGACTTGATAGACGCAGACAGCAGGTCAATACTGGGGTTCAATAATTGGAGAACCAGGTCGCAGGATCGAGACGATTGGAGGCGGACGTTACTGGAGACCAGGGCCCGCCATCGATGATGATGATGAAATTTAAACCAAAGAGCTTTTGCCAACAGTAGTGATAATAGATTTAGGAGAAAACATTATCTGTCATACTTTATTGCAGTAGGAATGGAAATATATATTATTGCATTTGGTATTTTAATATGAAGACTTACTAAGACTGTTGGTATAATTTGAACATTGACGGTATGTGATAAGAACGCATCCCTGCCTTAGGAAAAAATGCTTTTCGGTAAGCTGAACCTGGGCATCGATGCGAAACACTGGATTATCAGGTACATGAATCTCATGAACCTTCACCACTGGTGAAGATGATTTCAACCTGATGATCGTACTTGACTGGAGAAGTTTCTCGATGCTCAAGGACAGATACCGCTTAATGCGGTTAAATTTAACCATATCAAGAAGAATATGTAGCATTCATTCTCTGTGAGCATCTATAGATATGTCTCCAGAGCAAAACGCAAAGCTCTTTTCAGCGGTAATTATCTCTTATAAGGTTTTTTTCACTAAGATCACGCGGACTTTGTCTAAAGACGGATCTGCATTCTCGGCAAGACATGACAAGTATAGCCGAGAAGGAGAGTGTGGATGGCTTCATCGTCGGTTCTCACCTGTTTTCGTCCATCCACACACACACACACACACATCCTGACGAGGACGAGAGTGTGGATGGTTTTCTTGCCAGCGCTTTAGGGTCTCGATTTAGCTCCGGGTCGCTAGAAATTTTGTCGGTTATTTAGTATCGAGTCAAAGGGATTTGAAAAAAAGGTCTGGTGCTGGCTGCGATGATATTTACAAATCAATTTGGTTTGCCTTCGAAAGCATGGATAAGATACATCATACCGGACAAGATTCATACACTTTTTGAATATTTGTTAGCTAATTCCTGAACAGAGAAAATGCTACCTATCTACACCATATCCACTTAAACTGCACACCCTTAAAATCTTCTCAACGCGGATTGGTTGAGTTTTAAGGCGTACTTAGATAAAAAAAAGGGCCTATCGCTTAAATAAGCGGTTTTTGAATGAAGACTTTGAATACTCTTCGATCGTTTTGGCAAGTAACTTAACAAGTACCTTGTCAAAACGTTCGTTATATGTGTGTTGCGGCCAAAAGGGTTCCTGAAAAGAAATCCGCAGATATCATTTCTGGGCATTTTTATGCTTGTAGGCATAAAATTTGTTCATGATAAGGGTTCATCTTTTCTTGTGAGCCAAAAATTTGGCAAAACTGATAGCTTCTCCGTATAATGCACTTGTAAAAACCGTAAATTTAAGGCAGCAGGATCTCCGGACTCAGTTCAATTAAGAGAACAAAGATATTTTATGGTGAAAGACCCACAACGCCGAGAACTTGTGTTCTGGTTTCCAATCTACTTGGTGGCACCAGGGTCAGACAGTTTTCAAAGCGGGATCTGTTAGCGATCGTCATTCAGCGCCGGGAAAATGGCAGGCTGAAACGCAAGATTGTCGCCTCAGCTTGATTTTCTTTTGACTCCTTACTCATACAGGAGCTGAAAGATCTTACAACACAGGAGCTGAAAGATCTGATCCAGTACGCTGAATCGGAGAGACTGGAACTTACGGTGGGATGCGATTTTAACTCTTAGAACAAAAGTTGGTGTTGCAACAAATTCAACATCAAAGGAGACATACTCTTTGAAAGTCACCAAAGCCAATAGAATCCTGGTTGAGCATTCAGAATATAGACGCAATTGGTGGCTATGAAGAAGCCTGCCTGATCAGCAAGAGTAGATGCAGCAATACGGTTCCCTGGTACAACCGGGAACTGCAGAAGAAGCTCGGGAAAAATACAAGGAAACCTTTCAATTAAGCTTATAAGACCAACATCGAGGGTGGCTGGATCGCCTACAGAATCTCGCAGAGAGCTTATAAAAATTTGTTGAGGACCTCCAAGAGGGAATCACTCAGATCGTTCTGTAAGGGACTGGAAGAGACGTTACGGCTGTGCAAAGTCCTGGAGATGGTCCAATCAACTAAGCTCGACTGTCGAAAACACCCGGATGGTGATTTTACCAAGCCAAAAAAGGCTTGAAAGCCAAATTTACTTGAGACTCACTCTCCCGGCGCTTCGGTAATTAAAACGCAGAAGACATCTGTGCTTATCTCCCGCTTTTCGCAGTAGTATGAAATGCTTGTGCATCCGATTATGCTAAGGGAGAAAATTAACCACCTGGAGGCACACTTAAAAGAAATTTTTTGGGGATGCTTAGTCCTGGCATATGTTCAGTATACTAGTTGATTCCCTGCTAAACGAACTGCAACATACTAGCAACCAGTAAGGATATGAATGTGGTATGCAGAAATGCACAACGCGCATTGAATTGGCACGGCCTTACAGTGAATCCTGATAAAGGGAAACTTGTTTTGCTTGGAAGCACTAGTGCCTCCTAATATGGAGGGTGCAACTATTCAAATATCAGATGAATTCAAATAGCCAGGAATAATCTTGGATGAAAATGGACATGTGGAAATAAAACATACTCGAACTTAAAATTCGTTCGTGCACATCAAAAGAGCTTCACTCACCATATGGGGTCTGGAACCTCATGTAGTTATGTAGATCTGCGGAACATTCTAAACATATTCAAGGAACGTATGCATCCGTGGTGTTATATATTGAAGCTATTGTATGTTCGAAATAAGTTAAGCACACCGCAAAGGACTTTGTGTCAGGGTATCTGCTCAAACTACCTCCAGTCGACAATCAAATTCAGGCTGAGGCGATGAGCTCTGTCTATAGGACTAGCTCAACATTTCTTCTGTCAATGCCCAGCATTTACGCGTCTCAGATATCAATGCTTTGACTGGGATCTTATGCGTATGCAGAAGATAGCCTCTTCATGGATCTTCGATTTCGTTAAGAAATCTGGGAAACTATTGTATGCTGGGTGTATGAGTAAAATGGATCTTTTGGACTAAGTACTTAGAGATGCCAGTGTGGTACAAAAGCTTACTAATTTTTGTATGTCCGAGCCACTTCTTAATTAGCTCCAGTCTTATCTTTGCGATCGAGCTCCACACGTCAAGTTCCAAGGGCACTTACCCAAAAATGTTTACGTACATTCTGGAGTACCACAAAGATGTTTTCTTAGTAAATTGCTTTCTAACATTTTTCATTCCATTTTTTTTAGATATTGCTTGGTATACCCCACATATTCTATCAAAGTTACAAGTCGACCACATCATAAATACGCAATCTTATGCCAATCTCTCGAATATTGGTGCAATGAGTATAAAATCGAAATATATTCTTACTGACAGTAAAAGCAAATGTCTTTCGTCTATTTTTTGTGGATTTAGTTCAAGTTCAGCACTTACCTCCATAAAATGTTCCAAGGCTTTCTCTCTTTCGCCTTTTTCTTCAAATATAAGCGCCAAATTTTTATGACAATTATACCGGATCGAGAACAGCTTGTCATTCTTGTCCTCAAACGAAATCTACAACGAAACAAACCAAATTCACGAAAAAACTAATCCTCCAGTCCCTGAGCTCGAGACCTACCTCATTCAAAACTCGTGTTTCCAACAGCTCACTGAACAATGTCAGGGCATCGACATTCTCCCCTTTCTGCTTGAACGACAACGCTCGCATATATTCCGAAACAGCGATCGTCTCCTAAAATCACAAAGTGTCAACATAACAAATGCCGACAACACAAAATCGCGCCAAAAACTCTACCGATACGCACCTCAGCTTCCTTGGTCACCTGTATGCCGTCCTCATTCTCGTCGGCATCGTTCTCATTGCGCGCCTCGTTCAATGCGATAATTCGCATCATCTTCACTATTAGATGATGTTCCAATTAGCATTCGCGAGCTTGAAATTCCAAATATTTATTTTGCCGGTCATCAGAAGGACATCCACGACAGCATGTTTGTATGGTTGGTAATGTCAAAACACTGTGCCGATTACATGGACGGCGACGACGGCGATGGACAAATGCCGCTCAGCAGGTCGGGTTTTTGGATGGAAGGGTGGTGAAAAGAGTGAAGAAGAGGGTTTGTATACGTTTGTGAAATGTCATAACATTCCAATCAGTTTTCCAATATCCATATATTCATGTCATAAAAGTGGGGAAATTGTTGTTTTTTCTGAGAAGATTGCAATAGAATTTCACAGGAGACTGTAGATAAAGGCAGGCGGCAACTAAAGATGACTTTTTGAAATAAATGAAGATGAGAACTGGAAAATGTTTGAAAGAGGAGGATATTTTATTACTTTACTTGATTGGCATATCGTAGACTTATCAATAAGTATTAGTTTATAAATTTGGTGTTAGCACATGGCTTATTACTGCGTTCAGAGGTTAAGAACTACATTAGATTTCTACAAAAATAAAGAAGATTTTCCCCCACAAGAGTCCAGCATCCTCTGTCTATGAAACTCAAATGAATACATGAGCTCCATATGAGTCATCTAGTAAATTTCCTTAGGTCACAAAAAGAAGTCAATGTAGACACCCCAGTTTATTTCCTTAAATCTCTCCATCATGCTAGTTTACAGCTTTCATTTTTCATTGTTGTCTATGAGAATGCCATACTTCGAGACTATTTTTCAATTATTTTAAAAATAACTCGCCAGTTATCAACATTAAAGTTGCTTTATCATTTTTTCAAGGAAGCATTATAACCACCATCATTCAAATTAAACACTGAGGATTTTTTTAGAATTTTGCACATTTGGATATACTGTTGGATTGCTTTTTATTTGACTTAATTTATACGAATACCGAATTCATTCTACAAACTTTCGAATTAATACTTCCCGCCATATCAATATTTTTCGCCGCAAAAAATCTCTAATTTCTGAACACAGCCCAACAGGCATATGTTTTCGTGATGCAAACTCGCTCTGCTACAGCTAATCTCGGCCACCTTGCCAATTGTCCACCTATCTTCTTCACACCCATTCAAAATATTCGAATCGCTTGTATGCCTACCTCACTCTCGCTTCTGAAATCGTCAAATCTCCCCTAGCTCAGCCCTCTTCATATTAGTTACGTTTTTTCTTTTTTTTCTCGTACGACGTTCTCTTGTCAGAAATTGCGCGGTGACGGCGAAATTTAATCAACGCGAGAAAGCATCGAACTGGGAAACGTAAAGAAAAAGGACAAACTGAACTTGCTTGAAAATTCCCTCGTCAAATAGAAACTCTCATTTCGGTCGAAATTGGTTGGCTCGAAAGGGAAATTCGGAAAATTCCTAAACGCGCTCCTGTCTCCTTGCCTGTGTTGGGATAAACAACAAACTCCTTCGAAAAGTCAGCGAAAAGTGTAATTATTTCATTGCGATCTCAAGTGCGGGTGGAGAATTTACTCCGCGTCGTTGTTGTTTCTGTGGAAAAGATGGGTTTTGTGAGGCTATTAGAATCTCACCCGTGAGAAATAGTGCAAAAAATCGGGCGCGCATTTGACTAGCCCACAATCGAATTTGCGGGCGTGAGGAGGGTGACGGGAAATTGTTCGCGAGTGTTGTGAGTGCGGATCGATCGAGCGATCGACCCACCTTGTGAAAGCCACGGTCGAGGACGTTGACTTGTGCAAATCCTTGCTGGTTGGATCGGGCCACCGACCAAGCGGGAGTCCATTGTATGTGCGTTTATTCGTGTTCGTCTGATCGAGGGAACGGATTTCGGAAGAAAGAAACCTCGATGCGATTTCTCCTGGCAAATGACGACGACGGCGACACTGAGCACTTGCATGGTAACGGCGGGGACGTGACTTCCGAGTTCTAATGCTGCGGTCGCGGAAAAGGCGAAAATTATCTGTGAAAAGTTTGTGTTTGGCGCGGTTGCGAGTTGTTGGATTCCGCCAGACGCACAGGTCCAAAGGACTCAATTACGAGCCACACATAACTTTGGCATTGGGCAGACTCGTGCCCGCTGTCGCCATTAAACGTGATTTCGGTCGACTTGCTGGCTGACCACGACAGCATCGTAGGAAAGAAGTGAACACGACGACGGACGGAGCTTTGGAGCGTAAATTATTAGTGATCGACCAGATATTTCCTCCTCGGTGTAAAATCCTGCGTTCGAGTAATCGTGGCGCAGCGAAAATTTTCAGTACGGAGTGCCAGGATCGACTTTTCACGAACTATATGTGGTACGAATTTTCACTTATTCATAGATATAGCATTGGCTCGTTTCCACTTTTATGTAACCCACGATAGCGATATGAAGGCTACACAAACGCCAATTATTTTACGGGCAATAACTGTGGGCTTTTCGAAACCTAGAGTTTCCCAATTCGAAATGTGCAAAGGCCACAATTCCCAGTTCCTTGCTTCCTTTCAGAAAGTGATTCCTGTGTCATCGACATTTTGTGTGATTCATTCAGCTGCTGGCCAGTCAAAACCGTCTTTTATCCGAATTCCCATTTGTTCGCAGTAGTACACATTAAAAATTTGATGAAAATTGCAATTCAATGCAAAAATTTGCTGTGGGTAACTCATGCTGGTCGGCGGTATGCCGACATGTCTCACTCCGCCTCGCACCGTACGCATACATCTGTCTCGCTTCGACGAATGCGATTTCGAAAAACGAGAAATGGTTGATATTTCGCGTTTTATTGCAGTATTCGAATGTATATTGATTACAAATGAATGTTTATATGAATAATCATTGATTTATGCTCGAATAGCGTGTGGATTTTATGAAAAGAACAATGTATGGAATTTTCGTTCCAATTGGACGAGACGAATGGAGGGCCGGGCACTACATATTCATTCATCTGATGGATGAGTCAGGAGCAAGGGGAGTTAGTCAAATGTTTTCCAAGAAAAAGATGTGCAATTTCGTCTTTTTGCTAAATTTACCCAAATGTAAATTGCGAAAATTGAATCAAAATTTGAGATGCATAACTATATGTGTCCCATATAGTCCTTCGGATGCACACGGCGCTAATGTTATTTCCTTTCTATATTTTTTTGTAAAATCTTCATTTTATAAACTTCTCCACAAATCTTTTATCATAACTAAGTACCTCCAAGTTACAAATATTTTTGTATTGGGAGTTAAATGTAATCGTTTACTTGTAAAACTTTAGTTCGGATATTATTTCGCAATCAGTCAATGTAGAAATACTCATTCGTACGTATTATTCCCTTTGCCTTGCTGCAAATTTCTGCTTCGCTGACCAGGCTCAAATCCAGATTAAATTAGTTGGATGCTTATCATGATCATTTAATATCAAAAGCGATCTACAAGAAGAGGACGACGCCCTTTCCTGCATCCTCTTCAGCCTGGCGTTCAATAAAAATAATCCGAGACTCCGCAGTTGGCGGGAGTGAGTTACAATTCATTCTCATTAAGTCCATTTCAATTGTTGGCTTATGTTCCCGATGTTGATCCCATGTGCCGAAACGATCGAACTATTGGACAGAAGATTGAAAACTGTTAGGCGGTGGAAAAATGTTAAGAATTCAATATCCCATTGTACCATCATGAATCAAGGAAACAAGATTACGACAATGGGCGGTCGCTGTTCGACGATGCATCTTATTTCGTCACGTACCGGAGACCAGTGAATTATGGAAAAATTGAAGAGTGTATGAATTGTGTTGGTTTTTACTTTTTATTGTATGAATAGTAGACATACAGCGCTGCCTTAATGATCATTTGTCATAAATGATCATTTAAGTGCTGTCTATTATATGGTAATTCTAACTAAACATCGTTAAAAGACGAAATTAAAATTCATTTAAAATTCGCTTAATGATACTTTAACTTTAGTCGTTTATCCTTGAATGAGCTCACAATCAAAATATGCGAAGTTCTAATAATTCTTTTGTGAAAAGTCATGTATTTAAAGAATTTAAACGTCGATATTGCACCATTTATATTCTAACTTAATTAATTAGAGCATAAAAGAGGCAACATACACTTCAAGTACTTTCAATTTCTCCATTTCATATCAGCAATTTAAGTGCCCGTCAGCCTAGACTTGCAACATCCAATAAACTCATTAACAGAAACATTTGGACACAACCGAAAACAGTACTCTTCATTCACCTAAAAACCAGTTATTTCGGGATAATTTCTAGGCGTGTTTGCATCTTATTTCGTCATAAGTAGGCGTGGTCACGCTCATGTCGTAACCTTTAGTACTTGATCCATGTTGTGCCATCTAATTATAGACTTTAACGCCGCCTATGATAATATATCCTGGGTAGAACCGTATAAAGCTATGAGATATTTCGATATCCCGAACTAACTGATGCGATTGTGTAGGCTGACCATGACCAATGTAACAAGCCAAGTTAAAATAGCCGGATTGCTATCCAGCCCCTTCAACATCTTCAATGGGCTCCGACAAGGGGATGGTCTGATCTGTCTCCTCTTCAATCTGGCGTTCGAGTAAGCATTCTGAGACTCTGGTACGTCAACGAGAGGAACTATCTTCACGTAGAACAGCGAGATACTGGCTTATGGGGATAACTTTGACGTCATTGGAATATCTGAACTAGCTGTACAAGAATCCTTCATGAAGATCGAGCGGGCGCCACAAAAACTGGGAATGCACATAAATGAAGGGAAGATGCGGTGGAATCATTTGCATAGATTTGATCAAAATATGAAGGTAGTGCGACATAATTTTGAAGTAGTTCAGCCCTTCAACTAGCTTGCGTCAATTCTAGCACAATGTAGAGGAAGGAATCCGCGGGCGTCTACTCAAACCCAACATTGCTTACTACAGTCTTACGACAGTTTAAGAGCATTGCCTTCCCAATACTCGCGTATAGATCCGAAACTTGGGTAAGCAATAGGCACTCTGATCTCTTAGCTGCGTTCGAGAGGAAAGTCTTGCAGAGGGCGACTCCGGAGATGCTACAACCATGATTTGTACGTAAGCACGGTAAACTTCGGTTGGCTGGACACCTAGCTCGTAAGAGCGAAAAGAAACCTGTTCGGAAAACCTTTTGCAACAGATTTTACGGTAGACCACAGCGGTGGAGACTTTGCTTGCAGTGGAGAGACAGCGTTGACCAAGACGCTTGGTGCTTAATTGGATCAAATCGGCTCGCGATCAGGGTCGGTGGAATAATTTGTTGAAAGAGGCCAAGACCGGATCCCGACTGTAATGCCGAGGGTAATGAGAAACGAAGAATATGGTGACAGCACCGGCAGTCAAAACCACCAAACCGACCAACATTGCGGCGGAAGCAATGAAGACACCAAATATAGTTGAAGCAGTCTCTCCACAAAAGTATGTTCGCATGTACTCGTAGGAAGCCTAGTGATTTCATCAAGAAAAATTGAGTACTTTTGTAGTTGATCGAAAAGAGGATCTTCCAATACAGAGATATACGGTAGAAAAAAATCTAGAGGATTTAAAAATCTCTGACAAGATCCTAAAAGGCTGTTGGTTTTGAACAGGTGTATATTGTTTTCAGCTACTACTATTGAACCAAGGTAAATTAAGGACTGCACTACTTCAAATGAATGCTGATAATTTCACCAACTTTATGTTTTGTTCGCAGAGACGATGTACTCCGTCTTTCCTTCATTTATGGGAAATCCTCGTTTTTGTGCCGCCCGTTCGATCTGGATGAGCGATTCTAGTACAGCTATTTCGGATCTTTCGCTGATGTCAACGTTATCTAGAGGGTGATTCATATATTCATATTCGTTAGCATCGTGACGATTATAAATATATTTAAGTGCCGCCTCTAATGTCATCTGCGTAAGCCAGTATCTAACTAGAGTGATCCAGTTAGAATTAGGCGTGTTTGTTTGCTTCTCTATCTAGCAGAGAACAGAGTATATCATTGGAAACAACAACACTCCTGTACCAGAGAATTCACTAGTACAGATATTCTATTCCTCATTGGTAGTTCACGTGCTGAACTATAAAATGTGCTGATAGGTTATGTTGAAAGTTTGGTAGTTAAGAAATTAGACAAAAGCCCTCATAATGTGTAGAAATTTAAAAGAGGTAATTTTCTGTTAGTTCTTTTTCTGTTTTCTATCGATTGTGGTAGTTTATGCTCGTTGTTTTCTCCCTTTATTTTCAGCTGTTTTGTGCTACCACAGCGAATACAGCAACCTATGCCATTCTTAGCGAATGCACTGCTGTTTTAAACTAGATCGTTGTTTTTGCGGCATAGTTCTATTCTGTTCTGTATCGGAGCAAAAAAAAAACACGCCTATTGATAATAGTTTATTGTGCTAACGTGCCAGAGTCTCGCAGTACTTGCTCCGGCGCCAGATTGGAAAGGAGTCAGATCATACAATCTCCTTAACGTAAATCATTGAATATGTTAATCGGTCTAAATGATATTTATGTATCTGGATTTGCTATTTTTATTCGGCTTGTATTAGTGGTCATGGTCTTGTATTATTGGTCATTTTCTCGGGATGGTGAGTTTTCAAGCAATATTAAAAGCCGGTATCATGGAATATTGAATTTCAGATATTTTCCTTTTTTTCTTTGCCTGAGGGTGAAAATGTGGTCAAATCATTTGTATTTGCCTAGAATAAAATCAAACAAATATTGCTCGATAGTAACTTTAGCGCATTAGCCTTATAATTTCTGCATATTGTGACAACTTGCATCTTGTGGTTTTCTTCAATTATCTTCTGGGATCTCTTCATGCTCCCATACGTGCCATATATTTTCATACGATGCCTGATGTTACGTGGGCTCTCCATATTTTATCAGCTCTGCTGGTATATCGACAGCGCTCGTGGATTTGTTTAACTTCAGCTGACTTATAACTCTTTGTACCTGTTCTATGTCTGATCGCGGCAGCATAAGGTCTTCTTTTTCTTAGATTGACGGAGCATCCATTTCTTCGGTTACCTCACCGTTTAGCAATTGATTAAAGTACACTTCCCATCGCTTCAGAATTCTTTCAAGATCGGTGATCAAGGTGCTGGATGATCATCTGCAGTGTCCTGTGAACTGCAGATTATTTCGGTTTATTTGGTAGAACTTCCGTACATGGTGCAAACCCTTTTTTCAACTTTCTCCGATTTCACAGATCAGGTTTTTCTTCTGGTTGTTGATGAATAGTTTGATTTTTATCAAAAACCAAATTTATGACTTATTCTAGACACTTTTTAGTCGACTTGTTAGGTTCATATAGTTTTGAATTTTTGCAACGTGATATTCGTTAAGGTTTCGCATATCTGCTTAATGTTATATATCTATGTATGTTTATGATAGTCCATGTAATGAATTATGTATAAGCGCGTATGTAAAATGAGGCTAGTTTAATGATTTGATTCGGAGCTAAGCTTATGGGTGGTGAATTCGATACAACATCGACTTGTATAATCCATATAGCGAGCCAGAAGTCACGACTGTTATTAAATTACGAAATCTGCCGTTAGCTGGTCACATTGAACGGATGAGTGAAAATCGAATGAAGTCGGAAACCAACGCAAGCGTTGGGAAGACACAATAAATGATGTTAGCAGATCATTTTCATGGGTATCGAATTAGAAGATGCGGTCATTGAACCGAGACGACTGGAGACGCTTTACTAAGAAAACCAAGGCACAATAAGGGCTGTAGTACTACGATAATGATGGAAGCTAAGCTTTGCTGAAATATGTGCAATTGTTTGGTCGAATGAAAGATTGCATAGATGAAAAAAATTGAAATAATTCATTTAAGTGATTGATTTCGTTGATTTAGTGTGTGTGTGCGTACGTATGGTTGAATTTATGAATGCATTGATGGAAATTGTATGAAATAACGATTAATTGCCCGTCAAATCGCACATCGAACTTCATAAGCAAAACTTCCTCTCTCATCCGAATAAATATCTGACCTAATTTGCTACTTAATAGTGGCGGAGATCCAAGCACTCTAGTGTGAACATCAATATCGTTCAATATTGTGACTCTGTTGTCAAAAACATTAAGAATGACAACAGACTCTCATCCATCTATTGCTCCCTCCACGATAATTGAAACCCGGTATGTTGACACGAAGGCTGTACCAATTCTACCCTCTTTTTGCCATTGTTTTCTCCACTAACAATCAATCCCTTCCTGTCTCACTACCATCCCTTCCTACTTCACTACAATCCCTTCCTGCCTCACTACCATCCCCTCCTGCCTCACTACCACCCCTACTTTCCTTGATAAAAAACCTATCTTTCTTCCTTTACCAAAATGTATATTTTTTCATTATCCCAATCCCTCTTTCCTCCACTCGCTTCTAATGTTTTTCTTCCGCCACTGCTACGCCCGTCCTTTTCTTCCTCCACTGCTGCCCCCGTTCTTTTCGTCCTCCACTGTTCCATCTTTTCTCTTTCTCCCATTGCCTAGGGACGTTTCGAAACGAAACAATCGATTCCTACACGAATTCGGGTAAACTGGGCTTGATGCCCCACACCCGGGAAATCCCACCACCAGAGGGCGAAAAGGTGGTAGAAGGGGTGCAAAATTGAGGAAAAACAGACAAAATATAAAAAAAAATAAAAAAGAAGATAAAACAATTAAGAAAAGCAAAAAAAAGCGCTTATATATACTCCACATATATCCATCCTCCTTATTTTCCGCCAGCTCTCAGATTAAGTTGTACTTCACGTTAGTATGTTTCAGGCGCTAGTGTTCCCATCAATCTAGTAGGCGAATACCAGCTTGGTTGCCCTCGTATATGACAGGTGAGTCGTGCTTCTGGACTCCTAGATCAGTTATAAGCGTTTCTATTCAAAATAATTCCGTCGCTGCGTTGAATAATGCAACCTATTCCGCTTCCGTAGATGAGAGAGCAACGCAACTCTGCTCTGAATTTCCATGAACTTGATAAACTGACGTAGAATAGCAAGCGTCTAGTTTTTCTTGAAAATGAGGCATAAGTTCAAAAGTGCCTTTAACATACCTTAAAACTCCTTTAAGATCTTTCCACAATCTTTTCGTGTATCGACTCTTGAACCTGGTGAGATTTGCGGTCGCACAGAGATCAGGCCCCATTGTGGTAGTTGCACACATTAAAAATCCTATAAGCTCACGGATCTTGACTCTTGAATCTTATCCTTCAGTTGGTTGTCTTGTTTCTTAAATCAGAAATTCGTTTCCATGGCAGTAGCTACAGGGTTGTGGCTTCGAATTTGGAATCTGGCAAGTAGGTTTTCAAGATGATTCCTTTGACTCGAAATAATTGTCTCATTTTTCTGGTTTTGTTATTTTATTAATTCCCAGATTTTTACTGATATCACCCAGGTGTTTCATTTTGAATTTCCTCTTCAGTGCGATTTGTAAAGAGATGACTTTTGATTCATCAGTTCCAGCGAGTATTATATCGTCCACATGCAACAACAGAACCAACTTGGGCGTTCCAGTGTTCGCGGTATAGAGACAGTGCTCAGCACTTGAATCAACGAAGCCAATTTCGTTTGTAAATTTATCAAATGTTGTGTTTTCAAACTTGCACACCTTAGTAGCTTTCCTTTCAAATCTTACATAAAAATTTCCTTGTGAAACTCGCCATATAAGAAGGTTTTTTACATCTAACTGTTGGATAGGCAGATCGTCTTGATTTACAACGGACAAAAGTGCTCTTAAAATTGTTAGTCAAGCGGTTGGAGCAAAGGTATCATCTTAGTCGAATCCTAACCTCTGGGCGCATCTCTTGAGATCAATTCTAGCTTTGTACGCTCGATTGCCTCATCGACTCTTGACTTAGAAGACCCATTCACATCCTATTGCAGGTTTTCCTTCAGAATTCCTAGAAGACACATCCTCCTTGACTGCTCGTTCCCAGTCCTCCTTGACTGCTCGTTCCCAGTCCTCCTTGACTGCTCGTTCCCAATTCTCCTTATCATTCTGAGTATGAATATCCTCTTAGCTTTCAAGGACTTAATCAACGAACGATTCTGCATTTACGACCATTAAAATGTAGTCGTCCAGATATTGCAGCTTTACGCGATGTCAAGAACCTCTGCGAGGTGTTTCCGATAGCTCTGATTCAATTTCTTCAGATTTCCTCTCTCGCGAAAGTTGGTCGAAAGACTCTTTTCTACTGTTGTGTCATCTGTGGCGTTTTCATCAATATCATGACTCAGCTATCCATTAGAACTGAATTCGTTCATCTGGAATCTATTTTAATTGAAAATAATATATTGTTCCTTGGGGTACCAAAGCTTATAGCCGTTCGTGCAGTACATAGGGATCTTAAGTTGAATTTGCCTCCAACCATTTCCTTGGATACTTTTAGGAACACCGCACATTCAAACATCTTCTGTTTCTCCAAGTTGGGTTTCCGCCTATACTAAAGTGCTCCTCCGAGCGCTGCGGTCAAGCTGCGATTGATCAGAAGGGACCTCGGCACTGAAGCCTAAGTAGTAAGAAATTCCCACTTTGGTAGAGGATAGCAACGGCCATTCTCCTCCTGAATCTCAGATCATACAAGAGTGAAAATGTTCTTTGCGTGGTGATAGCAGCAATTCTCATCATCATCGTCGCACTAAAGCCCGAATCAAGCCTTAGCCTCCTTAATGCTCCGCCTCCATTCGTCTCGGTTCAGTGACCGCGTCTTCCAGTTCGGTGCTCCCAAAAGCGACCTGCTGTCAGCATCTATCCAATCGTCCCTTCCGACTGGCCTGGTTCCGCTCGCTCTCCCCTTGAGAGACCGCTTGGAGACTCGATTGTCGCTCATTCGTTCGACGCGGCCAGCCCATTGCAGTTTTTGCAATCGTATAACGGTAGAGACTTCCGGCTCGTCATATATAGTATACAGCTCTTTGTTGAATTGGATTCGCCATCCATCATCTTTCCGTATTGGACCGAGGATTCTTCACAATACCCTTCTTTCGAACGTATTTAAGGCTTTTTCAGACGCCTGGGTCAGTATCCAAATGCTTCCGTAGTATAGCACAGGTCTGATACTTGTTTTGTAGATGCGAAGATTCGTATTTCTGTGTACGCATCGAGATTTCAAAGTGGGAAGCACCGAAAACAACGTCTTATTGGCTAATTGAATCCGTCGTTTGATTTCGTTATTATCATTCCCATCCTTCGAGAGGTTCGTTCCTAGGTACACGAAGCTGTATACGTTTTAAAGGTTATAGTCTCCTATCGTTTAGTTTTGTCTTATTGGCGTCCTTTTCCTTGATTGGGTCATAATTTTTGTTTTTTGCTCGTTAATTTGAAGACCAACTTCTTTGGCGGTTTCGTCTAGTGTTATAAATACTTCCTTGGCGTCGTTGAACGAACGCGACATAATATAGTTTTCATCAGCGTAAGCTACTAGCTGTATCGACTTAAATAATAGAGTTCCTCTCGTTTCAACGGGCATTTTTCTAATGAAATACTCAAGTGCTAAGTTAAAGAGTACAGGAGATAGGTAATCCATCTCATTGATCTAGCCCTGTATTCGTCGAAAAAGAGTTGGTCATATTATTCTGAATCAACACTTGTGATGTGGCGTCGGTCAATTCCCAGCATTTTTCCAAAATTTGCATGACCATAAATATTTGATACCGCCTTGATATTCACCAAGAAATTTTTGTCAAAACCTTTTACGACGTACAAAGGAGTGATATGCCCCTTTAGTTTTCGCACAGTATTTTATCTCCTTTCTTGTGAATGGGACATATGAGACATATGATAATTTTTCGCCACTCATCCGGCATCGTTTCTTGCTGCCAGATGCCTATCACCAATCCATAGATTGCCCTTAAAACGGAAATCCCGCCTGTCTTCAGGAGCTCCGCGGGGATCCCATCGATGCCCGGTGCTTTGTTGGATTTCAAGCGGTCCATGGCCTGTCGGACTTCATCTAATGTAGGAGGGTGAGATGTGGCACTGTTAAAGTGCGCGGGTGAGATGAAGCGATTCGTCGGTTGCGGGGACATTTCCGTTCAGTAATTCCTGGGATTCCCATCTCTCCTTCAAGTGTTCTGAGCCGCTTATGATGCTTCCATCGGTAGCCCTACATAGGCTAGTGCGAGGTTTAAAGCCTTGTTTTAAGTGCCTCACTACTCTGCACGCTTGTCGAGTGTTGTTAGCCATAATGTTGTCATTCATATTATTCAGCATATTGTCAAAGTGCTTTCGTTTCTTACGTCTAATTATCCTATTAGCTACTCTCCGAAGATCGCCATATTTTTCTCTCTTGACTCTTGTTGGTAGTTCAATGTGGATTTTGTAGGCCGCATTCTTTTCGTCCAACGCGACTTGACACTCCTCGTCGAACCATTCATTTCCGCGTTGTCGGGCTGTATATCCCACCACTTTCGATTATTTGCAGTTTCATATATTTGTCCACGATCAAGGCCATGACTTTCCGCTTTTGAAGATTGTGTGCGATCTCATGTCCATAATCTCAGCACCAAACAGTTTCGTTTCCTGGACAGCGAGAATGCTTATTTTGTACTGAGTGAACTGCTCCAGGAGTGCTTTGATGGCCCTCGGTTTCTACAGAGTTCGCATGTTCCAGCTTCCAATAGAGTAGTCCATATTTCGTTTGCGCAGTCGTTTCCGTTGGCCCGATCTAAGTATCCGAGGCGAAGTATCAGGTTGCTGAATGAGTAAAATTGTACGGGAACGGGTTATTGGCCTAACCCCCAACCTGGAGGGCCAGTCTGGTTAATGTTCCTGATTTAGGGCACGGAAGATTCGCCCTCACCTTCCTTCGTTGGCAACATTCATGATCTGAAATTTCATGAAGGCTCCCGGCAGCCACCCGATGTGAAAATGTGAAATCACATCTTCGAGGAGGTCGAAGGCAGGATTCAGTAGCAGATCTGCAGATGTTTGCAGCAGTCATTTCTCGAAATTTCAATTGCTTTTTCGGTAAGCAACACCCGATGACGCCCCCGTGGCCTATGCTATCATTTGGCTGCCAGCAGCAACTGTACCATTCTTCCAAATAATTTTGGCTCCTTCTCTGAAAAGAATTTCTAATCAGCTCATTTGCAACCTAATCACGGACAAAAGGCTATGACTCAACATTTGTGATCCGTATGGAATTCGCTTGGCCGTCGGTGACGCTGATGGCCTCCAGATCCCCAATTTGAGTGGCCTTGAGCGACATCTTCACTTTTAATATCGGCCGCTACAATTTCTGAGCGAGCTGCAGTTCCTTCTCACCTCAAACCAGATGGTCAAACACTCCCGAGTCCAAGAAAAAGAGCGTACTCATGTTACTCTCAGCAGTTGACGCTAAAAAACAAAATTGATTTAATAACTCGCTCACTAAATTAGCGGCTGATGCATGTCCTTTTCTTTTTTGACAAAAGCGATTGTCACGTCTTCCGTAGACAAAGTTTCAATTCGTGTTACTACTGCATTAAATTCCGATGGCATCGTTAATATTAAGTGAAAAACCACGTCCGATTCCTCCAGTGTCGCTCCACTTTCCTGCAATTCTCTTATTAGTTTGTCAATTTTCAGGAAAAAAGGAGGTTAGTTTTTCAAATGTCAGATTCAATTTCAAAGTTAGAGGTGATTTTCATAACAGTCATTGTCTTGCAATTCATTTCCTGGCGAAAGTTTTCTACAAGGGTCTCCACAACTCGTACGCGGAATTTTTATCCTTTTGCGTATTCCAGATGACTGTTGGTGATCCGTTGTATGGTTTGCGACTTGCATTTTTTGTCCTGACGATTCAGCATTTCCAGTTCTGTTTTCGTTGCATCTATGTTCGTCAAATCTTTCAGCGGCGTCTCAACAGGTTTTTTCCTTCCTATCCATTATGTAACGACATACCAAGTCGAGCTTTTCCGAATTTAGTTATCTACGCCTTGACATTGCTCTCCTGTATAACAGTTGACGAAGTCACGTTCTGATTTGACTTTTCGTTGGCTTGATGGTGTTTTGAGGCAATATTACGAAGCAAAGCCAAAAATTTCGGACACCTCGTCTTGGTCTGCTTCAAACTGGTAAATAGCTCAACTATTTTGCTGACGTCACATTCTGTCATAACAAGCTGAAGATGAGGTCGAAGGCGTGAATTCGGAAACGCCCCAAGTAAGTACTTGTATTTCTAATCCAACTACAAGAGTACAAGGTTGTCGAAAAGAAAGTATCGAAGGTTGAACTTGAATATACCAACCATTGTCAAACTTTCGTTCCTTCTCTACCAGTTCTCCCTCTTCCACTGTGAACCTTACATTTTTACTGTCAACCCTATTTTCTAACTTTAGTTTCTTCCAATGTAAATTCGTCTCTCGCCATTCAGCTCAGTTACATTACCGCCAAAATTTGGTAAAAACAAAAACATTATCTTTTATCGATCACAAAACTATTTACGATTATTCTAACTAACCCTGGTGCTGTACTTCTTTCCTGACTTTACTATGCCAGAAAATACTGATGCAAACATGAATAAAATATTACTAAAATAAATTCACCTGAATTGCTACTTGATTAAAAAATCTTTCCAATGTCAAAATAATTAGCGATTCACCAAATATATTATTTTCTTTTTCCTTTTTCCAGGTTAAATCTTCTGTTAAATTTTCAAACGTAAAACAAACATTAAGATACAATGGAAGAACCAGACGAGGCACAACAACAAAATATGGTATCAAATTTACCACTTTTGTTTGCCAACGGCTATCCAACATCGCTCGAGAAAATCTCGGAAAAGGCTCTGGAAACCTTCATTCCATTTATGGTTCAGTGTTCGTTAGGCAATATCAATCTTCAGGGTCGCAGTGATATAAGCGAGCCGGAATGGTGGCCCGAGGATGTACCGTTTTCAATTCCGCTCATTAAACCGAAGAAATTTGAAGGCGTAAGTAGTTAGTTACATGATGATGATGATGTCTTGGAAAAAAAACAAAGGATGGTCGAATAAAATTTCAATTCATTTTACAGAATTGGTTCGATAAAATGAAGGAGATTGTGGTGATATGCTATCAATTTCATAAAAGTATCTTTCTGTTAAAATTCTGTTTCGATCTGGCTGCCTATGAACCGACACGATTGCGCTTTATTAATAATTGCAATTCAACGACATCACTCTACGATAGACGATGCAATAAGCTGCTGGTGACATTCCGCAATGAAAACATGGTAGGTTATCGGAAAATCATTGGAATTTTCACAAAATACCAATCACATTATATTTACAAATGATTGTAATAAATTGAAAATCGATTTGCAGTCGTACGATCAGCCTCAGAGAAATCGTAAGACCTTGCTACAAAAGACCCGATCTCAGACTAGTGAAAATAATAACAACACAACACAACAGATGGTTGAGCCTCCGCTTTTCGATATTTATTTGTGTGATCACTGTGACGCCGAGCTGTATTCATTAGAGGCAAACCGAGTAAGTGATGATTTAATTAAACATGTGCTTCCTTTTTTCTTTATTTCAAACATAAATTATGCTCTACTATGAAACTGCCCTGTGACTAGTCAATCAATTCAAATTCAATTTATTCGTAACTCGAATCGCTCATTTTCTGTTCGAACAAACAGTTTTGCTTTTGTGGACGACTACAGAAGTTAACTTTGTAACGCTAAACAATGTAGATTAAGTGCTAAGACACTGAAAAGCAAAACCGAACTTGTTTACGATTTTATCGCAAACAAACAAGGTTTTATTTATTAGTGCGTCGATGAAAGCTAATGACGACAGTGACTCATGTGCCTAACATATATGCCCGTGCTAGAACGAATGTGGTCGATTGTGATCGTGATCGATTTTGCTGGTAATCAAAAATCTATCTTGCGACCGATTTCAGCATTTTTCAAGTACTTTTGTTATGATTTAGATTAATGCGTAGAGTATAAACTAGAAGTTGCGATGTTGGAGAGCTTTCGTCGATTTCGTTCGCAGCTGGTCCCGACTCTAAACCTACCACAGGATTTTAATTATTTTAAATCTTTAGTTGATCAAATAAAATTGTATTAATGTCTGGTATGCAAGAATATTAATATAAGAGGCATAGCATTCTAAAAGATGATCAGGGATCAACTGATTCGTTTATTTATCACCCGTAAGCGATCCCTAGACGATCAATATTATTGTGACAATATATTGCACCGTATTATTGCTCGATGTTCCAGACTGTGCAATATTTTTGGGTAATATTTAGTTGTCATTCATTTTTTCAGTGGCTAACATGCCTGGTGATACGGAATCAAGTTGTATGGCCAATGCACTGGCTATGAGTTTAAAAAGGAAGAACATGCCACGACCGACCATACACAACTGAGCCAATATTGCGCAATACTGACCACAGACGATGCAATCTATATAGCACAATAAAAATCAAAACCTTTTTGATTCACTCAATATATTGCACAATCCTTCAATATGATCCATAGACGATCAATATTATTGTACAATACTACATATTGTGCAATAATATTGATCGTCTTGGGGCCGCTTAAAGGGGAGTCGGAGTCGAATGCTACACCAAATCCGCTTGAAGTATTCAAAGCCATGACTCCGAATCCATAGCCTTGGTTGCCATCACAACCAATCGAAAAGCATTGCTGTTATTTCTCATAAAAGACTAAATATAAGCCTATATTGCTAAATTTAAATCTTAAAAATAAGCCACCTGTAATTCGCGCCTCTATTTTAATTTTTAGCTATTAACTTTTTTCGAATTATAAGTTTATGTTTAAGTTATAGTTTAGATAATTTTAACTTGCAAGACTCCTGCTGATTTTCATTATCTTGCCTTTTGATATTTCATATCAATCATAACTACAGTTATTCGAAATATTTTTACGTTGGCACCTGCCACGGAGGTTTAATCCGACGATGCAACATTAGGATAGTGATTATGAATTTGCATAATCAGCATCGTATTGACAAAGTGTCAATACTACCATTTGTAATTTGGTCCGTGAAACCAAATTTATTAATGGTAGAATGAGCACCTATCTTCATGCATTTATAGCCCATTTACCCGGGTCCAGGCGGAGTTTGCACCTTCCTCACACACTCCTAAGCAAGCGCCAGTTCCGGAAACGATCTCTAGTCAGTTTAGATAACGAATCCATGCTGGATAGCCTATAAACCATAGCCACCACGTAGCTCCCGTAAAAGGGGCCGTTCCCAACGACAGGAAGTACTCCCGTGGTACCGATACTTGTCGGAGCAGTTCGTCCCGTGAACTGTCTAACACAATGTTGCGGATGAAGCTCATCATTCTTTATGAGGCACGAAGATATTTATTCGTACGAATGTACGTAAGAGCACCTTTTCACGGCAATGCTTAGAGCCTGGTTATGTGTGGCCCTCCTCTTGCCACCTCACCCCAGACACTTCTTCCATTTGCTTCGCCACCTTCATTAGTATCTGAACATTCCATGACATACTCGGTCTCTTGTAATTTCAAATTCAACAGAATGGCATGTAATGTACATTCAGTCCTTTATCCTTATCCTTCTACTTCCGGTCCTTCAAACTACGGTCCAATTAATCTTCGATCCTTAACAACAGCTACTTCAGTACAACACGTCAAGAGCTAGGTGTTCCACCCCACCCAGTCTTGACCTCGTTTTGACATTATTACAACTTTACTTTGCTACTCATTTCTCTACCGTGTAGTTTACTAATTAGTGCCTCTTATTTATTAGATATTACTTTGTGTGCGTAATGCTTCATGTCGTCTTCAATAACCTCCACCTTCGCCTAAACATCAATAAATGCAACAGTACGTATTCCATTTCTATTGGCTTGGTTATATTATCAATATTTTCCGCCAACTGTCTAACTGACAAACCTCGTCTCAAAACTTCCTTACTTCTGATTACTTTCAATATGATTTACTTCAAATTCTACTGTGCACCACCGATTTTTACAAGAGACCTTTCACATTACACACATTACAAGAGACCTTTCTGATCATTTCATGTTCATTTACCAAATCCATTGACTAGGCTCGTGGAATCCATGTCCGAAGCTTGGCAACAAGTTCCTGACAGGGCCACCCATAACCATACGTCTCTAATTCAAAGACGATACATTGTGCTACCTAATGTGCCGTGGTAGTTCTTAATTGCATTATTATGAATGCAACCAAATTGGACTCCTCGCGTCTAATGTTCCAGGGAGGGTTGACCAGAAGAACATATTTAGTTCGACGAGCATTTGACATTTCCGGTAAACTTAATGCCTCGTTCTCCTCCTATATTGTGAATGGTATTTGTCGTGTTGTCTTTCGCTGTTTGTCCTAAATCTTTCTTGCGTTTCTTCGCCTTTTTATCCTACATCTGGTGTTCTGCAACGTTCCATCCTCGGGTCGCTTCTGTTCTTATTGTTCATTAATAAGCTCTTACATATTAATATATTAATATACTTACATATTAAAATATTAATATACTTACATATTAATATATTATAAGTTATATTATAAGAAATAATATATTTCTTCTTTTGAAGAATGTCTGCAATTTCAATCAGACATTACTGCATTAAGCGATAAATGTACTGTGATCTCTCTTTCCGTCAATATTGCTAAATGCCTTGATATTCTTTGTTAATAAATCAAATCTTAATCGCTTTGACTATACGCTTTCCGGTAGTTTTTTGCCCATTTTAGTTTAGACAAATATAAATATCTTGGCGTTATATTTGATAATCGTCGGAAATTTGATCTGTATGTACAATTCATCTAATCGAAAGCGTTTACGGTGGCAAGATTCGTTGTTCTCGTTGTCCCTTAATATATCCACTTGTGTCCATCTATACACATCGCTACTACGTAGCATACTTGAGTATTGTTCCCAAGTATGGTCTCCTCGTTTTGTGTACTTGTCTGACGCAGTCGTCTCTGTCCAGCGTAAGTTTATATGTTGTCTTCTAAACAAGTTTAATTTTCCCTACTGTCCTTATGAATAACGCCTAAAATGTTTAATACTTTTCAAAGTTATTTGTCCGCAGGATTTTCTTGGACGAATGTTTTCTGTATATCATTTTTGTTGACCTTTTTTTCCATCATTATCTATATTTCTGAATTTTTCCGGCTCTTGGACTATCAGATCCCAGTCTTCTTATAATTTGGGGCGTACAGATATCTTCTTTCATCCACCTATACTTAGGATGCTTAGAGGTCATAATGAGTATCAGTTTGGTTATTTTTCCGTATCTTAGTTTTAAGAAGTGTGTACTTTGAATACTGCCTTTTTCATTCCTAATTTGCTATTATTTGGGCGACCGAAAAGTAATCATATTTTTTACTAGCGAAATTTAATTCATTCATTAAAAAAATGCTAAATAATAGTAAAATAATTCCCATCAATTTCTAATATTTTTTGCCAGTGTAAGGCAGTTGATCGATTTCTTTGTTTAAAAAAAGTCCTTGGGTTTTTCATTGAAAAAAATTCCCACGTGCGTTTTCACTTCTACATTATTAAATTTTTTACCTGAAAAGGTGGTAATCAGACCGCGTGAAATCCAATAAAATTAGTTAAAAGTTCCAATCCTAGCTCCCTTATTTTTCCTGTGTTACGTTTTGCAGCATGAGGCCTCGCATTATCGTGCTGAAGGATGCTTCGATTATTGACCAAAACAAATCGTTTTATTGATCGATGTGAAAAACAAACACGTCACCATAACCAGAGAATACTACGTTTCAATTCTAGATTGATTGAAAGAAGCTATCAAAGAAAATGAAGAGGACAATTAACCAACGGTGTCCTCCTTATGCACGATGTCGTGCCTGTTCACGAGATTCGTCGTGCGTTGGCTACCCTGCAGAAGGTGGATTTCGATATTTTAGATCACCCCAATAGCCTGGCTCGCAGCGATTAGTATCATTACGCAAATTGAAACAAGAACTTTGTGGAAAAATTTTTTCAAACGATGAAGAAGTGAAGGACGCTGTTTCGGTTTACTTTTTCGACAAAGATATCACATTTTTTAGAAGGTATAAAATAAACTAATTGAATGATCTGAAAACTATGTATTAGAGACGCAGGTGAATCGGTTTAAAAAGGAATGTAAATTTGCATTTTTATTTGCACTTCTTACCCCCATTCCGCAAAATTGAAGACCCACCCAGTAGTAAAAGTAGCCGGTTCTCCTTCAGTGCATTTCAAATGGATTCAAAATACTTGAAATTTTATTCAAGATTCTGTAACGCTTCTTTTTTAGTCAGCCTGAAAACTGATCTCCTTTTGTCTGTCTATTCTTTGTAATCTAATCCTTGACACTGGAGATACGAAACTATCGATAGAACTATCGACAACTATCGATTGTATTGACTATCGAAGACTATCAATAGTTTTTTTTCTTATCGATAACTATCGGGGCTCATTTTACCACACCATTCATTCATCATATGAATTCCTTAGCGTAGTTTTGTTCAGCCGTATTCGTTAAGTTGCAGTATTCGTCAAGTCTGGCTGCAGTGTGATAAGGCCTGATCTGGCCTGCACTTTTCTTCTTAAAGTAGAAAAAAAGGGAAGTAAAACTCAATTTAATTGTACATCGTCTTTATGGAACAGTGAATTGTGTGCAGTTAACAATGTACAGGTTTACCTTTTCGACCACAAAAAGACATGAAAAAGGGATTTAACCATTTTCGACGATACAACAAAATAAGCAAATATGTGACTATCTCACTAATTGTATCAATTTTATGTGATATATATAATTTTTTTAAATTTGTAGAAACATCGACAGAAAGTGGAAGTGCATTTTTTAGAGGACTCGTGGATTTTTCCCTGCGAAAGTAAAATGAAATGTAGATTAGGTACAATACTCGATGCCAGATTTAAGAGCGAGAGTTTGAGAAGTGAAGAAAATCCTGACCACGCAGCTAATCTTTTATAGCATGATTTTGCAAGTCTCATAAAAAACACCAAAAAATGATGAAAATGAACAGTGTACAGTTAGACAGTATGGTTCGTCTACAAGTGGTTTGTGTAGATTTATGCGTAATAAAATAAAGGAAAAATCAAGAAATGTCACAGTAGATGCTATGAGTATTATTGCAACGACAAGACCTTAAGAGATAGAACGCTTCAGAAGTTACAGACCCGTTGTTAGTTTGGAAGATATAGCTATTTCGTTAGGAATAATAACACAATTTTATATTTAAAATTTCAGGTATACGTCGTAGAATTAAACCCAATGCAGGAGTTAGGTCTTAAATGTTTTTTAACACCAGCAACCTCCGCAGAATCGCAATGAATTTTAAGCTCTTGGAATTAGATATTAACTGATCGCAGATCTAGACTAAAAGGAGTTGATGTGAATATACTTATATTTTTAAATCAATATTGGTTCTGTCACATTTAAATATTTTAATTTAAAGACGAAAGGAAGGTAGATATATTTCAATTTCTTGGCAGATAGCGATATTTGTAGTGTAATATGCAGCTTTCTTCATTAAATGGATAACTTCACCGAAAAATAGAGCAGATTATCTTCAACATAAAATCAAAAATGTCAAAAAATTGAAATACATCTACCTTCTAATAGCAAAATCGATCTTTAGATTAAAATCTTTGATTTTGAAAGATGTTATTTTTGAATTAGTATGATTTGTGTTAAATAGTTGAATTTGCTTTATAAATGTTCGTTTTCTGGATAGTAATATTTTCATTTGATTGGTAAATTATTTATGAAGTTATATGCATTTTCTTAAATATCGAAATTTATCGATAGTTATCGATAGTATGTCAATGTTCTATCGATGGTATCGACTATCGACAGTTTCGTATCTCTACTTGACGCACAATAATTTCGTTTAAATCCAAAAAAAAAAATAAGCGAACCCGTCAAATATAATTATCTGAAAGATTGCACTTCCACAACATAACATAGTCGAGTTACATTGCATTGAATTAAATAATGATCTCGATATCAGTTCTCTTATCCACAAGGCCAGCAACGTTAAAACCCATTGACTAAACAAAATATTTGTAGAAAGCGCCCAAACAGCTGAAAACTGGCCTCTTTCATTGATAATGACCCTTAATTGCTTCTAATAAATTATCGAAACGTTCGATTTCTGACGCTCCGTTATGTTGGTATTAAGATACATACATAATTTGATCGTTTTGATACTACTTCTCTATCGCATCCTACTATCAATTGTACTTTTTATAGCGTAGCAACTGAAATTTCATGCTAAGTGTTAATAAAACCTAACATTAATTTAAGTCTTATCTATGTTTTCTTTCACCATTGTACGATTCAAATATGCATGACACTAAGATGTATTCGTTTCTATTTTTAATTTTACGACGTCTAAAAAAATTAGTCCGGCGAAGTATTTGTACTTTTTACTTAATTCACAATTCCATTCAAACGCACATAAATACAGTGATGGACAAAAATGTTCACACATAGCCGTTTGTTAACTAAAATAAGTATTAAAACAAAGCCAAAGAAAATTTTTATTTCATTATTTTGGGAAAATAATTATTCATCCTTAAGCTATTAAATATCTTAAAAGTAAAATTAATAAAATAATTCCCTATTCTCGAAAAAAACAACAAAATATATTAAATTACACGTTTTTATCCGAACAAAGTTTTCATACAGTTTATAGTATTGCGTCATTTACAGTCATTATTTTTTGTAATTTAATATTTCGTCGGAAGTCCTTTCTTTCCATCTTTTTTGTATAATCTGCCATTAATTTGTGCAATTATAATTAGAGCACTTCCTTTAAATGTGTCTTGTTAGAAATTGTATGTTTCTGCAAGCGTCGTTCTGATTCTTCCCACACATGCTCAATTGGATTGAGATCTGGTGACTGTGGGGGCGTCGGTAAAGTATGAGCAACAATATAAGTAACCCACATTTTAACATTATGAGTTGTATGTTTCGGATCATTGTCATGCTGGAAATAATATTGATTATCTAAGCCCAACTTTTCGGTACTCTTTATCAAATTTTTCTTTAGAATATTTAAGTAACGTTTTTGATCGATCAATTTCAATGAATGTAAGCTTGCTAACACCTGAAGTAGTAGTAGTAGTATACAGCCCCTAATCATAACTCCTCCACCACCATGTTTTACTGTACTTGTAATGTTCGTTGCATTTAATTCTGTGTTGAGTTTTCTCCATACCAGGGTTCTGCTGTCACACCGAAATGTATTTACTCTCGTCGGAGAATAATATATTATTCCAGAACCCTTCCGGTTAATGTATAAAAGGTCTGTTCGCGGACTACGATTAATTGCAATTAATTGCAATGAAGCCGTTTTTGTATTCCGTTTTACTGAAAACTGAAAATTTCCCCTCTTTCAGTAAATTTCAGTAGGGTCTGAGCTACTGAAAAATACTGAAAACGGTTTTTGGCGTAATGTTATTATGAAGGACGAATATTTTTGTGGTGATATTTTATCGCCGCTTACGATGACTTTATAATCACTATTGTTCTCCCAAAAACCGACAACTGTAACTTTTGTTTGTCAATTTTCAGGAAATGCAATGAGATCGTTTTCGTACTTTTCCTGAATTTCCCCCACCACATGATTCAAGAAAATTCAGTGACTGAAAGAACGCGAACAGACCTAAAGTCTTTCGCGAAACGCAAAATCTTTTGTTATTAGTTTTACTAATTAGAGGTTTTCGTCTAGGTACCCGTGCATTATATTCATTACGATGAAGGACTCTGCATATGGTTTTAGGGTGAACATCTTTTTTAAAATTGACTTTAATTTGAGCTGCCACCTCTCACAATGTTGTTTTGGATTGTTTCTTAATGGATTTTACAACTGTTTTTTTTTTTTTGTAATTCTTTAATGAGATTTATGAGCCGAAATAATGTGTATTCCACTAGCCTGCGCTTCTTCCCTAGTTGTTAGTTTTCGTGGGCTTTCATTTCGTGGAGAACTTTAAATTCTGCGTCGTTTTTGAAACATTTTACAATACTGCTAATTATCAAACTAGTTTCACCCATTAAATTTCTAATTTCTCTTTGGTTAAATAAATTTCCTTCTGCCTGCGAGCCATTATTATTACTTTAATGACTTTACAAATACATCATTTATAGTACTACATTTGATCTCCTGTCAAATATTTTACGGGACTTCTCCGTTACATTACCAATATCAGTCTTGCCTGTGCTACAACATACTTAATGTCGAAAATCTTTTAAGATTTAAAGTCTGTGAAAACTTTTGTCCGAGCAAAAAACGTGTAATTGAAAATATTTTATTGTCTCCCAGAATAGAGCATTATGCTATTAATTTTATTTTAAGATATTTAATAGCTTTAGGTTGAATAATTGTTTTCCCAAAATGATGAAATAAATATTTTCTTCTGAATTAGTTTTAATACTAGTTTTAGTCAACAAACAGCTATGTGTAAATACTTTTGTCGACCACTGTATGTATTTCTTTTGAATATTCTATTTCATATATTTTTCTGAAGAATAATCAGATAAATTCTTTTCAATTTGGGAATTACCCGTGCTTTATCACTTGTGGTCAAAACAAGAGCGCTACATATACATATATGTATCATGCACTTACAGTCTGTCAAGAATGAATTTACACATAGGAAAAAAATTCAATTTTTAATCTTTCTAATTATAAAATACTACTTTTTATTTATGTAAATGATTTTTTTTTGTTAATTATAGTTATTTACATTATTTCCAACCGATATATGCAAAAAAAATTACAACTTCAATGCAAAAAAAAGAACGAAAAGAACAACAATAACAATTATTGCAATTCTTAAAGTGTCAAGAAACTCTTTACACAAATTATTATTGTGTTTAATGTTTACATATTTACAGGATATTTAATATTATTTGGTATATTTAATATTTGGTATGGCCACCTTTGGCATCCACCACGCATTGCAACTGATTTTTCATTGAATGAATCAACTTTTGCAGGTCATACGTGGTTGGTATTTTTGCCATTCTTCGAGAATCGCAGTTTTTAAGGCAGTTCGGTTTTTGGGTGCCTTTTAGCGACTTGTTTTTTTAAGTAGGCCCATAAATTCTCGATGGGATTTAAGTCAGGACTCTGAGCTGGCGTATCCATCACTTTTCCGCAGTTGTATAGGAGCCACATTCGCACCATGTGAGCCTTATGTTTGGGATCGTTGTTCTGGTAAAACTTAAAAATTGGTTTGTTGTTATGCATAAACCCGAATTTCTGGGCACTGCTTGCCAAATATGTTTTAAGGATATGACTATATTGTTGAGCGTCCATGGTTGACTCGATGGATGCCAAGTCTCCTATTCCTCTGCTTGAGAAGCACCCCCAAATCATAACGGATAACTTACCAAATTTTACAGTCGGAATGATATTTCGATTTTCCAACGATGTTAAAGGCTTGCGCCACACTCTAGTCGGTCCATCATTGTAATACAACATCATTTTCGTCTCATCGCAGAATATGACGTCGTCCCAAAAGTCAACGGGTTGAGAAAGGTGCATTATAGCGAAGGAAAAACGCTTTTCGATGTTTAGTGCAGAAAGCAGTGGTTTCTTTCGTGCAGCTCTTGATGAGAACTTATTTCGTAGGATGGCCTGTCGTACTGTTTCATGGGAAACAGCAACATCACACTCTTCCTTGAGTTCCCTAGCAAGTGTTCTGGTCGAAATCCAGGGGTATTTATCAAGTTTGCTTATCATAAAACCCTCTATACGTTTAGATATTTTTGGTTTTGGGCCATCTCCACACTTTGGCTCCAATCTATCCTCATTTTCAGCACGATTTATAATGTTATAGACTGTCTTTCGTGCAACACAAAACATTTCCGACAGTTCCTGCGCACTTTTATTTAATTGGTGATTTAGTATATCATCTGAACTAACTCAAAGGATAATCTTTTGCCTGGCATTTTAAAACACAATATCTCACTTATTTATGCGTACCAGCCAAAAATTAATCACACACTAATGATCAAATTCATAGAACTTTACAATACAGACCAAAAATTACGGTAAATTTACCGCATCGTTGCAGTAATGCAAACAAAAACAGTTGTGTACAGAGTTTCTTGACACTTCAATTATTGTAATAATTGTTTTCGTTGTTCTGTTCGTTCTTTTTTTTGCATTGAAGTTGTACTTTTTTTTGTATATATCGGTTGGAAATAATGTAAATAATTATAATTAAGAAAAAAAAAATCATTTACATAAATAAAAAGTAATATTTTATAATTAGAAAGATCAAAAATTGAATTTTTTCCCTATGTGTAAACTCATTCTTGACAGACTGTATATTGAAATATTAATTCAAAACCATACACTACACTGCATACAATGTATGCGAAAAAATACTAAAAACAAGCATATTATTATTAGATGTTATTCAAGACAAAGCTATTTGAATAATTTAGTTTCAATCTTAGTATGTATGTGATTTATATGTAGATTTGTTGATAGGTATTTTTCTACTGAAAATAAAAGTTGTTTTTCCCCAAATGTGAATAGGTATGTATATCATTTCACGAAAATACCTATCACTTATCCGATTTCCGAAATCTAACTTTGAAATCCATTATACATTTTGTGGGAAATTTTCAATTTTGTGTTACATTAAATTACATCAATCTAATCATAAAAACATTTGTTTATACTAACTACTTTACACCAAGCCCAGGTAATTGGCAATGCAAACACAATATGTCTGTTCGCGTACCTGAATCTATTATAATATATTAAAATAGATTCGCAGAAAGTCGTTTTTGTACTCTTGCTGCCAGCCTAATTTTGCAGCAAAAAGAAGCCAGCTGTAAAAATCTATTGCTACTGCAGTACGCGAACAGACCTAATGCATCTGCACAGGAGCTCATAAGTATTTTCTTAACCAGTCCCCGTATGAATTTCTATGCAAACATCCTGAAAATAACAATAGAATGAGTTTTCCGCAGATGGGAAAATGCTTGTAGCATGCCCGTGAGTTTTGAATTTTTGCCTGGAATTATTTCCGTCGGAATAACTCGCAGCTAAATGGTGTGATGTAGTGTATATAAGCTGGTGTTTTGGGAGTGTAGGGTTAGCTTTGCGCAGAGGCGATATCGTAACCAATGAGGTTCAACCGAGGTGCGATTATTGCTAGTTGAAAACTTTAACCAATACCCCGCCATGGGCACGTGAAATACCGTGCGCTACGGCAATTTTTGGAGGCCCGAGAGGGCCAATAAATCATACTTAACAATAATAACATAATAAAGTCCTATTAAAAGTAAATATACAGTATTACTTTTTAATAGCACAATATATGTTGGTTAGTCTTGGATATATAAACTTAATCCCATGATTGAATAATATTTATCGTAACATACGATTAAACAGGTACCACTTTTCATAATAATGCGATTCCGTTTTTACACAAAAAAACGATGACTCGGGACCCCCCCAGGAAAATACATATTTCTAACAATAAATACTTAAGTTTTCGCCTCTTTGGTTTTTGTTGTTACTGCAAGAGCTGTATAGTGCAGTAGTGTAAGCCTATACCAAAGCAAGCACACTACTTATAACATAGAGACTAATTAATTAATAGTAATTACGATGCTATGGGACTTATCTCAAGAAATGGACGGCAATATTTAATTTCGACAAGTTATACGTCAAGAAAAAGACGAAAAGCGCCTCGCCAATTATCCTTTTTTTATTAAAATTATCTGTTCATTCCTACTAGGCAATATACAGGTATTTAGATAAGAACACTTTTGTAAACTGGCGTTTTATGCAATTATGTTTTTTCATTAAACATAATCTGAGTTTAAAATGGTAGGCATTAAGATTAATTATCGTAGAATACAATTTTTGAAGTCTTTTGAGAATAAAAATGGCATCTCTGCCACTTTTATGCTATCTTTTCAAAACAATGTTGTTTATTACTCTTTCATGATGGAATCATATACAATAAGCACATTCATACCTAACATTAAGCAAAACAAACACAGTCTCATTCCATATTTGAGAGCATTTTTCTTTGACTTTTGCGTATGATAAAGTGGCTTGATTAAAAAAGTCCATACTGAATAGCAGGGAAAGTTCAATATTGCTGCTGACAACACCACCAACCTTTTGACATCACCACAACAAAGACTATACCGATTTTGCATCCCGTTAAAATAACTTACAATATAACTTTTGATTCATTGAAAGCATTGGAAGTTATACGAAAAAAGGGTGTTTAGAGTTACTCTCCGCGAGTATGTTAAATTTTTTGAAATTGAAATATTTTCGGCTTATTTTCACTACAAAATCAATATTATTTGACCATTTAATAGTACCGATTTCCAGGACAGAAATGTTGATGCTGGCATCGCGGATCCAACATTATAACCAAAACTCTGACCTACTTGGTTTACACTCACGTTAAATGTGTGTGAATTTGATTATAATTTGATAACTGCATTGGAAGGTAAAAGGCATAGCACTTCAATTTCATCGAGCGTTTTTTCATGGTGACACGACCGCCACATGGTTCCTCTCATTTTCATTAAACTTTTGTTAGACCTTTATTTACTCAAGATATATATCCAGTGATATTTTATCCGATCGCGAGATAAAAATATAAATAATTTGGTGAAGGGCTACGGTTTTTTGCTTTTGGGAATTTTAGAAGTTTAGATTTGACTGTATAAATATAGTATCAAATACATCAATCATTTGCATTTTATTCTAAATACCGATAAAAATACCAGAGAGTCAATGGTTTGCAAGATTTCAGTTTACGTACTTATGGTAGCTCCAAGGTTGCTCAGACATTTCAAAACGACAGAAACTTATTTATTATACTCCTTGATGCGTCTTGCAAATTTCGTGATGATCTGATGACTCGGTGTGAAGTTATCACAATGCGAAATTTTCCATAGAATTGCATACACATATTGCATACAATAATAAAAACTCTACAATAATAAAACTCTAAAAGTGCTTGGAAGACAGTAAGTGATATGGTGCTTGAACAGTCTTGGAATATTGTCAAGATGAACCGAAAGTTTTTGGAAAAGGTTATCGACCCTACCACGTGCCTCAGTCGCCAAGGATTTGCTTTCAGAGGACATGATGAAAGTGGTCCCAGTGATAACTGTGCATTTTTTTTTTGAATTTTGTGAATTATTCGCGAAGAATTATTTAACTTTTGAAAAACATTTTAAAAGCGAGGTTGCGAACTACTGTATTGGCAAAACACGAAATGAATTAATAAAAACAATTGCTGAAATCGTTCGAGAGGACATGACATTATGGCAGACGAAGCAAGGGTCCACAAAAAGGAACAACTCTCCGTGGTTGTCAGATTTGCTAGACATTTCAGGAGCTACAAATGCCTCATATTTAGCCGATATAATTTTGAGCCTGTTAGACTGCTACGGACTTAGCTAATTGCCTGTTGATGGTGCTAGTGTCATGTTAGGACAAAAAGGTGGTTTACAAACCTAAATTAAGATAAAACACCCTGCAGCCACATTTGTACACTGTCAAGCTCATAAAATTATCCTTGTTGTGATGGACACATTTTTCACAATCGAAACGTGTGTATCCTTCTTCAATGCCATCGAATCCCTTTACCTACACTTTTCGAAGCCATCACAACACAAATTGTTGAAGCAGCTTGAAGAGGCTGTTGGTCTAAATTCAAGGCGTGGAGTGAGAAGTTTAAGCTCGACTCGTTAGTCAATGAGATTTCACAATTGCAAATATGTGATTGATAGCTATGGGACTAAGAAAGAGGTTTTAGAAAAAGAAATGAATGAGGGAAAATACAACGACTCAGTTTATTCATTGGGGATCTTTCATTCAATCAGTAATCTTAAATTTGTAGTAAATCTTTTCATCTTTCACTATGCTCTTTTTATAACGAACATGTTAAGCACATATTTCCAAACTAAAAATGCAACTCTTGGGGATGGGATAAATCTTATGAATGGAACAGTTAAAACACTACTAAGTGAGCGAGAAGATTTGTATGTAGTTTGGGGAAAAAATAAATCATTCGCAGAAAAGAACTGTCTGGATCTCACATTTACCAGATGATCGCGAAAACGGAAAACAGCAAAAAGCACTAGTTTCAAAAGTTTTGATGTTTCATCCAGCCTCGGACACGCAGTTGGGGCTACAAAGATATTCCTGCAAACCAAATAGCTCGAAAAGAGTAAGTTACAGCACTTTTCATCTTGCCAAATTATTTTCGCTTTTTCTTGGTTTTCTAGGTAACAAATGTTTAAAGCAAGAGATCAATTTCTTCCTTCTAAGCTTAATTTATTCCAATTTCTTCAAAGATATTTTGAAACTTAGCTATCCTTTTCTTCAAGTATAAGTTGAAGTATATTTAGCTTCTAAACGAAAAAATATTCTGAAATTGTTTATTATTGCCATTCTATTCCCGTATAATTCATACAAGCTTTCTTTCTTAGCACTCATTGATAATTCATGTGCTGTTCATACCTACCATTTACATTAAATGCATGTGTTAGTAGCTCATACGTATTCACAGACAAAAAGTTTATTTGATAATGCATTAGCAATTAACAAAGAATAAATCAACAAATAAATATATAATGTATTAGTAAATTATATAAATTGTATGAACAGTACGTGTACAATCAAAAACAAAATCATCACATGTCTTGAACCTTTCAGTCCCTGGCCCCTGCCAGATTTTCGGCCACGGCCCGCCTATGGCTTCCGGTTTCTCGACTATCTGAACTTGATGAGCAAAGATTATGTCCTTTTTTATAACGTTTTAAAGGGTTTTTTTATTAATTTTTTTGTGGAAAGGTATTTTACTTTACAAAACAAGAAGTATATATGCATTTAGTGCCAACATCTAAGTTCATAACGGCACTAATAATTTGTAAAAATATTGATCTGGTGCGCTCCTGCAGACGGTCTCCTGAAGGTCTTCCAAAAAAAGGTGTTCGGCGGTGACCACGATTTCTCCGGTATAATTCATCTGAAGTTAAAAAACCAAACAGATTCTTTTAGTAGATAGATAAAACTAGGTATTGATCGAAGGAATAATCGAAATTTAAATTTTTGACAAAATGGCAGCTTCGTAAAATAAAAAAAGAATTTTTGACCAAAATTGCCATTTAAAATTGTTTAAAAAAAACAGAAATAATTATCCGAAATCTTATTCCTTCGATTAATACCTGAGGAATATACCTGAGAAAATTGTGTTAAAATTTCAAACCGTTTGGTTGAGCCGTTTTTTTTTTTAGAAATCTTGGTCACCGACTTGGAAACAGTGTTGAGAAAAACGCGTTTAAAGTATCGGAAAAAGTTAGCACATAGATAAATTTTTTTAGTTACATGGAGTCATCTGTTCTAGGGTCAGTAGTTGTAGTTATCAGCTTCTAATACTTCGATTTGATGCTGTCTACGAGCCATTCTTCCCTCTCGTGTACTCCCATGCGCTTCGGTCTGTACTCCGCCTACTTCAACAGTCCAAGATGTGATTACTCGGAAAAAACTTGTCGGATCGATTTGAAAAATAAACATTCTGAAAATCCAAAAAATAAAAAATCGATTTGAACTGCGTGTAACCCCTTAAAACTGCGCAAAATTGCACACGTGCAATTTTCATAAAACTTAATTGGAAATGCGTGTTCCCATTTTAAAATGTCGATCAAATTTTTTCGCGAGTGCCATTAGACGGTAAGTTAGTAAAATAAACAATCGCTAATGATTCGATCTGTATCTTTCGGTCATTGTAAACATTGCATTATGCGATTAATTCGCGTTGCAGATCATCTTCTTTTGTTTATATTTTACATCGTGGATATTGATTATGAAATTGATTTGAAATGGCTTAATTGGTTCGTGGAAATGCGAAATGGGTAAAAATGTTTTATTCATTAATTTAAAAGCTAATTTATAGAGCATGTTCGAGGAAATGCGAAATGGGTAAAAATGGGTTTGATTAATTAAAAAGTTGATTGAAATTGTTTAAAATATCTCTTCTCCGGTTCTAGTTTCGTCGGAATTATGGAGTATAAGCAGCAAAGTGCAAGTCCTTTAATAGGGAATATCTTTCTACTGCATGTAGGTCTAGTGTGGCTCTTTGAATTTATACTAAATGGCTCCGAATAAGATGATAAACTTCTTTTTGTGTCAGTAGAATTAAAAATCAAGTAACTTTTTCGATAGCTCCATTCGCAAAAAACAAAAGAAGTAGAACTGAAACATCCATTTCATCTATTGATGATAAAAATAATTAATAATAAAAATACTTCAGTTTTTAATTTAAAGAAAGATAATGGGCACAATTAAAAGTCACCTTCAGCATCTGAATCGTTTGAATCTGACTCTGCGGATAAATCGCTATAGTTGGCAGAAACCAACCAAGGGCTTTTAACAATTGGCTTTGATACTTCAAAGTTATACTTCTATAGTTTTTAAACTAGATTGCGTCAAAGAAATAGAATTCAAATATGTATATTAAATGATAGGGTTTCATATGCAATATTTAATGCCATCGAACGTTCGTATATAGCAGTGCCAGCGTAAAATTTGAATTCTAATAAAAAGAGCTAAATGCTAAAGTACCTTTTTCAATGCTAAAGTACCTTTTTCAATGCTAAAGTACCTTTTTCAATGCTAAAGTACCTTTTTCAATGCTAAACGGGTGAAATTGGTGCTAAATCTGTGCAGGACTATAGAAGTGCATATACAAAATCAAAGATATTCTTCTGATTCGTTCCATTCCAGAGCACTTGTAATCTTCTCTTTGATAACATACGCGTAAGAACAAATGATAGATTATGTATTGTTATATATAAAATGCCGAACAAAAGTCTACGTACAATAAAATAGCGGCAAATTGTTATATTGCAAAATAAAGACCCCCACACACGGATTAGTGTATCAGTCCAAATGGCCTGAGGCCAGGCCAAAATCTCACCGTGTGTGAGAGAACTTGGATGGACTCATGGACTGAAACAACCAATTTGGATTTCCAATCAATCCAAAGTCCATGGACTCAGACCATCGGGCCTTTTTTGGCTATAGTAGGGCGAATTTGGACAATCGATAAAATGGACTAATCGTATGTGTTGAAGCCTCAGTCCAAACAACGTGGCTGTCTTGCTTTGCACGCTGACCTGTGACAAGCTCATTGACTATTTCTGTGATTATTTTATTTAATGGAAAAATTCAGATAGTGTTGGCCATGATTTTGTTTTGCCAGTTATCGAATAATATAGGTCACATCAATGTATATTATATTACTTGATCTCAAGCCTGCAACCGCTTGCTAAGTATCGCCAAGTAGCGGTCAATCTTTCGTGAGGAGTGATAGTTTGACTCATATTTGTATCCTTTCGTTTGATAAATGGGGTGACCAACTATAGCGACGTGTTATATGTCGTATCATCCATTCTTAAATAATTTTGCCAATCAGAAGGCTCAAGTGTGAGCTCATTTACCAAATTTTACAATTTTTGCCACTTCCTTTTTGTCAATCGTTGCTTTATGTAGATGCAAGTTGCAATTGCAAAAAAAAACTCCTCCATATGCTTCTGATCCATTATTAGATTAAAAATAATTTTTTCTTCAAGTTTATCTTTTTTTTCTAAATTAATGACAGAAAATGAAATGGACTGACTAGATCGAGGCTCTATCGTGAGTGGCGAACTAAATTGGACTTAAACCAAACGGGCTCAGGCCATTTGGACTGCTCGTGAGTGGGGACCTTAAGGATAATCCTTTGTTCAAAAATATTTTATTGAAAGTGCTCGAAATTTCAGTTTCTATGAAAATTTTTAATATGAAATCCTTAAAGTACATATCTCAAAGCACTTGATAATATTTTTTTTAATAATTTTCCAACACAAAATGGCGGCGATGCGAGGCAATGAAAAAAACACATCAAAAAATGCCTCGTACAACTTAACGCCTAGATCCTACAACATCAAGAAGAAAAAAATATGCTAATGAGAGTTCATAGGCGAACCAATAAAATTTAGAAAAAAAAATGAAATTTTTACATTAATTTTAGATTAAAGAAAAAAATCGATTATTTTTTAAAAAAAATCGCATTTTAAAGATTAATAAACAAATTATTTTTCTGAAATTATAAAAACATGTAAATTCAACGAGTAGATAATACTCTTTTGTAGATGTGGTATAAATTTGAGCCGGATCGGTTTAATATTTTTTGAGATATTTTGTACAGAAGTTGAAAAAGTACTACTTTGAGAAAGACGAGTTTAAAGTTTGCGGTAGATAAAAATCATTGATTATTAGTTTTTATTATAACCTTTGCATATTATAAAAATATACAAGTACAAATGTTTATCTGTACAGATTTATAAGAATATGGTAGGGATATACAATTAGAGAACCACCCATAGCGGCGAAGAGAAAATAGGCAGGGACGCGGGGCAGGTGTGCTCGACCGGCTGGGGAACGCCGCGCTGCCTATAACTGACTATAACTCGAGAACTAATACGAATATCGCTTCAAAACTTTTTTTTGGCGTATTTTTAGAGCATTTGGAACATTTTAATGTAATAAAACAAAAATCGATTTTTTTATTGGCAGTTACATGTATTTCCCCCCTTAATTCCAACCGTTAAACATGAAAGTGGTAATGTTCTATTTTTGGATGGCATGTCAGCGGCTGGAGTAGGGAATTCGGTCATAATTGAAGAAATTCTGGATTGCATAGTATATCTAAATATATTAAAAATTATTTAAAACAGTCCGCGCAAAAATTGGGCATACGAACCAGCTGGACATTCCAGCAATATAACGATCCTTAGCATATGGCTGGTATTGTGAAGGAGTGGCTAATTCTCAATATCCCAAAACAGCTACATTCTCTGCCTCATTCGCCCGACCTTAGCCCCATAGAACATTTATGGGATTAACTCGAGCGTAGAGTCCGAAAACACAACATCAGAAATAAAGAAGACCTCAAAACCGCCTTGCTTCAAGAGTAGGCCAAAATACCAATACAAGTGACGCGAAAGCTTGTCAATTCCATGCCAAACAGGATGAAGGCCGTAATTACAGCGAATGGCGGATCAAGGATATATTAATACTAATAAAAATATACCAAATAATATAATGAGTTGTAGGTGTACGCAGACTTTTGTTCTTTGTTATCAGTGGATATTTAACTTAAAAAAAAAACTGAAAATTCGTGCACTTTCAATAAAATATTTTTGAACAAAGGGTAATGCTTATTTTGCAATATCAGAATTTTTTATTTATTCTTTACTTAACAATTTTGCGCTATTTTATATGGTGTACGTAGACTTTTGTTCGGCACTGTATATATATTTTAGTTTATTTTCAAAATTGCACAGTTTGCAGAATGTAACTTCTGCGTTTTTATATGAATTAATCCGGGTTTGGTTTTGGAAATTGCTCATATCATAATTCAGTACGGTGAATAATGTTGATAGTTTGCATATTTTGAATACTTTTGATATTGTGTCAATTCGAGTGAATGGCAAAGACTTAAGCCGGATGCCAGTGGGAAAATAAACTTAGATAGTAGATGCTAAACTAAAATTGGATAAGATAATGTCCCCTGACTTTTGTATGGTTGTCCATTTGAGATGGAGATTTCGACGGAATTTAAAGCTTTGAATAAAAACTGTTATTGGAAATAGACGAAGAATAGTAGCTACTAAAATTGTTGAATATTTTGCAGAATTTATTTATGGGCTCCCTGTATCCATAAACAATCTGATACTGATTATCATTAAGGAGACGAGTATCCGTCTTCCAGGATTACTGAAAGAAAATTTATTTAAAAGATAGTAAACGTTAATAGAGCCCCTAATCGCATCAAAAACGAAACTTGAGCATAATACCGTTCTCCTTGAAGGAAGTCTCGCAAGCTTTAAGAGAAGTCTGTAACTGTAGCCGCCATGATACGTAATGTCAAGCAAGGAAAGGGTAAGGGCTAAACATAAAAAAGGGCAGATTAAAAGAAAGTGCCCTAGAACTGGTCGTGAAGGCCCCTCGTTCCGCATTAGCGGAGCACTCTTTAGTTCGACTCCGATGGATGCTGGTTTGCCACTTTCCTAGCTCTTCGCGGCTGGGGTGGGTCTCTTGAAAATGGGGTGCAAAAATAAAAGAGAAGGGGCTTTTGTCCGTAAATTTTTGATGCAGCTCTCAGGCATGGACTGTAAGCCAGGCCCAGCCAAGACATGACAAAGAACGTTGCTAGCATTCTGAAACAAAGGGGAACGAAACACGCGAGAAAATCTAAAACGCGGGAAAACTGCCTTTATTTAGTATGCCCAAGGAAAGGCATACAGTCTCAGGCCCCTGATGTTGGTGGGGTCATGACCCCAGATGTTGCGGGGTCACTCCGCCCACTGACCTTGGCCGAAAACAAATCAAAAAGCAAGAAGAGAAACTAAATGGCCAAAGTTCCTCCCTTTAAAGAAATCTGAAAATCCAAGAATTAAAAATAAGAAGGCGTTAGGTTCACGTTAATTCATTTTACTCATTTTTGTTTCATGTAATCGTAAAAAAATTCAAATGTACAATGAAAAAGAGACAACCCGTTAACGAAAAAAAGGAAAAGTAAATAAGAAAAGAATTATGCATAAACCTTTCTTGCGCATACCAAAACAACATACAATTAAAATTTTTACGTGTAAAGAATTCGTTAAAGCTAACAAAGTTGTGCTTTTTTTTACAATTGCTGTATTTTGCTTTCTCCTTGCTCTTCTTCTTCTTCTTCTTGCTCTTTGTTGTGCTCTTCGCAGTAGACGAAGGCACAACATCATCCTTAATATATCTATGTATACAATTATTGCCATAAATTATCTAGTCTAATTAATGTCTCGTAATTTTTGTTTTGTTCCATTACAAATAAATTATTTTTAATCAATTTTTGACCCTGCATCTATTTTAGACAATATTCAAGTAACATCTTAAATTACTTAAAAAAAAGAAACTAAAAAAAACAGCAAAACCCCATTTTATGCTCAAAAAAGGATAAAATAACGTACAAAAATAGTTCTGGATGAAAGCTACACACATTTCACAAGATCTTTCAAACACATGAGTACATCTTTTCACTTTGTATCTCCTTTGTTATCGACAGCTGTGCTACGCATCGATAATAGCCTCAGGACTATCAAATACCTTGATAGTCCTGAGGCTAAATAATGAGAACATTCGTCGGCACACTGTTATATTGGTAGAGCGCTGGTACTCCAAATGAAGGTATGTGCGCTTTTAGCACGGCCACTGGTGGATTATCAGCGACAAAACTCATCAATAAGGAGATAATCCATCGGCAGAGATGTGGCTTCATGCAGGGCACTTGAAGCAGGCGCAATCCCCAGGATCTGATCAGTCAACGCGACTAATACTGGGTAGCTGAAATACCCGAAAAGCAGAAAGAACACTAGAAAAAAAAGAAAACTCGTTCCCATTTTTCAGCCACATAAAATTCAGCCACATAAAATTAATGTTGGCCTAATGTTAGATAATCACATGCTGGACCGAAGTCGCTAAACAATGACTGTATATCGACTCTCGAGCGTAGAATTATCGATATATAGCGTGATTATTTGGATCACGACTATAGAGGCTTGGCTTGCGCCCCTAAATGCAAAGAAAACCACAAGATTTGACAGATTTTAATTCTATCCCCCGAATTACACGAGATGGTTCAATCTCCTCTTCGCACATACGACGCACTCCACCTTGCGCGACCACGTACTCTCCACGACTCTCTCCACCTTACGCGACCACGTACTCTCCACAGGTTGGGCGAGTGTATTCAAACCTGGCCGTAATCAAAGTGCATGAAAATTTTCCGAATGCTACATACTGAAGTCTGAAACCGGGTGAAACTGTGAATGGGTATTGCTACCGACAACAACTTATCAATTTGAGCAGTACATTGCTTGGAAGGCTAGAATGGAGCACGAGATACGGACGAATGATATTCCAGCACAACAATGCAACGTGTTATCGCTCTTCCATCGTACAAGGTACCATCAAAACACTGAAGTGGGATCTGCTACCTTCTGATAATCACTTGTTCCGTTCGATGACCCATAGCTTTTCTGGGCTACGCTTGGTCAGTTTCCAAAAAGCGCAAAAGTCAGCTGAGCCTTTGGTTGACCACTCTCAACCAAATAGGTCATGTGCTGATAGATAGCCACCAACATTGAATGCATGAACATATTGGGAAACGGATATTGACGATGAACTTCGAACTGTGTTTCGAACCAAAATCCTATATTTTGATATTCTATTTTATATGAAAATTGATTTGAGTTAACTACCAATTACTATTTTTTTTTGTAAACTTCTTTATACTCATATTGACTATTTTATTTTAATTAATGACTTATTTGTACCTATAAAACACAGTGATAAATAAAAAAAATAAAATAAATAATTAAATACAACAGTTTAGTCAATTGATTTTTCTAATTATTTTCTAGGAACACGAAAAAACCTGTATGCGAGATGTCGACGATGACGATGTTATTATCTGTGAATCACCTTTACCGGAAGAAGACGATGAACGAGGAGCCGCCGAAACAAATCAAGCCGATCTAAACAAATCCTATGATGCGGGACGTGAGGCATTTCTTTTGAATTTCGCCCTTCAGAGTCGTAACATTTCGGCAGTCGAAACGAAAAAATCATCGCCACAACCGAAAGTAGACAGTTTGAATAATAAAATAACAAGATACGATGAAAAATCAAATCAAACATCTACCAAAGACAGCGTCAGATACGTTGCCATCGCAAGCAGAAGAAGTGGACGAAACATTTCGAATGACAGCAAAACGGATCATGACAAAGTGGAGAAATTGAAGCGATTGCCAAGACGCAATCGAGCAGTGTATGCATTGTCGCGTTGTCCTGCGGTACCGCTGTCCTCACCAGCTGGCCAACTGATGATTCGATCGTCGAAAACCCTTATGACTGAAGACTACCTCTACGAGCGACTGGACCGCATGGAGCGATTTTGCCACACAACGATCCTATCACCGGGTATCATACGACCGAAATTCATGTCACGCAAATTCACTCTGCCCAATACACCTGTCACATTCAAAAAAACACCCGGCCCTGCACAGCCGCTACACTTATATTCATTTCCTAGACGACAATTTGCCAGCCGCCATCGTTTGGAGAGTTTCCTATTCCTGAACTCGTTGCTGTTGAAGCAATGTCGACCGATTTCGATACGACTGAAGAAGCTGAATGATTCTAAATTCGACAAGAGAGGCAATTCGTATTTCTTAAGTAAAGTCGCTGGTCTGTCTCGATGCAGTGTGCGAAGCTATAGTTCTAACAGTAGTCTTGATTGCATTAGTATAAAAAGTTTCCCGATTGCTGGAGCTCGTATTCATAAGCGCTATAGTCCCGAGGTTGTGGTCGATACTATCGACCTATGTTCGTCCGATGAGGACGAACTCAATGACACTATTGTCGGTTGTGGCACGGCAACGTTAACTGAGAAAGCATCGAGACGCGAGGACGAGATCAAACACACGAAAAACACAAAACATGCACAAATCATTAGTTCCGAAGTAACCCTAACGCCAATTAGTAAAAGCATAGAAAAAGATATCGAAGACATTCGAAAAAGAAACAAATTCGAAGGTAACTTCTTAGTTTCGCAATCGGCGCCCACGCAGCCGCCAAAACCGTTGCAGCCCTCCGTTTTCCTATTCTCGAATTACACGACAGAAAACATTCACCTGCGACATTGCGCCGGAAGCGTAGCCAACAGCCCATTGCCCGTCATTAGTAATGTCACCGGAGGCGGAATAATCGTGAACGGATGCCATCAATCAACGCCAATTCCACAAACCGAAAAACAGTCACCCCATCCTTCGCCACATATCCTAAAGTTGATTTCGAACGAACTCAGCAACAACCAGGAGAATCTCGAAAGAAATTCAGCAATTAAACCCGCGCACCATCGTACATCTGCTCCGTCATCGCCCGCATTACTCATGAAGAGTCCAAGTGTAATGAGTCCTATGCAAAACGGTAGCAACGGTAACGATTGGCTACCGAGTTTTAGCTTGAATCTGAAACACAGAACTGATCGTAATAATAGTAGTAGTTGTAGTAGTAGCAGTAGTAGTGCCACAGTTACTAATAACGGTAACAGCTGTCCGAAAATAATACAAATCCTAACGTGTGCCGACAATAGCGACGCCGTTTTGAATAAAATCACTTCGCCGCCGCCGAGTCTGTCCACCTCGATCGACCTGACTATTTAATAGACTGGACAGTGTAGCCACCTGAGCTTATCCCAGATGTGTTATACTGCACTCTTGTGTACATTTGAATTGCAACTAACAATTTACTATATGAAACAAACACAATGTAAAAACTGATAAAAAAAAATAATTTAAATAATAATAATAATTATTCTTAATTTCTGTGAAAAGAAAACCTTTGAAATGAAAACAATATTAATTAAATGAAAATACAAACTGTAGCTATAATCAATTTCGATTCGATTCTATAATTTAAAATACATGCGTATGTTTGGAATAAGTACCTAGCGCTTAAATGAACTCGTATGAATTTAAGTTTGTTGTAAAATGTTTTAACAATTTAGTCGATTTTTACTTTTATCCTTATTATTGTAATTATCATAATCTATTGATAAATTTATTTAATTTTTATTGCCGTTTCCTAAGAATGAATCGATTCTTCGACGAATACAAAAACAACAACGGGAATTAAACAAAAAAGTGATTATTTTTTTTTAGCAATAAATTAAATGAGATCGCAAAATTTGAAAAATATCAAAGAACGAAAGAAAAAAAACTATGTGAAATATATCTGGAGTTTTTCGAAAGTTGGAATATCGAAATTTGCGTGTTTTATTTCTGCGCTTCGACGCTCGATCAAATTAATTTGTAATTTTCGTTACTTGATTGAACTCCCCAGTATCTAGATCAGGTTTTGGAAAGTATCAACGAAGATCCCTAACAATTATCTGGTTAACTTGCAATAGTGAATAAAACAATAAAATTCTGGATATTTTCCCAATTTTAATAACAAGTTAAATGCCAGAACATATTTTTTAAATCTGAAATGCATACTTTTGAAGATAAATGAAACTGAAATGAATTTATTTTAGAACTTCTGTACAAGCCGCACAATACAAATTTCAGGGGAGGGAGTGATAGTGATGGATACTATACTGGTTTTTTTTTCGTTTTTAGAAGGTGAAAATCTTCAAATAGATGTTTCATGGCCTCTGCGCTGGAACGAATCGGATTTTTACCGACTAAAACTACCTCCCGCTCCCATATTTCCTACGAGACTACAGCATTACTTCGCGGGGCCGGGTCACCTTTTAACTGTTTCTCGAGATCCTTGCTTCTTCCTTTCTCGTTTCGCTTCGCGCAGTTTGCGGTGTATATTTTTCAGTGCTGCTTCGACGACATTCCACACAGTTTAAGATTCCAGCATACAGTGTACGATATTTCCCGCTGATACTCCAAAACGCGGGCAACTGTACATAAAGGGGATTCTACACGATCATTTCAGTTGGGTGTTGAGTTTCAGTTGAATTGTCAGTTCAGCTAATTTTCTACAGTGTTACTACTCGATAACTTACACATCAGCTCATTTGTTATTTTTGCTAGTAAATCATCGCGGGTTTTTTTTTGTAGTGAGCGTGGATGAAGATTGCCTTATTGCTATTGCGCTATGTTTATCGCTAGATAAAAAAATATTTTAATAAAAAAAACCGATTTTTACTTTTAGAAGCTAGATATATTCAATTTTGTGACAAATATCGATATTTCGAGGGTAATCTGCCCTCTTCTGCAGTGTATCGGTCTAATCTTAATCTGACTTCGGTATGTTATAAATAGTGCTTACTTTGAAAATACTTTAAAATCGTCTACTAATTACTTTACTTAAAAAAATTTATTATCTATATTAATTAAATGTTCCTCCTCACTACCAAATGTATGTTTAAATTAACCTGAACAATGGTGATGCACAGTTTCCTTGGTCTGTGTTTAGTCTTCTATTCATTGGGGTTTTGCGTATGTTCAGGCTTTCGTACGCCTCCGGTTTTCGTATCTGCTGTACCTCTTTAATTACATCCACGTTGTCCCATGTGATGTTGTGATCCTCCTCTAGGATGTGTTTCGCTACTGCTGATCGTATTAATGTTGTATTCTTTTTCCTCGCTGGAGCTGCTTCCCGCTTATGTTCCGTTTGTCCAACACCAACTAACCGTTTCGTTTGACCGATGTATATTGTGTCGCATTCTGGGCAGGTAATTTTATAAACGCCACATTTTTCCTTTTTATGCTTTAATTTAGTACCTAATTTTTTAGCTTTACTAGTTGGAACTTCTTTTATATCAAAGCGTTCAAGAAGTTGCCGAAATTTTTTGAATATTGACGAAAAAATAATGGGAACTCTTATGGTTGTTGTTTTTTGTTATTCCTGTGTAAAGAGCGTCGTTAATAGATCACACTGTATTCTATCCTTTTTCTTTTTGACAAGATTTCTAATAACCTTCTCGGCAAATCCATTTTTTCTCGCCGTATCTTTAATATATTGAACTTCTGAGTTGAAACTTTCCTGATCCATGGGCACTGTTAATAGCCGGTGAATCATCGAATTAAAGGGCGCCATTTTTTGGGAATGCCAATGATCAGAAGTGGATGGTGTTGTTCTCTCTCTCTCTCTCTCTGTGTGTGTGTGCTTTCGGTAGATATTAAATCTAAGAAGACCTTGTTTCCTTATGAATATAATCAAAAAAGTTCGGAAACTTCTTGAACGCTTTGATATAAAAGCAGTTCCAACCAGTAAAGCTAAAAATTAGGTACTAAATTACGTCACGTGAAACACAAAAAGGATAAAAAGGAAAAATGTGGCGTGTATAAAATTACCTGCCCAGAATGCGACAAAATAGACATCGGTCAAACGAAACGGTTAGTTGGTGTTGGACTAACGGAACATAAGCGGGAAGCAGCTCCAGCGAGGAAAAAGAATACAACATTAATACGATCAGCAGTAGCGAAACACATCCTAGAGGAGGATCACAACATCACATGGGACAACGTGGATGTAATTAAAGAGGTACAGCAGATACGAAAACCGGAGGCGTACGAAAGCCTGAACATACGCAAAACCCCAATGAATAGAAGACTAAACACAGACCAAGGAAACTGTGCATCACCATTGTTCAGGTTAATTTAAACATACATTTGGTAGTGAGGAGGAAAATTTAATTAATATAGATAGTAAATTTTTTTAAGTAAAGTAATTAGTAGACGATTTTAAAGTATTTTCAAAGTAAGCACTATTTATAACATACCGAAGTCAGATTAAGATTAGACCGATATACACTGAAGAAGAGGGCAGATTACCCTCGAAATATCGATATTTGTCACAAAATTAAATTTATCTAGCTTCAAAAGGAAAAAATCGGTTTTTTTATTAAAATATTTTTACAAGCTGGAAAAAATTGGTACATATTGAAAACAATCACTAGAGAAGCCTAGAAAAAAAGAGCAATCTGTAGTAGAGAATGGTACCTATGAAGAAATTTACTATGCCATGTAAACTTGATGAATGAACCTCACTTTGAACAAATCCTCGGCTTGATTGGTCAAACTATTTACGGATGAGGAAGAGTGCGTGCAAGGAATTACTGCATTTAATAACACCGTTAATACAAAAGCAGAATACTGTTATGAGAGAAGCCATATCACCTCATGAAAGGCTTAGTGCAACTTTAAGATTTTTTACCACTGTCTTAGATTTAGAACTGTAATATCAAATCAAAGTCTAAGTATCATAATACCTGAAACTCGCAAAGCCATAAATACGGTGCTAAGAGATTACATAAAGGTAAGTGAATGCAAATCGAGTATTTCATTTTTATACTTTATACAAAATTCAAAAAAATTCAAAAAGCATATTTTTATGAAAAATTGTACCAAAAAATACTAATAATAATAGAATATAACATTGATGCGTATGCGAAAGGTTCCAAATTAAAAGGATTAACTTGATTGTAATAATCAGCAGGAGAAATAAATTGTATTAGCTGCTCTGAAGACCTCTTATATTTGATATTCTATATTTCTTCTTAACACTACTAGTGACTTCTATACTGAAGACTAGTAGTACGTTTACATTTTAATTTGGTAATATACTACAAAATATTGAAATAAAGCACTCATAGTTATTAGTACTCATAGTTATTTTAATATTTGATGTTGAAAAGTACATTTATGTATACATGTATGCAAGTACATTTATATTTACATTTGCATTTAATGTATAAACAGGATTTATCCCCTAATATTTATACTCGCTCTAATATTCACTTGCTCTTAAACATAATTATTGAACTGTTCTCAATATCTCCTACGATGCTTCCTGGGTTTTTACGCAGTTTCTAACGTTGTCTTCGTTTTTTCCATACGTTCTTGCCCCAAACTACACTAATATGTGGAAATTCCAAAAGTGGACAATCTCTCTCGTTTAATCTCCAATCCACACAACCATAACTCTCATTTGTAATGGATGCAAATTAACGTATACGTTTGCGAAACTTTGCGTTATCGCAAAGTACAACGCAAAGATACGGATTCCGTTTACGCTGCGCCGATCATTACCCGAAGAAATACTTTCCTTACCACAGTTGTACAACGCAGCATTGCTGCGTTGCCGCCATTATGAAAAACTGTCATTGCTTTGCATTGCGTTACAATGCGTTACGCTATGGCGTTATGATACACAAGCTCATACACACGCGCTGTTTGTCCTGTCAAAGTGATTGCAAGTTATTTGAAGCTGTGTATTTTACGTTTGGTCACTTTATATTAATTTGAAGAATGAATTATAGTTCTTTAATATCAGCAGTGCGATTGCGTCCCGAACTCTACGAAAAATCGAATCCGGGATTTAAAAATGCCTTGATTAAACAAGCTGCTTGGAAAGCGGTCGCTTCTGAAGTGAACAGTAAGTGATATTTACATTTCATTTTTTCTCAGCTCTTTTTGATAATGCGGCATATTTTGTGGCGTTAGGTACCGTGCCAACATGCCAGACAGCGTGGAGAAATGTAAGGGATCGCTTTTCAAGGGAATACAGGCTGAATAAACAAGACTACGGAAGTGGGGCAGATAACAACAAACCGAGATGGCCCTATTATGATTCTATGCAGTTTTTGAAAAGCCACATTTGCATGAGAAGGTACACCATCTTTGACCATGTTTTGTTTTTCAAATTTATATATCATTGTTTCTGTTAGCTCTAATCATAACAAGCGAAAATCGTTGCCTACAAGCTGCACGTCGCCGATGAAAGGAGAAATCGAATACTATATGAGCCCTTCTGCGTCATCACAAGAAGACGATGCTGAAAGTGTTGAAGGTACTATGCAAATGAAAACGGAATACGTCAATGTTATGGAGACACCAATGCCGATACCATCAGCAACACCAACGCTGCCATATTTGGGGCGAAAAAAACGCAATAAGACGGTAGAAATAGACTCAACAGCGTCAATGTTCCAAGCAGCGCTGTCCAAAGTAATGAAATCTGTCCCAGATCCGCCGACAGAGCCTCTCAATGAACCCGATGCACTGATTGCCAAAAATGTTCAGTATTGCCTAAAGTCGTTGAAAAATGCTAGCGATATTATCAAGTATCGGCGAAAATTTCGGGAATTAATTGATGAGTGCGAGGAGGTAATTCTACGCCAGAGGACAGCTAAACAAACCACTGAATCGAATATGTTCAATCATAAGTCAAATTTCTGATTTCTTCCTTATGGAGAATAGTAATAAATAAAACTTATATATATGTACAATTATACTTTTTATCCATGAAGACTGTATTGACATTACATTGGTGGAGCAATGATTCAGTATTGATTTTTAATTTTTACAATTTTTTTTTTCAATTTACCGGACATATTGACAAATAGCTACGTGCAAAGGTAATGCTTTGTGTTTGCGCGCTGTTTATTATAGACCTCAATATAAGGGACAAGAGTTTTTGAACGCGTCTACGTTAACGTGTGGTACAGTCTAGTGTAGTAATCACTCCACACTCGTATTCACATTGATTGTAAATGTATGAAGTTCTCTACCAGCTTCAACTTCTAGGGCCGACAAGGGTTGTCGTGGAATTGCCTTTTTTAGCTTTGATACAGTGCATAACAATTAGTGTGATGCTGCCGGCAAAATAAACCCACCGTTAGCCTCTTTAATAGCTCTTCGTCAAAATGCAAGCAAACCATCACTTCTTTGGTAGAATTTCGACAAAAATATGTGTCGCAAGACCTCAACAAGACATGCTGTGGAAACGACTTAATGCAAAAAATATTTCCAAGAACCTAATCAAGAATGAATAGCATATTCGTTTACCATGGGCTGAAAGGAAGCAAATATATCCTTGGTTCTTTAAGATAATACTTAAAACTCTAGGGATCGGTGACACTTCTATTTCCTGTGAAAGGATATTTTCGAAGAGTTGCTATTTGCTCAAAAAAGTTACTTTTTTTGTGAAAAACCGAAATGTATATCCAAACTTAAAGGATTCCATTGCTGGGAATATCGTTCGCGTTGGGAAGAATATTTTTAAAGCTGGAAACGTTCGTCCAAAGAGATGATTGCTTCTTTTACCGAAACGTGTTGAAAAAAAAAATGTTTAATGCAAACGATTACTTTAATAAAAATGTTATCCAGGTTTTTGATGTCATAACCTTAAATGCATTCAAAGCTTTATTGTAGCAATTTATTTATTTATTTATTATCCATTGAACTACAGATATACTCCAATTACAGCGTCAAGAATGAAGATGAGGCATAATAAAAAAAGATATATAAGAGAGAACTAAGTAATTTAAAAGTACCAACAAAAAATTAAGAAAATTAAAAAATTAATATTAGGGTTAAATTGGAATTCAAGATAACATTTTCAATACATTCTTGAATTCGAAAAAAGATTATGGGAGGGGACCAAGCTTATGATCATTGTGCATTCTAGGAAAACTCAACAAAGGCGAAAGAAACTAGACTTCCGTACGAGCAAACGAAGCAGAAAAAACATCTGAAGATCAATTAGGACGACTAGATTCACGTCTGGTTATCTGGGAACGAAGATCTGACAAAAAAAGCCTTGGCAAAGTTTGAAAAGAAAACACTCATCGAGGAACAATCCACGCGATTCCAAAGAGGACACATGAAGAATGGAAAGATGAGAGAAGTAAGGACAGCAGGGGATGCTGAATTTAAAAAACAACGAACGAGTGAACCTACGCTGAACAGATTCAATGGCGTCAGATAAATACTGAAAGCGAGGAGACCAGATTTGGCACGCGTACTCCAGAATACTGCATACTAAGGAGACAAATAAATGAATACAGGTGGAAATGTCGGTAAACATATACGGGGAACGCAAGACAAAGTCCACAATCCTAGAAGCCCTGGAATCAAACACTACGCCAAGGTCGTTAAAATGGCGAACAACTGATAAGGAAATACCCGACAAGATATAAATAAACACAAGAGGAACATTTCCTTATCAGACATATACGAAGAACGCAAGACAAAGTCCACAATCCTAGAAGCCCTGGAATCAAACACTACGCCAAGGTCTTTAAAATGGCGAACAACTGATAAGAAAATACCCGACAAGATATAAATAAACACAAGAGGAACATTTTTATATGAGAATGTCATCTGTGCCACCCGATGTTTAGTCCCAAGTAAGCTATCGGCACTACGCTTCATACGACTTTTATGTATTGAAACTCACCTACCTGCTAAACTACTGGCCATTCCATTCTAAAACTATTATCATAAAATAAGAACACTTTAAGCTTTGTTTTTATATGAAAATAAACAAGATTAACCCGGTCCCAATTATTCCAAAAACGAGTTGAAGTGTTTACTTCCGGTTTTATACAGAAAGTAAATGTTTTTAAATCTAATTTCAAAACTAAAAAGAACAGTTAATTTTCTATACCAATCATTATGTTTAATGTCTCTCAGATTTTTTTTTTGAATCTCAGAATCGGCTTCCAAAAAAAAATTTCAACAATTTTGACAATTATTCAAAAGCTCATAGCTCGACAACTAAACCTCATAGAAAAAGAAAATTGCGTATCCACGTTCATATTCTCTAGAAGTATCATTAGGCACAATATAAACGAAATTCAGAGCCTCGACCTTTTTTCGTTGTCCGCTTCACGTGAAATGCTCCATGTTTTGAAAAATCTACTGCCAAACGTTATTACGTCTGTTAAGTGATATCTAATCAGTTCACGAGGATGTTACCCGCAATCTAAACAGCTTAATAAATAAATTATATGAAGAATCACCCAAGGAATATATGGGCTTACATTTCAAACAAAAAACCTCTTTAAAAAAAAGCAACCTCTTCAACCTACTCGCTCGAATTGTTAAACGAGGTATTTTCGAGATTTGTAATTTCGTTTTCAATTCTAAACTAGTACGCTTCTCAGCTTCTAACACAGTTAAGCTCAAAACAAGATTGGTAATAGCGAGTTCGCTATATACTCGAAAGTCTTGCTCGATTCGAGTTTCATAATTCCAACCCAGATTCGTGAGATGCTTGGCTATCCATGTAACATAACGCAGAAGAGGCACAATAGACCCAGGCTGACTACCCGACACCCACTTTGTGCAATCAATCTAGAGATGGGCAAAAGAGCTCATGGCTCACCACTGATCGCTCTTTTTTTTACACTATTGCGCCGTACTCTCTACACTGTTCGCTGTACATTTCATTCAAATTTATTCGAACGAACGCTTTTGTTCGAAGACTATGCTGTGCTTTTTTCAGGCCCTGCACTGTAAAAAAGAACAATCAGTGGTGAACCATGAGCTCTTTTGCCCATCTCTAAATCAATCAAAAGTCATAATATCCAGCACTACCAAACTAAAAATATTCAAATATCTTTAAAATAAAATTTACTTGCGTTTTTTTCCATTATCCAGACTTCAAACTTTGTCCAAACCATCATTTTCTTGCATTTCCGTCCGTACTTATTTGGTTTTATCGAGTGATTGTCGTCACTTGAGATGAATGTCGGAATAGCCCGATAAAATAAAACTGTCACGTGGACTGAGATAAAGTAAGCTCACGTATTTCTCAGAACACCAAGTCAAGATAGTAATTTCATTCGTTACGTGATTTATCTCTCAAAATAGGGTCCAACACTTTTCTAATTTATCCAACTGAATTGTGTTTTTACTTTATTTCCTGAAATTGAAGTAGATACTGTATTCAATAAATTGTGATAAAATGAACAATCTTCTTTGTTTAATTGAAGTTGCTATGATTGTTGGGTTTTTCATCGTTGGGGGTCTATATTAGGTGCGTTTTTTTTTGCACTCTTGGGCAGGGTAAGTTGCGATTGTTGTTGTATTCAATATACTTACATAAGAGTGCAAAAAAACACACCTATTGTATACCATGCGTATGTTGAGTTTATATTTTGTGGTAATTATTGCCATAGCCTGAATCTACTGAAGTGATAAAATTAAACACTCACCCTGGAATAATGTAAAAACCTTCCTTTATAGACAAGCATTTCTCGTCACTGCAACCCGCACATGAGCTTGAGGTCATGAAAGTACATTTTTCTTCGGTACCGTGCAACTTCACCACAGACTAGTTTGCATTTTCCAAAACTCTTAATGTGCAATTTTAGAATAAGTACACAGGTCTTCAAGGCATTCTAGATAATATATTCAAAAAGTACTATCGTCGTAGCACTACAGCCACTCTCGGACCTTGGCTTCTCGCAGGTGACACCTCCAGTTGTCTCGGTCCAATGACCGCGTCCTCCAATTTCGAAAACCGAGCAGCTTTTCGTAGTCTTCGTCGACAGAGTCAGACCGGCGTTTTCTGGGTTTTCCCACTGGTCCTCGACCCTTCCGTCGAATACCTTCTTAGGTACTCTATGCTCGTCCATTCGTTGCACGTGACCAGCCCATTGCAGCTTCCGCAATTTGATTATTGTAGCAACCTCTGGGTCGTCAAAAACCTCGTACAACTCGTGGTTGTACCTTATCCGCCATTGGCCGCACTCTTGTTTAGCTCCAATTTTACGCCTGAGGACCCGTCTTTCGAAAGCGTTCAGCATATTTGCGGATGCTTGGGTAAGGGTCCAAGTTTCACATCCGTAGCACAACACAGGTCTTATTATTGATTTGTAGACTTGGAGCTACGTCTTCCTGTGTATGTAGCTGGTCGTCAGTAGGGCCAGAACGGAATAGAAAGTTTTATTAGCGAGCTTTATTCTCCGTTGAACTTCCTCAGTTTCACTGCCTTTTGTTGTCAATTTCGAACCCTAGTATATAAATTCGTCCACATTCTCTAAATTAAATTCGTTCAGAATTATATTTTGTCTAATGGAGGTCTTCTTTCTTGTTTGCGTCATGATTTTCGTTTTCGTCTGATTGATCTTCAGGCCTACTTCTTTAGCTTCCTGGTCAAGTTTCAACAGTAGTTCTTTGGCGGATGCGAAGGAACGTGACAAGATGTTAATGTCATCCGCGTAGGCCACTAATTGGTTCGACTTATACAGAAGCGTACCTCCTGTATCGACAGGAATCTTCCTTATTACGTACTCAAGTGCTGGGTTGAACAGCAGAGGGGCCAACCCATCGTCTTGCTTCAGTCCGACATTTGTGTCAAAGGCGTCAGTCAGACTGTTGTTGATTCTGACTTGTGATGCTGTCGACGTCATCGTCATTTTGGTCAGTCGGACTAGTTTTGCCGGGATGCCGAACTATAGCATTATTTTGTACAGTACGTTTCGGTCAACACTGTCATATGCTTGTTTAAAATCCACGAAAATCTGGTGGACGTCGATGTTAAATTCCCAGCATTATTCGAGCACTTGTTTGACTGTGAAGAGCTGATCCGTAGTTGATCGACCAGACTTAAAGCCTCTTTGGTACTCCCCAAAGACATTTTCAGCGTATACATTTATTTTATTTTTTAATATTTTCGTCAGTATCTTATAGGGCGTACAAAGTAGCGATATGCCTCTGTAGTTTTATAAATTACTATCCCAAAACCAAATTTCAATTTGAAAAATGTTTCATTGTTGCTTCTTCATCATCATCAACGGAGCAGCAATCGCTGATCCGGTCTAGGCCTGCAACAAAATAGATTCCCAGACACCCTGGCTTTGCACTCGGAACCTGTGTTCATTCATCTTTTTCAGATGTGTGCTTTTCAGTTTCTTGTTTGACGGTTTTTATACTTTACTTTTCCTTCATTTATGTGTAGCAATAATTTTTTTTTCCGCTTGCCTGGTTGTTTTTGCTTTTTTTTTCTGTTGTTTTTTAATGTTAAATTATTCTGTGGATTTTTTATCTTGATTTGGATACAAAGTTTTGATAAAAACGTGAATATTATCATTACAATTAAATTGAGTGTATTTTCTTGATACAAAATATAAATCTCTATTAATTATATTCTTAAATTAAATATTTACAAAGAACTGAAAAAGTAAGAAAATGCAAATTTTCACAGATTAAACTTACTTGAAAAAACAATTACGAACACTTTTTACATAATTATCCTGAAATACATTCGGGAAACAGATGTATCCCTTACAATTAAAGTTATATCTACATTTGAAAAGAAGAAAAAGTATAAATATTCATCCTATACAACTTTCTTCTTTGCTTAAGCTTAAATTCAATTTGTATTGCATTGAATTCGACTTAAATAAGGATAGTTAGGTAAAACCTCTGCAATCCATTCTGGTTCGATTGCGGTTATTGTCCTCAGGAAATTCCGTTCGGTTGATACAAGTTCCGTGTATATTATATACGGCCATCGTGATTTACCGCACAGTACACTCGATGGATGAATTTTTGCACGCTGTCGACTGGACAATGTCAGATAGAAATTATCACGCTGTAGCTCACCGATATTATTAAAAAGACCAGCAATAAGACACTTTCGAACATTATCGAAATTCGTCCCGCATGACGTCACTTGTATACCACATTTCGTACAGATTTCTTCGAGTTGATTTCGAACGTCACGAGCGTAGAGAAGATTGCGAGTATTAAGGAAATTGTCATGACACCACAGCTGGAATGTTGACGATTAGAAATTTTAGGTAGTTTATGAGGTAAGCGTGCAGAAAAAAGAATGATTTCCACAACGATTAGGTATGAAGGAAAAAAGTTTTTATGAATAGTGGAAAATAATGAAAGTGGCAAAAAATGATCATATCATTGTCTGAAGACGCTTCAATTTAAGAAATAAAAAAAGTTGAGCACTCACTTTAATTTTCTCGGTTTTTTTAAATGCCCTAAAAACATTCAACAACGTCAAATGATCTCCGTATTTCGATTCGAATTTTGCATGCGCCAGCGCAGCCAGCTCTCGTTTTTCCGTGTTTGTAATGAAAATGTTTTCGCCCGATAGAAGAGCCACAATACTAAGGATCTCTTCGACACAATTGAATTCGGGAGCGGTCAGCAGAAGTTTACTGTAGCGTGGATCGAGTGGAAACAAGGCCATACGTCGTCCTAGTGCAGTCAGTTCAGGTGGTTTTGTCGATTTAGTTGCACCAAGCAACTGCAATTGGTTATAGGCAACATCGATCGTATGCGCTGAAGGTTTATCGAGAAAATCGAAAGTTTTACAGTCGATTCCAAGTGCGAGTAGTTGAAGGACCTACAATCCAGACGAAATCATAAATAGATTAAGTAAAACGATGGATTGATGAAAATGAATTCGGAATACGGAAATCTTACCACCGATGCGATATTACTACGCAATATTTCCGGCGTTGGCATCTTCTGCAATGCATCCATTTCATTTTTTGTGTATGTTCGATAGCAACAGCCATCCGCCTCACGACCAGCGCGGCCACACCTTTGCCAGCTTTGTGCCTGTGATATTCGTACAATTTTCAACATTTCTACGCCCGTTTGCGGATCGTAGACTCGTCGTTTTACAAAACCACTGTCTACGACATAGCGAATACCGGGAATCGTTACTGATGTTTCAGCCACGTTTGTCGCGAGAATAACTTTTCGCGTATTTGGGGCTGATGGTAGGAAACATTCTAGTTGCTTATTTTGTGGTAGTTGTGAATATAGCGGATAAACACGCAATGATGGAGCATTTAAATTGTTGGACTGAAAAAAAATTAAATAGTTTTGGTTTAGTTATTTATTGATTTCCTTCGTATAACAGTGCAAATTCAGGTAATTTCCGTTTTTTTTATTTGTCACAATTCAAATTGTGACAAATACTTATACCATACTTTAACTAAGGTAGCCAAATCTACATTATAGACTAGTTTTCCCGTGCATGCTGTGGAGAGTGCTTGTACCGAATTCTAGTATATCAGAGCAGCAAGAAAATCTAGCGAAGTGGAAAAACCCTTAGTGCAAAAATGCCTCCGAAGCACACTTAAAATAGGAAAGTGAACATACATTTCTAAGCGAGCAAAAGGGAAATTGAAGACATCCAGGTGTCTAGTGGGTCGTGTTTCATCATGCAAAAACAGAGATAAACATATACTTGAGGAAAAAAGGCCGTTCAACACTTGTACAAAATAACATTTGCCATGGTACAATACTTCGATGTTTAAAGAAGGAAGATTCAGGAAGATATTCATAGGGGCAATAGAGAACACTGAGCTTATACAATAGACAACTAGTAAACTGGACCGAAACTGGTCAGATTCAATGCCATTCAACAAGTACATGAAACGACATACTTGAAAACAGTACTGAAGGATACAACGAACTAAAGAAAGAAATAAACTAATACACGTGTAGATATTCAAAGAGAAACATGAATATTTGAGAACGAGACCAGTACCTTTCCCTAGCGGTAATATAAAATACTTGTAGATAAAATTTCATCTTGGCGTCGAGCACAACACCAAGATTTTAATGCTGATCTACATAAAGCAAAATATTACCCGACAGGGAATATTCAAAGGATAAAAAGTTTGGTCTAATAGAAAAGGACATTACTAGACATTTGGATCATTTGGATGGAGAGGAAGGGATTTTCTGGTACTGTAAGATCAGACTGCAACAAAAACCAGTCATTGACACATGAGATTTCACAAAATAATTTAAGATCGTCCGTACAAAGGAAGCACATAGATGATAGCACAACTTTGCAGGTATGATTGAGGATGTAGGATAAAAGCTAGGAAAGGAGGCGACCGGTCACGTCAAATCAAGTAAGCTTATCAAGCAGGATATGACGGTCGACCCTCGACCCTGTCAAAAACTTTTGAAAAGTCAGTATATCCGAGTTTCCACTTCGATGGGGTTCACCGAAAGAAAATTAATAGGAGTAGCAATAAACAGAGTTACAGCTGGGCGACAACCGTTAGAGGAATCATAGGAAACTGCAAACGAAGAAGAATAGGAGTTAGCAAACAAAATGCATATTTCAAGAGCGCAAGAAAATTTTTTGCCACCAAATAACAAAGAGTCGGGAGAGCCGCTGAGGCGTCATGGACAGCTGTATTTGACTATGCCACACACAAGGCGACAACGATAACGTTAGCCTCTTTGTATAATTTATGTGAAATTTCATACAAGAATACTTGCTCTATCAGGCGCTCAGTTTTCTCACATATTCAGCTACGACTACGGCTAAGAATGGACACAAACACTATATATTGCTTTTATTAGATTACAGTCATTTATCTGAGTAGAATTTTCTGCATCATGGGCTAAAATTTTTTGCGGAGAATATCTTCGACCTCCTGGTTATTTAATTTAGGTAAATCCTAAGCAGTTGGGCTGAACCTAATTCGCCAAGGATCTTTCCAAATCAATGATGAAACTTGAGACAAAGGGTGCATCGAATTACTCGTTTCCTCTCCATCGTCTGAGCCACAAGATCAACAGAAATCGTCAAATTCAAAGCCCAACCGCTGTGTTATTACTCTATGAGAAATTAGCCCGGGTAATACTATATAACACTTCTGGTAATACTACTTTCACCACTTAGGTCAGAAAGCTCTCTTCAAACTCCATCTTCAGACATATACATATAAGCGTGACATTACATTATTTTTTCTGTTTCATAAATTTATGACCGCATAAAACACGTTCATTTCAAACAATTCCTCTAAATCTAAATTCATTCGTTGTTTTTGATTATACTATTTACGCTCCTTGGCATTCGCTGGTTATTATGGCAACATTCGTTTTCTTTTTAATTTACTGATAATTTAACGAAGCGTTAATATATAGTGACATTGAAGCAATAATACCAACGAGGAACTTAAAAGAGAGTCATTACTTCCTTTTTAACAAATTTCATGCGTATGAATTTCTCGTTACAAAGCCCGAAAATAAACTATACAAACCTTATCGATCAATCTGACTTGTTGTACCATTGCATCGATTTCCTCTTGGCCGGTTAAAAAGACCAACATATCATGGCTAAAATAATCAATTAGAAACTTACTTTCATTTTTCACATACAAAAATCACTTCTGATCTACTTACTTCGGTGGAGCATTGCGATGAATATCGAATATTGTCACTAGACATGCATGCAGATAATCACTTTGCGACTCCTTTGCATGAAACACTTTCACTGGATACGTTCTGCCCTCCAAATACATTCCTTTCACGCCGAAATATTTCCCGAAGTGATCGATATCCATTGTGGCCGACGTAATTACAATTTTAAGTGGATTCATATTCATTTGTTTCCGTTGACGTTGTGCATCGCGTACGATACCAAAAAGAACATCTGTATTGATAGTCCTTTCGTGAACTTCATCCAGAATGATAACGCTATAATTCTTCAAAAGGCGATCCGAGATCGCTTCACGAAGCAAGCAGCCATCGGTGATAAAGCGTATTTTCGTAGATTTTGATGTACAATCTTCAAAACGCACGGTGAATCCAACTGTCTCACCGAGATTACATCCCATTTCCTGTGAAACACGCTTCGCTACAGTTATTGCGGCAACTCGCCGGGGCTGTGTGACGGCAACCATGCCCTTGTTTGTGTAGCCAGCTTCATGTAGAATTTGAGGCATTTGTGTGGTTTTCCCTGAGCCAGTCTCGCCCATGATGAGAATCGTATCAGACTTTCGAGCTTCATGAAGTATTCTAGAAAATATTTGCAAATAGATAAAACTTTCTTTTCGACAATGCGACTAGACCAACCTGTGACGACACTGATACGCGGGCAACAGCTGTCTCTGTTCCTGGATGCTCAGCGCAGGTTTCGCTGATCTTTGAACATTACCATCTTCGTTTTTCGCTCCATTCACTTTACTTGATGTTGAGCTTGAGTTTGTATCAAATTTGCCTTTCTTCGAGGACTTTTCAAATGATCCATTTGTGTTGCTAAATGATTCTTTACGCTTTGCGGGAAAACCATTCAATAGACCATTGGTTAAGGTGGATGATTTTGATATTAGGGAATATTTCGAATCCATAGTTTTTTTCCGAACTCCACTTTGCGTTAATAATTCGATTACATATCTACGGTGAAGTTTACAAACACTTTTACTGAAACAACGACTTAAATTTGCTTGATCGATGGATCGATGTTTGAATCACATTGACACAAATGCCTGTTGTGGAGAGGTTATGTCAAATGTGGTACTTTGACATATCTGTCACTGAACGCGAAATGATCGAAATTGCATCCAGCATGCATCGCCGTTAATAGGCCGTTCACACTCGACTCTAAATCAAGTAGATTTAGAAGCTGTCAAAGTTAATCAGGTAAGCGTTCACACTACCCGAAGTGATTTAGAATGAGGAGATTTAGAGAGCGAACTGTCATTCGAATTTGTGTGTACAATTTTTTTTTCATGAAAGTTGTTCAAAATGGTGCAGAAACATGCAAGAGCATTTTCTTTTCATTTTGTACAACTCACATTTTCCTTTTTTGTCCAATTTTTGCTATTTTTGAACGAAATTCGAATGACATTTCATTCAAATCTACTCTCGCTCTCACGGATGGAATTCGCCGCGCTCTGAGAAAAATTCGCCGGGGACAAAATTCACAATAGTACCTGATTTGTACTTGATTAACTACTCTAAATCTACTTGATTAACTCGGTCAGAAACCGAAAAAAATGTATGGGTAATCAGGTAGATTTAAGTTGATTTAGCTCTAAAGCGATCAGCTGATCGAAATCGCCTGATTTAGAGCCAAGTGTGAACGGGCTATAAGTCGAAATTTGGTAAATGGTATATTGGGTGCGGCCAATGTCAATTTTGGGCAATCCAAAAAGCCTGCCACTTTTGGGAGAGATCAAACTTTCATCGATTCTTTCAGGTTTTGGAGAGATCAACTTTCATCAATATCTCACCGAAATGTTTTACTTCACCTCAAAGTACGACCAAAACTAATTGGTTTTTACTGAACAGGCCCTTTACATTGAGGATTCCCCCAAAAGCCTCCTGCTATCCATCAGCTGATTGAAAATGCACATCTGCATCCACAATGCATCTGATGCGAATGCAATTTGATTTGACAGTTCATTTGGGTTGATTTCTGGACGTCGTCGATTGTGCTTGCTGACCACTAAAAAGTCTTGAAAATGAATGATACGTCTACTGTATACGACACAAATCATGATATGAAACATGAAATCGAAATATCTGAAACTCAACTGTTGCAACAAACGTGGCATGAATTCGAGAAGCGTAACGTTAGTGAAAATATTGGAGATAGTCACGAATTCAGCGAAGTGAAAAATGTACAACAGCAGCATGAAGAGGTAGTAATCCATGGTTTAGTCTTTCCCAATGCAATAATCAAAACTAATAAATTTTAGCCCAAATGTGTTCAAACTATAAATTCATTTCAATGTCCACAATGCCCCGATTGCTTTAGTACTCAGAATATGCTTCAATTTCACTTGAGGAAGAAGCATCGCGATAATCGTAAACAGGAAGTTTGCACGATTTGCTCGAGGCCTTTCAAATATAAAAGTGCTTTGAACATCCATATGAACGGTCATAGGGAGAAAGTATGTCCAGTTTGCAACGAGGTGACTGAAGATAGAGGGGCACTTAAGCATCACGTTGAGGCGGTGCATGTAGGCAAAGTCGATTATGTGTGCCCGATATGTTTCAAACTCTCCGTCGATATCGAGAGTCATGATGTTCACGTAAGTACTCACACCGGACAACGTCACTACGAATGTACGCATTGTTTAAAGCATTATGCAAGTCAAAAAGCTTTAGAGAGACACCGTAAAACGCATATGGGCACAAATAACGATCAACGCCATAAGTGTTTGGTCTGCTTCAAAACGTTCAGTTCGAATCGATGGCTGACTTTTCACATGAACATTCACACAGGCATACGCCCTTACAAGTGTAATAAGTGTTCGAACGACTACACTACGCCCCGAGGACTTCATATCCATCGTCGAATTCATACACCCATGGGCAACCGTAAATGCTTCATATGTTCACTCTGTTCCAAGAAGTTCACTTCCTCGGGCTCGCTGAAAATTCACATGAACAGACACAGCGGTGCTCGGCCGTTTAAATGTGATTTGTGTCCAAAAGATTATGGTACTCGTCCAGGCCTTGCTTACCATCGTCAAACGCATTTGCCTGCAAGCAGTCTTAAAAATAAATGCCTGGTGTGCTCAAAGGTTTTCTTTTGCAAACAATCACTGGATATTCATTTTAATATCCATGTTGGTGCACGGCCCTACAAATGTGATCAGTGTCCGAAGGACTTCGCTAGTTCTGTTAGCTTAAAGCGACATCGCCAGAAGCACTTACCTGCAAGCGATCGCCAAAATAAATGTCCGATCTGTTCCAAGGCATTCACTCGCAAACAATATCTAAAATTACATATGAACACTCACACCGGCATAAACCCCTATAAATGTGATTTGTGTTCAAAAAGCTGCGCCAGTCCTAGCGCTCTAAACTATCATCGTCAGAAGCATTTAGAATCATCCGAAGAAAGCAGCGATAGTACCTATAAGTGCTCTCTTTGCTTGAAGAATTTTAAATCTGAACAAAATCTACGAGGTCACATTAACACTCACACCGGAGCACGACCCTATAAATGTGAACAATGTCCCAAGGCCTATTTTACCATTGGTGGTCTGAACTTACATCTACAGAAGCATTTAACCCCGGATCATGAATGCTCGGTCTGCTCCAAAACTTTCGCTTACAAATATACCCTTAAAATACATATGCAAATCCATCAGGATCAAGTATTCCAGTGCACGAAATGTGATAAAAAGTTCCCTAGCAAGTTGCAATTGACACGTCATACAAAAGAGGTCCACAGCGAACCTTGTTCGTATGCTTGCGATAAATGCACTAAGGTTTTTCGCAGTTCCAAAGCTTTCAAAAACCACAACAAGAGTCATGACGAAACAAAGAAACCTGCAGAAAATAGGAGATCTACGAAATTTGACTGCCACATTTGCGGGAAGGCTTGTAAACGAAAAAGCCACTTGGAAGCTCACATGAGATCTCATGGACGTGAACGCCCTTTTAAGTGTGAAAAATGTCCGAGAGCATTTTGCAGTAGCGACGTCCTCAAACGTCATAGTGCCCGGCATGAAAATGAAAGGATATATGCTTGTACAGTATGCGAGAATACATTTATTTGTGATGACGAAAGATTAAGCCATGAAGCGATTCACTCTGTTGTGACAAAAGTGGAGCAGTTGGGGAACAATGGTGATAGAGGCGAGTTTAATGGAGTCTCAGAAAAATGTGAGAAGTTCAATTGGAACGAAACGAGTGGAGAAAGCAGTGTCGTTGACCAATCTGAATATGCATTCGCAGATAGAACATTCGCCATTAAAGAAAACGATGAAGTAAATCAACATCAATTATCTGCCAATGTTCAGGACAAGTACAAGTGTAATGAATGTAACAAGGAGTTTATTTGCAAACGTAATCTAAATTTTCATTTGCGGTTGCATGTGAATGAGGCTACATTACACTGAAAAGATAATTTGCTTACTGATTGGATGGAGTAAATGATAGTTTTAATGATAGCTTTATAATAAAAGTTAAATTTGTTGTTTACGGTTAATTTAATGCAATTTTATGACTTGAGTAAGATGGTACATTTATAACTAGACTGTGAAATAGAAAAGAAAGATATTTAATATATTTGTTTATTTTTCCAACTCAGAACCTCTGACTGTCTGAAGTAACATTGTGGTTTTGATCAAAGAGGCGTTTTAGAAGAATCAAATCAATACGAAAAATTTTTCTCGAGCCTTTTTAAATCTTAGATTCATAAACTATATTCAGTGTTACATAGTTCATAAACATACAGTGGCGGACAAAAGTTTACGGCAGCACCTTATATTGAGGTTCTGATTAATTGGAAGCTTTAATCTAAAATCCATTGATGCGCATTTTTTCAGTAACATAAATATACATATTTATAAAAAAACAAAAACAATTTTTCATAACAAACTTAAAGATAAATTCATAAAAACATAAAAAATTGAATTGACAAAAGTCTACGGCAGTCAATGCTGGCTGACTTATACACAACAAATTTCCAACTAAACCTAACGGTCTTTCTTCAATATTTGTTTATTTGCTATTGTCATTCAGTATATGTGCAGCTGGAAGTCTGTTATAGTTTTATCGTTAGTTTCGAACCGTACGAACCACAAAATGTCATCGCGAAAAGAAATTTCTAGTGATGTCTGAAATTTGGTCATCCAGTGTAAAAAAAAAGATAATAAATCGTGCTCGGAAATTGCGAAATTACTGAAACTAAACCGAAGTTTAGTGTATACCATTATCAAAAATTTTGAAAACACTGGTTCCATTGAAAATAAGCCGCGAACTGGCCGACCGAAAAAGCTTTCGCGCAGAGGCATTAGTTACTTTTTAAAAGAGGTGAACGAAATTGCGAAAATAAGTGCGCCAGATTTGGCGAAACAAGTGGCTACTGTAAAGAAAAAGGATGGCCCTGCAAAAACAATCACGAGAACACTAAATTCTAATGGGTTTCAAAGTAGAACTCCACGTAAAAAACAATTGATATCCGCCAAAAACCGACTTCTGTGCATAGAGTTCGCCAAGGCCCATATTAACAAGGACGTTGATTTTTGGAATCGAGTCCTTTTTACCGATGAGTCGAAATTAAACATTTTCGGGATTAGTGGCCGTGTTAAAATATGGAGGAAAAAAATCTGCTTTAGAGACCAAAAGCTGATTCCTACTGTCAAGCACGGTGGAGCTAAAGTTATAGTTTGGGGAGGCAGCTATGGCTTGGGTCGGCAGATTTACATTTGTTGAAACTACCATGGACCGCTATGTTTAGAAAAACCTGTCGGAACAACATTTGAAGCCATCAGTTGAGAAGTTGTGCCTTGGAAGGAGTTGGATGTTCCAACAGGACAATGATCCGAAGCACAGAGCACTTTTCATCAAGAACTGGTTGTTGTACTTCGCTCCCAGGCAGCTTAATACGCCTTCCCAAAGCCCGGATTCCAACGCAATAGAACATGTATGGGAGCTTCTGCAGCAGAACATTTGGAAATGTTGTATAAAAAAATAAAAATTTGTTGAAGGAAGCGCTCATTACAGAATGGGAGAAAATTACATCCGCGGAAACTGGTAATTTAGTCGCCTCGATGCCTCGAAGACTGCAATCCGTAATTGATGCTAAAGGGGGTCCAACCAAGTATTAAGCCAGCAAATAAGTTTAAACATTTCGATTCGTTTGGTTGTACATTTTTTGCGTATAATTCAGCCAACACTGACTGCCGTAGACTTTTGTCCATTCAATTTTTAATGTTTATGAATTTATCTTTAAGTTTGCTTATGAAAAGTTTATGTTTTTCTTTTTTTTTATGAAAAAATACGTATCAATGGATTTTTGATTAAAGCTTCCAATAACCAGAACCTCAATATAAGGTGCTGCCGTAGACTTTTGCCCGCCACTGTATATTATATTTAAGGGTCATTTATTTAACAGGCATGGTCATTGTCGCAAAAAAAAAAAACCCCCTAGTTGAAAGAAAAATCTTTTATTTATACTTAAAATACATAATCAACATAATAAAGACACTGCTCTGAGCATTCTTGGCATAACTAGGCACGCACTTCGATCTTTCTTGCGCCGCACTCTGCGAGACTTTAACGACATGAAGGTGTCTGAGAAACACCTGCTTATGAATTTAGGGTTTAAGTTGATCTTAGTGTTTAAATGGATCAACTCCATACTCGGATATGTGCGTTTTGTGACTCGTATTTGTAAGTAAGAATTGAATGAAATATCTGAATCGTTGAAAACATCTAGACGCACACACGAGCAAAATCTTTACAAAGTTGTCGCAAAATATCAAAATAAAAATATCCACCCATCCGAGGGTTTAGACCGAGTCCTCCTAAACCAGGCCGGCCATAAAAGTAATTAAAGTGCAAAATGGCGGATTTAAGGAACTCCACTTAACCATTCGGCACAATGTCTTTTTTGTACAGCTGAGAGAATGTCCGGCATTGACCACTGTCAAACACATCAGAAATATCAGTGAATCTTAAAGGCAAGCTACTGAAACACGCGCAGACTTTTTCTTTGTATCAGCTGTCTGAAAAACGTATCTGGCCTGGTTTAGGGGACTTTTTTTGGATGAAAAATGAGGATAAGGAGAACGTCAAAAATGTTGTGGTACACGGATCAATGTACAAAACCCCTTCCGTCTCAAACCCAACCCCCCTTCCACTTTCTACAAACTCGAATGGAGTTCCGTAATGTAGAAGGCCTAAATGTTAAGCAATCTCGAGGTAACCCTTGATGGGATTAGAGGTTGAAACCAGTGCTGCCATTTAGCATTTTGAATGCTAGATCTAGCATTATTTTTTCCAAAACGGCATTCGAAATTCGGAGTTAGCATCTAGCATTATTTTTAGCATTTAAATTTAGATTTCGGAATAATCTGGCACTCATCTATTTACAATCTCGCACAAGCTCTGTTATTGTACCTACTTTCAGTCGCGTTCATGAAAGGAAACTTCCTGAATCATGCGGTGCGGAAATTCATGACAAATACAAAAACGCGCTCATGGCATTTTCGTAGAAGTGACAGGCAGAAGTGACAGTTGTCTGATTTTGAAATAATAATAGTGATTATAAAATTTAAAATATAAAGATTATAAAGTCACCTCTATTGCTTTAAATATGGTAACGTTCAATTAAATCTTGATGATACTAAAAATCAGTGATGTGGTCCCATCCACTTCAGACTCCCAGGAGCCTCGGGCATCTATAAGTTCACGTATACCAAACTATGTGCATTCTAGTTAGATATTTTTTCCTGAATAATTTGAATCAATTGTTTTGTTAGGGTTTCAAAGGTTTCGCTATCCGACACTAATACTTTTTCTTCACTTAAAAATAAATAATTGTTGCTATTTTGATTTTGAGATTCCAAACGATGTTTTGAAAAATATTGGTAGAAATGAGCTTTACACAAGAGAAGAAGATTTAGATATAACTGGCATGTTTGTAATAGATATAGAATCATTTTGAGATGTAAATTTTAAGCTTCTAATTTGTTTTTGTTATACATACGAGAGTTGATCAATAAGTAATGATAATGAATATAAACCAAGGTGATTAAACTTAAAAGATATATACATTTTTCAATACAGTTTTCTAACAAGCTAATACATTTAGTCCATCTTTTTTCCAAATCCTGGATACCTTTAGAAAAAAGTTCTTTATCTAGACTCTCCCAAAATGCCTCAACAGCGGCCATCACTTCCCTATCATCTTCAAATTTCTTACTCCGAAGGTGTTGTTTGAGTCGAGGAAAGAGGTAAAAGCCAGTGAGAGCTAGATCTGGTGAATAGGGCGGGTGTTCAAGCAGTTCGAATCCTGTTTCTTTAATTGTATCCATCGCAACTGCAGCCTTGTGAGCCGGTGCGCTATTTTGAAGAAACAGAGCTCTAGCTCGCAGTTTGCCGTGTCTTTTCTTCTGTATTGCTTCGCACAATCTTCTTATTTAGCTTACTTAGTAAGAGCCTGATATAGTGGCTACCTTTTCTAAATATTCCACTGTAATAATTTCTTCAGCACCCCAAACAAACTGATGCGATAACCTTTCCTGCCGAACTTGACACTTTGAATTTCTTCGGCGTCGATGAAGAAGGTCGCTTCCAGGTTATAGTTTGCATTTTGGTTTCTGGATCAAAACGGTGGATCCAGGTCTCGTCCATGGTCACGAAATAAGACAAAAAATTCTCCTGATCTGCCTGGACCATTTCTAGATTCATTCTTGAAATGTCGACTTGTTTCTTCTTATGTTCGTCCGTTAACATTCTCGGTACCTATCGCGCAGAGACCTTCTTCATATCTAATTTGTAGGCAAATATTTTTCGGACACTACCATATGAGATCCCTGTGACCTCAGCTACATGCCTGAGGGTCACTTTTTGATCTGCCAACACGACATCTTCGACTTTTTTTTACGTTGTCTTCAGTGGGGGATGTGACTGGACGTCCTTCGTGGTGTTCATCTTCAGTGGATATTCTTCCCAGCTTAAACTCATTGGCCCAGCGTGCAACGGTGGCATATGGAGTAGGTGGCATATGAGGTTCTCTCTTCGACTGTTCGTATTCAAATGAATGTAGCTCTTCTTGCCTTGCCTTGACTTGAAACTGTCTTATTTCTGGAGCTAGTGCTTTCGGCACTCTGACTCCCCTCCTCTGCCCATCTCACTCCTCAACATAACACAAAATCATTCCTTAGTGCAGATGTTCCAAGAATGTAGCTCCCTGGAATCTTGGCCTATTTATATGTTTTTTCATGCTGACTTGGTGAGTATATGTAGTAGTAAAAAAATAATTTTTTTTTATATTTTATGCGAACTAGAAATAACCGATTATCATTACTTATCGATCAACCCTCATATAAATATACATATTGTTTTCATATTGAACTATGTTTTAATTACACATTACATTAATTAGCATTCTAATTTTACAAGATCTAGCATTATTTAGCATTAAATAAAATTGAATCTAGCATTATTCCAAAAAAATAAATGACAGCACTGGTTGAAACTGAGCGAATTTTATTCACAAATTTTACAATCAACGTATTTACTTATTTATAAAGTTCAATTTTACACATAACAAATTACAAAATTGAGAGCATAGCTTAAATGATAAATACAAATATGAACAAAAAAGCAAAAAATCAATGAAAGATAAGCGATTAATTTAATTTTGAAGACCAAATATGTAAAATGCGTTTTTTATAAGATGTGAAACTAGAAGGCATAGAATGAAACTGGTGCTCGTTATGACGTCGTAACATGCGTAATCAAGGATAATGACAGTATCGCCAGTCAAGTTCAGATTAGAGCTTTCGTCTGCCTGGTGGTGCTTTGAGGCAATGTTACGAAGCAGTGAAGTATGTTTCAGGAATTTTAGACGATCTCAGGAATTTTAGACATGAGGCATATTCAACAAGCAAGGAACTCGAATGGCATACGCCATTGGCGCTGCCCTTATCACTTGCCCGGAAATGACGAGGGCACATGGTCAGAAATAATTTGTAGCCGCGTGCGACGAGCACATGCGCGTTATTATTTGACATTTTTTTATTATTTGGATATTTTTCAAAATTTCTATTTGTTTTTAAAATTCCGAAAACTATTTTTTCTTCTAACAAATTGGACTTTTGATTTCTTGAAAAATTTTCAAAAAATCTAGTCAAACAGTACGAAAATACTTTTTTTTTACCTATTGGATGTAAATAATATCCAACTTGATCTCAACTAGCGTTTCTCTACTCCCGTGCTTTGAAACAAGATTTCCACATCGTTTGCAAACCATAGTATGTCTATGCGTGTACCATTCATTCACAGCGTTCAGGTTCAATCGTAGGCATTCATTGATAAAAAAGCGAATAGAAGCACTTAATGAAACTTGTCTTCATTAATTCAACAGCATATACGAGTAAGTAACGACTAAATAATAAATTGCGTATGCGTTTTGTCCAAAGAAATGTAATGTATGTATTGCGTGTAGAGTTCTCGGAATGAATATAAATCGCGTTTTCTTCAAATAGATCAAGAAGAAGTTGAAATGATGAGCATGTTGTGATGATCTCAAAGTCATCATGGTACAAAATTAACATACAATTAGACACGAGCAAGCTTCAGTAATTGAAAATGAAATGTTAATACTCGGAAAAGACAAATAGTGGAATAATAGAATGATAAATATTAACTATAAGTGTCAAGATGTGTCAGAATTTTTATGGGTTAGCTTAATTTTTTTCTGAGCCGGGACATACATACATATGATAAAAAATGAACATGGTACACTTTCTACGAATTAGTACAATACTTAGTCTCGCATTCAAAATTCATTTCACACAAATTCAGTTTATAATCCGAATGAATGAAATCGTGTCAGTACCAACGAAAAAACGCAGAGCAAGATGAGACAAGCGTATCCATTGAAAAGGTTGACGATTGGAAGGGGTAGAGGTAATTTCGGGGGATCTGAAAACTCGACATCTGAGTCCCTGAGTCCCTCAGCGCGAACCTCTCCAAAGAGGGTCTATAGAAGGCACGACGAGCGGATCATCGCTAAGGAAGAAATTCTTTCTAAATGCAAGCGGAGCCTCCGTAAGGTGCTACCAGGCCCGACGAGAGGGGGGGAGGACGGGGGGAAACCCCCCGGGCCCGTGCTCCCCAAAGGGGCCCACTAATCATAGACAGAAAAAAAAATTTTCGTAAAAAATTAGTTTTCAACTAGCAGATTCAAAAGAATCGATTTTTTAAAGTTAAGAGTTCGTAATACATTGTAAGCTCAAAATAAAAAGTAGCAAACAATTCAAGTATTAGTTTCTAAATTTAGCGCTGTTTCAAAACTTGTATGTGTTCCACCATCGAATCAAGGCGCCACTAACGCTTGCTCAGCGCCAGTGGCCGAGCCGACAGTTTTTCCCGGTTTCAAGTAACGAGGGCTGCAAAATTCCCACATAACTAGGCCGCGATCGCCATCTATGTTTTGACATTCTCACTGATTTTCACAGCTGACACATTGTGCCGTCAAATCTTTGATACTTTTTTACCTTTTCAAGTACCAACGCAGATTGAACATTGAACAAGGAACAATATATGTTGGTAAGATACATAATTACTATTTAGATAATCATATTCGTTCGTTTGAAATACTAATGAACATGTTGACGTACATAATGCTAGCCTATCACATACTTCCGTTATGTGGAATTGAGTGTTGCGTCAACAAAAAACAAAAAACAAAAAAAAGAATACACTTTGAATTAACCGATTTAGAAATTATTCGTTGCTCCAGTTTTTCCTTATTGGAAAGCAGATTTTAATTTGTAATTCATATTTAACTTTCAGATTTAATTTATTATGTCCAAACACAAGTCTGGAGCCAGAAAGCGCAAAGAACGCTTGGAGCGCGAAAAAAAAGAAGAGGAAGGTGCCAAACGGCAAAAAAATCTTTTCGGATTCGATTTCGGACGGAAAAACTTGACTGACAGAAACGTTAATGAAACTTCAGAAAGTACGGTCAAACAAATGATTGCTCTTTAATGCATTTCGATATTTTCGATCATAACTTACACGATCTCTTCATATTTATCTCATAATTATCAAGTGGTTCATTTCATAAAATTTTGTAAATTATACTTTAAGATATAATCAAAAACATAGACAGATTTTTTCTTTTTAAAATGTTGGCATTTGAAAAAGTCTGGTGAAATGGAAATTTTTAAATAAAGAAAAGATAAATATTTGTTGTATATTTATAAAATTTGTGCTGTCAAAAATGTAATGATATTCTATAGACAATTAGATCATTTGTTTTATATTATGGATTTCAGATTCAAGACCTGGCTCCAACCATGAAAACAACATTCTGCCTGGCCTCCAGTAAGAAACGAATTGGTGGAAACCCTAAACGATGGTGTAATTGTTCAACGATTCGAAGATGAAACTTTAGAAGGTACGGTCAAACAAATGATTGCTTTAAATGCATTTCGAGCATAACTTATACAATCAATGGGTTCTTTTGATATTCATCTCACAATCATTAAGTGTTCATGTTTAAAAATTTTTTAATATAATATTTACGATATAATTATTAAAAACAAAGTTTTTTTTGCTATGGAAACGTTTGCATTTTAAAACGTCTGGTAAAAATAAATTTTTTGAAATAGTAAAAACATAAATATTTGTTGTATACCTCCAAACATTTTCTTGTCTAAAATTAACTGATATTTTAGAGACAATTAGATCATTTGTTCCATATTATGGCTTTCAGATCTTGCACTTGGTTCCAAACAAGAAAACAACGTTCCGCCTGAGCCTCCAGTAAGAAACAAATTGGCAGAAACCTCAAACGATTGTGTACTTCTTCAACAAGTCAAAGATGGAACACCTGAAATGAGTTACAATCATGGTTCACCTTCGAGGAAGATCTCAGAAACTGAAGATATACGAAAGTCGAAAGAAAATCAAAAGCACCTGAATGATTTTGATATAGGCACTGTATGCACTGACTTTGTGCACCCCAACGTCGTGAACGACATAATTCGTCGAGGTCACCAAAAATTGCCATCATCTTTTCCTCGTGATCGAAACGATGAGCCATTTTCTTCTTCGCTCTTATCCAAAACTTTGCCAAATAGGGAGATCGTGGAACGTGATTGGTTAGTGTGGAGTAGACATATGGACGCTTTTTATTGCTTGCCTTGCCGTTTGTTTAGTACCAACACCTTCAATCGTCCTAAACTTTGCCGCCCTGAAGGATATTCAAAATGCCAAGTTTGGAAAAAACTGTATGATAGATTACCAGGTCATGAAAATAATCAAGATCACATACAGTGCTACATTCAATGGCGCTCATTGCAAACTCGAATTCGTGATGAAACTTCAATCGATACACTTCTCAATGAAAAGATCGCCAGTGAAACTAAAAAATGGCATGAAATTTTACGACGAATTTTGAGCACCATTTTGTTTCTGGGTGAACGAGGCTTACCATTCAGAGGTGATAGCAATCTTCTCGGAGAACGGAACAACGGAAATTTTTTGGGCATTTTAGAACTGATCAGCTATTTCGACCCGATACTTCGTGAGCATTTGGAGAAAGTCAGAATTTCTCAACAAGAAAACAAACGTTTACAGGTCCATTATCTTTCCGTTGATATTCAAAACGAATTCATTCAAATTTGTTCACAACATGTCCTATCAGCCATATTAGAAGAACGGAAAGGTGCCAAATACTTCTCTATCATCGTTGATGCCACGCCTGATTCAAGCCACGTTGAACAAACTACGTTTATTTTGCGGTACCTTCATTTTGACTCGGAGAAGAGGATATTCACAATTCAAGAACGATTCCTGGCTTTTGTCGATTGCAACCAAAAAACTGGCAAGGCGATCGCTGATTTAATTTGTGATACTTTGGAAAAGTACAATATCCCTTTGGAAGACTGCCGAGCACAGGGATACGACAACGGCTCTAATATGAAAGGAACTTACAACGGAGCCCAACGTCACATCCTTGAAAAGAACCCAAATGCTGTTTATTCACCATGTGCAACGCACAGTCTCAATTTGTGTGGTGTTGACTCTGCAGAATGCTGTACAGCAGCTATCACTTTCTTCGGAGTTGTTCAAAAATGTTATGTGATTTTTGGTAGCAGTCCACAGCGTTGGGAAATTTTGAAGAAAAGTGTACCTGGTTCCCTTCATAGACTCTCAGATACAAGATGGTCGGCTCGAGTAGAGGGAGTCAAACCTTTTGCAAACCATAATCCAGGATTGAAAAAAGCATTAGAAGGCTTAAATGAACTTACTTTGACAGCAGAAACTCGTAGTGATGTGAACGGCATTCTAAAATATATGAAAAATTTCGAGTGCATTCTGATGTCTTCAATTTGGTCAAAAATATTGAAAGCTATTAATGAAAGGAGCATCATTCTCCAAGCCAGAGACGCCACTATCGACATTGAAGTTCAGAACCTTGACAGTTTACTGTCTGACTTGAATCTGATTCGAAGCCAATGGGATCAAATTTTAAATGAATGCAAAACAGTCGCCATTGAATTGGGAATCTCACCAACGTTCCCTCACACCCGAAAAAAAAACTTACAAGATGTTTTGAACAATATGAAGAAAATGATACTTACACAGAAGATCAAGAGACTGATTTCAAAATCAACACTTTCCTCGTAATTGTTGATTCGGTTATTGCAGGAATTTCAAATCGATTTACTGCTATGAAGGATTTGAATGCAACTTTCTCATTTTTGTGGCGATTCACAGCGATGGAAGAAACTAAAATTCGAGAGGCAGCCACAAATTTTGTCAAAAAACATGAGTCGGACGTCTCTGAAGATCTGGAGGACGAAATGATCCATCTGAAGCACATCTACGAAGCCAATTTTGAAAAAGAGTTGTCACCGTTTGCATTGCTGAATGCAATCTACATTCGAAATTTGGAAACAGTATTTCCTAATATTTGTGTTGCTCTTCGTGTATATTGCACTATTCCAGTTACTGTTTCCAGCGCCGAGCGTTCCTTCAGCGTTCTTGCCAGAATTAAAAACTTTCATCGATCGTGCTCCACACAAGACCGTGTTTCAGGTCTTGCCACTCTTTGCATAGAGGCCCCTTTAGCGAGACAGCTAGATTTTGATGTTCTTATAAAAAGTTTTGCGGCCCGAAAAGCAAGGAAAGCTCATTTGTAATTAAAAGACACTTGTTTTTTAAATTTAACTAACAGTTAACAGTTATCAGTGACCACGATTGAAATGTTGATTAATGCAACGATCCAATAAAACATTTTTAGCTGAAAATTGAACTTTTCCTTTTTGTACCTTTGTTTTCAACGTTTGGGTAAAATATTGAAGATTCATTCTTATAAATTTATAAGATTGTTTGTTAAAACAAATTGCTTTGAAATAAATAAACTTGCTCCTTCATATAATCAGCAGATAGGTACATAGTTATTGTCTCAAAAACTTTATTTTGTAATGATTAAGGGGAGGGGGGCCTATAATTTTATGTCCCCCGGGCCCGGATTTTCTCTCGACGGGCCTGGGTGCTACAGGAAAAAATAATTCAAAGTACGTGAAGGATAGCATGGTGAAATTAGAGGAGGCTTTCGAGGTTATCTCCAACTGCTGAACGAATTGGCAATAACCAGAGATATAACATTAGCAGATGCACTTATTGCAGCATTTAACGAAAGTGAAGATACCTGCAGGAGTTTCGGGTGTCACTCGGGTGGCTGAATGAAGAAACACATAAGATTAAGGCAGCAACACAAGCTGTAGCTCCGGGCGCCGGAAAGTGAGTAACAGTACCGCAGAAGAAGAAGAAGACTTCTTAAAAAAGGAAACAGAGGCAAAAATATGCCGCAGAAATAGCAACAAAATACGGGAAGAAAAGTAGCAGGAAGCAATGTCAATAGAATTGGGGACTGCGATGGTGAAACCAATAACAAATAAAAGCTGAAGCAAATCAGCACACGCGTACACTGTGTCAGAAAGACCACAGAAGGATTTGAATGGAAATTGCGATGTGTGTTGATCACACGAAACTTCATAACTCGATCTGAGGTAATTGATCTAAATTGCCTCATAGTTGATTAGAAGACCTGTAGAATTAGAATGGATATGATATACGCCCGAGTAAGTAGGCGGGTAGAGGTGGTAGGCAACTATCGTTTTATTAGCTATGACCACACTAAGAGTAATTGCCAAGAGTAATTGCCACCCAGACCGTAGGCAGCTGCTTTAAATGTGATCAGCTCACAGGGAAGTATGGCGTGGATAGTACAAAACATATCATCGGCTCGAGTATTTGGAAGGTGTACAAGGATGTGCTTCGCGCCCAGAAGAGGCAAGTAAGACTCAGATCGTCATATTCAGTCATATTCAGTGAGACCAACGAAAGGAGGAATTTGTTCACTTGGCCGGCGGAGACAATTTCCTTAATATTGATGGCGATGTTGTAGTAGTAAGTTATTATAACGCTTGAGGAACACCCATCGAAAACACTAGAGGACGGCGAATAGTGGATTTAACATCAAGGCTGAGTTTGTTATTACTAAACCCGGGCTTCACGCCAACTTTTCGATAGCCGGTAGTTGGCGAATCCATTCCTGATGTTACCATGGCATCCGTCGGACGAGGTGTAATAACATTGATCAACAGTGGTCATGCCACACGAACACTGATGGGTACTACTTTCCGTCATTACGAAAATGCACTTATTTTTTTCAATCACCCTCTGTTTTTTTGTGATCAGGTCAAGTTCATTTTCGGTATTTTAACGATAAACGTATATGGACGGCCGCAAAAAAGGAGTGCTATATATTTGTTTTCGCTATTAATTTAAATTTTTTTGGTGTTGATTAACTTCTGTGCTTGCGCGAATATGTCGAGAAAGTTTATTAACAATCCTACCTCTTTTTGTTATATTTGTGATGTACTTGACTTTCGAAAAACGAGGTAACATTTTTCTGAGCTAATTTTGAAGTGTTACCGCGAGTATTTTAGTTTTGGAGTGGCTCATCAAGACAGATCTTGGCCCCACATATTTGTTGCACAACATGTGTAAAAAATTTGACTGATTGGAAGAAAAGAACACGCCTTATGCCGTTTGCTATTCCCATGATATGAACTGGGCCTAGAGACTCCAATCAAACTCCATAAGACTCCAATACAACTCAATAAGACTCCTATAAAAGTCATAAATTCAAAGAGGAAGCACACAGTTCGACACCCTATTTCATATTCAGCAATGAAACCTGTTCCTCATGGTGACAATTTACCTATACCAGTTCCATCTATATCGTTTAAGGTTGACAATTCATATCCCTCCACTTCAAGCCAATTGAACAAGTGATGCTAAAATCAAAGATGGCATTTTCGTAGGACCACAAATCAAGGAATTCATAAAAGATCCGAAATTCGAAGAAAAATTGAACGTTTTAGAAAAATCAGCTTGGCATTGATTTAAGAACGCGGCTGTTATTGGTTTTGGTAATCATAAGAGTAAGAGCCATAGAGAATTAATTTACGAGCTTCTACTGACGTATGAAGCTTTGGGTTGCAACATATCACTTAAAATTCAATTTCTAAAATCACATTCGAATTTTTCCTCTGAGAATTTGGGACTTGTAAGTGATGAGCATGGACAAAGGTTCAACCAGGACATTTCAAAGATGGAGAAGCGTTTCAGGGTAGATAGAGTCCAAGGATATTGGCTGACTACTGCTAATTCATAAAAAATAACTGCGTATTTTTATTCACAACACGTAATACATACAAAAAGCACTAAAAAAGTTAGTGTGGCACGACGAAGATTAAATTTTGTTAACCAGTGTAATTGGATACCCGTAGACTCGGCTGGACAAGGTCTAGAGCACATTTGGACGCAGGACGCATAAAACGCATTGGTGGTTGAGTTCAGAGGTACGCTGCGTATTGCTTGTAGCTAGCGCACGATGTCGAAAGATGCTGTTCTGATGATGTCGAAACTGGTTCCAATAGACCTATTGGCGCGAAAACGCAAGGAAAAGTACTTCGACAGCGAGTTAAACTTCGAATGCGAAGCTTCCAGGTTTGATAACAATGATTTATTTATTTATTGCATTCCGATACAGAAAAAATCTAGCTACAGCAAATGAAAACAACTCAATTCACTCAGAGGACCAAGGTTAAAGGCATTGGCCTTCCTACGAAGGCGTAGCAAAAGAAAATAAAAGTAAGCTTCAATTTGCGCAAATAGTATCAAAAATACATCCGAAGATCTGTTAGTCATTCTATACAGTCATTGAGACTAAAAGGGGATGTTCAATTTAAGAAATATGAAAATGAAATGATAAACCTACGCTGAGCCCACTAAATAGCGTGAGATAGGTATTGAAGAAGAGACGACTAGAATTGACACGTATATTCAAGAGTACTATGTACAAAGTGGAAAAACAAATGAATACAAGAAGAAATGTTTGTAAGCGTGAAAAAGAGGCAGCATTTTTGGCGACACTGATATCAAAAATCACTCCATGATCTCTAAATTATTGTACAACCATATAAATATCAGACAAAGAATAGGAAAATACATGAGGGCGGGGGAGTATTTTTTATATGTGAATGACATCATTACCTCGATATGTTTAAAGAAAGGTTATTGGATTGCCACCAGTGATGACGCCTTGTGACATTCGTCCCCAGATTTGATTTCTCTGTATAATTTCAAGTGATCCACATAAAGAAGACAAGAGGTGTTGATAACAGGAGGAATATCATTGACATTTAGGATGAAAAGTAAAGGACCAATGATAGAACCATGAGGAACTCCAGATGTGGGAAACACAGTAGAAGAAGAAAAAGAAAAAGTTATGTTACCGGTGACTCTACAGCGATGGCTAAAAACATAAAAAAAGAACCACGAGAAGCAGGCTATGGTTGATGGATTCAAAAGCCTTCGTTTATATTAAATTAAACAGAAGTTGGGAATTTGAGTCGACTGAGATAATTTGAAAACACTATAAGGTTTAGTCATTATGAGGTATAGATAAGGCGTTCAAGGAGTTTGCCGAAACAACAAATAAGAGAAATAAGACGATAGTTTGAAAAAGCGGATTTTTTACAAGATTTAAAAATTGGGAAAATATTACAAGCTTTTTACGATAAAGAAATTGCACGAAAGACAAGGAGAAGACGAAAGTAATTTCTTCAGTATATTGGTAAGTAAGGGAGAAATCTGTAGGAAGTAAATTTGTTGATGTATTTTGATGTATAGAAAAATTAGATTTCAGGAATAAAGGTACAAGATAGAGGAATACAGGAATAGAGGTACAAGGATAAAAAGGTATGTTATTGATTGGATCAGATTGAAATTTCGATTCTCAAACAGTAATCCCGCATTGTCTGGTCGATTTCTCCTTTAGTCTGCGATTGGAAATCGCAAAATTTGTAAAAATCTGTATATCCGTGTTTTTCAATTTTATTTGAGCTTTTTCCTGGACTTTAACTATTTAACTTTCAATGTGAACCGAGGAGGATCATTCGATTTAAGAGGATGGTGGATAGGAGTGAAGCGAGAAATGAGATTAGGCAAGAAAACATAAAACTTAGACACTGCACAGTCCGCATTCAAACCTTAGAAAAGCAAAAGAAAATTAGTCAATAAGGCTGATTTCAGTAGGAATGTTCAGAAAACCTGTTTTATAGGAGTAGTGCCAAGGGATGGAAGAACGTTTATACTTAACTGTAACTTAAAATCAACATCAAAGAGATATGAAGAGTGATGAGGATCAGGTGGAACGTAAAGGCGCATTTAAACTCTCCCCGAGCCATGCCAAATCTTGCCGAGTACGAAACTGTGGTCTTCTTTCTCATCCGATACCTTTCTGAACGTCTCGTCGTCTGTTTTGTTAAATGCCCTCACGAAATGTTCACCATATGTAAAGAAATAAAGGGAGATTGACTGATAGAAAAAGATTTTATTTCATTTTAGTTGTACATTCTTAACCTAGCTTAAAGTATAATTAGCTATGATAACTTAAAGTCTAGCGGCTATACTATTTTGGCCTGCTGGTTCTTCTGGTTTTTTTATCTTACACACTAATAATACTACCCAGCTTGTACAAGTACTGGAATTACTTGGGCAATACTTGACTTCAAGTCTACCTTACACTACAATTAAGTTCTAACCTATGCCTAATTATAACTAACCTAACCTAATTAGAACTAAAACTTAACCTAGGTCTTACATTTAGCCCATTCTGTTCGGCGGAAGGCCTACATAGCTAAATAGCGCATCCATGAGCTGCCATGACATGCTGACTTCACGGGGCGCATAAATGGCTCATTGGAGCCACCTGGACACCCTATTGACCCAATCAGTCCGTTTTCATGTCTGTCAGTTTGTCCGTAGAATCTTGTCGTTAATTCTACAACCCTGTCCCTAAGTGGCTTCACTCACGACTCCTGATAGAGGAGAGGGTTTTTCGCCCACTTTTTGGTTACCGGGTTGTAGAGCCTATCAGTGCGAAGCAGAGGATTCTTTTTTCGAATATCTCCGCTACGGCCATGACAGTCTTTGAACAATTAGTCTAGGTTGGGAAAACATAAGTCAGGATAGACCGGATCAGGGTCTGATAGCAAATGGATTTAGCTTTGGTGGTCATACCCATCTTTTTGGCGAAAAGATGTCTGATGCGTTCGAATGCGAATTTAGCAGCTTTGATTTTACGCCGCACGTAAGGATTACATTTTAAAAATTCGTGAAAATCAACACCGAGGTACTTTAGAGATGAACTAGGAAGTTCCGAACGAGACAGCGAGTTTTTCAGTCTTGTTGCGAATAGTTTGCGATCCCCGATACTTAGAAGGATTGCGAAATACACTAAGCTGTGTCTTACTGCTATTTGGTTTGATGCCCCATTTGTCAAAGTAAAGACTGCTTTGAGCGGATAGAAATAAGGGGAGGGAATCTAAAGGAGCATTTGAATTAAGTAGGTTTAAAACTATGTTATTGGTATTGGGATGGTAGTGAAATTGAGAACAAGAACAAAGAGGGTTAGCCGTGGCCACAGAGTGGCATTTAGCTGTGGCAGTTCCTGACGGGATACGGATACTTCAGGAAATATATGCTAAGAATAGGTAATGTGGATACACAATTCTACAAGTACTGTTTGGTTGAGCAGGTTGATGCTTTCCATACATTCTTTGCATGAAGTTGATTCAAAAGTTTGAGGAGTGCTTTCAAATCGATTATCAGTGTGGTGGTTTGAACGTCCTGGTTAGTAGATGCTGTCGCTTGAATTTTGGAATTTTCATAAACGGTCTGTAGTGAATTCGTGAATGAGATGGTCCTAGCACAACTCAGAACCAGACCGAAGTCCAGAGCCAAGATTGCTAAGGCGTAAAAGTGGAATGGCTACTGCCATTCAAGAGGAAAATTAAAAAAAAAAGAATTGCCCCGACAGCAGGGCACCCTAGAAATGGCCGTGAAGGCCCCTCGTCCACATTAGCGAAGTACCCTCTAACCGACCCGATCAGAACTTCCCTCCTCAGGGCCACTGCCTGGCTGGCCGATATCTGATCAGTTAATTTTTGATTTTCAGGATTTTCTGTAAAGGGAGGGAGATTGGCCATCCTTGTAGTATATTTTTGCATTTTTTTCTGATATAAAGGCCAATGTCAGTGGGTGGAGGACCCCAGACCATCGGGGGTCAGGGCTCCGCCACCATCGGGGGTCAGGGCTCCGCTACCATCAGGGGCCCGGGGCTGTCTGCCTCACCCGGGTTCCTGAGAGCCAACCGACTCCATTATTTCTATGGAACCACTTCAGCCGCAGCGAGCTAGTAAAGTGGCACCCCAGCATCCATCGGGGTCGGTTAGAGGGTACTCCGCTAATGCGGACGAGGGGCCTTCACGGCCATTTCTAGGGTACCCTGCTCTCGGGGCAATTCTTTTTTTTTTTTAATTTGCCTCTTCAATGGCATAAGCCATTCCCCTTTTTGAACCTTAGCACTCTTGGTTCTGGACTTCGGTCTGGTTCTGGCGTGTGCTCAGGCCGTTCAATAGCCCATATCGCTACAGGTCTTCAAAGAATAAGCAATAAATGGAAGATCAGAATTAACTCGGACCAAACTCAGGCGATTTTCGTCGCAAAAAATAGATGGCAGACACCAAAAACCTGACTGTGGATAGTCAATACATAGACTGGCAATAAAAATGTGAATTTAGCTTTGTTACCTCCACAATAACTTAGGTCTCCTTCTCCTTCTTCGATGAGAAATTGTTAGTCTCGAATATTTTAATACTGTCTAAAAGTCCTTTAAAAATCTCACACTGAGAGAAAAACTCTTGGTTGGTTCAACTATTTTTAATAGTATTGCAACGATTCATTCAAAATCGTTAAGCGAACTACGGAAAATAGTTATTTTTATTATGTTAATATAGTTAATTTAACGATATAAAAGTAGTTGGCTCTGGTTGTACAAAAAATATCGCAACGTTCATGAAATCAACTGTTTTAATTGTTTCATAATCACGAAAATTGGTTGATCAATAGAAAAATATTCATCAATTCACTCAAAACTTCAACGTTTCGAATTATCAACAGTTTTTATGGTACTTAAACTACTTTGCAGTAGTTGATTTCAACAAACGTAATTCAGTGAGCAACGTCTTTGGAATTATTCTACGCAAAGTAGAATGGTTTCAACATTTGGTCGTTTTTCATGCTCCGAATGAATTTTTTTTTTGTTTATCAGCCACGCGTCATGGTGCATAAAAGTAATCAACAATTTTCTTATGGTTGTTTTAACTATAGCCCTAGTTGATGCAAAAGCAACTTAGGAAAACTGTTGATTTTTCATACTCCTCATACTCATACTCCTATTCTATCACAGAAGTTTCATATGCTACATGGCAAAATTGTGTTCGGTTTGCTGTTCGATATAATTCATACTCATGTTATGCCGTGAAGCCTTTATATTACGCTGTATGACGCCTTTCGTGCAATTAATGTATGCATGTAAAGGACACGCAATGCGATGCAGTGCAGCGCCGAAGCAGTGAGCGCATACAGGTATATGCTCTGACCTAGCTTTTTTTCTTACTTAATTATCTGTGCCGCTTTTATATGGCTGTTTTGAAAAACATTAAGAATTATGGGCTGTTAATATTTTTTTTTAGTTTTTTGGCAAAACAGTAGGATTTTATTAAACCCTTTACGTTTACCGCCCCGGACAAATGCCCGGGTTGTACGTTTCTAGAGCTAACCCTGCCAGAACACACCAAAATGGGCTATAGTCATTTCGTACTATGTACATTGTTGGAATACCATTGTTTGTGGTTGCTTACTTTTTTTGCACCACGGACGTTGTTTATCAACCACGCGTCATGGTGCATAAAAGTAATCAACTATTTTTTTATGGTTGTTTTAACTATAGCCCGTAGTTGATGCAAAAACAACTAAGGAAAATTGTTGATTTTACCAAGATTTTTCTTTCAGTGCACAGTGATTTGTCTAAGTTACCTGACTGGAGTATCCCAATCGGCTTACCAAGCCTTATTAAGAAAGAAAGCTGTATATTTGTCATTTTTATCTCTAAATTTACATGTTCCCTTTGAGTCACTCTACATACACATCATAAAACGAAACGATAAATATTCAATTAACTTCGCATTTCGAACGGAAATTCAGTGTTATCTATGAAATATGATAATCTATTCTGGAAATGGTAAAATGTAAGAGACATGTGAATGCATAGCGGAAAAGCAAACAATTAACACTAACTACCACTAACTACATTTTCTGCTACCCAAAGAACTAATAATATAACAAGACGCGTTTGGTCAGGTTCCCAGCTGGCTTTTAATAACTTTCACTTGCACACCAAATCCAATAGCCTTTCCCAGATTTTACAAGCATATTTAGACAATTAAAAGCTTGAAAAGAATAAACCTGAGTTTTTGCCAATAGATTACTTACCCAATATAGTCGCAGCGTCAAGTTCAAACAAAAAACGGACATGCCCTCGAAATGAGCGTGGAATTACCCAAAAAATAATCCCACTATCCATCTGTGTAACGATGTTGAATCGTATGCAGATACATTTATGGAAGTAGTTATACGTTGGCTGGCTAGTTGAATCGATGTTCTTTATTTTAGTGTTAAATTTTTTACGATAATATTTACTTGCCTTAGATTTTTAGATCAGCGAGAGTAATGTGAGCTTTTACTTGAGAAAGACGATGACGGCAGCAGCACATCGCGTCCGGATGGTAGTTGTTAGCTGAAAAGAAATTCCAAGATGCGGATGGTGAGATTTTAGTGTCGTTGCACAGACAAGACTCGCCGGTGCCGACGCAGTTCCACGCCGCAACCGTTGCAATTCAGTGGCTACTAGTTTTCAGTCTGGTTGAGAAGCAAATTCATTCGAATCCGTAATATAAAGTAATTAAAAAGCACACGCAAAAATTGCTGTCGGGCTGCAGACACTGTGCGACCGGAGGACATTAGGCACTTGTCGCAGACCTAGACCGACACCTAAAAGCGGTATTTTCAGTGTTAATTTGCAAGCATTAATTACGGGCATGTTGAAGATGCATAGTATGAAGAAATTGCCAAACGAGTGTCTTCGTCGTTGTCGGTCTTTGCAACAGCGCCAGCGCAACATGATTAGTCGTAACTCGAAGAAGAATCGACCGAGCAGCTCTGCAATATGCCCACCAGGCACTAGCCTGCCATAGCCAGTAGTTATATTCGCGTATCGAAGTGCTTAGTGAAGTGTTGGTTTGTATCTTCTTGTTTTTTCAAGATCATTGCCAAGATAGTGACGATGCGATTACCGATCTATAAAAGAATGGCAATAACTCTGATTGTAGTGGCGTTGTTCGTAGTTCAGAATGTGGAGTGTGGCGTGTTTAATGGTTACAGTAATGCCGCAACACCTCGGCCTGGATATAGTTTCGACCAGCACGGAGATAGCTTCAAGGAGTCCAGACAAATGTTGGTAAATAATGTTTTGCCGCCGATTTCACTTTTAATAATTGTGTACCGCTTCATGTATTCAGATCCGAACTGTTTGCCAAAGAGGACGTGCGACGGTTTTTAATAACTTTACGAACTTTCTTGATGGGCGTCAGGAATTTCGCGGAGGCTCTAGGTGGATTCGTACCGAGCAATCAACATATCAGTGAAAAGAAGTGAGTACAAGTAGTTTTAGTGATTTCGTTGATTTAATTTCAATCGAATTTTCCCTTCAGTGCGATGATATCGAAATATGGTGGCATATTCAATGTCGTTCGGATTGCATCAGGTGCGGTTCAATATGTTACCAAGTATCTCGAAGATTTACTCATCAAGGAAATCGAAGCAAACAGCGATGCAAGGCAGATGTAAGTTTCTCCCTCACCATAGTACACATCGATCATAAAGTGAATTTGATCTCAATATCTTAAACAGGTCTTCGAGAATCTCATCAATTTTCGCACCGATCCGACATTCGTTTCATATGATGCGTAGTATGGCGGCTCAAGTGCTCAGTGCGTATAATTACTATAGCCCGGAGATATCCTTTACACAGTGCGTTGAAAAGTATGTGCGAAGTGAATTTCCCGGCATGCTTCCCGAAATCAGCTTACCAAATACAGTCCGAACTCTAAGAGCCACATATCAATCAGCTTACAAGTATTTCTTAAATTCTTTATTCCCTGGTGAAAGTTCCGAACATCCCATCGAGATTCAACCAGATCCTTCAGAAATTGAAAACAATGACCTTGATAATAGGATACAATATTCGGTAGTCCCAGACTATCGTCAAGCTCTGTATCAACTATACGAAAAGACTGATTCAACCGCCAATAGTTTTGAAGGACGAGCGACTAGACGCCAGATAAATACTGGAAAGTCAAATGTCCAATCGAATAGGAATCCCAGGGAAGTGCCAAACATGAAATCAAGTTCCATTTTCAATTTTGATGATGCGATTGCAGAACGATTAGGTGTACGACAGAATGAAATGGCTGACAAAGTGGGAACGCAGCAAGAAACGTTTGGAATGTGTACACAGCGATATGCGTTGAAGGTCCTGTGGAGGCTAGTCGAAGGGTTTATAATGAGCGAAGATTGGAAATTAGGAAAATAAGTGTGATTGAATAAACTATTTTGTATATATGTACGTAATTTAATTTTTTTTTTTTATATCTTACGAATTGATTTTGGGCAACTGTAGAAAGTTTTGCTATAAGTGTAGAATGTATTAAGTCAGAAAAAAGTCGTGTTAAATAATTGAAATGAAATACTCCTACCTCGATGGAGGACGAGTTTTTAGTGGCACCAAGATTCGAAAATATTGTATTCAATATGAATTGGTTTGCATACCCAGTTTCCATAATATTCTGTATCAATTAAATTGATCACCAAAATTTTTAAATATACTATGAGCATCAAAAGTGAGTGCATACCTTCCAAATTTGTTTTTGAGCTTCAATAAAAAAAAAAATACCGATTGAAAAATATTTCTGATTGAGGAATATTAAACCTTTATTCGTTAAAAACAATATACTAAAAAATCAGTTCCATATATTCACTAACAAAGAATTTACAGAACAAAAAAAAAAACAAGAAGTCAATGAAATACGAGTCAAAAGTAAGTGCACACTTCATACAATAAAAATTCATATAATAATTTTAAGAAAAACTAGTATTTGGTTTGACCGCCCTATGCCTTTAAAACAGCTTTCAGTCTTCTAGGCATGGATTCTACTAATTTTCTGGTAAATTCTGCTGGTATATTATCCCATTCTTCCTTAAGAGCATTTTTCAAACTTTCCTTGCTTGTGATTAGATGTTGCCGAATTTCCCTGTCTGAATAATCCCATAAATGCTCAATGGAGTTGGGGTTTGGCGATTGGGGGGATGATCAAATACCTTGGGCGTTCTATAAAGCAACCATAACCTTACTAAATATAAAGTTTGCTTAGGATCGTTATCTTATTGGAAGATCCACGTCCTAGGCAATTCCAATTTCGCAACACTGTCAGCCATATTTCGCTGCAAAATATTGAGAAAGCCTTGCTTATCTATTGTACTATCAATGAATTCAAGGTTTTCAACTCCCGATGCTGCTATACACCACCAAACCATAACAGATCCTCCGCCATGCTTCACTGTGCCGGAAACATTTTTTTCATGGGACTCAGTATTTTTACTTAGCCAAAGTTTTTTATTTGTATGCCCGCCAAATATTTCAAATTTACTCTCATCAGAGAATAAAACGTTTTTCCAAAAATTATAAGTACAGTTTTTATATTTTTTAGCATAATTTTTGCGTTTTTTCTTATTCGCTTTAGAAATAAACGGCTTCCTTCATTGTGCTCTGCTGCCATGTAACCCATGTTCATTCAATATTCTTCGAACGGTGGAGGCTGAAACGGATTGATTGTGTATCGCGGAATAATTCTCAACTATTTTTGCTGCACTTGAACGGGGATTACCCTTAACTTCTTTCACTATATTTCTTATTTCTTTTCGATTTAATTTCCCTGGCCGTCCAGATCTTTTAAAATTATCCAATATTTTGAATTTATTGTATTTGTCAATAATTTTTTTAACTGCACTGTGTGGTCTTTTTACTATTTTTCCAATTTCCCGTAAACTTGTACCTTCACAATGCAAATTCACTATAATTTTCCGTGTTTCATTCCTCATTTTCACATCTTTCTTCTAGCACGTTTTAAATCAAACTAACTCCTTCAAAAGTGACTTTACCAAGAATTTTTGCGATTGCTGTTTCCTAGAAATTAAATTGAAGTTGTATTCCGTTATAGTAAAAGATCCGTGACTTTGTATACAGCTAGAATCTAGCAACGCTTGAACACTTGTGCACTTACTTTTGATTCATCTTTCATTGACTTTTTGTTTTTGTTCCTCTGTAAGTTTTTGTTATTTAATATATGGAATTGATTTTTTTGTATATAGTTTTTAACAAATAAAGGTTTGATATTACTCAATCAGAAATATTTTTCAATCGATAATTTTTTTTATTGAAGCACAAAAACAAATTTGAAAGGTGTACACTTACTTTTGCCGACGCTCACAGCAGTTACTGCTGTCCTTAAATATTCGCAGTCCATGAGATGTGATTAATTGCGAATATAAAAATGGGGAAGAATTGCTGTTTCTCGAATTGCGTATTTGATTATTCGTGGACAAGAGATTTAAAAACAAAACTAAAACGTTTCAAAGGTTGTGGAAATATGAAATCCAAGTAACACAATAATGTTACTTATTAGTTTGCGTCTAAAACATCTAAATCATTTTCTAAAAAAAACTACCGAGAGCTCTTTTTGTCTTAGTTTGAACATTTATTTATTTTTAAAAGTAAGAATGCCAAAATTGTAAAATTTCGCGGACAAATTCAAGTGTAAAACAAGTTGTGTGCGAAAGAAAGCGGTGTTTATAGTCGAGAATCTTCTTAACCTTAGAATGGTACCCATCAGTGGCGAGGGGTGAAATATCGATGGAGAGAAGCCGAATAATTATCCCTCGTTTTATATATACTAGTGATGTTTGGCATGGTGATGTTTGTCGCAGTTACTAGTTTCTATTTAATTCTCATCACACTTTCAGACAGTATAAAAAATCGTTATTCAAAAAAGCACTAAGCACATGTATATCAACAAATTAGTAAACCATCTGTTTTAATGTAAATCATGTTTGTAAAAAAGAAGCATTGAAAAAGGTCTTTCTGAGCCTGCAGAACGCTGATTGGAAAAAATAGAAAGCAGCTATTTTTCATCCATTTTAATTTATAAGTATTTTGGAAATAAAGCGGATGAAATGAAAAAGTCGTGAAAATACACTTGCCAGAAAAAGTATCCGTACATGCAAGACACCAAAGTTGTTGTTGTATTAAAAAGGAGATGTCCACTTAATTTGACTGTTTTCTTTTATAATAGCATAAAATCGACATTTTTTCATAATTACCAGTATGTTTCATAATAGTTACTATTTAAAAACACTTGAAACTCAATCAAAATCAATATATGGCAGCACGTTTGACCAGAAAAAGTATCCGTACAGAGCAAAACGGGGATTCCCCGTGCTATGCAGTGACATGTGCAGATGCATATGTATGTATTTAGATCCGATAATAGTTCTACTTTGATTTGTGATAGGTTTAGAAGTGAATGAAGTTATTTTAAAGTTTTTATGCACTAGAATACATGATGGTGCCCAAAATTAAGGAAATCAGTGCTGATGAAAGGAAAATTATGCTGAAACTTAAGAGTCAAGGCAAAACTTTCCCCGAAATTGGTCAGATAATAGGCAGAACTCACTCTTCTGTCCAGTATGTGGTGAAAACATTTGATACAACTGGTTCGATTGTGTCAAAGTCTCGTTGTGGTCGACCCTCCATACTGACTGAACGCGAAAAAAGAACCGTTTTGCAGTCAGTTAAAAAGAATCCTCGAGTAACTGCTTCTCAAATCAGTAGAAATATAGAAAACTCTTTTGGCAAGGTTCTCCACGAGGATACCATACGAAGAATACTGAAGAAAAATGGATATCGCTCTCGTATAGCACGTAAGAAACCATACATTTCGGAAGTGAACAGGAAGAAACGTGTGGATTTCGCAAATGTATTTATAAACAAGTCCTAATAAACATGTCCTGTTCTTCGACGAAAGCAAATTTGACATATTTGGCATTAAAGACAGAAAGTTAGTGTGGCGGAAGAGCAGTAATGCCCTCGAAAAAGGAAATCTGATACCTACTGTCAAACATGGTGGAGGTGGTGTTATGCTCTGGGGGTGTATGGCGGCAGAAGGAGTTGACCAAATTGTGTTTATCGAATCAACTATGGATAAATACGCTTACCTTAATATTTTGAAGGCGAATATGAAGCAAAGCGTTCAGCAGTTGGGACTTGGTGACGATTTCTGGTTCCAGCAGGATAATGATACCAAGCACACAGCACACAATGTGAAGCTTTTGTTGCTCTACAACACAAATCATCAGTTGCGTACGCCACCCCAATCCCCAGACCTTAATCCCATTGAACATTTGTGGGATTTATTGGAGCGCAGGATCCGTCAGCACCGCATAACTTCAAAGGAAATGCTGAAAAATGTCATCGTCGATGAATGGGACAAAACTACCAGGCAGGATACAGCCAAATTGGTCTACTCCATGCCACATCGATTGAGGGAGGTCCTCAAGCGAAAAGGCTATCCGACAAGTTATTAAGCCCTGATATATAATAAAAATATTTGAATATTTTAAATTCGTATTGTCATGTACGGATACTTTTTCTGGTTCGTTTAAGTGAAATTTTTTGTTTTTGTTTTGTAAAATCTAGTTTTTAAAGGAATACCAAATAAAAAATTTATAGATAAGGTAGTTTGATTACTGAATAAATTTTATTGCTTAAATATTAAAATGTAGCAGTTCTTTTTACCACGAATTTCCTAATATGTTGCTTTATTTTGATCGTGTACGGATACTTTTTCTGGCAAGTGTATGTCAACGCTTAACATGAGGATGTATAGACAATTCTTCATTTACTATACTTTCAAACTGTTTCGCGACTTTTACAATTTACAATTACACTATTTTTGAGTGTTAACGTGCATATATATTTTAGGCATACATATCAAGGTTCAGATTTCCCACGACAAATAGTTTTATTTACTTTTCTTTTATTTGCTGATTCCTGCTTTTTCCTGCTAATTAGAAAGATGAAAAATAGTTTTAGGCAGAAGATGTATCATAAAAGAGTTTGATGCAAGACAGGAATTCGGCGGTCTTTAATTCAAAATTCTTAGCTCCATTTTTGTAGTTTTCAGGAAATTCGCATTTTCATTTTATCGATTTGGCATGATGTAATAAAAGCTTTGCACTTTCAAAAAAATGACTTCGCCGGTTAGAAAGCTTTTGTTCTTGCCATAAGTGCAGAGAATTTCAAGAAATGTTTGATATTTCGTGAATAGAGGCACTTAATACGTTTTTGCTTGGGACAACGTCCGAAGACGAAAACGAAGTTGCTAACGAAAATTATTATTTACCAAAAATTTGAAACAAATTCACTTGAAACAACATTTTCATTAAAACAAATTGCATTGTAAACTATGATAGTCCTTGACCTAAATCAATCAGAATATACTTAAAACCTTAAATCCCTCACAGCATGAATTGTTGCAGTCTCTTTTTTCTTTCAGTTAAATTTTCTTATGGCAAGCTCTGGCTAAAACTGATATTCTAGCTCACGGGAATGAATTTTTTAATCACTACACGCAAATATTAGCGGACCTTGCATGAAAATGTTTGAACTTAGTTGATTTACAGTTCTGCAAGCATGAGATTTTCCTTTTTGGCGTAGAAAAAATGAGCTAAGATTATTAAACTAAGGAAAAGTGCTACATTCTGGAGATGTGACAATAATGTTGGCCGATTTGTTTATAAACATGCTTCAGAAACAAACTGTTGGAAGGTTACAAAGACAGAGCGCAATGCTCTCTATTACATCATGAAATTAACCCAAAAACTGCATTCTGGTGCTTATGACTTTTTTCTTATTACGGCAAAATTCATTTCTAAAAAATAGAACTAAAAATTTTTATCTGCGATCTCAAATACATAATCTTCACATTCTGTTTTTTATGTGAGCGTAAAGTAACGTTCACATAAAAATAGCACAACGGCAATATTGAATGAACCGATCGAAATTTTCTTCCATTCTCGAACCATTCATAAGCCGATCCATCACGGCTTATTTTTCATCTCTTAAAGCGAAACAATGATAGCATTTCAGCAAGGAACGAAAAGAGACAGACACAAGGCAACACGCATATGATCAAAACCTCTAGTGGCTCGCAAATAAGAATTTGCAAGCCGGATAATTTCGGCTTATGCATGGGAATTTTCACGTTATCGTATTATACAGAAGATAGTATGATCTTCAGTCATTTGAAATTTAATGTACATGTTTAATGTATTATAGGAAACACATATTGGCCCAAGCCAGACCAACAAAGCCTATGGCCAATATGTGTACACCATCTTGGTTTGAGATGGCTACAATTGGTCAATATTGGCCCGCATTCCGATCTGAGTGGAATTTGGACACCCACATGCACCAACCAAACGGATTTGACAGGCTGAATAGACAACTGAAGCTCAACAGCTCTGACCATGGTGTGGACAGCAGCATCTGTTCTCGAATTGGCCTGTGGTGGCCCAACCCGAGATGCTCTAGCTTGGGCCAATATGTATTTGAAAATGTTTTGAAAAATCTCAAATTGGTCTAGATATTCGAAAGGGAAGCCAGAAGGAATCGGGTTGTATGGACGCTTCGCCACTGGTACCCATGAGTAATTTTTACTCACATGCGGTATATATTTCGTCGCGCATTAGCCAGTTGGCCACTCTGACTGCTATGAGGCTAGAAGCTATATCATCTTTTTATGTTTACTGATAAAATAAAAAATGTACATAATACTATTGTTGCCTTCTAAAAACATGTAGGTACTAGAGCACTGCACGAGTAAGTAAAAAGTAATCGGATAAATAATCGCCGAGTACACGACTGAACGATGCGAGTACATACTCGGCATCGTTTCGCCAATGCATCGCCGATTATATTTCCTTTACGATTACGAGTAATATTCGCCAGAACCGCATCGTAGCATCGTGCAGTGTTGCGAGTAGGAATCGTGAATAGTCGTCGAGCTTTTTTGGTAAGTCGGAACAGGACTTTTAGGTATCGAAATCAACAGTACATATGTAATTGAAAGAAAAAATGCTCAATATCATAAATGAAATAAAACCAATAAACTTATTTTTTTTTGGACAGATTTGTAGTTTTTCTTTTTCGGTATTTTCATTTTATGAGGGATAGTTGAGAGTTTCTATTCCGCAGGAAAGGGTTAACAAAAAAACCAAATAAACAGTGGAAGACAAGTTATATATAATCTTTACTTATGTTTGAAATATCAAAGACCATTTCTTTTAATTCAAGACTGTACACCTTTCTTTTTATAAGCATTATTTTGTGTAGAATAGACTGCATAGTGCATACTAGAAAATATTTTTTTTGTTATATTCTGTTTTAATCTAATAAAGTGAATTTTCTGTTTATGTCTAAAGTTCCATTTTTCACCTTCCTATGGATGTCTCGTATAATGTTATACATTCCTTAAGCATAAGCAAAATCTCGGCGATGCCGATGCCAAATACGATTACACTCGCCGATGCCGATTACTTTTGTACTCGCCGATGCCGATGCCGATGCGGAACGATGCGAGTACTGAATTGCATGGCGAGTACGAGTACACACGAGGTAATCGTGTTAATCGTGTGATGAGTATTCGTACTCGTAATCGTACGATGCTGTACGTACTCGTGCAGTGCTCTAGTAGGTACCTAAAATCATCCAAAAATTTACTGTACCATTCTAGGGTTAAGATAAATGAATCTATAATGAAAGATCAATAACAGATAGTGAAACAGTTGGTGCTCCGGTGTATCTTAATTTTGACTAATGTTCGAAGAACATTAATATGTTCGAAGAACATTAGTATTAAAATCGATTTGGCCAAAAGTTCATATTTCTCTTTCTTTCTCTCTATACATATAAATATACACTGGCGAGCAACTGGTTAAATACACTCTAATATTTTGAGTTGCCTAGAAGCCGGGGAGGTATAACAAAACAAATCGATAATGGCTTTGTTGCCTATGGAAATCCCAATTATAAAATGCAATTTCTACAATAATCACACAGACGATCGTTTACCTGGATGCATTTATCTAAGATAGTGCAAATAAAACCGGAGCAACTGTTTAGATACATTGCAGAAAAACGTAAAATTTCGTGGAATTTCGCACAGTAAACCAATTAAATTAAATACATGTGTATTGCAACAATTTATGTTATTAATCAATAATATGTTGCTTTACCATTATCCCCAATGACTTGAAATATTCTATTTTTTATAGATTCATACAAATTTTTATAAATACGTGGAGGAATATTATCTCAAGCTTCTTTTATTGCTTCTTCTAGCATTTCTCATATTGCTTGCCATTATCGTAAATGGACAACCATCCCGAGAGATTTTCTATGGTGTTGAGGTCAGGCGAAAATGATGGCCAATCCAAAACTGTGATGTCTTCCGCCTCAAACCAATCTTTAACACAACGAGCAGTATGAATGGGCGCCAGATCTTGTTAAAAAAAATCCAATCCATTCTTTCTAAGATTTCACCGAAGTCGGTGCGGCTACGTACGTTTCTGCGGTCTGTCTTCCTCTTAAAATTCTGATCTCCACAGGCCCACATGGCTTCCCATATCATAATTGAGGCCGTTTTGCTGTGGTGGTGAGATAAATATTTCCTCTCATTCTGAATGTCATGGAAATAATATGAGAAGCCATCAGGACCATCCAAACAGAATATTTATTCATCGAAAAAGATTACTTTCTTCCACTCTTCACCCCAGCTGATGTGGTTTAGAGCAAACTGCAACCGTGCTTACTGATGTCTTCGCGTTAACGCTGGTTTTTTGGGCTTGTTGGGCTTTCTTTTATTACCCTTCGTACCGTCCAGACACTTGCAGAAGTTCCTGTTTGTTCACCAATTCTCCGTGCATTTACCGTAGAGTTTGACGCTACCCTGAAAATTTGGCACCGTTCTCTATCAGTGATCGCCGTTTTGATCCCTTCTTGGCAATTTTCGCCGTAGTTTTCCGGGTCCCGGAGAAAACGGCTTACTGCGTTGGCGCTACGACCGAGTTTTTCTGCTTTTTTCCTTCCGGAATATCCTTCCTCCTTTAAGGTTTTTATTTTTCCCATATATATATATATATATATATATATATATATATATATATATATATATATATATATATATATATATATATATATATATATATATATATATATATATATATATATATACATATATATATATATATATATATATATATATATATATATATATATATATATATATATATATATATATATATATATCATCAAAAAAAAATCAGTGACTATTTTTCGGGTACGGGCCATCTGATTAAGATGAAATTTTGGATACATTGATGTATATGTACAATAGGCCGAGGTCTCACCAAATGTGAATCATATTTAATCCTTTTGCGGCGGCGGCGACCATTTTACAGACATTTTAGATATGCCTATTATTCGATCAAAAAATAGTTTTCAAAAAAACTAAGTTTTCATGATGAATTCCGAACGTGTTTTTAATAAAGATTTGAAAAGGTTTTGAAATTTTTAACCCTGTGTGCGCTAGGTACCTAAACTGAGTTCGAGAAAATTTGAAATTTTTGGAATTTCGATAACTTTTGACAGAGCTATTGAATCATTATGAAACTTACAAATCATATTGATGTTACTAAGTTGTATGCTTATATAGTTTTGTATGAATGCTCTGCCAACCCTGTAGCTACGACAGGCACTGAAAATGAAAACCTTCAAACCATCAACTCTCCTGAAAAAAAGCAACTCATACACAAATCGAATGCTTTATCTGCACAGTCAAAGTAAAACTTTTGAAACTGCATATCGGACAAGTACGGTAACCGTTCCCCAATTTATCTATATTTTAAGCATCAAAAACTTCTGTTCACGGGAACTCACGACCAGATCATTAGATACAGTTGAAATTTACAGAATGTCTTGGCCTTAGGTAGGACCAGGTCTGATAGAAGCGATTTTCAAATGTGAGCAATTCTGTGCCATTGGCGCCATTTTGGAAAATCACTAAGAAATACTGCTTTTGACCCTATAAATTCTGAGCCAGCCACCAGATTGTGACGAAATTAACACTCTAACCTACGTTTGTAAGAAATTTGGTTGAAAAATTAGCTTGGAGCTGCCAGCTATGATAATTTTGGTGTTTTAAATTTTGAATTTCACTCAGGAATATAAAGCTTTTTACCATATAGCTTCCAGGGAAGTCACGGAATCATAACGAAATTCATATGGCAATTTAAATTTATTGTGGGCAATATTCAGTAAAAATCTAGTTGGGAAAAAAATAATAGGGTTGCCAGCTACGGTTGTTTTTGTATTTTGTTTTTTGGCATATCTTTAGTAAGCGACTTTATCATAAAATTGATTTTGTTGCGATAATAAACAACATATATTCTAGAAAATTTGAAGTTTTTTTCGAGTGGTAGCCCTGAATTTCTTTGTATCCCTATAATTTCCAATACAGTCATCGGATCAATACGAAATTCGCAGAGTAGGTTGACTTCAACGTGAGGCAGATGTGACATATTTTTGGCTTTGGTGCTAGCAAAGGGTTGCCAGCACGAGACGTATTTGTGCTTACATTAAGTATTCACATCGCGAACATTTGCAATGAAAATAAGTAAACAATGCTAACATTTTTTAAGATCTGGACATTTGTCGGATGGCAGCTTCAAACATCTTTCCATCATTGTAACTTTCGATGAAGTCATCGAAATCAAATTGGCTTAGGGTCTATTATTACTTAGGGTGTATTAGTGTTAAGTAGGAGAAGTAGCTAGTAGTAGAATATACACTACTGTTCTTCGGACTATCGGTTCTATCGGTTCAGAGGCGTTAGGGTTTTTTTCTATCTAAATCCTTTGAAAAATAGAAAATACCTTAAACGTTTGTTAAGGATTTTCTTGCAGAAAATCACTCTAGGCATGATTTTCTCCGTATAGGAATTATGCCGGTGATGCTGTGAATTCTTCACGGATTAGAGATCGTAGTCCAAGAAGAATTATGGGTAGAGTTCTAGTCCAAGACGCATCGTTCTGAGCCATGATAGCCGATTTAAAAGTACGATGCCATCTTTCTAAGAAACCGTTGACCTCAGGGTGGTACGCTATGGTACGATTGCGTTCGAAGCCCAAGAGTCGACCAAGCTCAGTATGGAGCGCTGACTCGAATTGTCTGCCCTGGTCGATGACAATGTACTGGGGAACTCCAAATCTAGCAATTCAGGTGCTTAGTGAAGCAGTAGTACAGTCATTGGCAGTAATGCTGGCTAAAGGAATTGTTTCAGGCCAACGTGTGAAACGGTCGATTATGGTGAGATAATAAGTGTATCCCTACGAATGTGTTAGGGGACCAACTATGTCGATGTGAATGACCTTAAAACGTTCGGAGACCGTAGGAAAGGTCGATACAGGTATGCTCACATGTCTGGTTATCTTGCATTTTTGACAAAATAGACATTTTCGAGCCCAAGTGGCAATGTCCTTGTTCATCGAAGGCCCGAAGAATTTGGTTGAAATGTGCGTTCGTGTAGCACGAATACCAGGGTGAGCGATATTGTGTTCTGAGTTGAACACCTGTTTCCTGAACGTATGAGGGTTATAAGGTCGTATGGTTGGGCCAGATACTTAACGAAAAATGTTGACGTTGGTGCCAAATGTTGGTTGTGTCTTTAAAACAAATTTAGAGTCATTTAGAATCTTCTGAATCTCTAAGTCCGACGCTTGGGACGAGGCAATTACGGCAAAGTCGAGAGTACGGGGAAGAATGATTTCTTTTAGACGAGAGAGTGCGTCAGCAACAACGTTGTTGCAGCCAGAGACATGCTGAATGTCAGAAGTGAACTCACTTATGTAACTTAGATGCCTAAGTTGACGTGGTGTGACCTTTTCTGGCTTTTGTTTGAAAGCAAAAGTCAGTGGTTTGTGGTCGGTGTATAGTGTAAACCTTTGGGCTTCCAAAAAGTATCGGAAGTAACGATTGACCTGATAAGCCGATAAGAGTTCGCGGTCATATGCACTATACTTTCTTTGTGCGTCGGTTAATTTGGCCGAGTAACAACCAAGGGGTTGCCAAGAGCCTTGACATTTTTGCTGCAGAGCAGTTCCGATGGCGGAATCAGAAGCGTCTACGAATAGACCAAGCTCGGCTTTTTTGACCGCCGCGAGCTTATCTGGTGCAAGTCGACGTGGTCTCGACACTATTGGAAGGCCTGCGGTCAAAATGTGGTTTGTCAGCTTGTGTTTACAGGGTTGTGAGAACCCTGTGTTGACCGTGATGGCACGGTGTTTGTTGAGAAGGGCATGTATCCGTGAATCAGAGGTTTGCTCAAACAAAACACTAAGTTTTGGACCTTTGTACGAAGTGTATGTGCCTTTCGATGAAAGTGAAGTAAGAGGATCCACAAAGATAGCATTTGCCAAGTCGACGACTAGCCCATAGTGGCAGAGGAAGTCTTTGCCTAAAATTGGTCTAGAGACATCGGCGATGATGAAATCTCATGAAAACTCACGACGGACTCCTAGTTCTAGTTTGATCACCTTTCGTCCATAGGTGTTGATGGTTGACTGGTTTGCCGCGGCAAGTCGTAGACCAGAAGGTGGATGTTTTTCGGTTGCAAGTGAACCAGCCTTGTAGCCGCATGGAGAGACGCATTTAATAGCGTTTGGGCCATATTTGTTGTGATACCAACAAACACCAGTTCCTCGTGACTGGCTTCGACGACGCGGCTGCGAGCAAGATCTACCATGGGACCTCGAACGCGATCGTAGTTGTTGATGAACGAGTTTTGTTAGAGCAGCGACCTGTTTTGTTAAAGCGACCATCTCTGACTGCTGGGGAAACGGCGACTGAGTTCAGTTGTGGCTGGACAAAAACTTCAGCTATTTTGCCTGCCGTTTCCGCCAACTTGATCATGCTGGCTTCCGGAGAGCAGGCTAAAATAGCCTGAGTCTGCTCCGGAAGCCGTTGCAGCCAGAGGGTCCTTAATCGGTCGTCTCCAACGGCGGAGCTTCCCAAATGCTTTAATCTCTTCGCCTCTTCGCCTCTACCTCCTCAGTCCAGGAATAGTGTAAAACCTTCTATCTCTCTACGAAATTCCCTTATTGGCTGACCAAGCTGATGCCTCGGTTTTCAATCCAAATATCAAATTTCATCAGCTGAATCTCGCCGATCAACCCGGACTTTCCGAGTGTCTGCAACCCATAAGGCTGCATGGACCGAGTTATCTGAATACCATGTCTCTGGATTCCTCCTTTGACATGGTTCGATCGGAAAATGTTATCCTGAGATGATGTCACTGAAATTTTTGCTGAGTCTAATAATTATTTTCTTCGAATATCAATAAAAATAATGCTTAAAATATATTTATTTGCTTCGATAAATCAATGGTAATACACGATATCGAAAACTTTTCAATGGGGTAACATCACTGAAGTTCGATAAATGCAACCATTGCAATCAATCAATGCAATCAATCACAGCAACACTAAACTAATCAACACATTTAAGGCCGGGCGTTCACGTTTCAATTACACACAAGAGAAAAACTTTAGAAAAGCTCAAAATTCAGACTCTAGTGTTGAGTGTATCGTTTGCGGCTAAATGCAAATTTATTCAAGACTACAGTTTGTTCGAATAACTTGGGAAGAATAAAATCGATGCTATCCACGGTATCGTGCTGTTCGAACATTTTGCCGAGTACATGAAACAAATTCGTTCAAAACGTACACCAACACTTTTCGTGTTAACTAGTGTGCGAAAGCTCTGCGAATTTTTTTTCTGTAAAAATTGTAATCGCGCGGATTAATGAAAGCTCGCGTTATTGTGAGGTATGCCAAGGCGGAGAAAATTAGTAAGATATCGTTGAAATCTTGGCTAGCCGGCCAACTGCACGAGCTCGCAAGATTAGTGCTAGCGAACTTAGTCCGCTCCAAAGTCGAAGTTGAAGGCGCTCGTTCGACTAGTCGCCTGTTGGGTGTCGCTGTTACGACGGAATCGCTCCAACGTCTTGACGAACAAGTTACAGTCCATCGTCTTCTAATCAGTGGTGTTATTGATAGTGTGTGCAATCGAACGATAACGAAAAGTATGTGATTCCCTTTAGATTCATCCACTGAATCACTTCTAACCACTTTGCCCTTTCGTTTCGTAAAATCACTTTGAGAACGGATATCGCGTCATAAGAACGTAAATAGCTGTGGTGGTTTCATTCGGTCGATTGCGTGCGTGCAAAATCAACATATCGTAAAAAAAATGTAAAAATCATTTGCTTACCTCATAAAATGAATAAGCAAACCGAATTATAAAATATTTTTTTTCCCTTGCAATTCTTTGCCTCGATTCGATCGTTTGTTCGGCGTAATGAGAAAAGAGCATTGTGTGTGAGAAATTGTCGTGCGATTGCAATCAAGTTTTTGTTATTCATTCATTGCACAGTGTGCTCGCATCGCATCATCATCATTACGCTAAAAATAGCTATGAAAATCGAAAAATTTCGAGTGTGAAATAGGAAAAAATCGTAGGCAATAATAAAAATCCACATGCATGCCTATTTCTTTTCCTCGAAAATGTTCCCATACAGTGCGTTTATGTTTGCATTCTAGATACATACATTCATTCGTAATGATGACATCTACTCCCGTCGACAAGTTATTTCGTGAATTTTTCAAAGTTGTTCAGTGGCTCGGAAAGCGGTAATAAGCAAGATAAAATGAAGAAAAGAGTTTTATCTATTTTTAACAAACAATACAGTGACAATATCTAGAACTTGTGCGTCATTCAATAATCGTTAATGTAGCACTGTAGTGTTTTGGTTCAGTTGAAACCGCTTTTAAAGTCAAGAAATATGAAAAATGATCAAAAATCTTGTATCTGATATCTCCGGTTGTTGTTACTGTGGCGCCAATTATATTGTTAGTTCTTGCTATTGATAAAATTCCGTGTGCATTGTTGTGCAAATTAAGTCATTATGCAATGTGAACTGGTGCAGTAGTGCATTGCACTTTCGCGAGACCAATGTCCGTTTTCAATTTAAATGGAGTTCGATGAATGTGCTGCTGTGCAGGGGTAGGTGTTTACAGTAAACGGCTTTGACCTTTGAACAAACCGAGCCGATTCGTGCCTGGATTAGTAGCTCATATCGACATACATACCTCTCTTTATTCATCAGAGTCGGACGAGATAATTGTGTATTGTATGTAAATTTGATTTAACTGTAACGTTTTATTAACCATTTACGGACACTTGAGTTCCGGCAAGTGTGAATGATAGTTGCACAGTGCTTCGCCGAGCTGTGAATTGACGGATGAAAGGCTTTCTCGTTGCATTGTTTGGCGAATTTTATGGGCGCGTTTCATGTGGTATAATGATTATTACGAGGAGAGATGTGGTAATGGTATCTAACTATGTTAATGTTGGGAGAAATGTTGCAAGATGTGTATACATTTAGTAAAAGGTTACCTGGTAATCTATCCAATCATACTCACTTAGATCAGCTTTTATTTCCCTAGTTCTCTGTGGAACATTTCTACGATAATAGTTCCATCTTCATTTACGCTAGAAAGCACGTTTTAAACCTTTCCACCTTCAAGTTGGACTCATAATTAGATCAACTGACCATTAAAGCACAGTGTAACTGTACATGAATAAGCAAATGCTGAAGAAAGCTCTTCTGAACATATACTTAATTAAAAATACGTACCTACGTAAGTCAGGATGTGCTTAGAATTTTCTAAGAAACTGTTTCTGATCGATTTTTCATTAAATATTGAAAATCATTTTCTATGAAAGAGCAACATTTTACTCATGGACTATACCTCTACTCGAGATTACGTGTATTTCTAACCATAGGCATATATTTATGTAATTTAATAAGTACTCGATACTCTCGTATTTTAATGATGTTTACTGATTTTCGAAGAAAATTATGTAGTATTATAATCGTTTCGCCGAAAATTCAATTTTATATATATATATATATATATATATATATATATATATATATATATATATATATATATATATATATATATATATATATATATATATATATATATATATATATATATATATATATATATATATATATATATATATATATATATATATATATATATATATATATATATATATATATATATGTAAGCAAAAAGTTGAAGGGAGATAATCTCTGGAGCGGCCGGTCCGATTGAGCTGAAGTTTTCAGAGAACGTAGATGTATATGAGGCATGCACTAGGCCTAATTAAAATTACGATATCTTTAACCCTTTGACGGCGTCAGGTATTTAAATGAATTTGCAGGTACTTCTATATTTCAATGCATAGTATATTTTTCTTAAAAACAAGCAATGGAAACAAAAATTTAGGATTTTACGCTTTTGCATGATAAAAATTTAGGAACTTTGAGCCCTATGTTGGCGCTAAGTGCCTAAAAGTAGGCAAGGATTTTTTTTTCAAATTTCGTTTTGTCATAACTTTTGACAGAAACATATCATCGTGAAATTTGCAGAGCGTATTGATGTTAACTAAAACTATGCACACAAGCTTGTGTGGGCAACCCTGTAGCTACGGCAAGTACGTAAAAAAAATGCCTTCAAATCATCGACCCTCCTGAAATTTGTTTTGATTTTTGACGAAAAATTCAAATTAATGATAAATCTTAATCTTTGTTCACCATGTCGATGAAAAATTTTCAAAATTCCGATTTGCACAAGAACGGCAACCCATCACCAAATTACCTCAATTTTCAACACTCGAAACTTCTGTTCACGAGAACTGTATCGATAATCAGATCATTATGAAATTTACAGGTTATGTTGATATTAACTAGGACCAAGTTTGATAGAAGTGATTTTTAAATGTGGGTTACCCTGTGGCAGTGGTGGCATCTTGAAAAATCACTACGAAACAAATTGCTTTTTGTCCTATAACTTCCGATTAAGCCAACAACATTTCAAGAAATTCACACAGCACTTGAATATTAACGATCCTGCAATGAGATTAACAACAAATATTGAGGTTTCGTAATTTTGAAAAAAAAATTGCGGCTGGTAACTACTTTGGTGACTACTTTCTCAAGTCGCGAAAGTATTAGCCGTTCTAATAACTTTCCGATCGAGAATAAGAGGCTGAGTGTTGTCCAGTTTTGCGGAAAAGTGAGGTCTTTGTGTAGTTTTGGGACCACCATAGTTGTTGCATTTTTCCAGGGGTTCGGAAAATAACTTGTTCGGAATATCGCATTGGCAATGTCCGTTATCTCTTGGACTTTGTTGTCTGTTAGGTGTCTGAGACAGGTATTTGTTACCGTGTCTAGTCCTGGTGATTTGACCTCCTGATGATTAGAAGAAATCGCAATTGAAATCAGTTTAGGTTAGGATTGATAATTTTTATGATATCCACTCCTTAGAGCGCACTCATTATTGACTTGGTTTTTCGTAGTATAGTTCAGGTTATTGTGTTCTTAATAGCTAAAGACAATTCCATTAGGTGTATTTTTAGTACTCATTTTGTTTAAATCAAAAATTTTTTTTTTTTTTTTTTTTTTTTTTTTTAAACCAGGGACTGGATAGGAATGAAAACGGACAAGACAGACTGACAAAGAAAATTTCAAAATAGAATCCTACATAATCTCTTCTGAAAGTAATTTTATTCAGTTCTTGTGTCTGCGCAGCTCAATTCTGAGCAAAAAAAAACTTTAGCGCAAGAAGACGATCAATAAAAAGCAAGAGAACTAAAACATGTGCATATAAAAATCCATAACTAATCTTTTGTTAGATTTCTGCTAGAATTATTTATTGATCGATGTTTTCCTGGATATGAGCATTCATACAAAAAAGCGTCTATAGATGATAATGTGATATGAGAAGTGGCACAAATATGCACAAAATTCAACAAATCCTAGCGAGCTGTCAAATATTTTATCAATTTTTATTGCTATCTATTAAAATTTAACTCAAGATACACCATGCAAGCCTGAACCAAACGCACATCGAATAAAATTTATATTGAATAGATATTAAATACCATTAAATATTCAATATGAAAAATTTATTTGAATTTTGCTTATTGTGTGAAACGCTAGTAGAATACAAGTTTTTTGTAAAGTTACTAAAATTTTGATTCAAAAAATACCCAACTGCATTCCACAACTAACCTAAATAAATATTTCAAGCACGCATAGAGTTACTTAAATAGAAAATATAGAATGTTGTTGTATAATACTATTATCAAATTTTTAATCATTGCATAGTACACGTTATCATGGACGGTTTATTTCGATTCAAGCCAACCTAATAAATATCAAATCGAAAGCAGTTAGATATAGCTTGATGTCCGCAAAAAGCGATAATAAGACAATAAGAGTCTAAATAAAATATTTTCTCATTTCGGTCAATAATTGGTTTCGACGGTTATCACATATGCACGCACGTACAACACAGCTATCCATATATCAGGTGGTTAATAGAACTTATGGTCGTTATCAAGTAGCGGTCGTGAACAAAAAATACGAACATATTGATTTTTTTATTTAATCAAAAGTCGAATCAAGCCTAGCTAGAGCCAAAAATATATGATGTTTGTGTTAGTTAACCGTATAATAAATTTAAAACAGCTAAGTGATGCATGCAACGATAAGCTAGACATTTCGATAGCATTTAATCAATTTGCTGCCATTCGCTTGCTTGACAAAAAAAATATACAAAAAAAAAAACAGAAATCAAAATGGATTTCAGCAAGTATACTAGAAATTAAACGTATTTTGTCTCTTCTCTTTAAAAGTTAATGTATTCTTTAAAGCTAGAACAAAAAAAAAGTCTAGCGCATCAGAACCGCTAGAAAACTAATTTTCGAAGAAATCATCTTTGAGTGACTTAAAAATGTGTGAAGACGTAATACACTTCTTTGTAGTATCATATCAACCATTGGTTACTCAAATCACAAATGATGAAAATGTTCAGTGCTGGCAACATTGGTCCAACACAGCATAACATAACATACTTGTGCTTAATCAACCTATGCTTTGAATTTTGTTTTCATCCAAGGATATTATCGAAAATTTCAGTGATTAAACTATGTTTGAGGTTGCCATCCGAAAAATTTCCAAAACTCGGAAAATTTAAATATCGGTTGCTTATTTTATTGTAAATGCTTTGCTTATGAATACAAAATGGAAGCATCTGTAAGTGCAATATTTACGAAATTGTTTGGTGCTGGCAATCATGCGAGTTAAATCCACCCTGTGAATATTCTTTCAATTGAATGGCTGCGCTAGAAGTTATAGGAGTTAATAAAATTTTATGGGAACCATCTTCAAAACTTTTCGAATTTTCGAAACCTAAATATTTGTTGTTAACTGTCATTGCAGAACCATTCCCATTTGGAAATTTTATGGCAACATCGCTCGATAAATAAATGTCAATAAATTACGAAATTCATCATAGTTGGCAATGTTTTCATGATTTTTCAACGAAATTCCTACAGGACTAGAAATGCAGCAAGGTCCAGTTATCACATGAATTTCGTTTTGATTTCGATACTGCATCGGAAGTTGTAGGGAAAAAACATTTATTTTCCTAAGCAAATTTACAATACTTAGGAGACAAAAATTGCATACAATACTTAGGAGACAAAAATTGCCATAGCTGGCAACCCTATACTAATTTTTCAACTATGAAATCTACCTTAGAGTAAGGTTAACCTACTACGTGAATTTTGTTAAAATCTGGTGGCTGAATCGGAAGCTATAGGCCAAAAATCAGTTTTTTTTCTCGGCGATTTTTCAAAATCTCACCACTGCCACAGTATTGCCCGTATTTCAAAATCAGACCTGGTCCTAGCTAATTCCAACATGTCCTGTAAATTTCATATTGATCGCCTTACCCGGTCGTCAGTTCTCGTGAACAGAAGTTTTGAGTTCTGATTATAGAGGTAATTTGATCATGGGTTGCCATTCTTGTTTACCGCGGAATTTCGAAAAATTTTATTTGACCTGGTGGACAAAAGTCAAAATTTATCAATAATTTGAATTGATTTTCAAAAATCAAAAAACTTTTCAGGAGGGTCGATGATTTGAAGGATTTTTTTTCAGGAGCTTGCTGTAGCTACAGAGTTGCCCGCACAGTCTTGAAAGTCCATATGTGTTAAATTTTAGTTTACATCAATACGCTTTGTAAATTTCACGATGGTCCATTGTTTTTCTTAGAAGTTATGACAAATCGAAATTTGGAAAAAAATCTTTGCCTACTTTTAGGCACTCAGCGCCTACACAAGGCTCAAAATACTCAATTCTTTACCATAAACAAGCTTAAAACATAATAAGTTTTCATTCCCAATACTCTTTTTTAACAAAAATTTACATTGCTTGGAAATATAGGAGTACCTGAAAATTCACCAAAATGGCCACCGCCGCCAAAAGGTTAAATATATCTGAACTCTAGCAAGTCATGGACCTACCCACTATATACATCTATGTCCTCCGAAAATTTCAGCTCAATCGGATCCGCCACTCCAGAGATTATCTCCCTTAATCATTTTGGTGATATATATGTATATATATATATATGATGAATTTTCGGCGAAACGAGTTTAATACTAATTTTCTTCGAAAATTAGTAAAAAAAAAACAGAAATCAAAATGGATTTCAGCAAGTAGATTAGAAATTAAACATATTTTGTCCCTTCTCTTCCAAACTTAATATCTTCTTCAAAGCTCGAACAAAACATAACTTCACTTTCATTCAAACGAAACAGTCACCAACAAGTGAAAAGAAATAAATAGTTTCCAGTACACTACACCGTAATTATTATCATATTTGGCCAAAAGATATAAAAACCTGTCAGTCTTGTGGTTTTTCTCGGTAGTGAATTTCCACAAGTCGTCATGATTATTGTTCGACCACAGACGGACGTGGCAACGAGCTATTTCAAACAAAAAATCTTTTCGAAACACAGTATGCTATCAGTTATCCACCGTAAGGTATGTATGGGATGTACAGTATAGGACATACGAAACGAATCTTTATGTGTACATTTAATTACAACTTGCAATCTTGTAAATCATTTTAACAAATAGCGTTATCTTCGACGCGACAATTGCGGTACACATGCAACAAGATTCGTGCGATAAAATGCACTTTCATAAGACAGAAGAAAGTCAGTCCGTATTGTCGTTATTCATCATCACTCAGTCGGCGTATACTTGTCGACGAGTATCTAATGCAGTTGCATTTATTGATAAGATACATTCACTGGTTTCGATTCGATTAGCCATGAATATGAGGTTTTTTTCCATAGAATCTCTCATACGTGAATCTATGTATGTGCATAATATGTACATACATCGATATATTGCTGATAATTTCGTTTTTTGTTTTTGCTAGGGAGAAGTTCAGGGGAATGCCAAGATCATCAGAACGAACGATTGACTTCAAGTCGCCTGTAATAAGTTTAAAAAAAAAAAAAACTTGTTAGCGTGTCGTCAGTAAAGTTTTCAAATCGAAAAAGGCAATGTCCAACATTTTCTATCTGTCCTTGGCCGTGTGGAGTGCATTCAATAAGCTGTTGCCCTCCTCGTGCGGCGTGCTACACTGATCGCAATGCTACTATACTATAAACTTGTTTTCTAAAGTTGCATTAATTTTAAATAAAAACATGAGAAATCGAACGGATGAAATGTGTACTTTGCTACTGTGTCTAGTACAGGAATATAGTATTTATGTACTGATATGATACCTAGTCGCCAGTTGATGACATTCCATTGAAATGAATGTTTTGTTTTTTGGTTTTTGAGATGTGAAAAATATTTAAAGATTCAAGGCTGAGGGCTATAGCGGATTTGAAAAGTTTAATTTAGTAAGATTATAATTTCAAATAAACTGAATTGAATTTTAAGATTTCTCGCGTTTGAGCGAAACTGCAAACGTCGCAGGAATCTTCTTGAATCCTTCACGGAGCTGTGTTGCTGTAATGGAGCATACTGAGCTATAGTCCACGTAAAATCACTCTAACAGGTCTTTTAATTTTTTCCTGGACATTGAGGGTATCTTTAACCACATTAATCCTGAAACAATCGTGGAGGCACGATTGTGGCTGATTTTTGAACAGCTACTGAATTACGGCAAGGGGTCAAAGGGGCACACCTCAAGATGGAGTTCTGTCTCCCTTGCGGTGGAAAATTACGGTTAAAACTCTTCGGAGGAAACTAGACCGTGCCGACTGCAAAGTCGTTCGTTATGCAGACGACATAGCCATAGTGATGTCAGGAAAGTATTTATCTACGCTTTTGGAGAAGTTAAATTACTCTCTAGACATATTTTCACGTTGAAGTCGGGAGTGCGGCTTGAACATGAATCCCAGCAAAACGAAGCTAGTGTTATTTACAAGAAAGTTGGATTTAAAGTTACTATGAAACGAAAATGTAGCAGAAAGGATGCGGAAGGCATTCAGCGTATGTTAAGGCTGCAAAAGAGCCATAGGAATTTGTTGGGGTTTGCCGCCTCGCTTTGTGCCATGGCTTTATGCTGCTGTGGTTGAGACAATACTTCTATATAAGGCTGTCTACCGACTAATGCTTAAAAAAGTACAAAAGTAGGCCACACTTTTTGATGTCTTTTTTGTTGACGTGCTGCTTCCTTGGTTACCAACTAATTTACTAATCCCTAGTACCTTGCTGCTAGAGGTCTCAACATCCTTCTCTGTGAGAAAATTGAAGGCATCGGTGGAACTAGCCATCAGGCAAAAGTACCTAAAGGACGCTAAGAAGTCCTGAATTGAAGAGTCATCCTGTGCGACCGCAAGACAGTCTTGGGTACCTATGAACGCACTGCTTCATAGGACGGTACGCGCAACGGTTGAGCATTGCGTTCAACGATTTATGTCGAAGTTGTGACGCAGAGGATGGAGAGGAATCATGAAGTGCCAGTGACCGGTTCTGGCGAGGAGAACAATGGCTTCCTCTCCAAGTCCGACTGAGCTATCCATTGTTGACTTAAAGCGTTTTTTTTTAGTACAACAACAATGGGGTCAGTTTCATTGCATAGTCTCTACTTCCTAACAGCTGCAGGCCGCTTAGTCAAGAAATTAGTAGTTAGATTATCCTCTTCCCCCAAACGAAATAGGATAGGAAAGGAATCCCAAACCACACTCTCAACACATTTCATAAAAAAAACTTTTCAATGCCAAAAAGAGACCATAAATAAGATAAACGGAGAATAAAGATAATAAAATAGAAATAGTCGTTGGGAAGTTAGTAGAAAACATGGAAAAAACATGCAAAGAAGAAACTCTTTCATATTATAAAAAATGATTGAAGTATTTTTGAAAAAAAAAACAAAAGAAGAGAAACTGCTTCCCAGACAGCAACAAGGTCGTGATATGAGGGATGCATAAATTTTTAATGACTTTAGATTGTTAAAACTAGTAGTAAGCAGCACGTTATTTCATTTACATGGTTCTAATGAAATTCTTCAGCAGCCTTTTAAAAACTGGATAAAATCTAACATCCTTCAAGAAGTTTGGTAAATTATTGAAGATTTCTATAGTTAGTCTAATGGGACCTTATTGTTGTCTGCGCGTTTTAGTGACATCAAGTCTGAGATTATCTTTACATCTTGTGTGATAGCCGTGATAATCACAGTACTTGAAGATTTTATTTTATTATTATTGAATATTTTATATATTATCTTAACCTTTTCCATATGTATGATATCCTTTACATTGCACTTTTCTGTTTCACTTGGAGTCATTCTATCAAGTCCATGCATAGTCTTAGCTATCCTATTGACTATTCCATGAATTAAGTCAATATTCATTTCTGAAGTTTGACTTTAATTCAATATACCATAAGTAACCTTAGGCAGTACATAAGAGTTGTAGATCCTATTTTAAGTCTATATCTAAGTAATATCTCATTATAAACAGCTTAACCCAGAAAACCAACTTAGATTTCATGTTACTTGTGTGAGGGGACCAAGATAATCTATCATCCATAATTAGTTCTGCATATTTAGATCTGGTTACTCTTTGTATCTCGTCTCCACGTATTCTAATGTTAAGGTTGATCTCGCTTTAACTAATCTGATAGGATACCATGTAACTAGTTTTACCGGTGTTGATTGTCACCCTGTTTCTCAAAAGCCAGGACCCATACGCAATTAAATCATTATTTATTTGCCGCTTCAGAAGTACGGCCGAGTTGTCAGAGAATAGCAAAAGAGTGCCATCAGCATAAATAATATATTTTTCGATCAGACCAGAGAAATATATAAAATAAATATAAAGCAAAAATAAAGTTGAGGAACATCGATATTCATTACTCGTTGTTTACTTATATCATCATTAAATCTTTCCCGGATTTTTCTACCTTTTAGGAAGCTATCAATCAACACCAGTGCCTAGCCTCTTATTCCAAGTTGGCTTAGGTTTTTTAACAAAGCGAAATGATTAACCGTATCATGGAACTGCAGTTTATTAAAGACACCATGTGGTTTCCGCAGAAAGGGTGCGGAAGTCATATATGTGGTATCACAACGGGTATATATTGTGCCTTTGGTCGTCTTTCGGCATCAGGGGCGAATTTGCCACTAGGCAAGGGCCTATGGTGACAAATTTCGGGGGCGGCAAATTTTCGATTTTTTTTTTTGGGCGGCAGTTTTTTCCTATCATAAATTTACATATATCTGAGTTGAATGAGCCTAACATCTCAAGCCAACCGAATTCTCTAAAAAATCAATGCACGCAAAAATTCAGCTCTGATGATTTTTTTTACATTAATAACATTAAAATAACATAACATTAAAAAGTTTGACTTATAATAAATATCGAAATGCGATCACGGTAAAAGACCAAAGAAACTCAAAAATACCTAAAAAGTACCTAGAAAGTATCTGAAAATACCTAAAAAGAGCCTAAAAAGGCCTAAAAAGATCCTAAAAAGAACCTAAATAATGCCTCTTCAATTTGAGAAAAGCTTATCAGAGGTAAATATTTGGGTGCATTGATTTTTCAGAGAATTTTTATTATTATTATGGTACAGAGTATATCAACTACATGCGAATCTATTTATTTTTGACGTGTTTTTCTATAAAGTGAAATCTAGAACATCATAAGTCAAAATATTTCGGGTTCATCGTTAACTAATATCATATCGAACATTAATTTAAAGTAGTCGAGTTCATCGTTGATCTCCAGTCAAGTGCGGAAACAAACTTTGAATGGAATAGTAAACTTACTTATAAAAATATGAGCGAAGACGTTGGAATTATATGCGATGTAAAGGTGTATACGGTTTCGGACTGATAAAAATTGGTATTTTTGGATTCTTTTTTTTTTTTTTTGGTACTATTGGTTTTTTTACCGTGTGTGAATTTTTACGAACGAACTGGTGCCGGTTTTGCTCTGATATTCTTTTTTTGTGAGCTCGGGCGCAACGAAAAACAGCGAAGTATTCTAGGAAATAAAAAAAAAATCATGCATTGTTACGTATAATTCACGGAAAAGGCGGCAAATATTTCTGGGGCCTAGGGCGTCGAAATGGTCAAATCCGCCCCTGTTCGGCATGGCTCCTTTTCAGTGACAGCCACTCGACCTAACCTAAAATAATACTGAGTTACTTTAACAACAAAATACATCGGACCCCATATGCAGGCAATATGGCGGATATTATTACTTAAATTAGTAATTAATTACAGACCATACAGTTAGGAACGGCTGAAGAAATAGTCGCTGGGAGTATCTAGTTAGCTTGAAAGAGTATCCCCAATGTCACCAGGGGAGCTCCAAACAATATCACTCTTCGCCGCAAATATCATAGAGTGATATTTTGCCCTTACTTAGTTGTTTTTTGAGAGTGCGAACATTCCGTGGGGCCTAATATTGATTCGGACTACCTTCTGGATGTTCTAGTGTTCAAAGCCTGAATCTCTACCAGCAGAAAAATGGAATCTAAAGGCTTCTGCATACGAAGCACTTAAGAATCAACTGTGAATACAGTAATTATTGATTGATTTAACAAACAGGTCTAGTGCTGAAGCTCAGGTCTAGTGCTGGTAACATATTATATGCTGAGAAAATCGTGGCAACTCTCTAATCAACGAACTGAGGAACAGGTTTGCTTCACCAAAAATAAAATCTGAGGCAAAAATGATTCTTTAAATCTGATTTGATGAAGCATAACTGTAAATAGTCTCCACCAAAATATCAATTTGTCAAAGTTAGCCCTCTTCGCGCTGGTTCGTTTGTACGTTTGATTGTGGATCTAGCTATATCGCACAGTTTCTAGGAGCGGGCAAACATAAAAATTCAAGAGGGAACACGAAAGGAGAGATCAGGATTCATTGAAACTTGTGAAAAGGCATACAAGGCGACATTCCATCAGTAACTCTTATCCCATTTCGTGTGAGACATGCGCTCAATGTGATAATTCTTGCGTCATATTCTATCCAGTAAAATTTTACACCTAGCGCAGTACAATTTAATTCAACCAATAAATGCCACAAATGTGGAAAAGATCACATTGCTAACTACAGCGGCTGTCAAGGGCTGACAGCAATATGAGTCTGTTATGTGTCTATGAGGACAGGCTTCTACATAAAAGCAGCCACGTAACTAGATATTGGAAAATATTTTTCCCAAATGATTTTTATGAGTTTGGCTTTTTGATAATATTTACCTCTTCCTTTTTTCACGTTTATTATAAAATTTTACATTTCTTCCCAAAATTACTAAATTTTTATATCATATTACTTTTTATTTCATAGTCTACAAATATTTGCAGCTCAGTCATTAATTGTTCGAATAGCGAATAAAACAATACATCACATCGAATAAGTATGCATTGGAATTCAGCCAACAATCATCTAAAAATCAAAAAACAGTCTATCCATTTACAAAATCAACAAATCATTCGCACATTATACAAACAACCGAATAATGATATCATCGACTAAAAATAAATTGCATTTCAAATCGATTGAATGTCAATTTTCTTATTTACATTCAAAACCATGCGCTATTTAACCAGATACTGCACAGTTCTGATTTTACATACGGAATATTGTTTTGAGCCGGACGTTGTTCCCGAAAGACTTAAGCATTATAAGCAATTTAGCCACACCGGCTGAAGTTTTCGCTATAAACTTCAAGATATCAAAACGCAGACACACTCATTTTGATTTATAGCATGAGTGGATTGGAGTGTTGCGAATCCGAACCCATAAAGTCCACGAGGTGTTTTATTGGTGGATTTGTTTTGACTAAGTTAATGATACTTCGAAGAAGCAGAAGATGATCGGGGGGAGTCGTGGTGACATTCTACACTTCTACTTACATCATCTGATCGGCCTAATGCCTTGGGAAGTTAAATCTATCAGTCATATGGCTTGAGAATAAATATATTCGTGACATTACCGATGACTAACAGATACTTGAACATAAACCTTGACACGTTCAATCCCTTTGCGTTTAAAATTTAAATCGATACTCTTTCATAATATGCATTAGCTTTTCAATGCTATAATTTTTCATTGTTTTACAAGACACATTCTGTCGGAAGATACTACTCGTTCAAGTACATATCCGTCGACCACCACCTTCAGGCCGCCGTACGGATTTCTAGAGTTTTAATTCAATTTCAAAAATCGATTTCAAGTACTTCGGATCAGCAGAAAGACATATGTATAAGCGGTCGAGTTCTTGGCATTTGTACACAATCCAGACATCGAAGAAAATCATCCATCAATGATTTCGAGACTTTGTATGATGCATTCATGCAATTCAACTGACCCCATTTTTCAGTGATTTCTGTCTGTTGTTTGTGTAATTCACTTTCAAGATGAAAATTAGATTAGGACCGAAAACGCACGGATTGTTTGATGAAAACAATGTCGAGATCGTGTCGTGACTGGGAAGTTAACACCAAATGAGATGTTCGTAATTTTTTCGGACAGCATTGTTGGCAATGTGAAATATAGTTTAGTTGTTTGTACGCACCGTGTGGAATTAAGGAATTTGACCGAATTTTTGAAATTTTTATTTCGTAACTGAGTGCTGGGTTTCAAGTTATGTAATAAGCTGATTTTGGAAATCGAAATCAAGAGCTGGTGAGAAAATTGTATTTTTTCGAAGACATTGCCGTGCTCCATTTATACTTATTAGTACTTTCAAGTACTTGGCAGTAGATCACAATCTTCGTTCATACGAACAGGTTCTAACCTGTCAAATTGTAAGCTGTTTTAAAAAGTAAAACAGTTGAAAATGAAGGGAGAAGATATAGGCCAGGAAAATAAGATTTTCTCTGCCAAATAAATCCAAGTAGAGTTTTTTTTCGACAGAAATGTGTTTATTGTGAGATGACAAACAGAATGTGGAAAGTCCATTACAAAGTCGTGTACGCAACAAAAGTTATTCAAGGTCAAAGGTCACGAAAATCGGTTTTTCTTAAATATCTTGTTTACGATTGATTTTACGTGAATTTATGTTTACTCAGCATTAAGATTTGCACAAAAGCTTCATACATCAAATTCATGTACGATAAGTAGTTTTCGAGATATGAGGCTGAAAAATGTTTCAATCGAGCGCATAATCCTTTATCGTTTGCATATAGTGGTGTATACATACTGTACGATGCAATTAATCGTAGAAAGTCCGTGTAATGCACCCAAACGCATAATTCTTTCTTTCTAAGATGCAGTTGAAGTGACAATTTCTACTTAATAATCGTGCTAATGAATTCCATAGTAATTTCATGGGTCTATGCACTCAGAGAAAAACGAGCGTTCATGACAAACATGTGCCGCATTCAAAAAGAGCGGTTGTTAAAATCCTTTTAATTTGAATAATTTTCGTTCAGTTAGATTAAATCATTGTTTGATTCAAGCAATTTAAAGAAAACGCGTGAACATTGACGCGTTTGAAAATAACGTTCAATCAAACCAATTACTTGAAACTGTAAAATCAGTTGATTCGAATACTTTATTGTTCATTTTATTGTCTCGTCTTACAAACTTTCTGATAAAAAAAAAAGCAAACTTACACCAGATCAATTCAAACACTTTTATTGTTCTAATGAACGGTGATTGTTGTCAGAAAAACTTCAGTTGCCCGAAAATGTACAAGTTTGATATTTTCTTTCATTTGATATGAACGCGCATCGCGTTCAATATGATGGATTTGGAGTTCAATCAACCCGAAAATTTCAAATCATTTGTTGGATTGCTTTGCTTGCATTAGTAGTTCATAGTTAAAAGGGAATACAAGTGCGTGTAAGTGCTATAGATAATTTTAAAAACATAGAAATGGTTTTGATGGAAACATTTGTGACAAACGAGGAGGATCGCAAGTTGCATGATTTATAAAAATCCTGGGACAAGGACTTCGTATTTCCGCAGTTGAAAGGTAAAGTATTTACTTCATTCTTATAACTGAAAACAGTTGGGATAAATTTGCATGAAACAGAAGCAGCAGTTGGCATAGAGGAATTTGAATACATCAATGAAGGCCATATTGCCGAATTATTTCCTGGTTTCTCGAAAATTGGAGTGAAGGCGAAGTCCCAAGCTAAATGGAGGCTATGGCTTAAGCAAAGATTCCCTTCTGTGCGTGACTGGTAATTATTTACAACGATGGTTGACATCGAATAGCTTTTTGAAATCGAATGCTGAGCTGCTCTTATAAATTTAAGTTTGGTGTACTTTATTATATGATATTAAGTATGTGTTAATAAAAAAAAGCTATTTATGAAATAAATTGCATTGAAGTAAAAATAATAATTTTTTTTTCATTTTTATATGTATGACAAAAATCAAATTATAAATGTATTTGGAAAGCAATGGTAAGTTCCTTTTTTAGGTAGTATCTAATACAATGCGTGAAGGCTAACACATCATTAGTATAAACTAATATAGCATGATTCTTTGAGTTTATTCCAATTCCACCCGTTCGAATTAAAAAATAAACAACAGTTCAACAAAATTTCCTACATTTTCAATCCAAACATTTGAGTTACGTTTAATTCAACAGCTACTCCCGATCATAATAAACAGTTTTGATTTCAGGATGAGCAGAATCGCCTATTCAACATGAGCGCTTAAATTTTTATAGTGAACGTTAAGAATAGTTAAGCTGAACGCTTAATTAGTTTTAAAAATTAAAAATATTCATTTTGAATGCTAATAAAATTGAATCGAAACGAAGAAAGTGTTCAAACACCAACGTCTTACACAATCAAAACAACTAACAAGTTGTTCATGGTAAATACTTTCGCGTTTAGCTATTACGCGTTCAGTTCAAAAACATCGTTGCTGTTGAAACAAACATATTCGCCATTGGCGCCGTTTTGAACGTGAATTTCTTTGATTCAATGCATTTTTTCGTTCATTGCTACTAGTTCATTTTTCTCAGTGTGTGTATCTGAAAATATTTGACGATACATCTTGTGAGCAGGCGTGTTGTCATGCAAAAGGAGGATACGTTTGGTTAATTTTCCTCTTCTTTTTTTCCTTTTATAGCTTATTTCAATCACTCTAGGATTGAAACGAGGTACTCTGCAGTTATTGAGACTCCATTGTTTTCAAAATCGATCAACAGCATCCCTTCTGAGTCCCAAAAGCAGCAGACTGTGGCACCGTGAATGGTGGGGTGCTTTATTTGGGCTACTGCATAGAGTTTTGTTTGGACTCAGGCTCATAATGATAAATTCAAGTCTCGTCTCCAGTAACGATTCAACTTAATACTCCATCCTCATCTTCACTACCAAAATTTTCGCCTTCACTACCTTCACGCGTTGTTGTTTTTGAAGCGGCGTGAGCATTTTTGGCACCCACTTTGCACTGAATTTAGCAATGCCAAAATGATCGTGAAGGATATTCAAAATGGTTGTATCTGATACTCCAACCATTTCTGCGTCCATTTCTTAGTCCATCATCTTCTTATATAACTTTTTCAACTTTTTAACACTTTCGGCGCCGCGTCACCCGTACTTGGGTGACGGATATGCTTCTGTGGGGACCGCGTCACCCATATATAGGTGACGCTCTTGTTGTTCAAATTAAATAAGCTCAATGTTTTTGTGTAGTTCTCTAATACACTATATCTGCATTTACGATCGTTGTTCGTACAAGTAAATGTAATACTAATTTGCGACACCATTTGATGGTTTTTCGTATTTTTGTTCATAGTGCACGATCTAGTCGCTCCTGTCGATGCCAGTTTTTCCAATATTGTACTCCATTTTTGCCAAAGGTTTCATTTTTGGCGGACGACCTTCGGAACTAAGCAATGTATCATTTATAATGGGTCAAAAGCTCTGCAAACGTAGATAATCGACAACGCATATACCTACTCGAGTTGCATTGTAGGTATTCCCACTTACCTCTCCGTTTTCGTTCTGGTGCACCGACAGTAAAATTTGGGCCCGCAAGAAACTCAACCGATTCACGCTTGGCGTTGAACGTGTTAAACAATGTCCGGAGTGGTCACTTGGCTGTCCTAGTCATGGGTTGTCTTCAAGTGAGTCCCTTCCTTGTTTAAAAAGACTGTGCAATTTCTAAATCTCTTTCATTATGGTTTGAGCCAACTTTTCTTGTTGGGTGAGGAACTTTAAATAATATTCGGTTCTTCTTGGGTTAATCACTGCTCATAATCTTGCCATGCGCAACTATCTGTCGCATATTGAAACTTCTCTGCTTTCAAATGACCCCAAAAACTTTTAGTCATTCCTTCGCTCCTTAAAATCCTCCTCTCCTATGCCTGACTCCCTTACATTTAATAATATAACTGCTGCTCTTCCTCAGAATGTTTGTGATCTCTTCTCAATGTTTTTCTCTTCTGTTCACTCTGGTTCACTGATTCTCTCTTTTTATAGCGTCTCTTTTAATCTCCCTCTTTGTCTCTCTTCACTCTCGACTAATCCTCTTGAAGTTGAATCCCTTATATCTTCTCTCGATTCTAGTTACTCTCCTGGACCTGATGGCCTGCCTATTTTTTTTTGTGAAAAATCTTGCTTCTTCTTTATGTGTCCCCCTATCAATTTAATTCAATATGAGTCTTTGTTCTGGTAAATTTCTTTCCTCCTGGAAACTGGCAAGCATTTGCCCTATTTTCAAATCTGGTGAACGCAATGTTGCCTCAAATTATCGTCCTATTTCTATGCTTCCCTGGTTTTCAAAAATCATTGAACGTTTTGTGTTTAACAAAATTTATGACTCTCTTAAGTATGCTTTTGTACCTCAGCAACATGGTTTTATTAAAGGTCGGTCCACATCTACGAATCTCATTGAATTTATTCATGCTATGTCCTCGGCGTTAGATCGGAACTCTCAAGTTGATGCTATACATACAGATTTTTCTAAGGCATTTGAGTCTGTCAATTTTGAGCTTCTGGTACTCAAATTAAACCACTATGGCATCTGTGAGCATTTACTTTCATGGATATCTTCGTTTTTGACTAGCCGCACTTGTTTTGTTTCCCTCTCTGGCGTTTCGTCCTTGCCATTTTCGCCCTCTTCTGGTGTTCCTCAAGGTTCTATATTAGGACCGCTATTATTAAACCTCTTCATCAATGATCTTCCTATTGTTCTATTGTCATCTTGTTTGCTCTATGCAGATGACTTAAAATTATTTCGGGTAATGAATAGCTCAGATGATTATCTACTTCTTCAGGATGATCTGTACTCTCTTACTGATTGGTGTAACTCTAACTGCCTACTATTAAATATTTTAAAGTGTTTTGCCATGTCTTATTCTCTGAAGTCCCAGACTAATGTCTTTCCTTACGTACTATGTGAATCCGTCCTTGTCCCTGTGGACTATTTTACTGCTCTGGGAGTAGCCTATGATCGTAAACTTAAATTTGATATCCATGTTCGTACCATTACTAATAGTGCCTCGCAGATTCTGGCCGTGCTATACGTTCCTGTTACAATTCTTTTAGCATTTTTACATGTGTTAATGTATTTGTTACCATTGTTCGTTCCAAACTTGAATACTGTACTCAAGTTTGGTCTCCTCGTTTTGCATATCTTTCCGATGCCATTGAACTTGTTCAACGGAGGTTCACTCGCACCCTATTCTTTAAATATAATCTTCTCTACATGCCTTATGATGAACGCTTATCGCTCCTTAATCTGCCTCTCCTAACAAAGCGCCGAGTTTACCTTGATGAATGCTTTCTTTTCAGAATTTGCCGTGGCCATCTGAATATTGCATCCTTGATTATTGAGTAGCTTATCTAGTTGACATCTCGAAATATATGGAAAATGAAACAGTGGCTTACTTAATTCAAGAAAAACTTATCAAAAATATACAAACATATATACCTGCTAGAAAAAAGCTTATCTTTTAACGCCTGATATGAAAAATACATACCGGCACGGGTATTTGTAAATTGCGTTAAATAGTATCGAATTGATTAGACAATAGTTCTGAATGAAAAACGATATTGATAACTGACATTAAATTTTGATCATATGGTGATAAGAAAATGAAAAAAAGATAAGAAAATGTAGTACAAATTCGGTGGAAAAATCAGCGATACATCATAAGGATATTTTATGAATGTTCTTAGTGTTGAATTCATGCTTTTTATGAATATTATTTGGGTTTACTTTTATCAGGTTATTATATGGAAATATCGCTCGTGCTTATTTAGATCATTTAAAGAATTGCGCACAAACTCCTATGGACGCATAGTAAATAAAAGGCATCTTAAAAAACAAGTCGTATATTTCTGCGGTGGCGAAATAAATAACAAAACACCGGAAACTTGTATCTAAGAAATAAACAAGTATAATCCAAGTATGGATGGTATTTGAGAATACTGTCTTCGGCCTGAGACTCGAGAAGCACTCAAAACAGATACATGCTACATACTCGTTTCACTGAATAAGAATGTCGAATATAATTAGATACGCAAAACTGCACGTTAAAAATAAATTTATTCTTAATTCTCTCTCTTGCAAGCCTTATGTGCGGGTGTTGATTTGCATGCTCGACTTGGTACGTACGTACGGGTCGGTGGTTATTCGTAGACATAATGAATGGAAGTTAAATATGTTTATTGGATGATAGCTGTGTTGTGATGTCGGTTGCCGCCGGCGTTGATGACTGTAATTTCCTACGCCTTCATAATGAGCTCCATGCAGAATAAAATGTAGAGTGATTAGTGAAACAAGTTGTGGCTTGCATTTGTTTGGGAGGCTATCATTTTGTTTTTAGCTTATTGTTGGAATGCGATTCAATAAGCTACCTTAATCTTCTTGTCCGAGTGTCCTTCTAACTGTTTCTTTTGATATCAGCTTCCGAACGATTTTTTCAACCTCAGCTCTCAAGCTGTAGATAGGTTTTATTGGATTGCGATGAACTTGCTGCCGAAAATATTGTTAATTCTTGGGAAAAGGTGTTTCTTTCGCCCTTACACTAGTTTATTCAACAAAGTTCCATAATATTTCCATTTGTTGGCTATATTGCCAACCGATGAAAATTATTAGCTATGTATCTTGTCAACTTCTCGATAAGTTATCCCTTCAGAAACAAACCTCACAATAATTTGAATTTCTTCGAAGGCAGTTTCTTTTTGCTATTCATTTTTGAATATTGTGACTAACTATATAAAATAATGACTGACAAACTTGCACAGAAAAACAAAATATTTTTACTTTTTAAGTTTTTGACCGACTTTGGTTTGCACCTCCAGTTATATGTCAATCAAATAGTCCTTTTTCAAATCGTCGTTTTTGAAATAAATCCACTTTTTTGTAATTTGGAATATGCATGATAGTAGTGTGGATACACTTATGCATCTATATGATAGATACAATATGCATCTCAGCTGTGCGAGGAAGAAAGCGAAGACAAAAATTGACCATTCCCAAAAATTTTCTTAGGTCTTTACTCTTGGGAAGTTTGGCTGTTTCATTCACCTCAACGACATTTTGGTAGCTTCGACTTCCGAAGAGCATCTTGTTCACTTAGAACAAATATTCAAACGATTTGCGGACCATGGTCTCATTATTAACATGGAAAAATGTCATTTCCTTCGACCTTCAGTTAAATTCTTAGGTCATGAGGTTTCGTCGAAAGTCATTAAGCTTTCCCCAGATCGGGTTGCGGCAATATCAACAGCTAAACTCCCCAAGACGGTTAAAGACCTAAGAAGATTTTCAGGGATTGTCTATTTCTATCGTCGCTTTCTTCCTCACACTGCTGAGTTGCAGCAGCCACGCAACGCCTACCTTTACGGCTCTAAGAAAGATGGCGCTAAAGTAATCGACTGGTCAAAAGAAGCTACCAAAGCTTTCGACTAAGTCAAGACTGGTTTAACAGAAGCCACTCTATTGTCCTTCCCGGAATCGAACTCCGAGCTTGGTCTATTCGTAGACGCATCTGATTCAGCCATCGGGGCTGCTCTGCAGCAAAAATGTCAAGGCTCTTGGTAACCCCTTGGTTTTCACTCGGCCAAACTAAACGACGCACAAGAAAAGTATAGTGCATACGACCGCGAACTTTTAGCAGCTTATCAGGGCATTTGTTACTTCCGATACTTTTTGGAGGCCCAGCGGTTTACACTATACACCGACCACAAATCACTGACTTTTACTTTCAAGCAAAAGCCAGAAAAGGTCACACCACGTCAACTTAGGCATCTAAGTTATATAAGTGAGTTCACTTCTGACATTCGGCATGTCTCTGGTTGCAACAAAGTTGTTGCTGAGGCACTCTCTCGTCGAGAAGAAATCATTCTTCCCAGTACTCTCGACTTTGCCGCAATTGCCTCGTCCAAAGCATCGGACGTAGGGTTTCAGAAAATTCTAAAGGACTCTAAATCCGTTTCGAAGAAACAACCAATCTTTGGCACCACCGTCGACATTTTTTGTGAAGTGTCTGGCTCAACCATTCGACCTTATATTCCTCATACGTTCATAAAACAGGTGTTCAACTCAGGACACAATATCACCCTGATATTCGTGCTACACGAAAGCACATTGCAACCAAATTCTTCTGGCCTTCGATAAACAAGGACATTGCCACTTGGGCCCGAAAATGTCTATTTTGTCAAAAATGCAAGATAACCAGACATGTGAGCAAACCTGTATCGACCTTTCCTACGGTTTCCGAACGTTTTAAGGTCAGTCACATCGACATAGTTGGTCCCCTAACACATACGCAGGGATACACTTATTGTCTCACCATAATCGACCGTTTCACACGTTGGCCTGAAACAATTCCTTTAGCCAGCATAACTGCCAATGACTGTGCTTCACTAAGCACCAAGATTGCTAAATTTGGAGTTGCCCAACACATTGTCCCCGACCAGGGCAGACAATTTGAGTCAGCGCTTCATGCTGAGCTAGGTCGACTCTTGGGCTTCGAACGCAATCGTACCATAGCGTACCACCCTCAGGCCAACGGTTTCTTAGAAAGATAGCAGCGTACTCTTAAATCGGCTATGATGGCTCACAACGATGCGTCTTGGACTAGAACACTACCCATAACTCTTCTTCGATTACGATCTCTAATCCAAGATCACCGGCACAACTCCTATACGGAGAAAACCTGCGTCTTCCCAGTGATTTTCTTCAAGTAAATCATAGGAAGATTTGCCAAACAGACTTTGCCTCTGAACTAACGGCTACTATGGCAAAACTTCGGCCGGTTGATGCTAAACATCACACAACACCGAAGATATTCATCTTCAAGCAACTCGACTCTTGCTCACACGTTTTCGTTAGAGTCGATTCTGTTCGTCCACCACTCATTCCACCTTACGACGGTCCTTTCAAAATCTTAGCCAGAGATACACATTATTTCACACTTGACATACGAAACAAATCCGTCAATGTTTCCATTAACAGGCTCAAGCCCTGTTACATGTCATCCTCTACGAAACTTGTTGGCAAACCTTCGGCTCCCAAAAAGAGACCAGCGAGAAAGGCTTCCTTCGCTCCGTACGTCTCTCTAGCTGGACGAACCACAAAGGTGTCACTCTCTTACGCCAACACTATTTCAAAACACAAGTACACTTAAGAGGGTAGTACCGGTTATAATTTAGAATAAAAACAGTTTTTGTTATTATGCCTTCAGAAATAAAGTCTCAAAATGTTATTAAGATATTCCCAAAAATACGGCAGACCGCTGCTTTCAATTACTGCGAAAAAGAAGATGAAGAGCGCATGTGTCAGGCAGAAAAAGCGGCAGAAAAAGCGTGTTTGGTCAAAAAAAAACTGCCCAACTGCAAGAGCAACTGGCTTATGTGGACTCAAGAATACTTGTGTGCCAAGAATACTCAAGGTCCAGGGATTGCAGACTGAGCAATTGTAGGTGATAAAGACATATTTTTTAAATAATCTCTCTATTAATAAAAAAAGTTTTGGAAATTTGGTCGGATTATATTTTTATTTTTCTCTTATAGTAGACACATAAACGTACGAAATCCGACGTGTATATATATATATATATATATATATATATATATATATATATATATATATATATATATATATATATATATATATATATATATATATATATATATATATATATATATATATATATATATATATATATGTATATATATGTACTGCGACTGTGAACTTTTATTGATTTTCGCACGGCTTTAGTACATACGTCCAGTAAAATGTACAATTTAAAATCGTAAATGGTCTGGGGGTTGGTGAGCAAAGCGAGCAGGGGGCGAAGCCCCCTAGTATTCAATAAATAAATGGAAAAAAAACTTTAATCGCGTTTTTTCTCGAAATGCCTTTTTCCAAACTTCGGACACTTATCCTCCGGATTGGCCGAACCGATTTAAGTCAAACTTGGTGCACTACTTTATTCAAGTATCTTGTGTGGTAATCTACCACAATATAGGCCAAAAGTTAGCCCAAAAAAAATTGGTAAGTGAAACAAAGTGAAAAAAAACCATTTTTCGAAAAATATTTTCAAACAACCGCCATTTTTTTTCGATCATTTTTTAAAAATATTGTGGTATATTACCACGTAAGAAACATTCTTCTTTAAAATGTGGTTTGGTTCTTTTGTTTCAGATTCTTCATTCCTGAGATTATCTGTCCGCAGTATGACGAGGCATTTTTCGGGACGTCAACTTTGGCGCCCTTTATAAATAAGTGAAAAATGAAAAAATTAAAAAATATTTTTTTTTTGTAATCTTCAAAACGTGAGTTCTACCCATGCAAATTTAAAAATTCATACAAAATAAGAGAGGTGAAAAAAAATATTGAATATTGGGCTGTTTTTCAGCATTCGAACCGGTATGAATTTTTACAATTTCTTGCACCAACTCATCGTTTTTGTTAAGTCATGTATACTATTCATATAGCAAAATAATAAATTCAATTTGTGTCGGATATCATAATTGTTATAGAATTGTGGGAAGCTAATAAGAGTTTTAGATACTTATCCTGTCTTCATCTATGATAATAAATCCTACAAGATACTAAAGTAGAATACACACATAATCCTTTTTTTCAAATAGAGTACATTTTTGAGCAATTCTTATACTTGCAGATAGCTTGTGCCTTCAATTTTGTGATTATATGTATTTGTCGTTGATCTGTCACAAGCATATGGCAGTAATATCGCATGACAAGTCTTAATGAGTAGATACGAAGTTGCACAACATGTTGCTAGCTGTATGATTAAAGGATTAAATTCAAGCAAATTTTGTGTGTCTGCTAACTGCAAAACCAGCACATCGTGAAAACCACCTTGACCCATTAATGCATTCATCATTAATCTTATCGCATATTATTTATAATTTCATCCAATCGCAACAAACTCAAAATACCACATAATCACATAATGAATCTCTCAAAATTAACTTAGCAGACTTGGATGTCTGATTCGACGCGATAACCTTTTGGCATGCAATTTGTAAGAATATGTGCGTCAAAGTGTTGAATTCGAATTTAATCGTTAAAATAACATGTGTAGGCAGGTCGATCCATTGATGATTGCATATATTTAAGCAATGACTATTGTGATTGTAAAAAATAATTTTTTGTCGAATTCGCGGTATGACAGCATCTAGAATAATTACTATTGAAGTTCCCCGCCATCGAATCTGTACAGTTAAATATTTTAAATTGATGATAAATTCAAAATAACGCTTCAAATCTGGCAGAAATCTAAAAAAAAAAATACCACACTAATTAACTTTTGTTTCATTTTGATGACTAACATTTTTATTATTTATGTGCTCAGTTTTTATTTCACTGACGTTATAGAAAGCATTAATCACAATGGTTTCTTATTCAAATGTGCATTTCGAATACAAAGCGCGATATTACATATGCCTCGAAATCCGTACATGCTGGATTATCTAACCACGTTTGTTATACTGCTCGCATTATGATCAATATACTTTTCCATTACTGAGCGGAATCAATGAGTTCTACTTTCATTGCAATATCTATTTCGTTATATCCACTTGAATTTTCTTGAATGCACAATAGCCAATGGTCAGCGAAGTGTAACCAATTGTATGTACATAGCCACTGACCAGCTCTATTGATCATATTTTTGCGCATCAATCGAAACGAATATTAGATTTGAAAGTTGTATAATAGTAAGTTGACGTAACTTATTCGATTAAATAGTAGCTATTGGAGCGTTTTTTTCATTGAAATCAAGCATTACGTGATTAATTATGCAGTGTTATAATATCACTATTGTTTTTTTTTCTACAATCTGTTACGATTACTGGTATGTTTCTTAGAAAAAATCAAGAAAAATGTATCAGTTTGTCAGCAGGAAGCTATTACGCAGTACATTTCAATATGGTGTTGCTTCTGTTTTGTTATGAGTACAACTCCTGGAGCTACTGTACAATTTAAGGAAAAATGGGTGAAGATTTTTTTTATTGGCTAACCTAGAGAAATGTTAGGTTTTCTGAATGACACGCATAGTCCTATTCGTAGCGATACCAACTAGAGGACATGGAGCTTAAAGATTCCGTCCAAGAGACTATCGAAGGCCTCTGACCTTTTTGCGAATTGAAGGGCATCTTTCGACTTCGTTCCCATCACGGGCAAGATGTCAATCAGCCAAGGCTGACCGAAGATATTTTGTCTGGTTTTCTCTTGGTCTAGAAGATGTTGGGTTGATTCCCAGACTCCAAGCTCTTGACACCTCTTACAGGTTTTCCTGATTAAGGCACTCCGCACACGGGTCTTTAGTCATGCCGTGCGTGAGAGATGTGTTTGACACGCGTGAAGCTTGCGAGAAAACGATTGTCGTCATCATTGATTCATGTCCGTAGACGGGTCGTCAAGAACACGTCAGCACGCTTCGTAAAATCATACAATTCGGGGCATTTTCCACCTCCGCCACAAATTGTACGTTGCCGTCTTCCATGGCACTTGCAAAATCGACTAGTCGTTTGGCTTGAGGCCTGCAAGCAATGCACAACGTCATGATACAAGAAACACTAGAGATAGCGACTCTAGGGTGATCATTTTATTCTCTCTCTGCGCATGACGTCACCGGGAGAGTTCGTCGAGCAGCATGCTTACAAGCATTGGTGTAAAATGTATGGGCGCTGGTGTAACTCATTTAAACAATCCGTGATTAAAACATGTTTGCATACATCCTTGTACATAAGATCGTTACTTAAGGAATCACAATATGAACAATTAAATTATGTGCTTAGTAGTACATGTAAAATGTAGGTACAATTTATGCAAAATATGATTAAAGTATATTTCAAAAGTAGTAATACGACGACATAACTAAATCTATGATGTAGATTTGGAACAAAACGTAGGTATATTGCTTGTAAATTTGAAAAACTCAAAGTTCACTCTTGGGGATGTGGCTAAGCAACAATATTATTGTAAATAACACAATTTAATGTTGCTTTTGATGATTTCAACTTCAACAAAATAGATTTTATTCATTTTAATTAATTTTATTTTTAATACAAAAACTCCATTGCTAGTTCAAGACTCCTCTGGGGATATATCAGGGAAATACCTTACTAAATATATATGAAATATATGAGCTGAGAAATGGAGGACGTCCAATATGACGGATTGAATAGCCCAACCTATAATTGGAGTGCTTTACGTGGCTCACATAGTTCAAAAAATGTTGGTCGGTCTATAAAAAGCAATTCATTTTTATATCTCTGGGGTTTTTTTGAAAACTGGGATACTTCTAACTTCTTATGGATTGTGGGATTCTCACCTCTTGAATCACTAACAATTGTATGGATTGAAAATCCACATGAATTTACAACATTTGTTAAATTAGCAGTTCCTTATTTTGTGATTCTACCTTGAAAAGCATAATATTTTGGTCGCTTGCAGTTTTCGAACAAGCCTTGAATCACATAATTTTTCTGATGGAGTCAATTTCCATCTCATTGAATGAGAAAACAGATACTTTCAGAATGTAGCTGAGTTCAGACCTCTACATAGTTTTTGTCACCGTAATAAGAAACCGTGATTGTATTTGAACTTTCTAGTACCATCTTGAAGAGCTGTTATTGAAGAATTTGGAAAAGCTGACTTAAGGCATAGACTTAATTTACGCTAGCCGATTTCTGTTTTACTATAGATTTAGTTGGCTTTTCTAATTTTAAATGAAAGATGAGAATTGCATTTTTCTTCTTTGAATTTTTAGACTGCAATTTACACTCAGGATCATCATTGAAACTAACCTTTCCTTCAAATCTATCCTGAGAAAACTATCAAGCATTTCATGTTTCAAATCCTGAACTTAATGTTCTTTCGGGAAATATTTCAAAAACAATCATGCAATACACAAGTTCCCATACCTTTTCGCTCCTTTTACACATCACAAAAATTTGCATCTCTTGGGTACATATAAAATAGCTTTTTCTTCCGCCACAGTATTTTTCTTTTGACTTTCAGTACAGCAATAACACACAAATTACATTGAATTTTTTCATTTTTCACACATATACTCCCATAAATAATATCTACAATGATCTAAATAAGCTCATTTATAGTTTATAATATTAAAACAATGCTGAAAAAGAAAACCATAAACAATTTTTCATGCATTTATTTGTATTCCATCACAATTTAATGCATTCATTAATGAACCGAACTCTCCCGGTGACGTCACGCACAAGCAGCGAGCTGAGAGAGACATGCGCGTGTCGTAATCTTAGGCAATCCGCACACGGGTCGTTGAGCTATCGTCGCAGATGCGACATTTCTACGCTTGGTCGTCACAACCTATGCAAATCAATGGGTGACCGCTAACGGAGCGTTATCCTATCGTGAAGAGTGAGAAGCGTAGTCGGTTCACGTTGAGTGCGTCTCAAGCGTTGTGCATTGCAGGCCTCAAGTCGAATGAGTAGTCGTTTTTGCAAGCGCGATTGATGACTGCAACGTACAATTCGTGGGGGAGGTGGGAAAATGCCCCGAATTGTATGATTTTACGACGCATACTGACGTTTACTTGACGACCCGTGTGCGGACATGATACGAGGATGACGACACTCGTTTTCTCGCGAGGTTGACAAGTGTCAAACGCATCTCTCACGTATCGCATGGCTAACGACCCGTGTGCGGAGTGCCTTATAGTTTTTTGATTCATGACAGAACACTTGAAAAGCACTCAACGTGAACCGACTACGCTTCTCACTCTTCACGATAGGCTAACGCTCCGTTAGCGGTCCCTCACTGATTTACCTAGGTTGTATCGACCAAGCGTAGAAATATCGCATCCACGACGATAGCTCAACGACCCGTGTGCGGATTTCGAGTCTCGTGGCACGCACTGCTAAAAGACAGTGGCCAGTAAAAATGCCAGCCAGCTGTATGCAGTCAGCCCGGTTAAACGCAAGTAAGAATTTAGAAGGTGCAAGGTTGTATGATGCCATCATGATTATCGTTGCCCTGCAGGGTAGTCTTGCTCCCAGTCTGCTCACCTTCATTATATTGGAGCCGATCAAGTACTTAGACGTTTGGGTAGGAATCGGGACGTTTGCCGATCTAACTACAGGTAGACTGACCTCAGGCTTAGATAACACATCCGCTCTTTGATTCCCGTCTTATGACCAAAAATCTAGTATATTTTGATTCTGCTGTTGTTTCTTAGCTTATTCAGGGCTTGAAATTAATCGAGCACGTTCTTAGATTTATATGTGTGAGATATCAGATACTTTTACCGTAACTTGACTGTCTTAGCATCTGTGGTTACTTTGATGTGTATTAGTTCTGTGGATTTTCGTCCTGAAAAAAATACTACAGTCATTAGGAAGCCTGGAGGATGCTTCTATATTGCAGTCTGCAAAGTATATGGCAGCACCTACTCATATAGCTGAGACCCGTTATGTTAACGATCCCTTTTTCAACAAAGCTGTGGCCAAACGGCATTAATACGTAGTGTCCTGATTCCTTAAACGTGGCAGCAACTTTGCCAGCTGCGTTTCCGACATAAAGGTCAAGCAAGGGTAAATTAAGCAGGACGTTTAACGCAGATAAAAGAGTTTTGGTTAAGATACCTAATACACAGAGATCTTTCAATCGCCGAACTCTGTTCGCTATGTCAGCCAAGGTTATGTTATTCATTGTCTGCCTCCAAATCAGACAGAGGATCCAATGTGTTTTGAGCATCCTCTTGCTGACATAAATCGCGCTGCTTGCCTTCTTTGCTCTCTCCTCTATGAGCTTGATGTCTAAAATAAGATCTAACTATGTGTAACTTGAGACTTAGTATAGCTCTGCCCAACCTGATTGGTTCTATTTCAAGATGGCTTTTACCGGAGTTGATGCCCAGGATTCCACTCATAAATCAGCCTCAGAGCAGGCTTGATGAGCTAGCCAAGGGTATGCGGGAATTTACCCCATATTATGATCACAATGTCGTTGGCATACGTCACAAACGTATTTTTTTTCGCTCGCCAAGCTATTTAAAATTGCATTTGGGACAAGGTTCCAAAAAAGAGTAGATATAACTCATCTTTGGAGTATGCTTATGTGAACCTTTCTTGTAGTTCGTAATCCCCTGAAGGTTTATCCAGCTGCAGATGGCAAGAGGGGTGCTGGTTTCGCGAAGGCTTCCCATAATCCACCACCGTATCCAGATTATTGAAGTCACCTTTGAGACAGAGAGAGCGCGACTTTGAGACTTTTTGCAGTGGCGTGTCTTTTCTATTTACAGACCTACGATATGAAGAGCCGTCTCATCAGATTTCTCTTTTTCATATGCTCAGCCCTTGCAAATTAATATAAACCAAGAGCGTGGGAGACAAAATTGCTTCCTTAATTCTGTAGAACAGCTCCTTCCGGGAGCTCGGCCTGGATTCTCTTGCAGAGAAAAATATATCACTCTTTTCTCTTTTAGAGGAAGAAGGTGGTATATTTTTGACTAGCCACTTCGCTTGCTTCTTTCTTTATTGATTTTTTTTCGTCTTTAAATATTTTGGAGTTACAATAAAAACTAAAACTTAAAAAACAGGTAAATCGTATGTATTAATAGGCTTAAAAACTGACATATTTTTCATTGAATGCATTCTGAATGTGGCAATGATTTTCTTTAATTAGCACTTGTAGAGGTATTACGTAGTGTATGTCCTTCAGTTTTGTCAGATGATGCAAGACGAGGATCTGTGAAAAGAGGAAGGAATCAGAGTTGTTCACCAATAAAGTTTTGAAATAGAATTCAGCTCGAACACAGTCTAAAGTTAACTAAAGATGCAGGCTTTACATGTTGCCGAAAAATTATATGTAAGACTAAAAGAGCGACCAAAAGATTTATTTGAAGAAATCAATGCCTCAGGATAGGCAATAGAAATACTGACATCGTTATTAATTCTGCGAAAATCAGGCAAACTAATTTTAATTTTAGTAATAGTATAAAAAAAGTTTCCTAGTAAAGCTTTTAACCAAGCTCTTAACCAATCTTTCAAGAGGTAGTGGAACTTTTCAATGGCGGACCGTCATTGAAAATACAAAATTTGTACTAAAGAAGTGCCAACTATTGGGAATAGAGCACCGATCGATAATGTATGTGATCTTTGGCTCCTATTATGCAAATTGTTTTGAGTTGACAAATCTTTAAATTGGTTCCTGAGTTACATCAGGGGTAAAATAGGTCTATAAAGAGAGAGCCTTGATGATGTTATTTTTATACGTTAATTTAGAGATCGTAGGGGAAAAGTTCTCGCTCATGCCATTGAATAGCCTGCAGCACCTATTTATTGGCTCGTTTGCTGCATATGTTGTGTTGTGTTGGTATTCAATAAGCAATCGTCGGGATCTAGTGACTCTCAAGGGATGATTGAGCACAAACTTTTCTTTCAAGTAAACTACATTAACCAACTCTCTGATGACATCGAAGCTGAAGCAGGCAGATAACATTAATCTTCTCGACGCAAGGGGTAACAAATTAATGCATTTAAGGCAATATTCGTATGGTGGTAGATTACTGAGATCATAAGGGTTGAAAAGATCCCTCAAAGCGAATAGTGAAAACTGCTTCTGAGCAGACTCCAATCTTTGGCTGTGAATTTCGAAAACCGGGTTCCAGATAGGGCACGCATATTCGAGAAGAGGACGCACGAGTGAAATATATAAGGATTTAGTAACCCAAAGATTCTTAAACTCTTTGGCCCGTCGCTTAATGAAACCAAGTTGTATACTTGCTCGGGAAAGCACTCTATCTTAATGTAGATTGAAGCGGAGCTTTTCATCCAGGGTGACACCGAGATCTAATATGTTGTCAACCCTGCTGAGTGACATGTTGTTGATGCTAATGAACGCGTGCAGTTTTGCGAGAGAAGCTAATTGGGCGGCATTTGGCAATTTTAAGAGGGAGCTTGTTCGCGGAGCACCAATGGTCTGGAGAGTTCAGTTTAGATTGAAAAAGGTAGCGTTAGATGGTGTCCTGGTGACATGATAGATTTTGATGTTGTCCGCATATAGTAAATGGGGAATGTCAGATAAAACCTCCGATATTTCAGATATAAAAATATTAAAAAGAAGAGGGCCAAGATGACTTGCTTGAGGTACACCGGATTTCACGTCGACTTTCTTAGAAATAAGACCTTGGAATTTCACGAATTGCAGGCGGTCGTGAAGGTGGGAGCCAAGCCACATTAGTAAAGATCCTGCAATTCCAAATTGTTTCAGCTTGGGGATCAAAATGGAGTGATCAACTCGGTCGAATGCTTTGCTAAAGTCTGTATAGACTGCGTCAATTTGATCACCTTTCTCCATTTTGCATAAAACATCAGAAACAAGCACCATAAGATTAGTTGCACTAGACCGACCTTTCCTAAATCCATGCTGCTGCTCGTTCAGTCGAGCGTCGACCAGAGGAGAAAGTTTGAAGTAGATGATTTATTCAAAAAGTTTGGGAATGGCAGATAGAATGGCGTGCCTCTATAATTTTGAATAAAACGTCTATCGCCACTTTTACAAATTGATGTAATATAAGAAGATTTCCAATACGAAGGCAATAATCCAGAGGAGAGAGAATTATTGAATATAGCATGAAGGGGCGAGATCAGTTATTTTACACACTTGATCAGAAAAGTAGGAGGGAGGAGGTCAGGTCCAGGGCCCTTGTTACTGTTAAGCTCCATAATGGCAGTAAATATTTCATTCCTCGATATGGTCGTATCCTCAGCAAAAATTGTTTGAGTCGCACCCGGGAATCGATACAATGTTGGGATGCTAACTGGATCAAAAATTTCTTGAAAATGTTCAGCAAAAAAGTTGCAGATCTGAGGAAAAGAAGACACCAACGAATTTTCAGTGGACATTGAAGAGGGGTGGCCGCTTGTTTTCCGCTTCATATTAACAAAATCAAAAAAAAATTTGGGGTCGCGGATTATATTCTCCCCAGTAGTTTTAATGTATCTGTCATACGCTTCGTGAGAGTATATAATTCATGAGCAATTAAATCGTATTCTTCTTTAATACGACGGCTAATGTCGACTTGATTCTTCATTAGCTTGTAAAGTTTGTTTCTGTAATTTTTCAGACGTCTAAGAGTCTTGTCAAGCCAAGGTTAAGAGAGTTTATCTTTTTTCCTTATCTTAGGTACAAATTTATCGACCGCGTCAAATACTATTCTATAAAACATGGCTACATAATCATCAAGGGAACGGCACATAAACATATTTGTCCAATCGACATTGTCAAGGAAATTGTGAATGCTATCATAATCAGCATTATGGAAATCGTATACAATCGTATTATTGTATGTAGTTAACATGTTCCAATCTGTAGTGGAAAGTTCAACTGTAAGAGCAGAATGGTGAGGACTATTAGAAAAGAGATTCTCTGCGTCATTTGTTGGACTAAATCGTCATAAACATTTGTAAAGATTAAGTCTGACCAATTACCATTCTGGTTGGGAGTCGGAACAACCTGCTGCAAATTATGGTCATACAACGTACTCACAAGGTTAAAATCAGAAGACTCAAGTAGATTTACTGGTATTAAACCATCATCAGACTTATCAGAAACAAAACGCAAATTCGGACGATTAAAATCACCCAAGAATATAATTTTATTACATCTGCCTGTATCCGATTGGCTAGATTTTGAATCCAGTCATCCGTTCGAGACATTTATGACCCAAACTGACAGCACTGACATCACCAGCCGCCTTTTCTCTTGCTTCTCCAAGTAGGATTTGAGGTACCACTGCCTGACATCCAGCTTCCTGCGAGGTCATTGGAATTTTCGCTGTATTGATTTCCCTTAACTCTTTTCGCAGCGACTTCGGTTGCCTATGACTGATAACCTCCACAGGTCTGCAAGGTCCAGAGTACACAGCATTCTTTTCTCCCATAATTCCTGCGGGCATCTTATTTGTACTAGCAGGAGTTGTCTCCTCTTCTTTTATGTGGGTTTGGGAAAAGGCGTTTTTCCCCGGACAAGGTTGTAGTCAGAATCCTAGGCCCTAGCTCACATTGTACTCTTCTCGGGATCAATAACCACGGTGACCTGCTATCTTCTACTGCAACCAGGGTCCTCCGTATCAGCTATACAACGGTGCAGCTTGCAGAATCTGAGCCCCTGTATTACCGAGCGAGCAAAGAACGGGCAGAGTTACATACTCAGTCTCGCAGTATCCTGCAGAGAGAAATTCCTTGGGATTCGTCTCAATGTTAGTTTTTTCAGGTACCCTGTGAAGCTATCTACGAAAAGCGTTATTTATCTAAATTTAAGTATGATGCATTACAACTTTTTGTTCATGCTATTATTATTGCCATGGCTTATCGAGAATCTCCCAGTCGAGATTCAATATGTTAAAAATTTCGTATTAGCACCACATTGCCATTTACTTCTGTGCATTCCATCAGAACAATCAAATTATCTAGTGTTTTTTTTTCATACCGTTGAAATCATCTCAACCATCAAACTTCATGCCAAACAGGTTTATTCTAATTTACACTAGAACACCTATTTTTATTACTCAATCAAGCAAAATGACGTAATTTTTCGTTAGCACAGTTGCAAGTCGCTCGTCAGTTGTCTCTTGTGTTGTCTGTCGGTATTTTCAAGCGCACGCAAAACAATTTTCTGATGCATACATACGCTCTACGCTACCGTGCCTCATTAAGAACGAATGATGTAAATAAATGATCTCACGCTGAGAACCAGTCCATTGCCATTAGCCACCAAACGACAATCAGAGGTACAATTGTAAATCGTTGAGCTTCAATAATTTATAGCTAAACATTTTGCATGATTCAATTACACTCAACTTGGATGACAGACAAAAGTAGATCTGCGCGATGACTGAATCCGATTGAGTGCGATAATGGTTGAAATGGCACACAAAGATGAAAGTTATCTCAACGAAAAAAAGAAGAAGTAAATTAGCTGTCGGTAATCCACAGAATAAAATAATACAAGAAGATTCAACTACGCATGCCCATTTTTCTTTTCTTGAAGAAGTATCTTTGTTTTTATTGTCATTCTAGTATCTACTGGTGCATGTAAGTACGAGCACATGTGCGTATAGGTGTTCGGATTGTATATTTTTAGATATTCTAGCGCGGTGGTCTTTTGTTAGTAAAGGAGATGGTCTGTTGTTTTTGTTGTAGAGCTTTTGTTGCTTGAGACGAGCGAGAACAAACTTCAAGGTGACTAAGCTCCTTTGTATCTGATATAAGTCACGGAAAGATTTTTGGTGTGTCTCTTTTATGCGAAACGAGTATTCTGATGATTTACGGACAATCGGTTTTGCGAAGATAACAAACTGTCAAAAAATGATGAATTTGAACGTGTAGAGGCGGTTCACTATGCGATATGTAAGTGTATAAGGAAACATTTACTGTTGTCGAGTCCGACAAATTGGGATTGAATAGACTCATTATGAAGTCTGTCGACGTCTTTTGTGTATTGGTTTTTTTTTTGTTTAACTTTTTTCAATCGATTCGTTCGTGTATTGGATCGCATCGAATAATTGTTAATGGAGTTTTATAATTAAAACTTTTTTTTTCGTTTGCAATGATGTTCATCAAAACAGAGTCGAAATTTTACTCATCATCATTAAAAGTTCGTCGACCTTTAGCAGAGTAAAGGGCACTGCTTTTTTAGTCTCTTAAATTTTGTGCTGGAAATAGTGGTCCTGAATGTTGGGGTTTAGGATAAAAGGTAACATTCTCAATAAGTCCATCTAAATATTAGTTTATGGAGAAGCCAAAGACGACAACAAATAAGCCGTTGAAAAGCGCTCCGTTGAAATTGAGTAGGCGATGATGAAACTAGAGCTGCTCATAGAGAAGGAAAAACGAAATGGAAATGGACCAAGAAATTCAGTCCAAGCGGCCATCGAAGGCCCCTGACTTTTTCGCGAACTGAAGGATGTCCTTCAGCGTTTGCTCCGCCACGTGCGAGAGATATCCACCAGTCAGGGCTCACCGAAGCAGTGCAGTCTGGCTTTTCCCAGTGCCGGGCAGTGACACAGGAGATGCTGGATTGTTTCTGAGACCCCCGGCTCTTAACACATCCTACAGAATAATAGGTATATTTGATATATCACTAAAATGGCCGCCGGCGCCAAAGGGTTAAAGATTATCAACTTTTTGTGAGACTTGGTACTATTCTGCATATAGACCAATATGTTCTGAAAATTTCAGTTCAATAGGATGGTGCGTTTCTGAAATTTTTTCACTGAAATTTTTTGATGATATATATATATATATATATATATATATATATATATATATATATATATGTATGTATATATATGTATATATATATGTATACATATATATGTATATATATATATGTATATATATATATATATATATATATATATATATATATATATGTATATATATATATATATATATATATATATATATATATATATATATATATATATATATATATATATATATATATATATATATATATATATATATATATATATATATATATATATATATATATATATATATATATATATATATATATATATATATATATATATATATATATATATATATATATATATATATATATATATATATATATATATATATATATATAGAAAAATGAATTTTTAGACAAGGTGATTTTAATAGTAATGTTCTTCGAACATTAGTAAAAAGGAAACCTAAGACTACCGAAAAGCAAGAGTAAAGAAAGTAGAAAAGGATGCGAAGTAAATAAAGGTGATTTTCTTGCCGTTATTTATGAGGGTGATCGTTTTCTGGGAATGGTATTAGACAAAAATAGCTCGGATTAAACGATAAAAACAATGACGATGAGTGGCTCAAACTAGCGATGACCTGAAAAGGATGACATCCTAACGTATGAAAAAAAAGATGTGTTAAAATAATTAATACTCCATTGTTTTTGAATTGTTGAGGAATCTACGCTTTCTCTGATTTATATTAATTTAAGAAAATTTAATTTGGCTATCAAAAAAATAAGATAATTTAACCTAATTTTTTTTTTCATTGGGATTTTGTTGTGTTATTCTTATTTTGTTGCTTATTAACTAAGAATCTGGTTCAATATTTGATTACGTTCAGAATTTATTTTGCCTGCCTAGCAGTTCAGAATTTGTGACATAAATTATTTGTGAATTCGATTTTTTCAGTTTTTTTTTTCTTCTAAAGAATGGATTTGTTTTTGCATTACATGTATTCATGTATCTCATCGATTTTTTATTTGTTGAATTATGTATTCGAACATATCATCCAAATCTTACTCTCATATAGAATTTGAATATCGCTATCCCTTAGAGGCCGAAGTTAGATACATGACATGACGAAGTTAAAAATATGTATAATCACCCTGACGAAATTTAGTACAAAAATAAGTTTGAAACTATTTTAAAAAGCTCTAGCGCATCAGAACTGCTAGAAAACTGAATTTTGAAGAAATTGTCTTTGAGTGACCAACAAATTTGGAAAAACGTTATACACTATTTTTTTTATATAGAATCATATCCAAAGCAAAGTCCTTTGAATTTCGTTCTCATCGCAGGATTTCATCGAAAGTTTCAGCGGTTAAACGTTGTTTAAGGCTACCATCCGAAAAATTTTCAAAACTCGGAAAATTAAAAAATTGGTTTCTTATTTTTATTGCAAATGCTTTGCATATGAGCATGTAATTTGAAGCATCTGTTGGTGCTATATCTACGAAAATGTCCGATGCTGGTTACCCTGTGTTAGCAGCAAAGCAAAATACTCGTCTATACCAAATCTGCTTCACGTCAAGTTAAACCCACCCTGTGAATTTCGTTTCGATTGAATCACTGAGCTGGAAGTTATACAGGTGAAAAAAATTTTAGGGCTACCACCCTCAACACTTTTTAAATTTTTAAAACGTTAATATTAGTTGTTAATTTTCATTGCAGGATCATTCCCATTTGGAAATCTAATGGCATAATCACTTTGTAAAGAGATTCCAAAAAATTACAAAAATGGTCATAGCTGGCAACTCTTTCATGATTTTTGTACGAAATTCCTACGACATTTGGTTTACATTAAGGTCCATTTACTGCATGAACTTCGTTTTGATTTCATGACTGGACCGGAAGTTATAGGGAACAAAGCTTTATTTTGCTGAGCAAATTTGCAAGATTAAAGAGACAAAAATCACCATAGCTGGCAACTCTGTTCTAATTTTTCTACCAAATTTTGACCAAACGTTGTCTGGCGTAAGGTCCAAATATTGTATGCATTTTTTTGAAATCTGACATCTGAATCGGAAGTTATAGGCCAAAATGCAGTTTTTTTTCTCAGTGATTTCTCAAGATGGTACCACTGCCACAGTGTTGCGTGCATTTCAAAATCACTTCTATCAGACCTGGTCCTAGTTAATACCAATATGTCCTGTGAATTTCATTATGATTGGATAAGCCGGTCATCAGTTCTCGTGAACAGAAGTTTCGAGTGCTGAAAATAGAGGTAATTTGGTGATGGGTTGCCGTTCTTGTGCAAACCAAAATTTTGAAAATTTTGGTTCGACATGATGGATAACGGTTAAAATATATCAATGATTTCAAATTTTTGTCCAAAAGCAAACATTTTTCAGGAGGGTCGTTGGTTTGAAGGATTTTTTTTTCAGGAGCCTGCCGTAGCTACAGGGTTACCCGAACTGTCTTGAAAATCCATGTGTGTTAAGTCTTCGTCGACATCAACACGCTATGTAGTTTTCACGATGGTCTAATGTTTTTGTCAGAAGTAATGACAAATTAAAATTTGCAAAAAAACCCTTGCCTACTTTTAGGCACTCAGCACCCACACACGGCTCAAAATTTCCAATTCTTTATCATAAACAAGCTTAAAACATAATAAGTTTTCATTCCCAATACTTTTACCTACTTTACCCTACACTCAATATCTTATCTGATATCTCTCCATCAGTCACTATAAAAATGTTTGATTTAAAATTATTCTGGCGCTTCACACTTCATCGAAAAAATGCCTATACCTTTGGGAAAATTCCCACAGAATCTAATCTTCCCAATCTAAACAAAACCTAAAAAATTGCGTCATAGTGTAACTAAATTTTTCCCATCGAAATTAGGTACCTCAGCTACGAGGGTTGATCAATAAGTAATGATAATGAATATAAACCAGGGTGATTAAACTTAAAATATAGATTTATTTTTCAACATAGTTTCCTAACAAGTTAATACATTTAGTCCATTTTTTTTCCAAACCCAGGATACCCTTAGAAAAAAATTCTTTATGTTGATTCTCTCAAAATGCCTCTACAGCGGCCATCATTTCGCTTTCATCTTCCCATTTCTTCAATTTCTTACCCCGAAGGTGTTCCTTGAGCCCAGGGAAGATGTAAAAGTCACTGGATGATGTAAAAAAAGTTTTCCGAGGAAAGATGTAAAAGTTCGAATCCTGTTTTTTAAATTGCAGCCATCGAAACTGAAGCCTTGCGAGCCGGTGCTCTATCTTGATGAAACAGAACTCCGGCTTGCAGTCTGCCGCGTCTTTTTTCTTTCATTGCCTCTCGTAATCTTCTTATTTGGCCTGCGTAGTAAGAGCTTGATATAGTGGCTCCATTTTCCAAATATTCCACTATGATAATTCCTACAGCGTCCCCAAAACCTCATGCATCACCTTCCCCGCCGAGCTCGACACTTTGCATTCCTTCGACGTTGGTGAAGAGGGTTGCTTCCACGTCATCGACTGCTGTTTGGTTTCTGTATCAAAATGGTAGATTCAAATATCATCCATGATTACGAAACGTGACAAAAAAATCTCCTGATCTGCCTGGAACTTTTCGAGATTCGCTCTCGAAATGTCGAATCGTTTCTTCTTTTGCCAGTCGATTACATTCTCGGCCCCCAACGCGCAGGGATCTTCTGCATATGTAATTCATGGGCAACGATTCTTTGAACACTGCCATTTGAGATCCCTGTGACCTCAGCTACTTGCCTGATGGTCCCTCTTCGATCTACCGACATGACATCTTTGATTTTTTTCACATTGTTTTCAGTGAGGGACGTGGTTGGACGTCCTTCGCGGTGTGCGACTTCATTGGATGTTCTTCCCAGCTTAAACTCTTTGGCTCAACGTGCAACGGTGGAACATGGAAGAGTAGAGTCTCCTTATGTTTCCACCATGTCGCCGTGTATGTCTCTGACAGACAATTTTTTCAAACAGAGGTACTTAATGACAGCTCTAATTTCGTTTTTCTCCATTTTTCTCTCTTCGACTATTCGTATTCAAATGAATTTACCTCCAACTGAGGGGGGTAGGTTTTGTGGTAGTGAAGTGGTGAGGAATTTGAAATAGATGACCTAAAACTATTTCCTTAACCTGATAGATGGACGTTTGAGCTTTGCCTTTAGTGGCTTGTGGCTCGAATTTCTAACCTTTTTTGGAATTTTTTTAATACAGTATATGTTTGTAGCTAAGCTCATCTACTTAGTTACCTTGGGGGTTTTAAGGAAAGAGGGAGATAAAGTGGGTTCGTGTCCGGAATTAAGGTGCCTTAAAAGATAAATATGGAACATAAAAGATGATTGGATTTTGACCAAATAAAAAACAAATAAGTTGTGAGTGTTTTGTGAGTGAAAAGCTCATTGCCTATGAGCTATTCCTAAGATGGTGTTCTGATTATTAAGATCCAGGTCTAGGATGAAGCGATTGGATGAGAGGGTTAGGGAATTGTTGTGAGAGGGTTAGGGAATTGAATTGTTTTTTAGATGATCCAAGTAAGAGGAAATAGGTGCTATTTTTGATTGGTTGTATAGGTCACTATTCCTATAGTAGTGGCCATTCGCCTTGAAGTAGAGTGACGTGATGTTTTGGAGGATGCGGCGTTCAAATTTTTGCAGCTTCTCAAGTACGTAAGGAGGAGCGGAGGACCAGATAGGGGCACCGTAAGTGAGGATAGGTCTTATCAATTGTTTATAGGCAATTCTTTTTGAGATGATAGAGTTTGGCTTGAAGATACAGCCTAGGTGGTGGTATGCACCGGCTGCCTTGTTGAGGCTTGTCTGGACATGTTGACTGCAGCTCCAGCGAGGGTCGAGCTTTATGCCAAGGTATTTAACGGTTTTTGAAGGGGTGATTGACTGCTCATTGATAATGATTTTAGAGTTTTTGATAGCTTTAATTCTTCTCTTGAAATCAGCATGGGTGCCTCTGAAGAATATCAGCTCGCTTTCGCAGGCATTTATTTTCAAGCCTCATTTTGAGTAATATGCCACGAGCTGATTAACGTATCTTTGTAGCACTGCTGTTACGAAGTTCGGGTTATGCTGCGAATTCCAGAAGAGGAGATCATCTGCGTATAGATTGACAGAAATATCTATGGGAGAATTATTTGAAATTCCTGGGATATCTACTGTGAAAATGTTGAATAAGATAGGTCCGAGAGCGGAGCCTTGAGATACACCTGAGTCGATTGGAAATTCGTCGAAAAGAGCCCCATTGAAGGTGAGAAAGCCTTTCTGCCACAAAGGAAGTTATCAACTATTTTAATTAACCATGCTGGGAAACCAAAATTGAAAATTTTGTACAGGAGTCATTCAATCCAAACGGAGTCGAAGGCGTACTGCAGATCAATGAGACAGGCACCCAAAACTTTTTTGTTTTGGATACTTTCCTCAACGGCACTTTTTAGAACCATTAGTGCATCCACTGTGGAGTGTTTGGCTTTAAAGCCGAATTGTCTACTGGGTATGATGTTATTCTCTTCTATGGAGTGGTTAAGATGAATTTTAATGATCATTTCGAGTAGTTTTCGCAAGTTTGAAAGAAGAGAAATTGGACGGGTGTTGAGGACATCGCAGGATCCTGACGCTTTTGGGATTGGAAATATTTTCGCACGCTTCCAGGCAGTGGGAAAATATCCAATATTTATACAAGAGTTGAATAGGACGGAGAGGTGATCAAAGAAGCAGGTAGGGAGCCTTTTTAAGATGAAGTTAGAAATTTTATCATCTCCGGAAGATTTTTTAGAGGAGAGGCTCGACACCAGGGTAATAAGGGTTTCTTTATTCACGAAAGTACCATGGCCTTGGGAATTTGTGTGAATGTACCTCCCTGGAGTCATGGCCTATTTTTGTGCTGACTTAGTGAGTATACGTGGTAGTAAAAAAAACTATTTTTTGGAATTTTATCCGAACTGGAAATAACCGATTATCATTACTTATTGATCAACCCTCGTACATACAATATTCCATATTTTATCAGCAAGTAGTCTGAGCTGAGTTAGTCACTGTCATTCTATCTTATCTAGACACTTGCAATCATTATCTCCTACTTCTCGACAAAATCAAATGGCAAACACTTACACTACCTAACTCCTATCTATCCGACTGGAATATGACGAGAGAAAGAGAAAAGCTATCTATATTAGTAAATCATCATATCAATTACACTAAACCTCTGATAAGAGTGTGATAAGAATTACTGAGCAGTCAGTGTCAAAAACGATGAATTGCCTTCAGTTGATATCAAAATGAAAAACTGTAGATACGAGCGAGCTGTTCGTTAAGCTTTTCCATGATAACAATCTACTGTATATACAATTCTCTATGGAAAATATATACTACTCTGAAAATATCTAGAGCTTCAAAGTTGTTCAAGTCTCCGCGATCTACTCGCTCAGACAATCGAATTGAGGCCAAGAAATGCTGCAACTGAATGAAGAAATTGAACAACAATACGCGCAAACAACTGTAAAACAATTGTTAACATCGTGGCATCGTCATCGTGTGATCTAATCGTGTTCTTAGATCGAATTCATTAAGATCTTTCGCTTGGTGTAATTAAAACAGAAACTGCAATACAATAAAATTTACTATCGTTTCGGTATCGTATTTGGATCTAATCGTTCGTCGTCGTCGTCTAATTCGTTCGCTAAGCATGACTGATAGTCGCGATAAAGTTGATTCGCGAAATTCCTTAATAAAATATGCTGGGGTTAGAAGTGAATTCACGTGCCTATAATGTGTTATAATTTATTTTCCTACCTGCCTTTTATGATTTTTCTATAGATTTATGTGGACTATCTTTTCAGATCGGAAGGATAAAAATACTAGTGCATTATTCGAGTAGATAGTCGACTTATCTATCTACTAAAACGAAAAATAAATGATTCGGTATAATGGCTGTGAAGTGTTTTTTGTTTAGTTGATAAGATTGATTTATTTGTGCGAAAAAGATGATGTTAAAGTGAATTCAATTGAAGGTTGAAAATAAAAGAAAATAAAAAGTGCAGTGCATAGTGAAGTAATTTATAATTTTTGTGATAATAGTTGTGAGTGCAGGACGATGGCCGACCTAACAACGATTTCGGACGGCAGACGTTCGAAGAGTCAAGTTTCAATTTACGATTATCCGGAGCATTTGAATCCCTTTTATGAGGATGAAAATCATAAACGATTACGATTCTGGAAGATTGGAAAGAAAGACGGTGGTGGTGGTAATGGTTCGATTCGTCGTAGCAGTTTTTCGTTGGGCGGACTGCGTGAAATGTGGTGAGTATTCTATTTGATTTTTGAGATGATTTCTAAACAATATTTTCTTCAATATTTTCTCTCATATATGTTTTTAACATGTCTCCATTTTTTTGAAAAAAAAAGTCGCAAGTAAGTAGCTGATATCATAAATAGCTTCAGCTGTGTTTTTGATGACATTGTCTTCAATTTTGTTGTGAATGCTTTGATGCCTGTGCAAATATTAGCAAAACACCTGAATATTTTAGGTTCAATCACATATAGTACTTACTTTCCACGTTTCCATGTATTTGCACATATGCAACGTTAATATTTTGTTCAATCAATATTTTTTTATAAATCCTGTTATTAAATTTAGCACGCTTGCGAGGTAATGGCCACACGATCTTGCGACCGCTTTAAATTAAGGCTAAGAATTTGTAACTCAGTTTTCGAGATTTCAGAAAACGCTTGTTTTCAACGGAAATAACTATTGTAGTTTTATGACCATATGGAGATAGAAAATGGCGAAAAATAATGTAATCCGCACATTCCTTTTTATTTATTTATTATTTATTGATTTGGTGCGTATACAAATCAACAGGCAAACTGCCCAGCTTCAGATGGGATACAATGAAAAAAAAGAAATAAATAAGAAAATATAAATATAAGTATATAAAAATAATTAAAGTAGGAATTAAATAAAGTAAAATTAAGTAAAGCAAAAAACGAAAAAAAGGAAAAATCCATTACAAACACGAATAATCACTTCAAAAGGGAATCTGCCCAATTACAGATTAGATACAATGAAAAAATTAAATAATAAGAAGTAAATGAGTATAGTAAATGAGCTTATAAAAAATAATTGAAGTAGTAGTTAGGTTAGTGAAGAGGGCTGCCGGGAACGCGGCCAGCATTAGGCCACCAATTTGGGGCCATTTGCCACCCTCCGCTGGCTTGTTAGAGCTGCCAAGTGACCGCTTCGGTAAACTGGATCAGCTAACTCAACATGACGGTACTGGCCACCTCTGCTAACTCTTGAAAGTGATAAGAACCAAACATGTTGAGGCGTTTATTATTTAGGGCCGGACAATCACAGAGAATATGCTCGATGGTGTCCTCTTCCATCTCGCACCTCTTGCATAAATTGCTGGATGTCAGTCCCATTCTGTACGCATGAGATGCGATAAGGCAGTGCCCAGTGAGTAAGCCGGCCGTGGCTCTCAAGCAGTTTCTGCTGAGCTTGAGCAGTTCCCTGCTTTTGCTTAGATCAGGTGATGGCCATAATGTCCTGGCTACCCTGCAGTCCATCCTGCTTTCCCATTCGGACTTTAGTTTGGCCCATATGGCAGCATCAAGTTTGCTTGTGGTGTCAGCGATTGACCGTCGTACAGTGATGCAGCGGCTATTACTAGCTCCTGAACCTATCCTCGCCATTTCATCGGCTTTTTCGTTGCCTATGACCCCACTATGACCTGGCACCCACATAATCCGGATAGGAATATGCCTTGTCTTTTCATTGAGAGTCACTCTGCAAGCGTTAAAAGTTTTTGAAGAACATCTGAAAGACGCAAGAGCGAGAATGGCTGCTCTGCTGTCGACGCAAATCGTCATTGATCTGGTTGATATTCCGCTAATGGACTCAACTGCCATGCGTATAGCATGTACTTCAGACTGAAAGACGGTAGCATGGTCCGACAGTCTACACCACAGGTTAAGGCTCAAATCCGTAGAAAAACGCTCGAGCCAACTCCTGTGTCCGTCTTTGACCCGTCCGTGTAAATCCAGACGCCCCCATCGGTGGTAGCTACCTTTTTCTTCCAGTATATTCTTGTGGGTATCTTGACTTGGAAATTCCTGCCAAGATGTATTATTTTGCTCATGTGGTCCGAGTCTTCTGTAACGAGCCCAAATATTTTGCGGCATTCTGTAAGAATACCGCTGTGGCCCCACTGATCTGAATCGTTCCACATGCCGGAACTTTTAGTGCGTATCGCCGCTAAGCTTGCGCTTCTAAAGATGAATCGATCTAGCGGCATGAGTCCCAAAATCATTTCCAACCCAGCCGTTGGGGCGGTTCTTGAAGCGCCCGTAAAACATATGCAAACTAATCTTTGCAGTCTTGTTAGCTCCTTGATATTAGTTTTACTCTCCGCCGACTTCCACCACACGATCGCTCCATACACCAAAATCGGCCTCACTACGAATGCGAATTGTAATAGGCCGCCCTTGGTTTAAGACTCCAGGTATTGGAGTAGGCAGACCGGCAGAACGGCATCTTACCTATTCTGTGCTTCACGTTAGCCCCCCAGTTCAGTTTCCTGTCTAGTATAAGGCCCAAATAATTAACACTATCAACAAGTTCCAATGTTATGCCGTTGAGGTTAGGCGTGGCAATACTCGGTACCGTGTTTCCTTGTGAAGAGTATGTTACAAGTTCGGTTTTTGTCGGGTTTGCCCTAAGATCGACTTTTCTGGCCCAGATTTGGATATGGCCCAGCGCCGATTGCATGAGGTCCGACAAAGTTTGTGGGAACGCACCCGTCACAAGTACCACAATGTCATCGGCATGCGCCACAACCTCAAAGCCACTGACCCTTAAATTCTCTAGTATTTCGTCGACTGTCAGGATCCAGAAAAGAGGAGATATAATCCCTCCTTGTGGTGTTCCGGTTCCGACTATTCGTTTCCGCTTTTTAGTAATTCAATAAAGTAAAATTAAGTAGAGCAAAAAATAAAAGAAAGAATCCATTATAAAAAGAATAGAAAATAAAATTAATTAGAAACAAAATTTTTACAACGAACCATATTTTTAAAGATGGCAATAGAATGTGGAAGAGGACACAGTTTAAGGCTGTTATGAGTGCGTACGAGTCGCAAACCAGGAGGGTGGAAGAAAGTATTAGTACGAGCATACGGTACTTCAAATAAAATGGAGGACCTGATTGACCTTACGGATTGCCGCGCAATGAACAAGGATGTTAAAGAGGACGATAGGTAACCTTGACAGATTTTGAACAGGAAATTCTCATCTAAGTAAACTCTGCGCTGCTCAAGGAGAGGAATGCTAAGAAGAGATAGCCGTTCACTGTATGGTATATACGGCAGACTATACATATTTAAAGAGTAAAGCGCGTGTAAACCTGCGCTGAACTGATTCAACAGCGTCAGAGAGGTATTTGAAACGAGGACACCACACTTGACTGCAATGTTCAAGTTCAGAACGCACTAGGGTAATAAACAGATGGACACAAGTAGATACAGTAGAGTCTCATTAATTCGGATATGGTCTAATCCGGATTCTTCTGTAATCCGGATTTACTGAAAATATTGAAAATTTCCATTATGTCCTTTGTAATCCGGAGCGAATGCAGTTCCGCTAATCCCCGGATTGCTTGTTACATTGTGCAATCATCAATAATACAGTGAAATCATGCCTCCTACTTTTATGTACGCTTTATTTCATATTTGCCACAATATTGAACTATGGACATAACACATTTTCGCCATGTATTCGTCTCTTATTCCCGAATTATATGATTCGCTCATACACCTTACATCGGCTTTTTCTGCGGTTTTTTTCATTTTTGAAAAATGAGGAATCCCCGAATAAGAATGAAAGGTAATAAAAGGAAGGTTTTTAGTCAGTTTTTCATTGAAATGGCATCAAAAAGGTCGCATAAAACGTTAAATATCGCGGAAAAAGAAAAGATTTTAATTCAACTGAACAATGGAGCTAGTGGAAAGGTGCTATCAGAAAAATATGGTGTCGGAAAATCAGGTATCAGAAAAATATGGTGTAATATAAAATAAAAAGGTATGTTTTAGTTTTTAATTGTGCATCGGTTATATTTGAATGCTACTTTTTTAGCTACATCGCAAATTGCGTCGTAGATCCTAAGGGAAGGAAAGTTTTGCGGGAACCAGAATATCCAGAAATGGAGCGAAAATTGTATAAATGGTTTCTGGTGCAGCGAGAAAGACATACAACCGTAACAACGAATATTATGCGAGAAAAGTCTGCTCACATTCACTCTAAATGTTATAATAATAAACCATTTACTGCAAGTAAAGGATGGATCAATAGATTTAAAAAAAGACGTTGTCTTCGTCACCTCAAAGTGGTCGGAGAGAAACTGTCTAACGACTCATCTAGCGTGGAACCTTTTCTACGAAAATTCTCTCAAAATATTAATGAGCTGAATATATTGCCCACCCAAATATATAATGCGGATGAATCTGCATTATTCTGGAAACTACTTCCGGATCTAATGTTGGTGTCTACTACGGAAAGAGTTGCTTCAGGGAGAAAAACCTCGACAGAGAGAGTAACTTTTCTTGCTTGTACAAACAGGAATGGCACACATAAGCTTAAAATGATGGTCATTGGATAAGCAAAAAATCCTAGAGGATTTAAAAACTGCACCGACCTTCCAGTTGAATACTACTCAACGAAAAATGCATGGATGACTTCAACTCTTTTCGTAAAATGGTTTCACGAGTCGTTTGTCAAATAAGTAAGGCAATATCAACCAGAGAACAATTTTATTAGTAGACAATGTTCCATGCCATGCCTCGGAAACGCAGCTAAAAATTGATGATGGTAAAATTATGACATTGTTTCTTCCACCTAATTGCACTGCGCTTATCCAACCAATGGGTTCAAAACGCAATATGTTTCATCAAATTGCATTATCGAAAAAGCCTCTTGGTACACGTTCTGTCTTTGGAAGAAAATGACATCTCGAAAGTCGTTAAAAATCTCACCATTAAGGACGCTGTGTTCTTGCTTGCGAATTCTTGGGATAAGTTGTCGCCTGATGCAATAGCAAAATGCTGGAAAACTATTCTTTGCTATTCAGTTGATAGCAATTCGTTTAATAATGAAAGCAATTCCGATGCTGAAGAGGATCCTGATGACATCATTTCGTTATCAGTTCTCAGGGAGAAAAGGTTGTCAGAGAAGGAAGATGCACAGGAACTAACCGAAATCGAAATTTTGCTACAAAAAGTAAATAAAAATAAGCCACCGTCAAAATCGGAAATTTGTGAATGGGTTGTTGGAGATGGAAATAATTTACCCTTTGACAGTGACGACAGTTCCTTCGTCGAAGAAGTTGACGAAGATGAGCCAAAAGTTAAACATGAAGACGCCATTAAAAACAATGGGCGGAGGAAAATGCAGTTAAATTGGAGAGTTTGACGGTTCTTAGAACGCTACGGCAGCGCGCAATGGAAGCTAAGCAAGGGTGCATTCGCCAAACAAAAGTTACCGATTTTTATAAATAAATTTTTAGTTGATGGATATTCTATTACTTTATACTTAGATCTAGCGTTTCCTGGAGATACTTTTACTATATGTTAAAATAAATCAATAAGCTTTTGTCAATGTTTTTATTTAATAATTTTGATATGCCTTTGGTGATCCGGATTCCCGCATAATGCGGATTGGGCCGGTTTTAATTGATCCGGATTAGTGAGACTACACTGTACACATATATTTTTAGGGCACCCAAAATGTTTGTTCACGATAACTCACGGCCGCACCATCAGATCAAAATGAAATTCACAAGGATGCATTGATTTTAAATAGAACCAGGTCTGATATACCAGAGACCCCACACAAGCAGGGACCTCCGATCTGCCCCCTAGGCTCAAAAATATTCGGTTTTCTTCAAGTCACGATTCATGTATTAATTATACTTTCTAACCTGCAGATGTTACCATTGTTTCTCAATTAAGATCCTTACAGAAAGTTATATTTTCATATTGCAATTGGCCCTCTCAAATGAAAGTGAATGTAATTGGAACTCTAAGCGACAGAAGACGATATCTTTCAATATTGCAGTCTCTACTAGTCCCGAGAATTGATGTTTGCAATAGGCACTAACGATGTCCTATTAGACTGTCTACCAACGTCTATCATCTCGTTCGATTTGATTCACATGCAAATATCCATAAGTACTCGTATATACCTACCTAGCTTAACTATGACTTTGTCAATTCTTTGTTTACTCTACCGAGACGACATCAGTGATATGGATGGAGTGGCAGATTGAAGAATTGAGTACGATGTGTGTTCAGTTCAAGTACGACTCAAGCATCAACAACAAGATGAAATCTAATTTATGCAGCACACGACATTTTTATTTGGTGGATCAGATAGATGCCCCGAACCTCCATGCAGCTAGCTATCTTCATGCCCTCTTACAAGTATATCACCGAGCCTGTTGATTGTTGGGACTGTAGAGATGTATCTGGGAATTGAAGCTGACATTAGGTTTCGTGCACTTTAATGACAACCGACACTGCATGCGTGTGGTTGACTGGGACTGAACTGACTGTCTTGAAAAAAACTGTTTGATTTAGTGTCACGGCTAGTTGAGTAAGGCAGAGTACGAATACTGCTTGGACCTAGTGAGGAAGGTATTTAAATTGTCTTCAATTAAAATGTCGGATGCATAACGTACAATTTGTTAGCAGCAAGCATATCATTTGCTGCGTCTGCTTGCTTGCTTGCTCGATGTTATCTAAGCTTAGAATCTTAAGTGTTTGCAATGCGATGATATTAAGGTAAATATATGTACAATTTTTCTGTATCTGTAAAAACCTAGGTACATATCTTAGGGTGAAGCTAGATTGTATTGAGATGTTTTTGTTTTGTTTTTGGTTTACGTAAGTAAGCAGATAAGAAAACAAGTATGTTTTTAGGTTTCGAGAAGTTTGTCCCAATTAATATAGCTTGGGCAAGTATGCTTTCATTCCATTCATAACCAAAAAACTTTGATGTTTGTTCAAGATAACCTAACAGAAGTTGCATAAGCTTTTATTTCGGTAGGTAGTTTCATTTCGGATCAAGTTTAGAAATAGGAAATTGTTCTCAATTTTTCAAATTATGAAAGCAGCTGATAGATAAAAATAACTTTGCGTCAGAAATTTGTCCGTGAAACGCTGGAATGTATTATGTAATGCATATCGATTGCGACATAAAAATGCTGAGCTCGTGGTAAAATTTCTAAAAATCTTGACCTCTTCCAATTCGGTCCTCAAAACAATTATTGACTGAACTACTTTGAGACCCACATTGGGCGCTATATGTTAAACTCAGGCTAAGCCGAATTCAGGCATATTTATTTTGAACGAGTTAGAAAAGCTATCTTGCGAACGATGCAGAATTACGTGAGATACTTACTCACTAAAAAAAAATCACTGCCGACCACCGAAGTCCGAGCTGAGACTCCACATTCGTGTCTTCGACGACGCGGGCCGATTACAGAGAAGAGCACTTCTCTTTCGTTTCTGGAGAAAGTGTGCAATATATCATGAATTTTCGTAATGCCGTATTTGTAGTATTCTGTCCTGACTTTTCCCATTCTATGAAGGTATGTCTTAAAAGTAGCCATGTCTTGATAGAAATTAGAGCAAATTAGACAGCAAATTATTTCATTGTGGCCACAACTAAGCCAACGTTCTATGGTGTGGATCTAGCGAGTCGTCCATGCCTCCCCTGAGTTGAGGATTCCACTCAAGGGTCTCCAAATATCTATCAATATTGCTGAATTAAAAGCGCTCCGAACATTTAGTGTAACTAGAAGCATGATCGGTTTGGCATGATAACATGCGGCCTCCGGCGCGATCTACTGCATCGAATGGTTAGTGGATGGCATTTATTGCTGAATGACCACTATGAAACCCATGTTGATTTTTCGAAAGGCCATCGGTCCTTCGTATTGTTGCCTTCCGGGTAATTTTCCACTGCATCAAAGAGATCTACACGCAGCTGGTGTATTAGGGTCACCCTTTCACTTTAGGATCTTTCCAGCGCGATCGAAAGACAGCCGCCACCCATTATATATTCATAGCAGCTTTCATCACTCCCACTGCGATGCTATCGGGGGCGGGGGTCTTTCGATTCTTTATTTTGAGAGAACAAATCAATATCTTCATAACGGACGATGAGAGCGATTTCTACCCTCGCGTGATGCTTCACGAACAGCGAGTCCACGATGTGCTTCACAGTGTTCGTCTCCGTAAGTGGACCAGGATCCATGTGACCAAGTCTACCAGATGCTAGTTTGTAGCTCCGGATAATTGTAGGGAATTATCTTCTTCTCTGGGTAGGGGCACTGGGTCCAAGGTATGTTTACAACGCAAACACATATCTTTCGCCGAAAATGAGTCCTATTCACCAAATTTTCATTTTCACTTGATAATCGAATTCCATACTCAACAAGTGAGGCGCGCTATTACAATTTGCGATTGGTTTCAAAGTTAAGATCAGGGTTACGCAAGAAACATTCCTTAAATCCGTCTGCCATTGCAGCATCTCTAACTACATTCTGTAAAGGGACGATATGATGACTGGTAGGGGAGGAGGCACTACAAAAAGAAATGTCAAAAACCACTTCTTTCCAACTACCATCTTCAAAAGATTGGAAGCCATTATAAGGTTGGAAGGTGCAAACTAGCTTTCATGATTTAATTTTCGTTTTGGCTTACAGACCTCCTTGCTCGCATCGCTACACCTATAACATTAGTGCACTTTTCGATCAAGATGCTATACACACTCTGTCATTTCCTCACAGTATCTTCAGCAGTCATCCCACTCCCTATTCTTCTAGATATTCGCTACGCTATATATGCTATATACGCTGCTATCCTGCTATATAAGATACTTTTTACAAGGAAGGTAGCCGCCTGTCAATGCTCCATATAGGGCTCTCACACTACTTTCTGTTTCTTTTGCTCTTTTATTATCGAAGCCAAGATATATTTTTGAGTTTTTCAAACCCTAAAGACATCAGTAGCTTTCGATCTGTTTCTTGCTCCATGTTTTAATTTCCTTGTCCGTATCTGTCTTAAGTATAACTGCCCTGAGAAAACCATTGCTTCCAAAACGAGGATGCCATGGTGGAATAGGGAGTTAGAAAAACTTAGAAGAGCCGCAAGAACGGAGTTCAACCGAGCTAAAATTACATCAAGCTGGGAGGCCTATAAAAAGAAACTCTCATAATACAACACAGAGCTAATGAAATCCAAAAGGAAGGCCTGGAGTGCCTTCTGCGAAAGTCTCAATAGCATCGCAGAGACTGCCAGGATGCAGAAAGCTCTGCCCAAAGGCTACCAAGGGCATATAGGACAACTAAGAACTCCAGATGGAGGGATGACGACCACCTTTGACGACACACTGGAAGTGCTCATTAGAACACACTTTCCATGGTGCGAAATCAGCAATGAGGCTGAGGAAGAAGAGGATATTTCTGATCGGACACGTCACTTACATCTTCTGGTTAAACAAATCACCACGTATGAAAAGGTTGAATGGGCGATACTCCTTCAAACCCTTTAAATCACCAAGACCAGACGGAATTTACCCACCTCTGCTACAAAGAGCGACAGGGAAACTGAAAACCATTCTGGTACACCTATTAGCTATATACCAAAATTGTGGAGACTGGCGCGGGTTGTGTTCATCCCTAAAGGTGGCAACAAACTGGTCGACCTGCCAAAATCATACAGGCTAATGAGCCTCACATCTTTTATATTAAATACCATGGAAAAACTGATTGACCTATACATAAAGAATGATCTTTTGACAAAGATGCCACATCACAAATTTCAATTTGCCTACCAAAAGGCCAAATCAACTATATCAGCTACACATAAGCTGACACAAATAATAGAAAAGGCATTGGAATGCAAGGAAATCGCACTATGTGCCTTCATCGACATAGAAGGAGCCTTTGATAATGCAGGACATGACTCGCTATACGTCGCTCTCCAGAGGGATGCTCCTCAAGAAGTAGTGAAATGGGCGAGCAAAATACTAAGGAATCGAAGTGTGTTTGCAGAGCTGGGGGAGGAGAAGCCAAAGGCGGACACTAGGAGGAGATGTCAACAGGGAGGGGTATTATCCCCCCTGCTATGGTCCCTACTAGCTGATTACTTTCTCGTGATCCTCAATAGTAAGGGCCTAACTGCTCTCGGCTACGCGGATGACATCACGGTAATAATAAGAGGCTCACGCATGGATACCGTGAGGTCCAGAATACAAAAAGCCTTAAATGAAACAAATCAATAGTGCGAAAAAGAGGCCCCAAATGAAAACTAGCATAATACCATTCACCAGTAAAAGAAAAATCGAAATAGGAGCCCTCCTATATGGAGCTGCAGTGTGGTGGAAGAAAACCATACAAAAACCTGCTATTAATAGGCTCAACAAGTTTCAAAGGATGGCCTGCCTGCTGATTACAGGAGCAATGAGCTCCACCCCAACAGCAGGAATGGAGGCCCTTCTAAACCTTGAACCGCTACACCTCAAAATTCAGGAGGAAGCAGCGAAACAATCCGTTAGCCTACAACAGGCCTACAGGTATAAATCAGAGGACATTAAAGGGCACCTGAAAATCCTGGAGGACGTCAGGCCCATAATGGAAATGTTAAACCTCAGCGACCAAATAAAAACTGAGGCTGCATTCGAGAAGAGGTTTAAGGTCACAATTCCATCAAGGGACAAAAGGAAGGATGGACCACCTCCCTCGTACAAAGGAGCGTAAATGTGGTATACGGATGGTTCAAAGATGGATTGTGGAGTAGGAGCAGGGATCGTAGGTCCCAAGTGCAAAATGCATTTTCTTCTCCCAAAGAAGGCCACGATCTATCAAGCAGAACTATCTGCCATACTAAGAGCCTCACAAACAATAAAAATAATGAACACTAAAAGGGTCAGAATTAAGATCCTATTGGATAGGCAAGCGGCTCTCATAGCTTTATATTGCGATCAAATAAATTCGGCTATTCTCCTAGAGGTGAGAGAGGCCCTAAATGAAATAAGGGCACAGAACAGCCTCGAGTTGATATGGATTCCCAGTCATGAGGGGCACCGAGGAAACGAGGAAGCTGATACCAGAGCCAAAAAAGGAGCAAAAATGCCCTTCATAGGTCTTTCTCCGTACTGCGGTTTTACAAAGGCAGATACGGAAAAGGAAATTAAAACATGGAGCAAGAAAAAGATCGAAGACTACTGGCTTAATATTGAGGGTTTAAAACACTCAAAATATACCTTGGCTTCGATAATAAAAGAGCAAAAGAAGCAGTGGCTCTCTGCAAAAGTGGCGTAAGAGCCCTATGCGGAGCATTGACAGGACACCTTCCATGCAAAAAGTACCTCCACAGGATAGGTGAGGCAGGCAGATACTGTGGGGAAACGACAGAAAGTGTAGACATCTGCTCACAGTCTATCCAGCACTAGCGAGAAGAAGATTCGAGCTAATTGGCTCTGCTCTTCCTTCCATCAGGGACATCACAAATGTCCCGTCAAGGAATATATCTAGGTTCAATAGAAGCATGGACATCCTGTAGGACATAACGCAGAGGAGGCACAATAGACCCAAGAGGTCGCAGTGCTAGGGTCCCTCTGGACCCACTCCAGACTATCATCATCACCTGTCTTTGTAAAGCTCTACTACGGAGAAGGGTCTGTAAAGGGCATTCTTGCTCCTTCTTTGGCTTTGGTACCAGCCCCTCATGACCGGGGATCAAATTCAGCTCAAGGCGCTATGCCCGTACTTCATTTAGGGCCTCTCTCACCTCTAAGAGTACAGCTGAATTTATGTGATCCCAATTGATAGCCTCGAGAGTCGCTTGAATATCCAATAGGATTTTAATATTTTAGTGTAGTAAAAGATTATCACAGTCCTGACGAACTTCTTAAGACAGAGAGATGAATAAAATCCGTAGAAGAGCATCGAAACGACCAGTGGAAATACGTAATCCAGAGCATCGAGCCTAATGAAAACACCCCTTGGCGATTTTATCGAAGGATTTCAAGTTAAGGAAGAAACCAACAATGTCAACCATCTATGATTCTCATAGGCTGAAATATTATATTGATGGCAAAGCTGAATCCTTTGCCAATACTGTGGAGCTACAGTCTCAGCAAAACATCGCATCAGACGATGGCCTAGATGAAGAAGAACACAGAGTGCAAAGTGCAGCCAGAAGTATCCTCGACTCTGACTTTGTGGAGGCGGTGACATTGCGATTAGTGAATCATCTACAAGTTACAAGTTTACAAGTTTAGACCTATTTTTCCTATGACTATTTTACTATGACCTATAAGGTTTTTTTTCCTGCTATTATACTACCAATACACAGCGTGTATTTTCCGAAAAACATCTGAGTTTTGATTTATTTGACATACACCTGTCATCCAGGGACAAACTTAGTAATGGTTCTTCACTCTGAGGAGCCTCTGTCATAGGCAGCAGTATTTTTTATTACTACCAAATTGCATAAATTTTAGTCAAATGTTCTTAAAAACTAAATAAACCACCCAAAAAATCTAATCATCAAACCGTTTATCTATTATATCTATTTATATTTCTTCTCAAAATGATTTATGTGATTTCATTTCGAGGCTTGAACCTCAAGATTTATGCGTTACATTTTTCTAGTTGGCTCCAATTAACCTTTTGATCTTCAATTCATTCATATTTGTTCGCTAAATTCCACTAAAATAATCCGAACAATCGATAAGTTTGCATAAAGAGACATTTGAATAGAGCATTAATCGTTTTGCGAGTCAATTGAAACAATTACTGAAATTCCGACTTTGAGTACACACCACCAGAGCCATAGTACATAGTCTGAACTTAAACGATGTGTCTTTATGCTAAGTGGGACGACTCACTCACTTCACTTGTCGTCCGACAACGACGATTAGTAATTTTCTTCGAGTTAACGGCGCTTTGACCGCAACAGAAACGACAAAACGATAAGACAACTTCATTGATTGTTGATAGTTTCTTCCTTTCGAAATTAAATCTGATGTTTCGTTGTTGTTACTGTTGCTGTTGTTGCTGCGGCAGCTGTTGTCTTGCCATTTTTCGTCACGCTGTCTTTTCTTCGGCGGCATTTCGTATGCAATAGAGTCACCTCCGTAGTCTGAGGCCAGGTCGTTGTCAATTGAAGTCTATCTTCCGCCTCATTCACATAGGTGTAAATTTTTTTTTTTTTTTTAGAGAGAAGGCTGTGGACGGTTCAATAATTGAACGTGTTTCATGCTAATCGCAAGACACATTATCTAGTCAATCGCAAAACTGTTTAGTTGTCGAGTATCTTTGTGGCGAAGTTGGAGTGTCGGCGAAAAGGCACTATGAAGGTTGAATGTCGTGTCGTGACTAGGGACACGATATCGAAAGAAAGTATCGATACTTTTACTTTAGAGTAGTATCAGAACCAAGTATTGGTATAAGTCCCGTACTCATTGCGACAGTACTGATATGAGTAAATATCAAATGATACTTACTATAGTCAGTCAGTTTAGACTTCCAACGAAGCCAGAGATTTCAATTATATTGATAGGGCCGGGAACTGGTCTGGTGCCGTTCCGTGACTTTGTTCTCGGGATCAAGCACACAAAATTTACGTCACACATTCAGATATAATTCGGAAGGTTATTTATTGGTGAGAACAAAGGTCACTTGTACATGTGCGGGTACGTTTGCTTCACTTGATTATTCCTTTCCATTACTCATTAATTCCGTTCTCACAGCGACTCCAAAAATATGGCAACCGGTGTAAGAACTATTCGTGCGGAACTAATCGCAACTATTCCATCAGATTTCATTTTGTTTGCTCGCTCAAGACGGGAGCAAGCAAACAGCATTCCTTGAGTCGGATTAGAAACATTAAAATAATAAAATTAATTAAACTAAATTAAACTATATAAAAGTAAGCGATCATAAAAAACAGTGATATGATGAGGATGCGTACAGAAGACCAGATATTGTTCAAGAGGATTGTTGCACTCTCAAGTCAAAAATGTGCCTTTTTACATATACATATAACACTTTTAAAACAAATTTAATATCATTGTTATTCGTCCATTGAGAAAGTCGATACTAATTACAGTGTACCAATAATGTCCCCGTAAAGCAGCTATTTGAAACGCAAGTGATAAAAAACAATAAATTGTTGCAAGAAATTTGAAAAGTTTTAATGCAGATTTATTCATTAAACATTTTTATTTAATTTAGAAACAAAAACAGATTCATTTCAGTTATTCATTACAAAGTTATTAACTAAACATAAAACAAAGTCAACCGTATGTTTCCAATAAAGTCTTCGTACACTAACGAAACAGTTTATGAAAAATCTTAAAAACTATAAATACATTTTTTGTTAATATTTAATTGGGTTGCCTTTATTTTGAAAAACGGTTTTAAGACAGTGTGGTATCAATTCTGCAAGTATTTTGCATAGCTTGGCTCTATTTTCACCCATTTTTGCTAAAGAGCCTGTTTCAACTTAGGTTTTGAGCTAAGATGATGAGTCCTAATCCTTTTTTCCAGCATGTTCCGCATGTGCTCAACGGGATTGATGTCAGGACTTTGTGGCGGTGTTTTAAGCAAATGTAGAATTTTGTACGCCAAGAACATTCTAGTGTTATGAGCATGCACTTAGGATCATTATCTTGTTGAAAGTAAAAATCCTTCGATTCACCCAATTTGTCAGCACTTGGCTGCAAATTTCCCTTGAGAATTGCAATATATGCCCGATGATCCATGCTTCCTTCAATTATTTCTAAGTTTCCAACGCCGCTGGCAGCCATACAACCCCATACCATAACGCCGCCGCCACCGTGCTTTACAGTGTTCATGGTGTTTTTTGGGTTGTAAGATTCCCCTGGCTTTCTCCAAACTTTAAAAGGATGTTCTTGGCGTACAAAATTCTACATTTGCTTAAAACACCGCCGTATAGTCCTGACCTCAATCCCATTGAGCACATGCGGAACATGCTAGAAAAAAGGTTCAGGACTCATCCTATTAGCTCAAAATCTAAGTTGAAACAGGCTCTTTAGCAGAAATGGGCGAAAAAAGAGCCAAGCTATGCAAAAATACTTGTAGAATTGATGCCACTCTGCCTTAAAACCGTGATTAAAAATAAAGGCTACCCAACTAAATATTATCAAAAAAAGTATCTATAGTTTTTAAGAATTTTTCATAAACTGTTTCGTAAGTGTACGAAGACTTTATTGGAGGCAAATTGTCGACTTTGTTTTATTTTTAGTTAATAGCCTTGTAATGAATAATTTAAATGGATTAGTTTTTGTTTCTAAATTAAATATAAATCTTTAATGAATAAATCTGTATTAAAACTTTTTTAAATTTCTTGCAACAATTGAGTAGCTACTTCAAGTAGCTATTGTACAAAGACATAATTCGTAGCTCAGTTTAGAAAGATGGGTCGATTTCCATGTAAAAAATTTTCAGTCACATGTCGATACGATACCACCATCAAAGTATTGATATGAGTAAAATATCGAACAGTTTCGATTCAAGTAAAATTTTACTTGGTATCAAACGAAAGTATCGATACCGTACTAATATCAGTACTTTCATCGTGTCCCTAGTCGTGACCACTTCAGTATGAGAAGACAATGACGACAATAGCACAGTATCTGGTATCAAGCAAATGGTGTAAGATAATGGGATATTAATGATTTGGTCATGGAGGCTAATTGTATTGGAAGTAACGAATTAATTGTAGTAACAAGTGGTAAGAAATTGATATGCAGATTGGTGAAATTGATATCATGGTTGGTTTGGATTTGGAGAACTTTAGAGGGCACTATGATATGCATTTTTTTATATAAACTGTTTGCAGAAATGGAAAACATCTTATTTCGCATTGAACCAATCACACTCCATTGTGCAAATATAACTTTATATAACTATACAAAAGTGATAGTGAAGATGATTCAGTGCATATTTGCTGCCCAAACGTTAATGAGTTTTAACAAAGTCCTTTTATTGCTTGGAACGCAAATTCGTTATTATCAAAAAAGTCTAAATGATGCCGATCTTGATTGGTTTCAAACTCAACTTACCTTTCATGCAGAAAACATGTCTTAAACTTTCAATTTTCACGAGAATAAATTTCAATTTCTACCTTATTTGAAGCCTTATCCCCAGGAGAATGGACGCTGGAAGCAAAAAAGCACAACAAACTTCCTTGACTTTGTATGGGCTTTAGCTTGAAGACCTCTTGACTAGTGATGGGCGATTGCGAGATGTTTTAACAATCGAGAGAATCGCAATCGATGCGCCAAAACAATCGGGAGAACAATCGAGGGAATCGAGACAATCGAGAGAATCGAGACAATCGAGAGAACCGAATAAACATCTCGCCAGCGTAGCAATCGAGAGAATCAAATAAATATCTCGCCATCGTAAGGAAAAAGGTGGGCATGTTAGTGTATAAGCACACCAGTATACACAGTACGCTTGTAGAACCGCTTGTGAAGAATAGATTTGAATGGATTGGATATACTATTTAGCAAATTTTTTTACGTGTGCATACATATGGAATGTAATGATCAGATATGCATGGAAATTTGTATGGCTAGCATTTATTTAGATTTATTTAGATATTTGAACAATCGAAACAATCGAGTTTAAGATCTCGCAATCGCGCATCACTACTCTTGACTCTCAATACTTGTTGCCGAACAGCTATGAGGAGCCGCCACCGCAACATAATTATCTAGACCGGTCCGTTACCCTCGCCTTGCGTGACAGTCAGATACCGACTTTTCACCGGTGTCGTGGGTGTTTGAGGATCATGTCACTATAAACACACTGAAAGAAAAATCTTGGTATAATCAACCATTTTCCTTAGTTGTTTTTGCGTCAACTACGGGCTATGGTTAAAACAACCATAAAAAAATAGTTGATTACTTTTATGCACCATGACGCGTGGTTGATAAACAACGTCCGTGGTGCAAAAAAGTACTGGTTCAGGCGGTAACGATGTATTGGTATATTTTTCTCTAAATGCTTGTATCATTAGAGGAGCATTGATAAGCCATAAACCATGGCAACATAATCCATCCAAGCCTTAAATAGAAACAGGACGTGAGACGTGAAATTGAGTTCATATGCATAGCTGCAAGCTGCAGCATCTATGAAAACAATTGAAACTGCTAAACAATTTCTGGCATTGGGACAATCGTATTCGTTTTCGGGACTCCCTGTTTTATAACAGTGATCTGCAAACAGAAGACTTATATTTTGTGAACAGAAGAAGGGAAATATAAAGGCTTCACAGCATAACATGAATATGAATTATATCGAACAGCAAACCGAACACAATTTTGCCATGTAGCATATGAAACTTCTATGATCGAATAGAAGTATGAGTATGAGGAGTATGAAAAATCAACAGTTTGCCTTAGTTGTTTTTGCATCAACTAGGGCTATAGTTAAAACAACCATAAGAAAATCGTTGATTACTTTTATGCACCATGACGCGTGGTTGATAAACAATTTCATTCGGAGCATGAAAAACATCCAAATGTTGAAACCATTCTACTTTGCTTAGAGTAATTCCAAAGACGATGCTCACTGAATTACGTTTGTTGAAATCAACTATTGCGAAGTAGTCTAAGTACCATAAAAACAGTTGATAATTCGAAACGTTGAAGTTTTGAGTGAATTGATGAAAATTTTTCTATTTATCAACTAATTTTCGTGGTTATGAAACAATTAAAACAGTTGATTTCATGAACGTTGCGATATTTTTTGTACAACCAGAACCAACTACTTTTATATCGTTAAATTAACTATATTAACATAATAAAAATAACTATTTTGCGTAGTTCGTTTAACGATTTTGAATGAATCGTTGCAATACTATTAAAAATAGTTGAACCAACCAAGAGTTTTTCTTTCAGTGCATAGCACACTGACTGACATAAAAGCAAAAAACCTACTAGGAACATGATTCAAGCGTCAATCTCAACATAGGTACTTGATGTACTATTTGCCCGTACTGAAACTTACTTTCATTCTCCAGTTTTGCGCCTATTACGTACCCATAATGGCCTCCAACTTGGTCCTCTTCACACTCTATTGCCACCTTTAAAAGAAATATTCGCAACACTATTTTTGCTGATGTTTAATCTTATTTATCTTTTTTGTCATTGATTCTTGTTTTTCATATCTTAATTTTCTCAATTTTTTTATTTCATTTTAGTACTAAGCTAATCTATTTATAATTGGGCTTTTTTGCCTGTTAATGGATTATTTTAAATAAATAAATAAATAAATAAATAGCTCCACAGGACCTAATTTAAAGGCCTACCAACTTCTGAGTTAAAAAAAATATGTTTTTTTTTTCGATAAAAAAAATCAAGAAAAGAGCAATCCAATGATAATACAAGATGAAAAATAATACAAACGTTTAAATTTTAAAATGAGGACACATAATAATTGTAGGTAAAAAACTTAATCAAAAAAAACGGAAGGTAGTTGATATAATAAGCATAAATGTAGAAATATTTCAGAATATATAAAGAATAGAAAAACCTCAAAAAATAAAACCAAACTAAAAAACTCACCCGACCCGGACGCCCGTCGTCTGTTGTACAGACTGGATGCTGGAAACCATTTAAAAAAAATTAATTATTAATTTATTGTGCTAACTTATATAACAATTTATATTAAATTAATTATAAATTTAATTTCGTCGGAAAATGTTTTTTCAAAATGCCAATGAAATGAGGTTTGTTCAATATTGCTTACTATAAAGCTAAGGAAATTGAAATTTAAACGACTATGAAATTAGAGCTTTAAGAAAAGAAAAAAAATTTAACACTGCTAATTAATGTCTTGTCAATAAAATAATCTATAGAAAATTGAAACTTTTGACATTTTTGCTGTCAATAATCAGCAGTCTTCGATTTTCTCCATTGTAAAAATTTTCACTCCAAAGAACGACCAGTTACTTGGGTTAACTGGGCAAGACGAAATATTTCGTCATACCAAGAAGTCAACTGCAATGGGCATGACGACATTTTTCGTCAAGAAAATTTTTAATCGTAAATGGGCATGATGGAATTTTATGTCAAGAGAATTTTTAACTGCTTATACTCAAGTGGTGGTCAACATGAACGGTAACAGCTTTCCATACCTCACCTTAAAAAAAATTATGGGACAATGAAGTCACCCACCAAAAATCGGTACATAACCATCCTTCGTTGTGAATTCATTTCTTTTGCATAAATCGAGTAAGGATTTTCTAATCCTCATATGTAGGTGCAATTTCGATTATTTACAAATCTGTTTAAGTGAAGGACTCCCTGCTCACCGAAACCAACACCCAGCAAATTTTTGATAGGTTTTTTTCAGTTCCTGGGTAATGCAAAGATAATGCAAATCTAGAACCGGAATTCGCTTTAATAAAAAAAAAACCCCTATACTAATCACGAACAAATGCCATATTTTCAATTCTGCCAAAAAGAGAACGCCCATAATTTTTAATGTTGGCTATTGAACCTGTTTCATTGAGTTTTTCACAAGTCTTCCCATTCAAAGATTCATTCGGTACTTCATTATATCTGAGAGTAAAATACAAAGTCATCGTCATCAAATTCGAAAAATCACCGTTCTTTGCCGACTATTTATGAAAAATCTGAAATAATATACATTAAAAATGTTGACCAGCTTTCGAAAATCATGGGAACAAACTGTTTGTTTACCTTGAACAGACAAAACAAACAATTTAAATTATCATCAAATACGCTAAAATATCAATTTTTTGTTCAAATTTCAAGAACTTATCATTTAAATCTGAATTCCAACCAAATTATGGTTGATTTCACTAAAATTTTACGATATTTTCCGCATTAAAAACTGCGCACAATTACTTTTACACTTGATTTCACCTCAACCGAATCCGTAGCAAAAACAATCGTCACGTGTTTTCAAAGAGTCTTAAATGTAAATAAACATTTTCAATTCAAATTCCTCTCTTACCGATGCCTTCATTTTTTCGCATATTTTACGGTATTTGTACTTTAAATGAATCAATTCAAAACAATTCGAATTCGCATTTGAATGTGTCTAGGATTCTTAGCATTCTTTAGACTGTAGTAATGCTTGTAAGCATTGTGTGTGGAATGATTTTATAGTGAAATCATACAAATTGTTAGAGAAATATTGTTTGAAAGTAGAGATCTGGGCTTAAAAACAAATCATTGACAAACATTTGAAAGAATTACGTTATTTTGAGTCTATTCTACGATAGGGAAATTTATACGTTGTATTTATACATTTGCATGCCTATTAAATGTATGTATGCATCTATACAATTTTCACAGTGTGTCCTAGCTAAGTGGCAAGCACCAAAAGTTATTTAGCATTGATGGTGTACAATACACGAGAATACTTCTTAAACTCATTCTATGTATAACGCTTCTCAATTGATTTAATTTTTTTTTAGCAAAATAGTAAATAAAAATTTGTATTTATTTGTCAATTACGTGGGAATAGTTATAATTAATTAAATTATGACGAGTTTGGGATATGAAGTTTTGAATTAAAAATGTTTGATGTTATTTTAGATTCCAAATTAGTTTTCTTTTTAACTGTTCAACCAGCAGTTTGGTTACAGCGGTGGCATTCGTCAGCAAACTCCAATGGCTATAACATTTTATTGCATAATTTTCATAAACATATTTTATATTATTAAAAACACAAAAAATAAGAAAATTTTTCGTTAGATAGTCCAATAAAAATATTAAAAAACATATATTTCCTACCAATTCATATTAAGTAATATCTTAGACAAAATCTTTTAACATATTAGTTATAGCTTATTCCAACAAATACAAATTTTCGTTATTGAGTTTGACTTATACAAAGAAAAACAAATGAATTTAATTTGCAATCAAAATGATGCTAATTTAATTTTCCTACAGGACTTTTAAATCGCTTCGGGGTAAGAAAAAATCATCAACTCTAGGAATTAATAAGACGTCAGAAAGTCCGGAACCGTTACGACGACAAACTGATAGTATCTATGCAACATACGATCCGAGACATCGAAATACATACGACAATGGTACAATCAATGGAAACTTTCAGCGTAACGTACCATATCGAGTATCATTGCAGGATATGAATTATAATAAAGTAAGTTGGTCAAGGATTAGACTAAAACTATAATATTTAAAATATAATAAAAAAAAACTAAATCATATAAAAATTGATTTTGCTTAAAACGTCTCTGAACAAAATCAGATCATTTATAGAATTATTAATTTCTTTTATTTTTCCACTAGAATAATACAATCAATAGCAATGGCAATGGCATTGGTTTTATACGTAACGATGATTACAGGAGCACAATACAAATAACTGGACGTCGTGATAATAAGACTTATCCAGGATATAATACACCAACGGTACCGCCAAGAAGGTACGTTTATGGTGGCTCGGTAACACCCCAGCCACGCACTAGATTTGATCACAATACTAGCTCAGAGGGGATTAATCGAGGGTGAGTAGTGAACTAATGTCCGATTTGTTCTTTCCTGATTCCTCTTGTTAATCTCGTTGGACACGAGAGCCTGCCAACTTCCATTCTTGAACATTTGGGGTATCCGTTCACTTTCTAATAACAAAACCTTTCGAAAACTATGTAGTATTGATTTTGTGTAGTTTGGCGAATAAAATTCGATGTTGGTGTTGTGATACATTCATAAGATTGGAATTGGATGTGGGTCTTAATATTAGAAGCTTGGGGATGGAACTAAACAAACAGATCTTCCAAATTTTCAACGTTAAGATCATTCTTTTGTAGATATGTATTTCGTGAAAGCACAAAAATATACTTGCAAGTTTTTTTTTTTGAAACATTAAATTCACATGACACACCAAGAGAAAAAAACCCCTATTTAACAAACTAGACGGATTTATACAAAATTTTTTTTTCAAAATTGGCAAATTGTCCTCCAAAAATCGAATAGCAGTTGCAGAATTGATTTTGTAGACCAAAAGATACAGCACCTCTACTTCACAAACTTTTGTCAATAATGCAAGGCAATAGTCCCCGTTTATTGCATATTTTTAAGGAAGTATGCAAACATTGAATAACTTTGACATTTGTCAACCGATTGACTTGATTAGACATGTTCTGGAAACGTCAATTCAATACAATTTTAACCATGAATTGCTTCGCATCGAAACAATGCGCCGAAATAGTGACACTGTACATTGAAAATAGTCGTTGAGTTGTGTTAACTCAACGTAAATTGTCGAAAATACAGTCACCGTGTGGCAACACTATTCATCGTTTGATGTCGAATTTCGTTAAGCTCGGGACAGTGAAAGATCGCCAACATGCCGTTCATCAACAACAAAGACGTTCCAATAAACTTATTGAAGCGGTCAGAGAAAGCGTTGCCCAGAATCCAAAAGTGTCGTATCGTCATCGCGCTCAGCATTTTGGCGTCAGTGGAACCACTTTGCGGCGCATTTTGAAGAATGATTTCCATTTTTTTCGTATAAAGTGCAATTAACACAAAGAATATTGCCGACAGATCGTCCACGTCGTTTGAGTCAGCCATCCAAGATGAGTCAGCCATCCAAAGTACAATAAATATGGATTTTGATAGATACTTGAGGTGGCTGCGTCAGAGCAAGGTCGTTATAAATGTCCACAAAACCAAATACATTATATTCCAGCAAAAATATAAACGCCCTATTAATCTATGAATTCAAATTGATGGAGTTCAACTGGAGAAGGTCGATTTAATAAAATACATGGGATTGATTTTGGATGAAAAGATGTCCTGGACCCATCACATCAACTACATCAGGAATAAAATCGCACCATTTATCGCAACACTGAGAAGGCATGATTTCCTAGAAAAACACACTTAACTCCTAATCTTAAATGCTTTTATCCTGTCTACTGTGAAATATGGAGCAGTCTTGTAGAGCCAAACAACTAAGCATAACATCGAGCTAATTGGGAGACTTGTCACTAAGGCGATAAAAGTGATATTTAGGTTGCCGACCTTAACAACAACGGGCGCCGTGTACGCTTAATCAGGATTATTGAACATCGAACAGATTATTAATCTCGAAAAAGGCAAAATAATATACCAAATAATCAACAACGGGCTAAAATGGCCAGATATTCCTCGGACTGTTGGAGACTTAACTAGCAGGGAAACAAGCTCAGCCAGCAACCTTTTAGTTTGTAAACCAAGAACGGATAGATTAAAGATGGATCCAATACAACAGGCTATAGCTTTCTACAATACATTGCCAGATCCGTTAAAGAAGTCAAGCAATATCGTGACATTCAAAGAAAACTTAAAATTGCACATAAAACATTAACAACGCACAATGACGATTAACACCAGAGTTTTTTGTATACTTTTCTCTGGACACAAGTCAATGAAGACAATCATAAGTCAATAAAAGTGAGTCTATCATATAGATAAGAATTGAGTTCTTTAGTTGCAAAATGAGACTGAAAGGTTTTTTGAAACTTTTCAGAAACAGCAAAAAACTATATTTTCTTTCCTGGTCAATACATCAAACCCATTTTTTTTAAATAAATTGAAAATAAAAAACTACACAATATTACAAATTTTCATAAACTATGGATTATGTTAAATATTAGTTAATTAGCATTTACAGTTCATCAGGTCGCGTTTTGGAACAAAATCGCCTTCAGGTGTGGTTTTGGAACGAAACTTCATGTTGGAGTCGGGTTTTGGAACAAAACAAAAACAATTATATTTTTTTAATTTTTAATTTTTGCCTGTAATTTTTGTTTTACAGAAAGTAGGTACCTATCTTAGAACATAACTTAGAAAAACAATTATACAAAAATAAGTTTAAAAACATGGAAAAATGAGCAGCAAAAATATTGTGTTAAACATTTTTTTTTTCGTCAATAATTACTTCCGCATCCCAAATACCGTTCTCTGTAAGATTATTATAATTTATACGACGATAAAAACACTTGTTGGATTCATCAGATTCATCAAACATAATCAAATTAAAAAGTAGTAAACACACAACGATAAAAAGATAAACAATCAATCAATCAGCATAGAAGCAAAATGACACAACTTCAGTCAACGCAAACATTTAATGTGTCGGCGCACGATTTCTAAGAACAAACATGTGAAGTCGCAATCAGTATGACCAACTTTGAAATATTTCTTATCATTCTAGAAAAAGCTCGCTTAATTTAAAACAAGATTAATAATAAAAATAACCATTTAAAAATATGTGACGAACAGAAGTTTAGCCTTTTCTTAAAGTTAGAACATTAGGTCGGTTTTTGGAAAAAATAACAAGAACCGTTTCCGACATTGCTAAGGTTTGAGTCGCTTTTTGGAACCAAACCGTTCAAAGTATTAGACGCCATTTTGAAAGAAAAAATCTCTGTTCAGGTCGCGTTTTGGAAATAAGGCTGTTTTTCAAATCACTTTTTAAGGCATTTAGACTGGGTTTGGGATAAAATAAATTGCACAAATCGATTCCTGAGAAGATTTCCTATAAGAAATGGTGTTTAACTCAGTTTCGTAAAAAATCGCTTGAGTCTCATTTTGCAACTAAAGAACTCAATTGTGATGTCCCTTATGGTATAAGGGTTGTAAAACTAGTTGTCTGGAAAGCACTATGAAAAACTTACTGGAGGGTAAAGATGGTGTACATCGACTGTGCACGCTGATAGAGTGATGGAGAGAGTGGAAGGAAGGAGGAAAAAAAAAATAATTGATAACAGACCAAGTGCACAGCTTTTACCAAAAGTCGCCATATTGAAAATTCACTTTCATTTACACATATTCATTTTTCATTTAGACATTCATATTCACACTCACTCATAGTCACTGGGCGTAAACCCAACTGTTCGGGTTTAAGCTGAATTCCGAATTTGACCGTTTATACGACGTTCTGGCTGGTATTATCCCAAATCGCGATTAAATTGGGATCTTGCATAAACTAGGTCACTTATGGTCGAGTGATAGCTTCAAATGGTCTAAATATTGACGGTGGTGGTCCGAATTCAATATTTGAAACATGGTCACAGGAGATTGTTTCTTTTCATTTCCACATATACACAGCAAAATCTCCATAGCCACGACCATTTTCGCACAATTTTATCGTATGTATGATAATCTAATAATCAGTTGTTGAGGAGCTGATCCAGTTTTACTTGCACCTGCACAATCATCAGACCTGATGAAGTTCAATCACCAATCGCTTCAGAAATGGATTGATTTTGGCTATGTTCGACTAATGACGTGATGTTTTTTTTTAATCCCATTAATCAAAGCAAAATTTTAAAATGTACTGTCTCTTCTCTCTTTCTTGACATTCATCTTTTATGTGCTAAAGCTCTCAACTGAATTCATCAATCACAAAACTGTCCCAAAACTTTTTTTAGTATTGAGTTTCAGTTTTTCAATGAGTATAAATAAGTATGTACATGAGTGAACAAAACATCATGAACATTGTATCACTAAAATCATCCAGCGGGGGAAAAATTGATATTTTTTCTCAACCTAATACACGGTGATGGTACATACACCAATACTTGACGATGCTGCAAGGAAAATCCAACTCTTGCAATTCAATGATTAAAAAACAATCAAGTAATTAATATTATTTAATCAAACATCTCCTGCTCAATTTAATTGTGTGTCATGGGTGAAAGTAAGTAAACTAGTTCAACTGTAGTCTATCACAATTTCAAGAAAATGCAATGCAAGTCCAACATTAAGTCTTCAAAAGCTTACATTTCCAAATTAAATGTTCATTTCCTGGGAGAAAATGAATATGTTGATAAACGAAAATATTAGTTTAACCATCGGTAAAAAAATTGGAAAAATCTATCATGGGAAGGAATTTTTGGGAAAATACTTAACAAGTAACAAACAGGCAAAACTTCACTTCAAGGGAATAAACTACTAACAAATAAGAGTTCATTACATACATTAGTATTTACTCAAGAACTACATTCGAGGCCTATTGGAATCAAATTGTGCTGGCTACTACTCATCTCACATTAAATGAATAGTATTTTTTCGAATCATCAATTATGGGTATGACAAATCAAATAGAATTTCAACATCTTAATCACATTTCTGTATATTAACATCTCTTCATAACTTTCGAACTAAATATTTCACAAGTCTTACATCATTACAAATTCATTATCATTAGCTTAACTTTAACACCATTTGTGATTTGTGCACAGTTGCATCTTTGTTATTGTCTCCGTGTATTTTCTAATCATAAGATCAAAATGAAGTAATCGCAATTTGTTTCTCTATTCGTCACTATGCGATTCTGTTTAGATCATCACAATTCAGTGTTGCCAGTAGTACGAATCCGTTTGAAGAAGATGATGACATAACAATCGGCGGACTATCGGGTACGGAAAGTGGTGATCGACCGACACCGGCTAAGAGACGTGTTCGGAAAAAGCGACGTGCACCTCCACCTCCAGTGCCGGTAAGTATAAGGAATTCCTGCTTTTTTTCTAAGATATCAACATGTTTCTTTTTTTGTGCTGAAAATATCAGATCTCGAAAAATGTTTGACAAGAATTTTTGATTCTGATTTTGTTGATGTTCTTCATTTTCATCTATATATATATATAAACATTGATAATGAAACAGAATTAAATTATTATACAAGCAATCTCACTGCTGGTTAGATGGAAGAAATTTACATAAAGGACTATTTAGGTATGGTTTCATTGTTTCAATAAAGGTTTTGTTATTAATGATATATCACAAGTGCACTTCTGCACCGAAAGCCCAAACTGAACAAGCCTATCTGTATTGTCATTTTGAACGAATTATGCAAATTGAACGAAATAGTTTGACCGTTTTTTCTGTTTTTTTTTGCACCGATTTCATCATTTTTTAAGCCTTGATCAAACTCCTTTCCTAGATACCTTTCTATTTGTCAGTCACTTTAGCACTCAGACACTTATTTACAGCCGTGCCCGGAATTAATTGCAGCCGACCCAATTAGCCTCTTCAAGAGAGTATTTATAGTAATGTTCCACAACTTGCGACACGTGACACCACTTTGGGGTGTGTCCATGTTGACCTCTCATCGCAAGTAACATTCGCCAGCGAAGATACCACTCTGCTCTTGAGGAGCTGATTCAGTTCTGGGATTCCTTCCACAATCTAACAGATCTGCTGAAGTTAGAAGCCTCCACAATTTATGGGAAGGCGGCAAGCGAATACTCTTTAAGAGCGAGAGGTTCGTTAATTTACGCAGTAAAGGCATGAAGAACAGTTTCAAGATATTTACCTTGGGTGTAAGGATGCTGTGACTGCGAGGTTAACATAGGATTAATTAACGATTTGATATGGTAAACAATGCTAATTTTCTGAATCCTTAACAAAACAGGTTTAGCAATAAGCACAATTCCTATTTGCCGCTAGCTGACGAGAACATACGAGAAGTGAAAGTAATTATTATATATCTCCTGCAGTCATGGTAGCGTTACCTCTATAGACTTTTGGATATCAGCCGGAAGAAGGCTACCAGGGGCCAGATATTTGAAGGGCTCGAAAGACTTTATGGTCCACCTCAATTGGAAGTGAGAGATCCTTAGAGGCAGCGAAATGCTAATGGCCTGTTCCGCTTACTGCGCTATGTGTTTTGAGGGACTTTGATTCCCCGGGAATGTGAGTCCATAAGTAGAGTCAGAGTATCGGTGTTCAAATAATTCCAGCTACCGTGAGAGTTCTGAATGTACTCTACAACCTACGTATTGTATCAAGGCGATTTAACTCATTGAGGGTGATTTGCTATAAAAAGTTCTTTAAAAGGTTCTCTTCGCATTGCGTACAGCATACTTAAAAACCTTCAGTTTCGTTTTATACATTGGGTCGTCATTAGGTCTGTTCACGTTTTGAAACTCTTTCTTGCACTCTGTCCGTAGGTTGATGATTTCCATATTCCGCCATGGGGACTGAGGATTCTCTTTTGCTTAAGGAGCTCCAGAGTTCAGACTGCTAGCTAAAGTGTTAGCCGCTTGATCTGATTCTAGTAACAATCGATACTTCGCAGTGAAAATTGAACCTGGCATTGGAACTTCGTCCAGCCCGCTCTTTTCCTATTCATAAAGCCTACCTGCTCAGTTAAGCTTAGACTGCTCACATTAAAAAATGTGTCTATGATCAGAAGACAAACCATCCTGTGTGGCCTTCCATTCATTCAGGAGATGTACGTGCCACCCACTAACTAAGGTAAAGTCAAGAATCTCACTTCGATTTGAGGAGATGAAGTTCGGTTCTTTACCTAATTTTGCGATGAAAAGGTTATAGGCCAAGGTAAAATTAAAGAGTTCTTCACCTCGACCATTTGTGCCGGAGCTGTGTTCCACTCCATTATGAACATTAGAGTCAACACCTAAAATAAGAGGACACAGGTCCCCGCACCTGCAGCTTCTACATTCTTGACGATGCCACTAGGAAGATCTACGCCATTGTTGTGTGGCATGTAGCAAGGAAGAAGTGAACATGTCCTCTGATGTAATATCCAAAGTAACTCCCATCACAAAAATGGTGTATTATTACATTAATGTACTTGGCAATAATTCAAGCTTGTGGTTTCTCTAGACTATCAGGTGTAATCAGTCTGTATCTATTGGTGCGTCACCTGCGAACCATGGTTGCCTCTTCTCCTGTTTCCAGAGTCAAGAGGTCTAGATAGCCGCTCCACAATCGACCAGCTCTTCACGATCAAGTTGATTTTGCAAAAGAGCTGAGAATACAACGTCGACGTATACCAAATCTTTGTCGACTTTAAACAAGCATATGACAGTATCGAGCGAGGCGCACTACATAACATTATGCTACAATTTGGTATACCGGCCAAATTAGTGAGACTCATAAAGATGACGATGACCAACTCCGTCTGGCAGGTCCGGATCCAGAGCAGATTGACAGATCCTTTCGAAACTCTTGTTGGCCTGAAGCAGGGCGATAGAATAGCACCGACGCTCTTCAACCTGGCACTTAAATTTGGTATTCGAGCAATGAATCTGAACACCAACGGCACGCTACTCTTTAAGTCGACACAATTAGCAGCGTGCGCGGATGACATTAACATCATGGCTCGAAAACTGACCGATGCAGAAGAACTTCTGCTTAGACTTGACACCGCAGTAAAGGAAGTTAGACTACGAATCAACGAGGACAAAACGAAAGTTATGATGCAATCTAGGACAAGGACGCCAGCGCCCTCAATCATCAACGTAGGAGACCTTAGCATCAAATTTGTCAACAACTTCGTTTACCTGGGTAGCAACCTATCGAGTGACGCCAACGAAACTGACGAAATCAAGCGACGGATACAATTAGCAAATAAGACTTTCTTCTTAGTCCTAACCATTATGAAATCGAAGCATGTGCACAGAAAGACTAAGCTCCGCATTTATAAAACTATCATAAGGCCTGTGCTGTGCAATGGCTGCGAAACTTGGAACCTGACCCAAGCCTCCGAAAATATGATTGACAGATTCGAACGCAAAATTCTATGGCGGATTTTCGGGGCTTTTCGCAACCGAGATGGATGGCACATCCGGTCAACAACGAGTTGTACGAACTGTACGATGAGCTGGAAGTCTCCAAAATCGTCAAACCACAAAGTCTACAATGGGCAGGACATGTACAATGCATGGATGACAATCGCATGCCGAAACGAATTATGAACGGAAGACGAGTCGACGGAGCGAGACTACGAGGAAGACCGAGAGCTTGTTGGGAGAGCTTAGTATATGCGGACGCCGAGCAAATACTGGGCATCCAAGACTGTTGGACGCGGTCACGTGACCGAAATAATTGGAAGACAACGATCCAGGCGGCCAAGGTCCGACGTCGGGCTGTTGTGCCACGATGGTGATGAGTTTTTGGAAAGTCACACACTGTGTTTATGTGACTTCTCCAAATGATTTAATCCTTTTGATTTCCTTCTTTTTCTTATCAAGCTACACCGCCTAGAATTCTCTTCGTCAATCATTCAATGGATGGAGTCCCTTCCTCTTGAGTCCTTATTGTCGCGTCAGGTATGATGTTAGATCTGCTTGTCTGCTCTCTTCTGACGCTCGTTTCTTGGCCCGTTTATTTTTTTTCTATGATAGTGCCAAAGTTCAGGGGATTACTCTTTGAAGCGAATGCTTGGCGATGGCGGTAGGGAGACACATATGGGAGAAGCCGATATCAATTATTCCATTATTCTTTTAAGTGCCACATTTTTTCTTATTTTCTAAAGCGCTAGTGTTATGCCTAGTCGCTACTAAAGCTTTAAATGTGACACTTAATTAATGGAGCGCTGGTATTATGCCCAGTCGCCGACTATTAAGACAACACAAGACGAACAAATACAGCCATGGGCACGGCGGGATTCGAACCCACGGGCAGTAGATCGCTGCTTGGGACTGTCGCGTCATATTTAAATATTTTCTAAGTAGCAAACTTTTCTCAACTCCCAGACGTGATCGGACTTTGGGGTTGTGTTTGACAACAATCTCAGATTTAACTCTATTCAAGATGTTGTCAATTTTGCCACAGAACTTCGATCAGCACAGTACTCCAAAGCACAATAGACTCAGGATTGTCGCAGTGCTAGGGACCTTCTGGACCGACTCCAGGCTCTCAATCAAGTACAAAATGCATGTTTGAGAAACCGATGCTCAAGGGTATTATTAAGTTTCGTCACTCTATTATCAAACACCTTTTTGATCTTGCTTTTAGACAAAGTAACCTATTTTCACTTTTCTATCTTACTATATACCTAAAAGTTTATTTTGCCATGACTTGTATGTTAATGGAAAATTTTTATAATACCCCGATATTTTGAGTTATCAATTATATAGCATACTTTCATTACTCATTAGTCCAAATTTTCAAGCAAATTATTTTCTAGTATTCTGTTGTGACTCTCCAATGAAAAAAACACTAAAATTTTTTATCTAAGCTCCAAAACAAACTAAGCCAGATAACACCGTCATGATGTCATGCACTCTCTGGTGAGTAAATATAAGCAAAAATTCTATTATTCCAACAACCACAAAAAAAAATGATAATGCAACAAATTATACAATATGTATATGTCCGCTGGTCCTTGGCAACTGAATTCATTCGAGCTGAAATGATCCAAGAAGCAATCCAGATACAACAAGCTTCTGCATGGCATAATCTGGAATATTTGCCCAAATAATATGAAAAACCTACGCTCAGACTCATCTATAGTTATTTTTTGGTGTCCGATGTCGTAATTTCAATAACACACTACTGCTAGCTATGTAAATAGTTTGCATATCCGAAAATTTATCTAATCAGAGTCAGTTTTTTTTTCGTACGCTTCAAGTAGCGCATCTAGATGTGGTGGCTAGATATATACATACTATATGTGCAGTTAGACAGGCGACAGCAGTACGAAGGCGATTTGTGATAAACACATAAAATTACGTTTTTTTTTCTGCGATAAAGATATCATCATCGTCTACGATGGTGATATTGTACAATGGCGAAATGAAACGCCATGATTTTCGATCAATTAGAGTGTTTGTACAAGTTATCTGGTTGTTTGTGAAAATTTGTTCAGGTAACAAATGAAAGGTAAATGGATGTAATAGATAGACTTTGGGTGTGTTCAATGTGCATGCTATAGCAGCTATTAGCTGCTATTTTAGCAGCTCTGGCTGCCCAATGTCACGAAATAGCTACTTTCTGATGCTTGCTATTTGACAGTTGGGCTGTCCAAGATTCCGGCATAGCTGCTCTAAGGTAGCAGCTAATTGGCCTTGTTTATGCCGTAGCTAAAATAGCGTTGCTAAACTGGCGCTGCTATAGTAGTAGCGTTTACACCGTACAGCTTATCAACCAAAGCAAAAATGGCGTAATATCTGAAAGGAGCTCAATAATAAGAACAAAAACACCCTTGCACTAAGGCTTCCAGATTGCGAATGTCAGTCGAAACTAGAAATCCTATTTATGACTGTTATAGTGTTTATACCACTGCTACCTTCACACTTATAATCGCGCTAAATTTTAGCAGCGCTAAATTACCGTAGCCAAAATAGCAGGCTCGGCTAATTTAAAAGTGGTTTATACCGCTGCTAAATAAGCAGAGCTCACTAATTTGGCTACGGCATAAACGCACTCATTTGCTGCTCGCAGTCTGGAGGATAGGCAAAATTGCCGTTCGTACACAGCTGACATGCAGTTCAAGCGTCATTTTCAATTGGAAATTGAAATGAAAAGAAGTTTTTGCTCTTTTGTGACACAGGAGATGAGGAATAAATGGGAATAAATTTGAAAATAGTGACAGCATAAATTAAATACGGGCTTTTAAACACTTAACTCAACTCGAGTTTTAAGTTGTTTAGTACACAACGCAGCTCATCTTGAGTTTTTAGAAGGCGAGCATGAAGCGTAAAAGGCCCGGTGCACTGATTCCTGTATTATAAAATTTTCAACGATTATTTTTTGCTCTTTTTCTCATATATGGCGTCAAAAGCCGGAAATAAATGATACGTTTTAAATATGTTAGGAAAATTTTAATGGATTGTGCAGCTGTATGTTGAAAACTATTAAATTTCATACAGTTTCCAAAGTGCAATGGAAGTATTGAACTGATCCACGAAAATGTAAAAATTACAATAAAAAAATTGAAACAAAATAATTTTTGAATTTTCTGTGTAAAGACTGACCTTCGTAGCAGCTCTTAGCTGTCCAATATCCATAGCTGCTTCACCTAGCTACTGCGAATTTTGACACTTGCTAAAGTGATGCTATGCTATGCTTTTGGAGCACTTATAGCATGCACATTGAACACACCCCTTATGTAGGATGTAGGAAGTTATGGTCAATTAGGAAAATTTTGAAATTATGGATATTCACAGCCACAGCCAGTGATCCTGATTGAACACTATGTAGATTTAAGGATGTCATTTACCATTTGAAAAATTGTGCAACTGTTTCGATGATGATGTGATTTAAATGATGAGATGTACGGCACAGCAAAGAAGAGCACAGTTACTGAAGTGAAGACCTCAGTAGGAGAGTCTTCAAGTGGTGTAGTATCTCAGAACCGAGAGATTTAAGGAAATGAAATAAGCGTATATACATACGAAATTCAGTGAAGCAATTTTACTACAAAAGTGAAATCTATAATTAGAACAAATCGAGAGAATTCCTACTTCAGATATTCGCTTTGGTGTCTCCGATACCTAAGATCTACGAGCTTTTGGTTAAAACGTGTCAAATGGCCTTGTATCTCTATCTTCCTATTCGTGGAGTAAAAGTCTGTAAAATTTGCCCATAGTTTTGGTTCACTTCTACTAACGCACAGATTCAAACAAATTGCTTCACTTCTCACTGCTGTTTTCATTGCCTTATATCTCTCTCTTCTGTATGTCTCTCATCTATCTTCAGCAGGTACGCCGTTATCTTCTTTTGCCAAAGGAATGCTAGATGGAGGCAGTATGTGTCTAGGTGCGCGACTGCAGAGCACCGTGATAGACAGATGCTGGCCCTGTCTTTTCATATGCATGGGAGCTTTTGTAGAGTTCCATCGCTCCATCAACTATTGCAATTACCGCATTTTTTTGTGGACCTTGTTCTGCATTTCCTTAATAGTTCTCACGATTTGCTTGAGACGCTCAAATGTAAGACCAACTTCCACCTTCTAACCCCCAGGGAACATCAAGTTACTCTTCCTCATTCTACTCACTCACAGACTTAGTCATCGCCACTAGATTCTCGTCATTTATTCGAATGCGTTTCTCAGCCACGTCATCGTGGCTCATATTTGCGAAAACATCTCCTCTCAGCATACGGGCTATCCACTGCCGGGTTGCTTATATTCTCTGAGGTAGATCCTCGGTAGTCCTGGAAAACTACTTCCAGGTGGCTTTCACGGTCTCCGTCTTCATGTGATTCAACGCGGCATGGATGCTCTTCAGATAGGTCGCGATGGTATACTCTCGCCAGCACTTCTCCAGCAAGAAGTTCTCCTCCAGGTCCATGCCATCAACGTGGTGCTGCAGGTTGTTTCGCGTGTAGAGGGCCTTAAAAGAGCGAATGTCGTCTTGATCTATGGCTGGATCAGCGAAGTGATATTGGGGAAAAAGGTACTCGATCCGCACACCGTCGTTGGAAAAGTCTTTTGAAAGACCTCCACAGCATTGTCAATGAGGAAAATTACATTATACTCGAGTCCTTTCACCGCAAGATACATCTTGGCTTGGAGGGACGAAGCATTCGTGGAACCAGTCCGATGACAACTGCTTTATAATCTAGACTTTGCCGTTGTACATCCAATGCACTGGCAACCAATTCTTATCTTTATTCTTCAGGGCTCTAGTGTTCTTGGCAAGGTCAAGTGTGAGTGAAAATTCCTCATCATTTCTACACATAATGATAATCACGACAGTCTTTATATGCCTTCAAGCCACGGGTCTTGGCTACATCCTTGAAGATGAGCGTCCGGAAAGGCACTCTTTTCCAGAAAGGTCATGTTTCGTAAATATTAAACACTTATTCTTGATGATACTTGCACTATTGAAGGATATTCGGGAACGCTTTGTTCCCGAATATCCTTCCTGCAGCTAGAGGTAGCTTCTCCGTGGAGAATGACACTCGATATCGCCAATCCAAACAGCTAGGGCCGACTCTGTTTTCACTATGAACTTCTTACGAAAGAGAGTAGTCATAGCACTTTACGGATGGAGCGAACGGTACACTATTTTAACTCACAATTTTCTTGCCATCTTTGAGCAAATCCAATATATTTACACCCCTTCCTGGATAGTAAGCATCTTCCAATCGCGAATAGTTTCATCGCCAGAAAGCTTAGACGCCATTGTGGGGCTTAGATAAAAGTTCCTAGAAATCGCAAACACTTACAAGACCAAAGATGCTTCCGGTGCATAGCGATGTAGAAGTATATATGAGAGAGATGAACTTGCCTAAGTCTGGGCCAATCAGTAGCGAGGATAGAAAAGAGAATAGGCTTGGTTTCAACACACCCGATTTTTTCATCCAAAAGTCACGGTAGAGTGAAGCTGTGAAAGTTGAAACGTGATGTGGCGAGAGACGGCTGCACTCTTGGTACGAAAAAAATAAATAATTGTCTTACAAAATATTGTCATCAGCCTTAGTTCAAGATTTATGTATTTTGGCCAGCACTATTTTATGAGAGCAATCCATTCCACCAATTTCGTCACCGTCGTTATTAATTATTACAGTTCAGCTTTTTCTTAAAACACAGCACTCTGTGTTTTTCTGCAATAATAAAAGATTTTTTCTCAATAACTATCAGTCGATTCATACTAATTCCAAATTTACCGTCAACTCTTTCAGATTCCTAAAAGCATAATCGAGGAAACCATCACAGTCCCACCATCACCCACAATCGCTACAACATCTACTACCCAAACTATTACGTCAGTAGAAAACAAACCCACAATAGCTTCCAGAGCTACTCCTCCACCTGCACCTCTAGAAGATAGAAATACTAGTCAAGACGATGATCGTAACTTCGAAAATCAACTTCAGCAACAAATGCAACTGACCCGAGACTTTTCCGAGCAAGAACAACAAGAAATATCGAATATCGCTGCAGAAATCGAACACTACGTCAAGCTACTCACCCAAGACGATGACGATGAATCGGCCATACGACTTATACCTTTGGCAAAAACAAATGCAGCGCAGCCGCCACCACCATTGGTCAAATCAAAAAGTTCAACATCCGTGTTGGTAAAAACGAGTCCGTTGAAAATGAAAAAGGCAGGTAGCGAGACCTGGGTCGGCAAGAAGTTCAGAGGGAGTCTGACTAAAGGTGAAGTAGCCAATTGGTTAGAGAAGCCAAAAAGAAATGGAACAGATTCAAGTCCACGGATTGTAGGTGAGCAGCGACGTAGTTCTTTGGGGGCACCAACTCCAGCAACGAGGCAACGATCACCTTTGCTGATCAAGGCAGCGACTACATCTGAAAGCTTGGAAAGAAAATCATCGTCCTCACCAGAAGCGAAGTCGACGTCGTCCTCACCGGAAGCGAAGTCGACGTCGTCCTCACCGGAAACGAAGTCAAAATCTTCGACATCAAGTACCAGGTCATCGTCCAGTGCTAAGCCAACACCATCGATTAGGCAGGAATACTCTTCCACAGATAGTTCGGAGAGCAAATTAGCAATTTCAATTAGCTCGCGAAAGAGAGTGACTGACACCAAAGAGGTCGACTCTATAAAATTAACGGAGCAAGATGACAAAGAAAATAATAATTGTGACAATCGAAGTGATTCTAGTAAGGAACATACGCCACTGAACTCCAGCTACGATTCGGCTCCGTCTGCTTGTGAGCTTAAAATAACGGAATCCCGGGAAGATATATCGGATGTATCGAACACTAGCTCGGAGCGCTACCAAATTCGATACGTACCACTGAAAGATGGCTCACCCGAAACTCCACCCCCTCCATCAAACCAAGCGGATTCAAAACCGGAATACAAGCCGATTAATAACAATAAACCATCGAGCGTCCAAAAGAATTACGACGAAAGCTGGGTATTGGAACAAATGCCGGGAAAGCCCAGTGTAGACACAGTCCCCAAGAGACCCAGCGGAACACTTGAGCGTCGTCGCTCCGTCAAGGAGATCATTGACTCGATAAATCGCAGTCAAAGCCTTCTCAAGGTCAACAAAGATTCACCGAAAGTCCCGACAGATCAAACATCTGATATGGTGAACAATTTGAATGGTTCTTCGGAAACAACCGATCAAGTCACAACATCACCAATCCGCAAATCATCCAAAGATTCCACTGAAACGGCAGAAACCGATCGTCAACTGACAGAAAGAGAAACCGAGATCAAGCGCATGCTCATCGAAATGGAGGGTGTGACAAATCAGAAAGAAATAAATAACTATTGTGAAAATGTGCCCAGCATTTTGGATCGTTTCGATGAGGAAGTGAATAACAATGATATTTTCAAAAAGTGCGTCCTTAAGAAACAACTGATCCGAGAAGGATCACCAACGGCATCGAATCTGGACTGGAATCCATTGCCGAAGCCAAAAAGAACAAAGAACTTGAGTATGGAACTGAACAATAAGGAGGAGAAGAATTAATGTGTCGGACTAGGAGTAGAGGAAAAGTGGATGGTTTTGATTTTAATTTTTTAACTCGAAGATAAAAGTGAATATAATGTAAATACGTAAATGTATACGAATGGATTATAGAGTTTTAACAGTTAGACAAGAGGTTTGTAGAAGAATTTCGTTTTCCAGACATCAATTTTTATTTTAAGCCAGGTTTCGTTAAATGTGCTCCTCTAAAAAGTAAGGAATTATATTGTAAATCAGCCGTTTATTGAACAGCCCTTAAATTACAGAAGTAACAATGTGCCTAAAATTATAAATTACTCTAATTACATAAGATTTCTTGAAGCAGAAGGAACAAAAAAAGTCAAATAGAGTTCTTTAGCGCTCAAATCAAGAACATTAATTTTCCTGGCGAAGAAAACTTAAAATTATTACCAACCTGTAAAATCAAACCCATTAAGATGTTGGTTTTAAACTAAAACTATTTGTTGTTTTTTTGCTCAAATTCACATCTACAACCAAGCAAGTTGTTTTATGGTGCTACAGACTTTTTTGAATTACAGAATATTCTCTACGACAGATATGCAATACATTATTTTAAAGCTAGTGCAATAGTTGTGCAGTCAATATTAATTCAAACTGTTATTGCTTTCGAATTGTTTCGGTCATGCATATTTATGTTTCTTACAATGAAAGCGCTTGGTCACAGCTTCGAATTAAATGAAAATCAAAAGTGCTTCGAGAGAAATGAAATTAAAGCACACTTGATTTCAATATTTATCCAAAATGTTATGCAATTTATTTATATAATTTTAGTTATTGAAAATGGATGATGGAAATCTAGAAGCTAGAAAATGAAAAAGGCAATTAAAAACGAATGCATATAGATGAATATTATACTATGTAAAGTTGAAAAAATCTTTCGATTTTTTCTTGTGTATTGTGAATATTTTAATAACAATAAATTTAAATTTGTGAAAAGAGAAGAAATCATATGTAATTTTAATTGGAAATGAAGTTAATTTTATCTTTACATATTATTATAATTTTTTTAGCTTTCCTGCAGTACTTGCTCTTAACCCTCGCAACATTACGGGTGTATACAATGCCGAATTCAAGCAGTAAATTTGTAATTCGTAATTTATTGTATTTAGGGCGTTTCCGAATTCACGTCTTCGTCCTCATCTTCAGCTTTTGTGAGGTCAGCAGAGTAGCTAAGCTATTCTAAAGTGCCATTCAGTCAAGCGTCCATGCATACACGCGTCCATGCGTTTTTAGATTACACGAGTCAAGTCAACTCAAATCCAGTTTTATGAAGGCGAGGCTAAGGCGAAAGTGGTCGGATACGGTGATTGATATACCATTGACTTAATTGTTTTACTTTCGCGCTTTGTCATTTCGAGATGATAAGTGGATGGATGGATTGATAAGAGGATGGATATTACACGCTTGCAAAGATGGTTTTTTTTATTTTCATATTATTTGAATTATGTAGCTTGAGTAGAGCACTGGCTTTTTGCGTGTGGGGTCCCTGGTTCGAATCCAGGTTCAGACGAGGGTCCGCGAACCAAGCTTTGAGTTAGCTAGCTCTGATTAGGTACCTGATTTAAATCAGGGGTAAAGTGAATCGTGGAATTAATCACTCCACACTCGTATCCACAATGATTAAAATAATTGTAATGAAGCTATCTACCAACTTCAACCCCTAGACCCGTACGAGGGTTGTCGTGGGATTGCTTTTATTTGAATTATAATAATTATAATAATTAATATTTTAAAACTTCGTCGTGATCAATTTTAAAACACTACTAATTCCCATTCCTCAATTTTTCCCCATTTTTTTCTTCCTTCCAAACAAATAAATTGGTAGACAATTGTATATATTTATCCATATGACTATATATACCTTCATATAAAATTGTTTGTGTCTAGATATTCGTATGCATTCTATAGTCCTGCAAGTAAGGATGCAAAAAAATATTATCCACATCATCATATAGTAAAATAATTATTCACAAAACATATATTGAAATGATCATCAACGAATCATCCACACATGCCACTGAGCGAAAGAAATCATTATAAAATCTATTGTACATGAATCAGCATACTCCACCTCCTTCGCTTTAGACCCGCCTATATCAACAAAATCAAATTGACTCGTGTAAGCAAAACAACGCTAGATCGCATGGACACGTGGACACATGGACGCATATTTGAATGGCCCTTGACAGTTTGAAGCATACCAAGACAAGGTGTCCGAAATCTATAACTTTGCTTTGTAATATTGCCAGAGCATATAGACCAGGGATGGGCAATATCGGTATTTTTGGGTAACAGTTCCAACTGTTACAGTGACTAGGAAGTAACAGTGACAAAGTAACAGTTCCAAAGTAGCAGTTTCTATTCCTATTGTATGTATGTACACTTAGTATCGATTGGCACCATTGACAATAACCTCAAAAATCTGGATGTATTTATGAGTATTCAAACCGAGGGTTAAGGCTCAAACAAACGTTCAAGCCGATCAAAAAACTCTTTCAAATTTCCTTCAATTTGCACACGAAGAATGTACGTTACTGTAGATAAAAGTACCATCCATATCAAAATTTGTAGTTCGATCAACGTTATTTTTGGTAAATTCGCAGTGACTGAGGCACGGTTCCAGAATTTTTGTCTTGTTTCAATTTTCGAAATCGGGTACTGCTATCTATTTTTCGCAATTTAACTAATGACGTTATTTATATCGCAAATCACGCGCTTTCCGTGCTATTTGTTAGTCTATATGCTCTGGCGAAGGCGTCAATTCGGAAAGGCCCTTATTAGATATCAAGCGTTTTAACTCAATTTAAAATCATAGTTTTTTTCCCTACGGGGGAATCACCAACGACTTTCAATTTTTGAGACACAGCATGAATATCATGAAACACACACTGGCAGCACCACGTGGTAATTAACCATTAAATATCGTGACGTTTGACGTTTCTCAAACCCGTATACCCCACGTGAAAATACATCCGCTCGACACGGGGTATTAGCTAGTTAGCTTTCCACTTTAACTAAATCCCCAAAATGGGGAAAACTAGAAAAACAAAACGACACGTCCCCAAAGTCAATCCATTGGGTATCCCAACAAATCGAGACGTGGACGAAGATGTGGAATTGTATGGAGTCGATACACATCCGGAAGGACCCATCCAAGCAATGTTCGAGCAACTGCAATCCGTAAGCGTCGAGGAGAAAATGAATGCATTGCAAGCGTTGGCATTGATGTCGGCAAGTATCGAGAAGGCTAGGATTATTTGTGCTAGTGAAATAATTCGAGTAGCTGCACCGCTTCTAGTCGACTCGAATCAATCACTTCGGAACGCAACTGCCGGCGCACTTAGGAATCTTTCAGTTTGCGGCGTGGAAATTTGTGAGATTTTAGTGGAACAAGATGTGTTAACGCCGCTTTTGGCTCTACTAAATGAATATGCCAATAGTGTTTGGATTCCTAGTTTCGATCGTACAATGAATAATCAATTGGATGAGAAATCGGATACTTTTTTACAGGTAATCCTTAGAGTATTTTTTGCTGGTAGCTAAACTTGAAAAAAAAATGATTCTCTTTCAGGCAATAAATCTACTTTGGAACCTCTGCGAGAGTACGTCGAGTGCTCTAGAAAATTTCAATCAAGCTCAAATTGTACATAGTTTAATACGATGTCTGGATGTGAACGTGTTCGGATTAGATATTTCAATTGCTGTCGCTCAATGCCTTCTTGTCATATCCGAAGACAATGCCAATTGTTGGAATATTCTAAATAATTTCGTCGAAGAGTTTCTATGCTTGCTAAGGCTAGATGGAAGCGTTTCGCATGCATTTTTAAGGTCATTAGCTGCAGGTATTATATATAACTATTCGTCTTTTTTTAAGTAGCCTGAAATGGTAAATTGAATGTCATTCTGAAATAGGTATTCTTTCTAATGTTCCTGCTCTTGCTGCCGCACATTCATTGAAAATCCTCGAAGCTCTAGCTAAAACGCTAGACTTGAATCACAGGCACGAGCTAAGTGCAGTAACAAGTAGATTGCCTCTTTTAGAAGAACAAAATCCTGTAATCGATGTGTCGGATAATCCGAATGCCATGGAAGGTAGACAGTTTTCCGCATTGTTAAATAGTAAAATTTTCTTTCACGATGTCAATAATTTTCAGACGAAACAGACGAAGCGGCCACAAGACGAAGAAGACTACAAGAACTTCCATCCGAAATTGAACTAGAAGTTTTGAATATTGAACGATTGCTGGAAGCACAACGTGTTGCTGCTGAAACTATAACAAATATTTGTTCATCAGATGATGACGGTATCCTGAACTTTGCAATCTTTTGATCGAGAAAGTTCTTTAAATTTCTTTTTTTTCAATAGAATGGGTGGACGATGAAAGTGATAAGAACTCAGATGCCGAAAGTGTTCATGATTATGAGACTTCAAACAATGGTAGTTCCACAAATTTACAAAATACCGATAAATTGCCAGTGGAAATATTGGAAGCAATTAAGTCGTTAGGATTAATAGAGAAGGTAGAGCATAAATATGATTAGACGATTAGTAAACTCACGACAAATATTTTATTCATAGCTGTGGCAGAGAGCGCAACCAATACCCGAAAATGTATACCTCATTTTGCAAGAGAGTTCGACTCGTTTATCTAAGAAGTAAGTGCTGCATATGGTGCTTAAACTCAGCATAACATCAATTTTTTCAGAGTACGAGGCCTACGATTATCCGCTCTTCTTTGTCTACAAAATCTGTGCAATATTATGACAACAGAAGATTTGGGTGGACCAGAGGCAATCTACGGTGTCTGGTTGGATCTTGGCCAGCAAGTTTTTCAAGGACCAAATGATATTGTCATTTTAGAACCAGCCACCTCGCTTATGAGAGCATCGCTTGAACATTTGAAACATAGTCCAGATTTATTCAAGCAAATGACTTTGAATGATTTAGATTTAATTTTGAACGGTGTTAAGAGCTGCTCGGAAGCCGAAATTCGAGCGAATTGGCTACGTATGCTTGGAATTTTGGGCTGCCTACTGCCAGAGAATTTAGTCAAAGTTATCATTAATTTCATACTAGATACGTGTTTGAAGGTAAATTTGACTTGTGAGAGATTGAGAGAGAGATTTAAAAGGCTTCTTTCTTGGGTTTGGTTAGGAGAATGAAGTTTGGACAATATCTGAAGCGGCTGATGCTCTGATGGATATGTTTTCTGACAATGACTGGGAGCAGGTTTCCTACGAAGTCAATTTACTTAAAAAGTGTATCGAACTTGAGAAAAAGTTTAAGACAAAGGTAAGTTCGCTCTCCTATTTTTGAATTGATGATTTCATCTTATATTTTCTTTCCATAGATGCGCCAACAGAAGCGCGATTTAAAAGATCGATATCCGGCTGTTATGACTGTTCGAACGAATTTCTCGCGATTTCTCAAGTACATTGAAGGACAAATGAAAAACTATAAACCGCCGCAAAGAGTTAGTTAGGCATTTTTGTATACCTATGAGTGTCAAATGAAATGATAAAGTTCGATAATGTGTGGCAAGCAATTATGTGTCGTGTTATATCGTTTTGTTTTAAATGAATGCATATTATTGTTTGATACTGAATTGATCATATGAAAATGTTTTTATAAATACAAGAAAATTGTGTGGAAAAGAGATATTTGATTTCATTTGATCTATGCTTTAAAAAAGTTGTGAAATGCTTTCACTTTAGGCTAGCTATTGCAATTTACAAACTAATAAATGTCTTCGCCTAGCTACCGCTTGTAAGCATAGCATAGAATAACCGGTAAATTATTACCTATAAGTTACGTCTTGCGAAATTTGGGTAGTTTAATGTAGAGTGCAATTTATATTGACGCTTGGGAGTCTTCGGCAACACATGAAAATATAGCATTTCCCGAATGAAAAATCCCGCTCCAAATGAGGAGGGTCTTTTGGCCGAAAATAGTCACGGTTAAGCACTGGCGGAAATCATAGGAAGTGAGATATCTACCGTAAACTCAATTGATACTGCCAATTGCCTTACCTCTCTGTGAAGCTTCCTGCAGCGATCAAGGAGCTGCCTTGTATTTTTTTTAACTTTAAACGTAAAATATGAGTACATTTACTCTTTATTTAAATATCAATTAAGTAATTTGAATCTTTAAGGCTTTTGAGTGTGATAATTCTTTATTTACTTGAGAACTTTTTTTGCATCAAACAAAGACTCTTTCTATACTATAGAAAACATTTCAAACACCGGAACTATTAAAATGCGAAAATTTTTCACAATAAGGTCCAATGAATTGCTCACCTTTCCGGCTGCCTCATTTTAGGGTAGAAATGGACAATTCGCACAGAACCAATCGTAAAGGACAAAACGCACAGAACCAATCGTAAACACAGAACACAGAACAAATCGCGCAGGACAAAACGCACAAGACAAGTCGCAAAGAACGAGACGGAAAGAACAAATCGTACAGAGCACAGACGCGAACAAAAAGCACAAAGCAAATCGCGCAGGACAATACGCACAGGGCAAAATGAGCAGGACAAACTGCACGGGAAAATACGCACAGGACAAGACGCACAGGACAGAACGCACAGGACGAAACGTACAGAACAAAACGCGCAGGACAAAACGTACAGAACAAAACGCAGAGCACCGCACCCGAAAAAGCAGACCACGCACTTGCAATTGTGCTAGTACACACACTCACATAGACCGCAATTTGGCGGAATTCGGAAATGATGTCCGATTTTTCGATGTTTTTTGATAGGTCCAGATTTACACGCCTCAACTTACACACAAGTTTTTAAAAGGCGAGGATGAAGTCAAACCGTTAAACAAGATGTGTTTTGTTAGCCCAGATTTACGCACTTCAGCTAAACACGTGTTTTTATCAGGCGAGGGTGAAGAGAACTCTTTCACCAGCTCGTGTTTTGTTGGTACTACTATTCACCAACTTGTAAAATCTCGTGTTGAATTGAGGCGTTTAAATCTGGACTAGTGAAAAGTGCGATGTTTTTAATGAGCTGAAGTACACTGCGTTGGCGTACAGAAGGGTTTCCTATTGAGAGCTTCTACACGCATAAAATTCTTCGTGATTCTTTGTTATTCTTTGTTCTTGCCGTTTGCATGATTGAACTCTATATTTGGAATGATGAAGTGGATATTCCTCATCAATTTCGGAAGCATTTTAAGAATCAAATGAATTTTCTAAATTGTTGTTGCATTTAGCAGTACAAATGAGCAAAATTCTCGCAAATTATTCAACAAAAAAAATCATTCATCAGGAACTTTAGACTTTCAATGAGGACGAGCGAAAGGAAAACTTCACAAAGTTTATGGAACACTAATTAACCTACCCGAATGACTTCCGGTTCACTCCCACCCTTTAAAAACTCGAATTGGATTGAGCCAATGCCTTCTATATGTACGGGCCGTAATGCAGAATGATGACGTCAGAGCATCCGACCAAATGTCGCGAAAAACACACGTAGTCTTATGGGACGTCCGCGGGAAAATGTTAATTGTACGGGTTATGCTAAAGTGAGTTTAATGAAAACTAAGTGGTAACATGCGAAACAGTGCTAGTGAACAGCTTAAACACATATTAATGCGGTGCGTGCGGCATAATTAGAAAAATTCGCGACGAAATGTTTATCAGGTGTTGTTAGGTTATGTGATGTTCCGTGTCGATTTACTATCGCGATACAATTGGTCGATACAAAATGAAAGTTATGGCTAAATATTATTATTATAACGCGTCCACGCACAAAAAACTAACGTTTTATTCGTATTTTAGCTAAAAAAACCGCATGTGAAATCTCGGTGTGTGTCGGCACTGCTTCGTGGAAATGTAAAATGGTTTGACGCCATGACGTCACATCGACAACGATTACGTAGCCTGACGGCCCGTACTTCTAGAAGGCATTGATTGAGCAGTGTAAAAGGCATAATCGCCACTCAAACACCCTCACTTCAAATGAAAAAGCTAAGACAATGCGATGTTAATTGGACCGTGTAAAAAATGCGATGTAAAATAATTCGCGCCAAAATGTACAGAAAACGTCAGTCGTGAAAAAAGTTTTCGGTAATGGTTGATGCATAGTAGAAAGGTTTTTTGTTTATGTAAATTCGCATCTTTCGCATTCGGAATACAAAGTTTAGATGTAAATATAAAGATAAACGATAAAGATACCATTGTTTTGATGTGAATTCGGGAACGGACGGGATCGTGCGTTCGGGAACCGTATTTGTGCATTCGGGCGTTTATTCGTGTGTCCAGGAAAATATTCAGGAACTCAGATCATTACGATATGGTCCGTGAAGATGGGGAAAAGGAATTGGCTGGTAAGGTTAGTAAAGTCGAGCATTATGTTGCCTTACGAAAACTGTGATTGAAGTTGGTTCCCATGAAACTGGGTCGATGTTAATGTGCTAGCCACAAATCTTTCGTCTTAAATTTGTGATGAAATAAATTCCAGAATAACTAATGGACATTTTGTGTGTTAACAAACCCTCTACAGCCCCCTCGATTTTGTGGTCTGATGATAGTGTGGTATCATGGTGAAATTTCTTAAATGATACGGAGATTAATATTGGGTTGTATTTTGTAAAGAAGATTCTGATAAATCTTAACGCAAAGCGATTTTGTGGTGGATTTGAATAAGTAGGTCGAGTAAATCGCAGCTAGAATACAATATGTTATATATTTTGGCTATTATGTTTATTTATGATTAAGAGCGATGTGAGCTGTTTGATAATTTCGTAGTGATTTTTCAATCGATTTTACGCGGACATTTTTTATATTTAAGTAAATAGTTCGTCATTGCAGGCTGGGGCAGGTTTGCATGATATTGAAAATTGTTAAATTTTCCGTTGAAATTGAATTTTTTCTAAGAATATTGGGTAAAACTCGACTACATGCCCCCATAGCCGTTAGATAATTTTACCGATTAATGTCTGGCTGGCATTTTTGACGTTGTGTGTTATCTTCAGTGTTTTATCTTCCTGCTCTTTGCAGAAAAAGTCCTGGCTTCCTGACCAGCAGGCAACAGCCAACGTTTACTCGATTTGTTGTTAATTATTTTTCATTTAGCATTGATTTAAATTCAACTTATTTGACTACATAACATTTGATTACATATACTTAATAGGATATGAGGAATGGAAAGGATTTCAAGAGATCTGGTTGCATCAATTCTACATTTTATTTTAAACATAAATCAATTATCAAATGTTAATTTCGCATCTTACGAGGAATTCACTTAGTTGCTTCAGTTGATTTCTGTTGTGTTTGATAATTAAAATAAATAAAATTCATTTACAGTTTTATTCGCTTTAAAAAATTCAAAACATAATATGTCCCTTGCATATTCGGTGCATTTAAAGATTTTGTGATCAATATCATCAATTTCTCCTCATAGTTCACATTTAATATCTTCATAAATTTTCATCCTGACTCTATTTTTATTATTTAGGGCGTTATTTACCATTAATCTATTTATTATTTTAACCGCCTTATTACCTAAATTTAGCTCCTTAAACCACACTTTATTCTTACCCATACACATTGTTTCAGGTTTCTTACTTTACTTAAAAATTCATTTCTCCATTCATCAACAATTTTCTTATATATGTTATCCAAAACTTCATCAGCTTCATATTCGTATATTATTTCATTATCATCAAGTAAGGCACATTTTGCTAATTCATCTATTTCTTTTCTTTTTCTGTGTCCTGAATGCCCAGGAATCCATATAACTTTGACCTGACTCTCTTTGATATATTTATAGATATTACTTGTAATATTTTTCTTACTCATATTACTATCTAGTTCCATACAGGCTATATTTGAGTTCGTTATCTCTATTAAATTTTTGAAACCTAAACTTACTCCTAATTTAATTGTTTCCCCAATACTTATAAGTTCACAGTTTACTATTGACAAAGTGTCCCTTAGCTTAAACTGATCTATTGAATTCATTTTCCAGGTGCTAGTAGCCCCTCCTACTCCTCAAACATCTTTTGCACCATCACATAACAAAACAGTGCTATTTTCCAATACACTTCTATTAATAATGTTATGTATATCTAAATTTACAGCCTCATAACTATTTGAATTCATATTAACAAACCCACCATCACATTTACAAAGAGTTTTAAGTTTATCGGGCTTACTTTCTGGTCTAATATTCCTCAATTGATCAAACAGATCCTTAAGTTTATTATACACTACACTGTAATTTGATTTGGAAATATTATCAATTATATTTACAAATCTGTTCAAATTCGCTGTCCTTAGATTTAAAATTTCTTTAGCTGCCAATTTCAGCGCTCTAAATTGACTTGGTAATTCATTAGCTAACGAAAAAGTGATAATATTTGCCGTATTTTGTGGCACTCCTAAACATATTTTCAATACTTTGCATTTCACTCCACCCATTTTTTTTAAAGAAATACTTTGGCGCCCCACAATAATTAGTAATCTGTGCTTCCAACTTAGACATATAGAATGCCTTATATGCTAATAAACTCTTATCCCCATCCAAACCTCTGTTTAATCCTGTTAATATTTTAAAATATCTTGCATAAATTTCATTATTATCTACTTTGTTTAAAAGTCCATCCGAAACTGTTAACTTATTATTATATATATAACCTATTATTATATATATGACCTTGATTCTATTTACCCATTGAACTGCATTATTATTTATTCTAATATTTTGTTGTAAATTACTGTTCCTTCCGAAGTATATGGCATTACATTTACTTTCATTAATGATGAGATGCCTATTATTACACTTATTTATAAATTCATTCATGGCACTTTGAAGTTCCTCAATGCAACTCAAATAGTTTGTATTATGTGAAATAATGAAAAAATCGTCCGCATATTGGAAAAATTTTATGTTCTGTATATTTCTAAAGTGTAAATCAGCCGTATAAACATTAAACAGTAGTGAGCTCAATACGTCCCCTTGCGGTAGCCCATTCCTCACCATATAATTATTCTCCTCAAAAACTAGTGTTCTATTGTTTAGAAAAAATATTATCCAATTAATTTAATCAAACGGTATTTCTAATGCAATTAAAATGTGTTTTAGTATTTGAGCATTCACTCTCTCATAAGCATTTGCAATATTCACACTCCATGGCCATAACTTTTTCTTGCTTTGTTAATTTTTCCCATATAACATGTTCAATTTGATTGTTACAGGTCTGCGTAGACCTTCCTTCCAAGTACGCATGACTATCTATCGGTATATAATTGTAAAAAAAACTTATTTTTAAGAAGTTTATCTTCAATTAAATTATTGAGAATCTTAATGAAAACATTTATCAATGAAATAGGCCTGTAACTATCTAAACTATTTGGATCCTTTCCGGGTTTCAAGATCGGAGAAAATCTAATATTAAGCAGTTTTTTATCCGAATATTTTCCTTTAATGACTTTATTTAATGCAACCGTTAAGCTTTCCAAATTATCATCATTAAGTGTTTTGACAAGTTCATACGTTATATTATCTACTCCTGGAGCAGATTTCCTGTTGGGTTTTGCTAAAACACTTTTTAGCTGTCTTACACTAAACCCTTCTACTCTACTCGTTCCTTCTAACCTAGATAAGTTAATATTATTATTACTAATTTTTCTCTCCATTTTTGCCAGATAACTTTTGCTATTATCTTCATCCCAACTTGAGGGATTTGTTGGCACATAATTCTTTTTTATTGTCTTATTGAAGTCCCAGAATTTCTTAATATTTCCCTTTCTAGTTATCTCCATCATTTTCTTTTCGCAAGCTTCGCATTTCGCCGCTCTCACTTCCATTTTCCGCTTCTCACATGACTTTTTCCACAACATATAATTTTTTTGGAGTTTTTCGTTTATTTTGGCTACTTTCTCCATCCAAATACTACTTAAAGCCTCATTCCACCAGTATACTTCATTAAACTTCCTATTCTTAGTACCCTGAATTCTCCTCTTCTCGTGTAATTTTTGTACGTTTTGCTTCAATTTTTGATCCCTGCTCGTCCTCTGGTGGTAACAGGGACAAAAACTTGAAGAGAAATACTCAAAAATATGGAGAAACTAGACGAGAAAACAAAAAGATGTTGATATACAAGCAAATAAACAAAAAACACCCCCAAAAATAAACACAACCACAAAAACACAAACATACCAGCCGAACATCTATCTGCAAAATTATCTAATGGATATGGGACGGGCACGTATTCAACTTTAGCCAAATATTTGAAGGCTGCATGAAAGTTACATCTGTTTCTCATTAAAATGTACTTTCTTGTAATCGACTGAAATAGAAAAAAATGCAAACACCAGTTATTTAACTTAAAGCTTATATTCTTTCCGGTTTTTTTATTTCCTGCTAATTATATGTTAGTTCAACATCATCATCATCTTCATTAGTATACGATATTTAGCGAGTTAATTACAGTGTTATTTATAATTAAAAAAAAGAATGACTGGGCAATTATTTACAACTACTTCTTTTCATAAACTCCGTTACATATAAATATCTTATTTAAATCTGTTTTTATCATTTTGTAGCCTAAACAATTTTCGTCTACAATTCTAACCCTTGTTTTAAAAACACATACGTTTCTATTTTCCGCTCTTTCAAATTATATCCTCTCAAAATTATTTTTCATTCGTAGCAAAAATAATTTATGCTTATCATTGGCTCGTTACACATGTCGTTTATAATGTTTGTTTTTTTCCCCGTTTTTCAACTTTTCTTTTCTAAATATATATATTATATGTATGTACTTTTCGCAAGTAAAAAAAAATATCAGTCCGATAAGATATTTCTAATAATGTATATTTGAAAATATTATTTTCTTGCTTTTTAGTTTCTCTTTTATATTAGCCGTTTGCATGCATATGTATAAACATCTAGATAAATATAAATCAAAAGAATTGAAACAATATTCGATTATTATCTAGTGTTATCGATTTTTTTTACGAATAATCTCTTTCCTTCGGTATGGGAATATACTCGAGAAGTGGGTTTTGTTGCTGTTGGTATCATTTATTTGAATTTAGAATTATATGTTCATTTGTGATTTTCAAAGCTTTCAATAGACTCGTCAGCATGAAATAGCTCTATGGCAGTACACAATCGTACTAAAAGATTTCTAACGATATTTAAACAAAATCAATAGTATGCAATTACTTCATATTCGTTTAATTTATGCATTCATTAAGCGTTGCTAGGCGCGTTTTTTTGCTCCCCTTATCCATAACAGAACAATGCCTACCAGTGCAGACGCATTGGAAACAACTCCTGTTATGAAAAAGGGGAGTTGTTCCCAATGCGTCGGCATTGTTCTGTTATAGATAGGGGGAGCAGAAAAACACGCTTTTCTATCGACCAGCGGAATCAACCGACTTATGAAATCCATTGATTAAAAGTATACACACAAAATCCATCATTATTTTTAAAACTAGACCAGGTAACGAAGTATGATAGTATAAACAATCTAAAACTGTGTGCATTATGTAACAGTGTAAAAAAATTAGCAACGTCTCAACAATCCATATACCATGTAACTTGTAATTAAGTACGAAAGCTAATTTAAATGTACAAAATGTGTAGAGTAGTAATGAAATCAGTTTATTTTTGTTTCGTAGAGATATCCGTTGGTTCGTTGAAATGCTTCTTAAGGCTACTTCTTCACTTACACAAAAAAGGGCACGGTTTTAAATTCAATGGATTTGAATTGGATTTGTGTGTTGTTAGCATGCGGAATGTTATTTGAATGATTTATACTTGCGTTGAATAAGGAATAAAAAGGTTTGCACATTTGTTATGAAAATAAACAACTATGAAGTAATGATAGCAATAGCAACTATGTTATTGTTATTATATTCTTGCATCAGCAAATTGAATTTTATTCCCGTCGAAGTTCCATAATAAAAACAATTATTTCTGATTTCATTTCACTTATGTGCACTAAGACAAAAATATTTTACATAAGAATGAATAAAATCTGCATTTCATTTAAAATTTTCTTCTTCTTCTTTTTTATCTTATGATAAATCTAAACATTTAAAGCCTATTTGGTTGTTGGATAGTTGCTTGCAACTGTTTTTTTTGTTCTATCATAATATCGTATAAAAGAATATATTTCAAACTTTTGAGTTTCTAATACGTTTTAACATTGTTTTATGACTTTCAAGGATACGGTTTGTGTTAAAATTTTCAATTTCATTTATTTTTCTTTTCGCTATTTACAAAACGTTTTACTCGAGTTTTCATTTTTCATTTAAATTTCATTGGAAAAAATATATCTATTTGGATTTCAAAGATCTTCTTCTGTTTCTCTGCTGATTGTATGTAGTAGTTCATTCTATGGATGATCGATAAAATTTTGCAAATCGGATAAAATACTTCTTTGCTATCTATTGTAGAATCGATTAATATTTGTTATTCTGAAAATATGAATAGTATCTAGTTGTAATATAAGTGTGTACATATAGTAGTTTTCAAAGTGGATGTTTTTCGATTCATACTGGAACGAATTAGATGCAGTATGCCTTCGATTTAATTTTATGCATTATTTGGTTTGGTTTTTTTCTGTTACCTTGAAAACAGTTATGCGCTTCGGTTTTGTTTTTGTTCTACTTTGTTTTCTTATTGTTTTCTTTTCGTAAATATGCTTTTTAAATTTTAGACAAAATATCGATATCATGTTATGTACTCTTCAACTACAGGACTATCAATTTCCTCTTGAAAGACACATTCGATGTCGGCACGGCACATTGGACAATATTGTAGCTGATGACTACAGCTACTACAGAAGCCTCTGTAATAGAAAAAAATGAAAATGGATTATTTAAAATAGGAGTAATGCTAATTTACATTGAATGATTGTCGATTCAATGAAAGTTTGTTCAAAAAGAAAAAAAAATATTTATTAAACGACCTAATTTTCATTAATGTAACTCAGCAATTTATGAGATTTCATTGTACAGAATAATGATGATAGCCTGGAGTGGGTCCAGAGGGACCCTAACACTGCGACCTCCTGGGTCTATTGTGTCTCCTCTGTGTTATGTCCTATAGGATGTCCAGGCTTCTAATGAACCTGTATATGTTCCTTGACGGGACATTTGTGATGTCCCTGATGGAAGGAAGAGCAGAGCCAATTAGCTCGAATCTTCTCGCTAGTGCTGGACAGACTGTGAGCAGATGTTCTACACACTCTGTCGTTTCCCCACAGTATCTGCAGCGGTCGTCCTGCTCTTCACCTATCCTGTGGAGGTACTTTTTGCATGAAAGGTGTCCTGTCAATGCTCCGCATAGGGCTCTTATGCCACTTTTGCAGAGAGCCACTGCTTTTTTTGCTCTTTTACTATCGAATCGAAGGTATTTTTTTGAGTGTTTTAAACCCTCAATATTAAGCCAGTAGTCTTCGATCTTTTTCTTGCTCTATGTTTTAGTTTCCTTTTCCGTATCTGCCTTTGTGAAACCCCAGTACGAAGAAGGACCTATGAAGGGCATTTTCGCTCCTTTTTTGGCTCTGGTATCAGCTTCCTCGGTGCCCTTCATGGCCGGGGATCCGTATCAACTCGAGGCTGTTCTGTGCCCCTATTTCATTTAGGACCTCTCTCACCTCTAGGAGTATAGCCGAATTTATGTGATCGCGATTTATAGCCATGAGAGTCGCTTGACTTTCCAATAGGATCTTAATTCTGACCCTTTTAGTGTTCCTTATTTTTATTGTTTGTGAGGGTCTTAGTATGGCAGATAGTTCTGCTTGATAGATCGTGGCCTTCTTTGGGAGAGGAAAATGCATTTTGCACTTGGGACCTACGATCCCTGCTCCTACTCCACAATCCATCTTTGAACCATCCGTATACCACATTTGCGCTCCTTTGTACGAGGGAGGTGGTCCATCCTTCCATTTGTCCCTTGATGAAATTGTGACCTTGAACCTCTTCTCGAATGCTGCCTCAGATTTTATTTGGTCGCTGAGGTTTAACATTTCCATTATGGACCAGACGTCCTCCAGGATTTTTCGGTGGCCTTTAAGGTCCCCTGATTTATACCTGTAGGCCTGTTGTAGGCTAACGGCTTGTTTCGCTGCTTCCTCCTGAATTTTGAGATGTAGCGGTTCAAGGTTTAGAAGGGCCTCCATTCCTGCTGTTGGAGTGGAGCTCATTGCTCTTGTAATCAGCAGGCAGGCCACCCTTTGAAGCTTGATGAGCCTATTAATACAATTACATTTATTTAATAACATTAATTTTAAGATATTGGCAACCTACATATCTGTCTTGTCGAAGTTCAGGCAATCCTGTTATGTATTCTTCCTAACAAAACACATAACAGCTTCAAACTTTCTTTTTTATCACAATTGTGGTGATATGAGAGATAAATTATTTAGACTTTTCCTTGACGCCAAATCTTGCCATTTCAATTTACTCGCTTTCACCGAAATTTAGCTTAATGATTCACATACGAATGAGGAAATTCTTGATTGCAGCTGGACTATTTACAGAGCTAATTGTGACTACTGTTCTATAGGCCAGATGCGATGTAGTAATGCACTTTCAAGCAAACGCATAAATACCACATCAAATGTATTCTTCCAGCACATAATTCTTCTGTAGATTGGTGTAGTCTACATTCTATCTAGATCCTAAGAATCGATTTACAACTATCTATGATAAACAGTATCTTCCTTCGCATCATCAATAAAAGAAGAGTATAAAATCATATTTTTGGGCGATTTCAATTGTTCGATCTACAGTGGCTCAGCTTTTTAGATACAGTGACTATTTAAAATTGCAAATCACTGTAACTTTGAAATAAGAAACCTTGTCCAAAAAATATAAATGTAAATTTAAATTTAAATGCGAATAAACTTCTAAACTAAACCGTCGATCAAAAATATTCCTGATACTTGGGCACTGTTCATTGGTTGTGAATTGTTGAGTTATAGGATGCCGTTTTGTCGAAATGCCAATATCCAGACGTGTGAATCTCTCCTACATTCGTCCACACTCTACTTTGCAAGTCTCCTTGTTGGCGGGTTTCTTGGCGTATTTTCGATAGGCTTTTAATTCTTGGCAATGCAGAGGTAGGGACCAGTAGCTTGCCCTTGCACTATCAGGTTCTTTCCACTCGTTTGATAGAGTGTGGTAAAGGCTCTTTCCTTGGCTCATGGTAGTCTCCGTTGTCGAGCCTTTCCGTGATTAATGGGCCACAACGTTTTCTTTATGTGATTTAGTATTAAAGACCGGATTGACAACCAACTCTTTAAGCATCTTTTGTGTTTTACCAGCATTCTTCCTTTTACTACTTGCCTTTCTGACGAGTTTAGCCACTTGGGCTCTAATCTGTGCTTTCTCCTCTTCGGAAATGGTTTTTACCGTTGTTTCGACATCTACCACCAAGTCTTCTGATGGAAATGTTATTTCCTTGACGACCAAATTCAGGTCTTGGTTAAGCAGTTCCATTTACTCTGTGGACTGTGTTAAATCAAGTATTGCCCAGGTAACCCCAGTACTTGTACAGGCTGGGTAGTCTTATTAGTTTGTAAGATAAAAACTGTCTAAGAAAATATATATAGATATAAAAAAACTCTAGCGCACCTGAACCGCTAGAAACACTAATGTTCGAAGAACAGTAGAAGAATCGTGCAGGTTTTGAGTGCATATTCCACCACATTTGCTGCTTATTACGGCCAAACTGTTTCAAATGCCACATTTTACTTTCGTCTTAAGAACGCATTATAACTCATATGGTGGAAGGTTTCAGATATTACCACTGGCATGAATTTCAACGTTTATGAGAGCAAAACACGGGTTAATTATATTCGTTATCAGTTGCTTATTTCACATAATTTTGAAAGCAGCATCTCATATAACATCAATGAAGAAAATGCTCAGTGCCTGCAGCACTGTAACTGAAGTTGGTGTTTGGGGCTGCGATCCGAAAAATTTGCAGAACTTTGCGAATTGTAACATCGGTTATTTATTTTCATTGTAAATGTTTCCGGTATGTATACTAACTGTAAGCATTTATTGATACAAAAGTAGCACAACCGACTCGTGCTGGCAACCTTTCGCCAGTATCAAATCCAAGAATATATCAAATCTGCTTCACGTTGTTTAATTACATTCGAAGTTATAGGAGTATAAAGAAATTAAGGGTTACCTGCAGCGAGTTTTTTCAAATGATCGAAAGCTTAATATTTGCTGTTTATTGTCACTACAATATCATTACCATTTGAAAATTCTACGATAAAACCGCTTAATAAAGATATTGCAATTAAACACAAAACCAACAATAGCTGGCAACCCTATCGTGTCTTTTCAACCAAATTTGGCCTGAATAATGTTTATGACAGGTTTCATTAATTGTATGAAATTCGTATTGATTGCATGACTGCACTGGAAGTTATAGTGCAAAAAGTTTTATTTTCCTGAGCGAATTTTCAAAACCAAAGACACAAAAATTACCATAGCTGGTAGCACCAATCAAATTTTTCAACCAAATTTCCACCAAACAGAGATTAGAGTTAGGTTTAGCTTCTGTGTCAATTTCATGAAAATCTGGTAACTTATTCACATTTCATAGGGCAAAAAGCAGTTTTTTTTCTTTGTAATTTTTCAAGATGGCACCACTGGCACAGAGTTGCCCACAATTCAAAATCGCTTCTATCAAATCTGGTCTTACTTAAGTCCAATGCATTCTGTAAATTTTAGCTGTATCTGATTATTGGTTCGTGAGTTTCCGTGAACAGAAGTTTTTGATGCTAAAAATATAGGTTAACTGGGAGAGGGTTACCGTTCTTGTCCGACATCAAATTTCCAAAGTTTTATTTTGAACGTGTAGATAAAACATAAGATTTATATACAGATTGGTTTTATTGTAAGAAACGGACATTTTTTTGAATATTCGATGGTTTGAATGTTTTCACTTCCAAATTTTTTTTTTTCAAAATGAAGACACCAAAATTATCATAGCTGGCAGCTCCAACCGAATTTTTCAACCAAATTTCTACCAAACGTGGCTTAAAGTAAGGTCCAGCAATTGTGTAAGTTTCGTCAAAATCGAACGATTCAATCAGAATTTATAGGGCTAAAAACAGTTGTCTTTTTTAGTGGTTTTTCAAGATGGCACCACTGGCACAGAATCGTCCGCATTTCAAAATCACTTCTATCAGACCTGGTTCTATTTAAGGTCAATACATGCTGTGAATTTAAAATAATTCTGCCCATCGGATCGTGAGTTTCCGTGAACAGAAGTTTTTGATGCTAAAAATATAGGTAAATTGGGCCAGGCGTGCCCGTTATACCATATCTTTTTTTTTTTTTGGTTATGTAAACAAAGCACAAGATTTACATATGAAAGGCTTATTTTTGAAGAAACGGCTTTTTTTCAAGAGAGACGATGATTTGGAGGTTTTCACTTTCAGTGCCTGCCCTAGCTACAGGGTTGCCAGCACGCTCATTAAAAGCCACATAAATCTACAACTAAATAATATCAATATGTTTTGAAAATTTGGTAATGATTGAATAGCTCTGTCAAAAGTTATCGAAATTTAAAAATTTTCAAATTTTCCCGTCCTCTTTTTAGGCACCCAGCGCACACATAGGGTTAAAAAATTCCAAAGCATTATCCGATTCATATGTAAAACACGTTAGAAATTTATTTTATTAACTTTATTTTTGCGAAAATCATTTGTGCACGAAATAATAGGTATATTAAAAATATCACTTAAATGCCCGCCGGCGCGAAAAGGTTTACAATAACTGACATTTAAAGAGACCTGGACCTATTCTGCATATACACCAATGTATCCTGAAAGTTTCAGCTCAATCGAATGGCGCGTTCCCGAGATTATCTCACTGAAATTTTTTGTACATATATATATATATATATATATATATATATATATATATATATATATATATATATATATATATATATATATATATATATATATATATATATATATATATATATATATATATATATATATATATATATATATATATATAGAAATATGAATTTTTGGCCGAATCGATTTTAATACTAATGTTCTTCGAACATTAGTAAAAACGGTAAGAGCCAGCAGGTCAAAATAGTATAGCCGCTAGATTGTAAGTTATCATAGCTAATTAAGCTAGGTTAAGAATGTACAATTAAAAATCTTTTCAATAAAAAAACTGTGGACTTTTTACTACATAGTTGGGGATAGTTTCTACGGCATTCTTTATTCCTTAATCCTTTTCTCTTATAAGGTACTTCAGTATTCTCGTGAGAATCATCCACTTTCAGTCTTTCTCACATTCGAAGACCCCGTTCGCTTTTCCTATAATATCTATAATGTATCTTTTTCCATCCGAAGTATCATTTACCATTTTCAAATGTAGGGAATATTCAAGTGTAATATCTCTTAATCTCCTGTTTAGCCTATTTATATTATATAGGTATCATTAAGTTCATCTTTAATGCTGCATGAAATTAACTTTGTAAGACTATTTACAATGGTGTTGGCTTCAAAAATTCTCGTCCTTTGCCAGATTCGTCTGTTACAATTACCTAAAGCGATTATTTTAACCTCTTATGCGGGAATAACGACATTTTTCGTCAAACCAGGAAAAGAATTGCAATGGCCATGAAGGCCATGATATTTCAATATCCGTCCTCGTTATTTTCTTTATTGAATAATCGTTCATTTGGAACGTCAGTTTTGCATTTTGGGATAGCACAAAAAAAACTAAACAATTATACAATTAAAAACAGCTATTGCACTCAACTGATTATTTAGGGACAATGCACGTACATATATGAATTAGAAAATAATGAAAGTCATGAAAAATATTGGTCATCACATAATGATTATATAAGTTGATAATAAACGCTAAGTATACTTTCAATTAGTTCTTACCTATGTTTACATGGTTCCAATCGCATTATCGCTTTCTTATCAAAACATATCGTACATGAGTCATCGCGTACGCTTACTCTTCTTAGTTTCTCTAAATAAATATGTCGGGGAAGAACAACCTGGAAATAAAAAAAGACATACAATTTAACTGTAGGTAAATAAGAGACCACTTTAAATTGAGGCAATATTACTAATTGATTGTTCAAATAAATACAAGCTATCATCAAATCAATCAGTTAATCAAATCTATCAAACATTAAATTGATTGAACTAGTTACAAATATTTACTAACTTACCTTATCTTGAGGTTTCATCGTGGCATTATCGTTAAAATTCTTAAAATTTCTATTTTTAGGTGGATGTCGAAACGGTTCGGCGCCAAAATTAAATCTACATTGTTGAAACGACATAAAGCTAGCTGCAGCGAAAAATCCATTCCTAAAATGTACAAAAAAATCAAATATATCAGTTACCGCTCAAAAATCAAGTGCTGACATGTTACTTACACCGCATTATGAAAAACTTGCTTAAACACAGGACTTTCGATACCGTCTAAACTAAAAACTACTTCGTGTGCATCTAAATCTAGTAAACAGCCTAAAGTCGATCCTGCATGCCATACAGGTAACTGATGACTTATTGATTTCGCATTATGCCAGATGAGACGACGGCAACCGTCAAATGCAATCGAGTATTTATCATCGCCAATTCCGTAGCCATCGTCACTAAGAAAACTCGAATCTTTTGTGGCCCAGCCGATTTGCATGACGCCGGGTGTTATGATGAGAACTTCGTAGTAATAGCACCCAGAACTGACCTGGTAGGCGATGTTTTTGAATAGAGCGTTTAAGAATATTAACATTGAATTGAATTTGATGAATCTTACCTGGAATGTACAACGGACACTTTCGAAAGTGTATGCATCACAGCGAGCCTCAACACCATCCGGCGAAATTTTCAAATATTCACTAACATCTTTCGTATTTAACATGACATTAACATTCGAAACGTCGACAGTTTCAAAGGAATATTTTCGACCTTCGACAGTAACTGAAAGGTATGATTTTTTTTTTAGTTTTCATATATTTTTACATGGAACTTTTGTTTCAAAGTGTTTCTGAATATTCAGATAAAGTATGATTTTCGGTAAATAAAATGTATAAAGAAATCTGCTTAGAAAAAATATGTAAAATTAATTAGAATCTGCAGGGTACTTCCGGCTATTAGGTAAACTATACTGGCTGACTCAAAGCCATTTTTTTCTGGACCGTAGGTTCAATAGAATGATATTTGCTATAGTAGAAAGTTGAATACGGAAAGTTAATTTAAGCTTATAACAATAAATCCACTTATAGAGTATATAATAATGACTAATTTGGTATTGCATTTCATACATTCACTTACGCAAGTGATCAGTGAAATCTTGTTTTATGCGGAAAAATATTTACTACTCAAAATTGAGCTGCAGCCTATAATTTAGACTTCATTTGATGCAAAAAAATCTAAAGATAATATTGAGAATGAAAAATTCAAAATTTAAGTATTACAAAATTATTTCTCACGGACAAAACAATTGTCAAGGAGGTAATGGGGCCTAGTGCATGTTGTTAAAGACTACTAGGAGCGGCCATGACCCTTTTTGAGAAATTTCTAGCCGCACGGCAGCATAGTCAGGTTAAAAATTTATAAAGCCATGAGAGAATTCGGCTTTCTCTGAACAGGGTGATTATGCCCAATATAAAAAGCCAAAAAAACACTAACCGGGTTTTTCGGGAGCGGGCCTCGAAAAAAACTTTATAAGGTTTCCTCCGAACGACGCAGAAAAAAGCATTTATCTACTTGCTACGAGAATCCGAATCAGAACAGGTTCCGCTTTACTTGGGTTTGGTTAAACCACCAGCTCCTATCAGTTTGGAGTAGTGTGTGAGGCACCGTTCTCCACTTTTTTTGTCGTAGTACCGACATTGCATATTCTGAAACGACTGCTCATGTAATTCCATCATCTCTATAATAGTCTCTGGCGCTGCAGGGCCGATTGCAGTGAAAAATGTGTTTTGGCTTTCTGGAGAAAGTGTCAAATGTGTTATCATCTTCACAGGCGCAGTAATTGCAGCACTGGTTTACTCTATTTTGTGAAGGCATTTCCTTAATTAGTTGTGGCTTGCTAAAAACTGGCTCAGGTAGAAACTTATCTCACAAGATTTTATGGTGCGAAAAGGTCTAGTCCCCCATACCCCCGACTTCGTGCGCCAATAATCCTCCCTAAGTTCAAACATTCGCAGTTATTGCTGTACCTTTTGCCACTTCTGAACTATTAAACATATATCCCTATGTTCGTTCGCTAGTAAGTCAATGCGGATGGTTGCATGATCCCACTCGATAGCTACTTGGTATTCCCCGCACTTTCCTAAGCTGAACGTCCGCCACCCTAACTCGATACTTTTCAAGCCATAAGGCGATGGTTCAATTTTCTGTGCCGTACCGCAGCATTGAAAAGTCTTGACTACTTCGGGGCCAATCGCCATGGATATATCAATTGATATGATCCTTTTCGTTATCATAATAATTTCAGATGTCAGTATGTATGGCTTTCCATCCAATCGTCAACCGTTGTCATCACTTGGATTAATCCGAGGGTAAAACTCGACTACGTGTCCTCCATAGCCGTTAGATAATTTTACTAATTGAGTTTTTTTTTGTGTTTTTGTGGTTGTGCTTGCTTTTGGGGGATAGTTTTTGTTTGTTTGTTTGTTTATCTTCAGTGTGTTGTCTTTTCGTTCATTTTGTTTTTACCTTTTTTTTAGTTATTCTTTAATTTTTGATCCCTGTTCGTTCTCTGGTGGTAGCAGGGGCAAAAAATTGAAGAAGAATATTCAAAAACATACAGAAACTAGACGAGAAAACAACACACGATCGGTGAAACTTTCTAACGGATATGGGGGGCACTTAGTCGAGTTTAGCTGACATCTTCCTGCACCTTCAGGCGCAAGAGACAGTCATATGCAAAATTCCACGGATCTGGCCGAGAATGGACGCTTGCGTTGCTCCAGCTGTAATTTTTTTGCGTACATTTTCCTAGTTCGTCCTATGTGGTAAATGTCGTTTCTTTCAAATAATCTCGGATCATGGCTAACGACTTGGAAATGTCACTGAAGAGCCTTCATCACCTCTATCTATTTCTCTGAGTTGAAAGCATTCCGAAAATCCAATTTCATTAAAATTATAACGGCTCCGTTTATTATAACGGCTTGCGACCTTCACGTGGTCTATTGCATCGATTACTCCGTGGGTAACACTTATAGTTGAATGGCCACTTACGAAACCCTTATTGATTTCTCGAAAAACCGACTGCCTGTAGTCATAATTTCAGTACTCGTTCAAGGAGTTTTCCCAATGTATCAAGCATAATTGAGAGAGGTCTGAACGCAGATGGTGCATTAGAGTTAACCTTTAGGTTAGGTTAGTGAAGAGGGCTGCCGGGAACGCGACCAGCATTAGGCCACCAGTTTGGGCCCATTTGCCACCCTCATGGACAATCACACGCATACACACTTACAGCCATGGCACTGGCGGGATTCGAACCCGCAGGCCCCGTAGCACGCCGCTTTTCAGCCTGACGCCTTAGCGAGCAGAGCTACCGGGCCCCCCAGAGTTAACCTTTACGGTAGAAGAGAGTTGCGTAATGGGAGCAGACTCGGCAACCAACACGCATTATACATGCGAAACAGTGTTGACGTGCGCCTCTCAAATATTGCCCTAATGTTTTTGCAGAATCCTTGGAGACACAATTCCAGGAGAACATCTCATCCGAGAATGACCTAGAGTATCAAGAATGCATCGAACGTGCGGCCGCAAATGCTCTCAGCCTTGAACCTCGGGAGGTAGAATCGTTAAGATGTGCTGACCTTGGGGAAGTGAAGATATTGGTGAACGGACTGAAACGACGAAAATCACCTGGGATAGACAGCGTTACCAACATGTGCTTGACTCACCTACCATACAACATACTACAAAATATAACAGACATAATGAACGCCATCTTCCGTCTGAGGAGGTATTCAGATGCGTGGAAAGCAGCCATCATTATCGTTATACCGAAACCTGGTAAAAACTTAACATTCCCCCAGAACTGGAGGCCAATCAGCCTCCTGTCATCAATAGCAAAATTGGCCGAATGCGTTCTCAACAACAATTTGGCTTTAAGCCACTTCACTCCACAGAATTCCAGCTAGCAAGGGTGGTCCAACACATTCGAACAGGACTTAGGCATACAAAATCGACCGGGCTAGTTATGTTCGACATAGAGAAGGCCTTCGACAAAGTCTGGCATGCAGGACTAATTTTCAAAATGCATGAGTTCCGAATGCTCCTTCCTCTTATCCAGATCATTGGATCTTTTCTCAAGGGCAGAAAATTCTGTGTCAGAATTGACAAACACTTATCTTCCGAAAAACAAATTGCAGCTGGAGTTCCCCAAGGATTTCCTTTACCTGCACTATTGTATAATATATACACTGCAGACATCCCCAAACTGCCCGTAGCTGAATCATCATTATTCGCCGATGATACGTGGATCTTCCACTCGTCCCGGCAAGCAGAGGTCGTTGTTTCACATCTGCAATTCTCCATAAATACGCTTCTAGGATACTTCCAAAAATGGAAGATTAAGATCAACTCAGACAAAACCCAGGCAATTTTCATTACGCGGAAGAGGAGACAGACACCACGAAAACTGGCTGTGAACGAACAACAGATTGAATGGCAACGGACAGCCAACTACTTAGGACTCAAGTTGGACGACCGAATAACTTGGACAACACACATACAAAATAAACGCAGCACTTGCAATAGACTCATCCATGCCTTCTTTCCCCTCATTAAATCCCAAAGATTGAACAAAACCAACAGATTTCTTGTATACAAACAAATACTAAGACCGGCATTATTATGTGGAAGTCTTGCATTCGGACAAACCTCAAAGATAAACAAACAAAACTTACAAGGCTGCCAAAATCTCGCACTGCGGAGAATTTTCCGAATTCCATAGTATATTAGAAACGTGGACATTCATAAGGACTTTAGAATCGACACAGTACAAGAATACATACGCGACAAAGCGTTGAAGCTCTTCGACAAGATATACCGACATACTAATAGCACCATGGATATTCTCAGATTCCCGACCAGGGCACACGAAATATACCCTCACCTCAGAAAAATCACTAGCTAGTGCAAACCATCTGCATACTAACTAAATCTAAGTACCCATTGTAGTCAAGATTCATAGCTGAGCGCAAGACCGCTCACCGAGAAAAGTGGAGTAAGGGTGAATCACTTCACCAGCTCCAAACGAACCCAGTTCCTCGTCTCGTCGTCAAATATTGCCAAGGAGTTTCGGTTTTTCAGTCTTCTCACTGTGCTGCACAGTATGTTGCTCACTAATCAAAGATACTTTGAGAACATTTTCTATTCTTACGTGGTGCGATAAGAACAATGAATCTATATCCTTCAGAACATCCGCTTCGCAGGTGGATACAGGGATCACGCAACTGAGCCTACTACATATTGGTTATTGCCTTGCTTGAAGCTGAGGAATATAATTGGATGATAACGAGACCTGTTGAGAGACTTGTTAGAGGGGTCTGGATCTGACTACGATTGTAGCGTCAATGATGAAGATAGTGAGTCGCCACTTTTATGTCTAATTTCATTCCATTCTATACATTGATTTTGTATGTTTCCTTCCACACTTATTTATTCATTCATTTTGTCCTATACATTGATTTTGAATGATGTTTCCTAATTTATGAGAAGATGGAGGTCTTTTAATACAATTGGCAAGATTTTTAAATTGTTATTTTTCCTCATAAAAAGACTAACAATAAAGTATCTTTATGATGAAAATGCAAGAAACGAAACAAAGTTGATTCGTTAAGGCAGTCGCATTTCTATTCGCTAGTTATTTTTTCTTTTTTCTTTTTCTTACTTTCTATTATTTTTCCATCAACCGACAGAAACTGTAAATAATGTACACTCTTCGATTGTGGCATATGGTCATAATATCCAAATACGTCACTGAGTTTATCTCAAATTGACTACAAGCTACTTGTTGTGATAAGCAATTTATTAGAAATAAGCTGCACATCTAATCAGACACGAGCATAGAAAACAATCGATTTGTTACAATTCCTATACTAAATTTGTCAAATTCAACGTCAGTTGATTATGATAGCAATTATAACAAATATAACACAACCATTGATTTAGTTTTCTGTGGTTCACTTTTTTACGATTCTAAAATATCTTGCTTCGAAGTGTGCAGTAACAGCTACAATCATTGCCAATGGCGGAACATGAATCACCGTGACTTGTGCAGTGCGTTTCAGATCAAATCTGACACACTCCGATCGTTTTCGTTTTCTTGTGTAACTTTAGATCGTTTTGCCGGAGGGCGAGTTTAATTTATCGCCCAAACAATTCATAAATTCTCACATGGAAGCCCTGTGAACTGGGCCGGCAAGATAAGCCTAGCTGATTACAGAACGATCGTAGTTTTATCTTTTGTCATGCAGTGTATACTTAAATTTGACTGATAAGGCTCGACTTTGACTTGAAAGTGAGTCGCCACAGGTGTGAATCTGTTTGCTTATCGAAATTTGCTACTTACAATAATTATCTAGACACCACCGTGCACAGAATCCGATTTGTCTTGTTATAAAGTCCTTGCTGGTTGCTTTCACCTCTAGACGCAACAGCGGATTATTTGAATGACTGGCTAAGGTTCTCTGAAACAAAGATATAAATTAGTAAACCTCTTCACGGCCACGTGATAGTAAATCAATTGGCAGACAAAACGTTTCAGCAACAGCTTAATTCTTACCTTTATTGTTGCTTTGTTTTCACTAGTTTGAGCAAATTTTTCGAGGGCTATCAGCGACAACAGCTGCACGTCCGGATTCACATCGTCCTCCAAGTTCCCGATCAAATATGATAGCGTTGTGTCTGAGAGCATTGCAATGCTGCTAGGACCCGCCAGTTTTTCAGCCAAGCAGCCTAGGATTACGCATAAATTTCGCTCCTTTCGAGGCGATCTTCCAAGAGAATTTGTTATCATGTCGGCCACTTCAAGAACAGATTCTTTGGTAGGGAGAGGGCTGTCGTCCAAAAGTAAGGCAATAACACTGGGGCCCATTGGATGCTCGACTGGCACGACACGAATCAGCGACTGCACAAGCTGAATCCATCCCGCCGGCTTGTCTGTAATAATGTGCAGCAGAACCATCGAACTGGGTGGCTCGGGTTCACTGTTGATGGAAATTATTTTAAAATTAACACGGCAATTATCTGACCTTTAAATAATTGAATACGTAGGAGTCAGGAATGGAAACGTGTAGGGTGGAAAAGTTGGAAAATGTCACGCATATAACCCCACACGTGAACCATTTAACTCTCAATTGCACTTACTTGTCAACTATTGTCCCAATAACGTCCAGTGTTTCGATGACAAGTTGGTCGACTGTCTCGCGTAACGTCTTTTTGTTATAGTGCTCCAGTGAGCAATACCGTTGCGCTGGCTGATCGGAACTGCTGGACACAGTTTGTCTTGGCAACGGTTCGTTCGGCGGCAGACCATCTTCGACCTTGTCCTTGCACAAACAAACGCCCATGGTATCCGGGGGCGGCCAAAGGAACTCTAATTCTGGCAATGGCAGCTATAGCGACGACGGTACAAGGTGAATAATCCAAACGGACGACAATTTTGGTCTTCTGTCACTTTTACTTTCCACAATGAATAATTTAATGCGGGCGCGAATGTGTCACACAAAATTTTCCGAACTGGCTTCTACTAGCGAGCAAGCATTTCTTTGCAATTTTGTAATAGCAGCACGCTCTCGTCAACTGCCAAGCTACCAAAAAGCTATTGCAGATTGTACGAGATCACTTTTACTTTCGCAATGGGAAGATTTGGTACTCTTCTCGGTTTTAACGCGTATATTTACCTCTCCCCGACCTTCGCCGTGACTTCGAGATCGATGCGCCCTATTCGCTTGTTGACACTCTTGGTTATCGCTTACGGAACTAAAATCGTCGGACACTCAACGGCACTGTGTAAAAACTGAATGGGGGAGAAGAATCGTCACGAAATGTCAATATTTATGGAAAATTGTCCGAGTCGAAAGTTGGACATGACTTTGTTTTCACTCGTATTTTGGTTGAAGATTTTGATGACGTGCACGTGAAAAATGCATTGGAAATGCTTGTCAATTGGTCGAATTACCAATACGAAAGCTAACTCAATGTAATTTCAAGGAAGTCTTGCTAATGATATTCACGGAAATGAAAACGTAACATAAAATTATTTAGACACGAAACTGCGCGACGACGACAGAACTACAGGGCAGTCAGTCGAACTTCAGTGGTTCGGTGGTTGTCAGATGATTGAACGACGTTTTGTCTATCAATTTGGAGATGGTTTGGTTGGTAGCAGTGATGGGAGTAAAATAAGTATCAGCGGCTCTCAAACTGTTGAACGGAAAACGGAAATAAATTTTAAATAAAGCCGTTACAGACTGTAATTGGATTAAATTATTTATATCCATTATATTTTTTGTGCAATATCAAATAAATCTTTTCAAAGATGAGATAGACGCGCAATTAGAACAAGTGTTTTGTGGGGCAGTGGAGGCGCAGAGGGTAGGAATAAAAAATTGATTTTTTTAACTTTCTAAGGTAAAATTCGTCTACGTGCCCCCATAGCCGTTAGATAATTTTACCGGTTATGTTTTTTTTAGTGATTTGTGGTTGTGTGTTTGTTTTTGGAGGTGTTTTTCGTTTGTTTGTTTATCTTCGGTGTGTTGTCTTTTCACGTATTTATTGTACGTTTTTGTTAATTATTCTAAAATTTTTGATCCCTGCTCGTCTTCTAGTGTTAGGAAGAGGCAAAAACTTGAAGAATAACTAACAAAAAGAAAACGTACTGAAGATAAACAAACAAACAAACAAAAAACACCCTCGAAAATAAACACATAACTAAAAAACACAAAAACACCAATCGATAAAATTACCTAACCGCTATGGGGGCACGTAGTCGAGTTAAGCCCTATCTAATTTAAAAATGAAAACCCCTGCTCTCTGTCTCGACCTTTGCCACCAGAATGAATTCATCGAACGACCCTTCTCCTCTTGCATCCCCTATGCGCACAGTTGATCACTCTCCAGGGGCTAGATGGATGATTCTATTGACTTTTTTACAGTCGAAATGTGGTGCATCAGAATGGATGCATGGTAGCCACTTTCCGCACCTTCCCGCCCCCACTGGTTTATCATCAGAATAAAGTAATCTGATATTCCTGCTCCCTTCCGCACAGGGGGTGGAGGAAGGCCGGATGAATCCATTCATTTTCTACCCACCAGAATGGTGTCTTTCAAAATGGAGCCAACTTCACTCTGCTCCCTTTTTCCTCCATCTCGCCGGGCAACCACACTAACTCCACGCCTTTTTATCAACTTCCGATCGACGGTCTAATGCCTTCTATATGTATGGGCCGTCATGCTACGTAAACATTGTAGCTTCGGACGAAATCGTGTCTGGTCGTTTCTGTCAATGCCACCAAGCAAAACAAAGAGGATCATTCACAGATTTGTCTCTAAAATACCCAAAAAACGTTAGTTTCTTTATGTGGATGTGTTCTAAATATAATATTCGGTCGTAAAAATAATGTTTTCCCCCTACTGGGTTGTTTCGAACGTAAAATTGAAAAAAAATTTGTTCGATTTGCTATCGCTAGCGATAACCAGGCAATGGTCGTATTAATGTCAACTGGCCTATTGAAATTAAAAAATCATTTCCAAATCAACCATTCCCAAATTCGAAATCATTTTTATTCGGTAGTACACTGATACGAAACATTTCGTACCGATTTCTCATACTCTTCCATGTGTATTGCATTAATTTTGCTTTTCACTATTCACTGGCATTGTTCCGTTGATCTCACTTTAATTTCACTGATTGATTTACCGCACAACTCGTACAATTTCATTTTTCCCGCAGCCCGTCCACTACACCGCATGTATTTTATGTAAGGTAATCTGGAGTAATTTTGCACACGGGGTAATATGAATGTACCAAGGAGAGATCTAAGAGAGTTCATTTTATTTATTTATTTATTTATTTATTTACCAAACAAGGTAGAAAAATCACATATAAAATATCAAATTAAAAGTAAATTGGAAAAGTAAAGTAAAGTAGAAACAAAAAGTAAAACAAACAAGTTAAATAAGTAACAAACAAATTAAAAAAGAAACAATTAGATAGATAATCAATAAATAAACCATTGACATAAAAGATATAGCTTAATGTTTAGGGGTGTGGATGGCATGCAATTAAGAGCAAATAACGCATAAATAAATTAGTAAAAATATATAACAAATAAAGTAATAAATAAATGACAAAAAACTAAATGAATAACAAATGACAAATAATTAAGTGAATTTAAATTTAAATTAAATATACAATACATGAATTTATATTAGTATGGTGGGGGAAAGGGGGAGACTATGAAGAGAGAGCCTTCGCAATATTTTTTTTAAAAGTTGATTTAGATATCGTAGGGGAAAAGTTCTCGCTCATGCTATTGAATAGTCTGCAGCACCTATTTATTGGCTCGTTTGCTGCATATGTTGTATTGTGTTGGTATTCAATAAGCAATCGTCGGGATCTAGTGACTCTCAGGGGCTGATTGAGCACAAACTTTTCTTTCAAGTAGGCGACACTAACCACGTCTCTGATGACATCGAAGCTGAAGCAGGCAGATAACATTAACCTTCTCGACGCAAGGGGTAACAAGCTAATACATTTAAGGCGATGTTCCTATGGTGGTAGATTACCGAAATCATAAGGGTTGAAAAGATCTCTCAGAGCGAACAGTAAAAACTGCTTCTGAACAGACTCAAATCTTTGGCTGTGAATTTCGAAAGCCGGGTTCCAGATAGTGCACGCATATTCAAGAAGAGGACGCACGAGTGAAATATATAAGGATTTAGTAACCCAGAAATTCTTAAACTCTTTGGCTCGTCGCTTAATGAAACCAAGTTGTTTACTTGCTCGGGAAAGCACTCTATCGTAATGTAGATTGAAGCGGAGCTTTTCATCCAGGATGACACCAAGATCTAATATGTTGTCAACTCTGCGCAGTGTCGTGTTGTTGAGGCGGTACGTATAATGAACGCGTGCAGTTTTGCGATAGAAGCTAATTGAGGGGCATTTGGTAATGTTAAGAGGGAGCTTGTTCGCGGAGAACCAATGGTCTAGAGAGTTCAGTTTAGACTGAAAAAAGTTCGCGTCAGATTGTGATCTGATGACATGGTAGATTTTGAGGTCGTCCGCATATAGTAAATGAGGAATATCAGATAAAACCTCCGATATGTCAGATATAAAAATATCAAAAAGAAGAGGGCCAAGATGACTTCCTTGAGGTACACCAGATTTAACGTCGACATTCTTAGAAATAAGACCTTGGATTTTCACGAATTGCAAGCGGTCGTGAAGGTATGAGCCAAGCCACTTAAGTAAAGATCCTGCAATACCGAATTGTTTCAGCTTGGGGATCAAAATGGAGTGATTAACTCGGTCGAATGCTTTGCTAAAGTCTGTATAGACTGCGTCAATTTGATCACCTTTCTCCATTTTGCACAAAACATCAGAAACAAGCACCATAAGATTAGTTGTAGTAGAACGACCTTTCCTAAATCTATGCTGCTGCTCGTTCAGTCGAGCGTCGACCAGAGGAGAAATTTTGCAGTAGATGTTTTTTTCAAATAAACATGATACATCTATTGGCGAAAAACAAAAATGTGTGTCAAAATACCTCAAATAACCCTACTATTTTGATCACTTATTCTTGTCATCGTTTTGTGTGATACTCCGTTCGTCTAGATAGTATTCGACGGTCCCATCATCTAGACATTTACCAAGAAATGTAATAGAAAACGCTAGGTAAATTCTCCACTATACTACCCGGTACTTTAATGACCAATACATTAAAATTGGAGTAAAAATTTGTAATTTAGCTAGGATGAAGCTGTTATAATCAGTTTTTGTGTAAACTTCACAGTTTTAAACACTATCTGTTCTTGTTTCGTGAAAATATTTTATATTAATTTTGCTTTTGTAAAAAAATACATTTGACAATATTTTTACCGACGATCGTCACATTATTTTTAACACATGCACCATTGTGGAGAGTTCTATTCAACTTTTATGTGACCATAATTTTATTGCTATCATTGGGAGTTTGTTATTAATCACAGAAATATAAAGGTACATAAAAATTCACTAAAACGACCGCTTTCACTTAAGGGCTACAGACTATTTATTTTAAATTAAACTTTGACACTGCTGCTTTTAAATAAGTCATCATTAAATACTTAAATTACCACCGACACCATACCACCCGTTCCAAAACAAAAATATCCCAGAATGCGTTATGTCTGCCGCCTCATTAATGGCTCATTTCCAAACACACCTCATTTTCGGCATTGATGTTAACATGCTAAACACTAACATCAACTCACCGAAGTTAAGGTCGCCTGTTCATAAGATTTACCACAGAAAATTTTCTTCTGGCTACATGACACGAGTATAATTTACTTAGCACGTGATAGTTCTCTCTGGCTTCCTGCTGCTTACTCTCACTTCCAAAAGAAACAAGTTCTGTGCTAAGGATACATGAAATTCATTGCAGGCGATTCATGATGAAAGAGCTAATTATTAGAAACCATGAAAGCTTAGATACTTCGAGAGCTTACAAAGAAAAATGCAAAAGATATTTTATTCAAGCTTTAGATACATGAGCAATGTTGAGTATCTAACAATTTTTGCAAACGAGCGCTAAACTTTGGCTGAATATTTCTGTGATGTTCTAGCGATGGTCCGGCAAATGCTGCTTTAGTTTCCGCCGAATCAGTCGAGCGTGTGCGTTTGTGTCGATTGGATGTGATTGGATCGTTCCGATGAAAGTCTCGGTATTCCGTTGAAGTATATGCTTCCGGTCGGGAAATATCTAAACTGTTTTGGCCTGCCTGCAGCGTGTTTCTGAGTCTGAACGAATTATGTTATCTGGGTTAGCGTGTAGTATTTTTCTATGGAGTTTTATTGTCAGTATTGGGAGTTGCATTAGTATTCCGTCATGCTGCCCGAAAGGATACGTTCTAGTCGATACAACCGGCGACAATGCGAGACTCTATCGTTGGCGATTGTTCAAGTGTGTCCTGCAACCGGGTGATCCCTTTGAAATACACGGTTTCCACATTGTGAATAATAATACGAATAATATACCGAAATGTGAAGATGTAGTCGCAGTACAAATGAACGGAGTTGTTCCGCTCGGTAACCAGAGCTGTTTGGGGATGCTTGATGGTAGCTATCATGCTCTCACTTGTCCTGTTCATCCTTCGGAATTGATAGCGGAAGTGAATGTTGTGAAGAAGTGTTGCCCGTTCGGTTCGGCTTACAATTTTCGCGAGAAAAGGTGTAACAAGTTGCCGGGCAAGTCAAAAGCGATCACCAATTTCGGGTATCTGTTCGAGGATCCCACCATAGTGCATAGCGGTAATCTAGATTGTCTGAGTACGAGTGTCGTCGTCGACTATCGGTCCAGTGATTTCAATGTCAGTTTTCGGGACGGTAGAATTATCGTGGGACAAACTGGCTTTGATACCGCGTCATTTTGCTTGGAGTCGATACTGAGCGAGAAGAGTTCCGGTGGTCCGGTGGATCCTGTAGCAATTGAAGCTGGGCTAATTTTACCGAATTTGCTCAGTGATGAGTTTTTGATAAGAGTGTGTCACACGGCTGCAGTATGTGATCGAATTGCGTGTGTGAGACGATGCTGTAAGTTTGATGAGCGACTGGTGCGACGCAATGGAACGACGATGTGCATTCCGGATGCAAAGGATTTGCATATTGACTTCTACGATACCGAGCAAATTGTAGCTGGAATTAAAAATTTTACAACTTTATCACCAAAAAGTATGTAATATCTTCAACTATCTAAATGTTTAAACATTTGAAATCCCTACTGAAAATAAAATATGTTTTATTTTGGCGAAATCAAAAGCTTTCTAAAGCATTAGATTTGATCCATTATTGAAAATATTTAATTCAAAACTAAAGACACACTAATACCAACGGTATACCGCCACATATTAATCTATTACGAAAAGTTAAACTAAGTAAAGTCATTCAATTATCTATGTATATTTCAAATTACTGATAAAATCGACTATTTGCTTATCGAATCGAATGTTTATCTATTTTGACCGCAAACGATCCATAATGGTCGTTGATTTGTGACGTGATTTTCTTATCGGGTGGAAGTGGCTTTGTTGTATTTACTTTAAAATGAAAAGGAAAAATTAGCTTAGAGCCAATTTTTCGTGATCGTACCTTTCGTTTGGATTTTAATTTAAAAGAAAGTGTATTACTTAGAACGAAAGGAAGAAAAACGAAATTATCTTTCCAAATTCATGTATTAACTTCTGAGAAAACTTACAAAGAGTATTGATATGTAGCTGTAAACTAAATCTATTTTTAAAATCATAGTAAATTAGAGTTTTTTTTCGGGTTCAGCTGGCATACTTCTCTATTACTATTTGAAATTCAAACCCACGATAGTGAAATTTGTTTTAAACGCTTCATACTCTGGAAGAAATTATTCAAATTGCTACTTGATACTTATTTTATTTGCCATTAAAACCAACTATTCACTAAAGTTTCGAAAAATTCCCCGCACATAAATCTCTTTAGCTCTTAATTGACAGATATTCAATAAATCTCTACACTTTTATGAGACTCAATTTAAAAAAATGTCTACACAAATTAAAGTGTTCACTTTACGATCATTGGTTTTCGTTTGGCATCCGTTTTGAGTTTTACAATTGACGAACCGAAATAAACAATTCATAAAGATACATTGATGATAGAAACCAAAATAAACTTGAAAACTGCTGGTTAACGTTAGCTAGAGGAGATGGAATGAGGGGGAATGCATTTGTCTGTTTCGGGGAATATTTATTTCTGCACATACACGAAATTTAAATGTAAGCGTATGAATGATCACACCTGTTTTTCCAAAGATTTGTTTATTTATCCTTAACCTACATATATTGATTTTTTGGAAAGTGATTTAACTGTTTCATTGTTTTTTCGGCGGAAGTCCCTGATGTATAAATTCTAAAGAATATATGCATGATACGGACAAAAATGATTCAGTTGATGAATTCTAATGATTTTGGGTAGAAGGTGGATACAATCGTTGCATTGAAATTTGAAGCTTGTTTCTAAAATGCAAATTTAGTTTCAAATTTATAAAATGTAAACTTATTAGTTGGGATGGTACCTAATCAAATAATTGAGGAATAGAGTGTTTGAGCACGTCCATGAATCATTTTGAGCATAGAGAACCACTTTTTCTAGAATCTATGCGACTGAGAAGTGTGAATAATGAATTTTAAAACGATGCCATTTAGTTCTGTTGAAACGTGTATCTTAGTGCCATTTTAATAACCTTCTTGTGTATTTTGACGGAAAGCTGTACTTTGTATGCCAAAGCATCATCAATTCTTCCATAGAAAACTTTTTTTGGGGCAGTTATTCTTCGACATTTTACTATTATAATAATTATACAGTGCCGAGAAGAAGTGATGCAAAAAGATGAAAATATACAAAATTTCGGCTTTGATAGTTTATTTGCGAACTCTCAAAAGTAATAGCGGCCAAATTGATATTTCGGAGTATGGTCCTATGTGCCATAGGTAAAATTTCTTCATCATTTTCCCAAGAACTAGTTTCTGAAAGTTTTTTTACGCTTCCAGATTAACCTCTAGCTTAAAACATTCCGAGAAAAAGTGATGCAATAATTGCTTTTCATTGAAAATGTGTCATTTTATCAGCGGTTGCAGTCCATTGTTAGTTGTTTTCATCATTGAAAATCAATTTAAGACGCGATTGGAGGAAAACATTCGTCGAAGAAAGTAATTTCTGAATCCTCAGGTTTAGGTTTTCATTAATATTACTATTTAACCAACATGAGAAAAAAGACTTCTTTAGATGAAAGAAAAATTATTCTTCGGCTTCATAACCAGACCGTTCCATACAAGGAAATTGCATCCATCATTCCACTCTTTGGAGGTTCCACTGATAATAGGCAGGTTCTGCAAAAATAAAAGCTTCGAAAATAAAAAGCACTCAGGGAGGAAGAAAATATTATCAGAACGTGATATGCGAATAATCGAACGAGAAGTCAAGAAAGATCCTTTTATACCGGTGACGAAAATAAAAGCAACAATAAAATCGATTTACAAAAAAGATGCTAGCGTTCATACAGTCAGAAATCATTTAAGGAAATTGGGTTACGTGTGTTGTATTCCACGAAAGAAATTCTTCGTTAGCGACATAAACCGTGAAAAAATATTAAATTTCGCCAAAGAACATTTGAATAAGGATGTCGAATTTTGGAAACGCGTCTTATTCACAGATGAAAGCAAGTTTAATATGTTTTCTCACGATGGACGAGCAAAAGTGTGCAGAAACCCCTTACGGAGCTAGATACGAAAAATATGGTGGGAATTGTGAAGCATGGTGGTGGTTCTATTTCGGTATGGGGATGTATGGCTTTCAATGGAGTTGGCGAACTTCATATAATAGAAGAAAAAACGATGGATCACAAAGTCTACATCCAGATTTTAAAGGATCGGCTAACAGCTAGCGTTCAAAAGTTGAATTTGGGAACAAACTACATATTCATGCAAGACAATGATCCTAAGCAAACTGCCCACCAAACTCGAATGTGGATACTTTATAATATTCCAAATTGCTTGAAATGGCCCCCACAATCACCAGATCTCAATCAAATTGAGCATATTTGGGAAGAACTGTCGCGTCGACTTGCAACACATAACATCCCCAGCAAATCCGCGCTTAAGGAAATAATAAAAGAAGAGTGGGGCAAGATCACTCAAGAATACTGCGCTAAGTTGGTTTCATCTATGCCAAGAAGGCTTCAAGCTGTCATAGATCGAAAAGAAAATCGTACCAAATATTAAGAACCATTGATTGCTACCAGTTACGCAATACAGTTGGTAGAATATTATCGAGGTTTAATTTTTGCATCACTTTTTCTCGGTAGCCAAAAATGAATTGATTTACTTTTTAATTTTTTTCTTATAGAAAAGTTTTTTTTTTTATTTTATTTATATCTAATCATTGTTTGGAAATATATTAATAGCAAAAAAAAAGCAAAGGACCTTTTATTCACTATCTTTAAAAATATGAAAAGGTTAGCCCAAAGAATTTATTAAATATGAGCTTTTGCATCACTTTTTCTCGGCACTGTATATAAAAATTAAAAAAAAAAACATCCGAGCCGCTATTGGCAGGTCATTCTGGCTAGAGTTTATCACTAAGTGTGTAACTCAGTTTAAGCTAATTGCAATTATAGGCATGGATGCATAGTCACTAAAATGATTCAAGTTGAATAGTTGGGAGTTTTGTATTCACAACAGACGAATTAATGCGAGGAGTAATTTGTGAAATATTAGAGGTTACCAGCTATTTATTCGAATTTGAAAAAAAATCTAAATTTAATCTAAGTTAAGTTGAGCCTACTGATTGTAAGCTCGCTTGTAGAAACTTCAGCAGCTAAGGAAATCTCTGCTCACCCACAGGCTGCTAGTGGCTATAGTCCATGGTTAAAATTAATCTTTCATGTCTTAGCTCGAGGCTTGAAAATACGTGTGGCGGAACTAATTCTCTGTTATCATTGATAAGAATAGACAGTCCTGAGTTTTAAAATTACCAGCTCCCAACAAACACTATTCGATTGGAATTTAAAGAAGATTTTATTGGAGTTTAAAGAAGATTCCACAAGCCAACAGTTCTATCTAGGTATCCATAGGTGTCCCTTCTGTTTTTGGAAATTAAAACTATGCACCTGAAGAACCAGCAGCAGTCACAACGTGATATTCTTCATGTAGAAAGGCGCTCCAAACATGCCAACCAGCAGCAACCATAAACATAAACACAAAAAAAAGCAACAAAAGCCAGAAAAGGAATAGATACCTCAAAAGTAATTAAAGCATCAACAGAAACACGATATAGACTAGTAAACTATAAACACTAACGTAAGATCAAAACCTCTCAAATCATACGCTGAAAAAAGTTCAACCTGAATTGGACAATCCAC